>OY757020.1:1240000-1840000 GCA_963580285.1 Lucinisca nassula | reverse complement strand
TTGGGTATCTCAAAGGTCAATGTCATACATAGAGGTCAAAGGTAAAAAAAGGGACCATTTTTGTGTTTGGTCAGTAACTCTTATTTTTAGATGGATTTTTAAATCTTCGATATCAGTCACCTCGCCAGTGCCGCAAAAGTTATTTCCGATCCTTAAATATGCGGCATGGTCCTATATTTCAGATTAAATCGTGAAAAATTATTTGTAATAATATCAAACCTTCTATGCATGTTGAAGAGGAGTCTGCTTTTGTTCCGCCTAGATACTGTCAACAGGATACAGTCAACAGTCAAAATTGACTTCAGATGTGCGACCGTTGGTCCCGGCTGTTATACTCCACCATTTGATCCCGAACTTTCTCGCGTGATCCGAATCAGATGTCATAAACGGCGGCCATTTTAAATACAGATGAACTTGTTGACAAGAGAACAGAAGCGAGAGTTCTGCATTCCAGATGTTCATATTCACATTAATATTCTGGTATTTATTTTATTCTTCGGAATGTACAACTTTCAAAGACAAATCCGATAAATGAGTGCATAAAGGGGAGCGTGATAGTTCAGTGGTTAGCTGGTATTTTAAAGTGCACTTGCGTCTGATGCTTCGGATCGGGACGTTAACTGGAGGCCCCCTGTGCAGGGAGAGTCATCCCCTCGGCCTGTGCTGGTGTACCCTTTCGGTACCAAATGGAATCTTCAACCTTGTATATAGCAGGAGTCCATTTCCAAAATTTAGGGGTGTCAGGTTGTGTTTTGTTTAGTCCTGAACTCATGACCTTCCATACATTACGCTACGCTGCTTTCCTGTAAGGTCATGAGTCCCAACCGCGAAAAACTGGAAATTCCGTTAAGAAACGGGAAAATCACTGGTTTTATAATGTCATCCGATATAAGTCACAGAACTGTATTGTTCTGTGTCGTTCTCTGTTCAAAATAAGCCCAAAAATATTCAATATTATCCTAAAAATATCCACGAAGCGTTAGGTACTGTTTTTTATCCGTCCACCATATTGTTGTTGTTGTATCTTATAGCTCCCCCGCTTATTTCTTCGAGGCACACGTCTATGACGTTAAAAATTTGGCTGGCGTTCTAATAAAAAGTTTAATAAAAGGATTAATAAAAGTTCATAAGCTGGTGATATGTACAGTTATGTGCTGGTAACTTATGTACAATGTTAAAACTTCACTGTGCTGTCTCTGTATCCACTTCATGGAGGTTCTGCAGCCCGCTTTAAGGCAATCACTCTCCTTACATGTATCTTATTGATAAACTCCCTTGTATACAGTTCTAACGACCCCAACTTTTCCTGGTCTATAGTCTCATAATTCACCAATTTAGAGGCGTCTAAAGTCAATTGTGTTAAGAATGCCGGATTTTGGAGTTGTTGGCTAGCTTCTGGTAACAGAATATTACTTGTTGCGAGTTTCTGTATGTATGCGTTCCTCTCTGCTTCCAGGAAGGTACATTCTCCCAGGAAATGTTGTCTCGTTTCTGGAGCAGGGGCAGTATAGAGGACAGGGGTAGTATAGAGGTATGATAGGGTATTTTAGGGGTGGGGGTAGGGTAGGAGAAGGGGTATGATAGGGTTGGGTAGAGGCTAGGGGGTAACAGAATATTACTTGTTGCGAGTCCTGAATTGGATTTCACTTCGGGATGTTTCGATTCCTGCCGAAACCAGTGACGTCACTATTCGCGGAAAAACTGATCTGAATAGAACAACATCAAACATAGCCGTTGTTTGCGTTGCGTGTTGCCAGGGATTTTTTTTTAAAGACAAACAGAGGTTTTAAGCATTCTGTCACTCATTTGAAATTAGAAGCTGTAGTGGTTTCGACTATATCACATGGTTTTTTCTTTGTCTGCGTAGTTGTAAAAGGAAAGGCAATTTTTTCAAGGAAAGAATCAAGCAAGGGAACACCCTATCCAATTATACCCTACCATATACACACCCTCCTCATACCACCCCCTAGCCTCTACCCAACCCTATCATACCCCTTCTCCTACCCTACCCCCACCCCTAAAATACCCTATCATACCTCTATACTACCCCTGTCCCTACTGCTACCTTACTCTTACTCCTATCCTACCCTTCCCTATTTGACCACTACAGCATTAAGGCTGTGCCTAAGTTCATATCAGTAAATTACTCCATTTTCAGTTCTAGAAACAGCAGATTCGCAGCAACAAGGTCAAACACATTTAATATTGCCCCCTCCGAGTATTCCAAGCAGACATGCAATAAATTCTCATTGCATGTAGTTTTTATGTACCCGCGAGGGTCATAATTGGTGAAATTGGTGAAATAAACAATTCTATTCTATTCTCATACGCGGTACGGAGAATCAAGTACTGGGTTTTATCTTTGCCTTTACGATCATCACCGGCATTCACCGGACTAATTACGGAAATGAACGGCCATATTGTTTACATCGGCGACCCTGTACAGAGTCGCGTTTTGTGAAAAGTTAACGTTTACATGCACTTACAGGTTAAAAACAAGAAAGCTGCTTTGCCAAACGTAAGATTTGTATGTTATTCATCATATGATCATATCCTTTTTATTGAACATGCCACCAATATTGAATATTGGTGAAATTTTCAGAATTTCCAGTTTTTGTATGGAAGGACACAAGACCCTACGGAGTGACTGAACGTTAGTAGGGTCTTGTTGTACAGGACTATGTTTTGTTCATAGTTCATTTGGAAAATGACTGAACATTTTGCAAACAGTGTAGGCCCTGATCAGACGCTGTGTTCTTCTGCGTCTCATCTGGATCTGCACTGTTTTCCAAGGTACCACTTTTGGCGTTTCCGGTACTAAATGGGTTAAAGACCCCTACCATAATTATGGACTAGCCATTTGTAACCATAGTTCTACAGATAGAACGTCAACGGCCCTTTTTACATTTTTGTTTATATCGGACGTTTTCTTTTTTATTATAGTTGGGTAGTTAATGAAAACAAAAATGAAAATATCAGTATAAAAACATAAAAAATAAAAGTCAGGTTACCCGAACTCTCATGTATGGGAGTATTGTAACCACTGCCCCCCCCCCCCCCCCCCCCCCCCACACACACACCCATGGGGAAAGCGGCGCTTAGTAATTGGGTAATTACCCTCTGTGTTCCCCCGCAGTGCCAGGTTAATGCAGGGGTTATGATATTTGTGAAAAGTCGTTGTCCCTGCTATCCCCGAATGTGGGGGGGGGGGGGGGGGGGCAGTGGTTACAAATGACTGGTGCATTACGATGCAGTCCGGTAACATTACGCACATAAGGTTTTGATACCTTCGTGTGACTTTGTTAAAGCCACCTTTCAAACAATCACAATCAGAACGATTGCAACACTTCCTTATCTACTTGCTGCAATAGAAATTGGCCTCTGAATTTTTAACTGGCGGGATATATAATTGTATGACATTTGATACCCTTGAAATTTGATTACCAATTTTGTCGCCCAGCATTGCGCACAATAGGAGGTTTTAGGAATTCCGTTTATGACGTCATTCTCGCGCATGCGCAAAGTACTGGCTGTTAATTGAAACAGCCATTGCTATTCAAATGTATTGGCGGAACTTAAAATGCTAACAATATTCAGACATTTTGAGAGAAAATATACCCGTTTTCATTGAAATAATGCCTCGAGAAGGAAAGAATGATATTTTGCTTTTATTACTGAAATTCATTTATCCTAAATCCGTTTTTAATTGCTGAAAATCTCTTCGTTAATGACCCATGTCAATGGCTTGAGATACCGTTATTCCGAAAGCTTACTTACGAAATAAGTTTTTACGTAACTCTCGTTTTATTCGCTATCCAAGTCCATCTACATGTATCTATCTATTGAGAAGTCTGTCCGACGATCTGTCTACATGTGCAATTTAAAAAAGAATGTCCATACTGACAGTCGAAATAAACGAATCAGAGGACTGATGGAGGGACGTTGACTAAATGTTGGTTCGACGTCATGCCATCGACACCCACTCCAATGCACTTCAATGTCACATGGCCGTTCGCATGAGAGAGAGGTTTGACTGACAAACTGACAGTAGACACACAGACGACAGACAGACCGACTGACTGACTAACAGACGAATGGACGGACAGTTAGACAGACAAATAAACATACTGACAGCCAAAAAAAAAAAAAAACTAATGAGTGGACTGACAGACAGGCGTCGACAACCACTCCAACTCACTTCAATGTCACGTGACTGTTGAGATGAGAGAGAGGTCTGACTGATCCCTGTACCCAAGAAGCCCTTAACCCTTTTTGTACAAAATGGAATCTTCCTCCTTATATATTGCTGGAGTCATTTTCAAAATTTAAGGGATTCAGGTTGTGTTTTCTTCAAATTTATCTGGAAAATGGCCGAACTTTTTGCAAACAGTGTTGGCCCTTATCAGGCGCCGCGTTCTGTGACGTCTGATCTGGACCTGCACTGTTTGTCACTTACCCTTTTTGGGGTTTCCGGTACCAAATGGGTTAATGTAGACCTAAGGGCTGGGCAGGTTGAACCAATCTACAAATCTACCAGATTTTACTGTAAAATCTGTGCACTTGCGAAGGAGTGTTTAATTCTCATGCACTGAAAGGGTGTTCTATGTTTGTTTTGAACTTAATGTTCCAATCCCACTGAGTTTTGATTGGGTCCGAGCACTGGGCAAATGACATTTTATTAAGCAACGCCGTATTATCGCCAACGCAACTTTCTGATGTTTCATCGACGTTGCAGCATCGCTTTGAAGTTGGTTTGATGTAGACACGACGTTGTTGACACACTACATGTCAGCTGAAGTGGCGTTATTTAACGGCAAACTGTAATTTACATCTGCCTGCCCTCGCTAATTGTTGGTGCGCTATGAGAGTGAGAGAGAGAGAGGACCCTGTTGGGTCTTATGAGTGAGTGAGTGTTTCAGTTTTACGTCCCACCAACAGCTAAGGTCATACGGAGACGGGACCTCCGTTTATAGACTCATCCGAAAGTCTGGAGAAGCCCGGGATCGAACCTGCGACCCCTGGTTTACAAGGCGAGTAGCGTAACCACTCGACCACGGAGGCTTCTATTGGGTCTTATGTACAATATATCATCTTCGTAATGCGAAATTTCACATCTGGCAGTGTTTCTCCCATTATCTTACTTTAGAATTCGTCAAAAGTTTAAAAGAATTCCACTGTTTTACGCTGTAATTAACACTTTATCTGTCCCGCTGCATTTGAAGCAATACGACAGATGACGGCCAGGGCTTTTCCCGTTCTATTTTTAGAACCGGAAGTACGTCACGAAAAAAGCTCCTATAAGTGCGGTTACCCTAAAGTGCGAAAAGAACTCCTTTTCGCGAAAAGGACTTACCCTAATATGCGAAAAAAGACCTTTTTAAAAAGGACGATTACTGTTAGCGAAAAGGACTGCTCTATATCTACTGATACTGCATCGGTCACATTTGACAATTACCGCAGGTGTATGTTACATACACTCCAGGTTTTGCAGGATGAAAGCCTACACAGTAATCATGTAATTACGGTAGGGATCTTTACCCTGCACAGGGGATGGTTCTCCCTGCACAGGGGGCCTCTTGTTAACGTCCCGATCCGAAGGACGGTGCACTTTATGACATTCGTCCCTGCAAATGATGCCAATGGAGCGTGTTCGGGCACCGAAATTTTATCGCGGCTGCCGGGGATCAAACCTGGGACCTCTAGCATCAGAGCTATCACGCTCCATATGTTGTTACTTTTGTTGCGGACGAGATGGGACATGGAAGTTCTTGTAGTTATCTCTTTCATTAAAATAAATATTTTTAATTTGATTTTGATGATGTTCTTTGCATTTGGATTGATTTGGGGTTTAGCGACCCAGTCAACAATATTTAGGTCATTTTGGCATGGCCAACTATATCTGACACTTAATCTATTCACTTGTTCCCTGATAGTCACACTACAAGTCAATATTGGATTGTCTCCCTTTGACTTAGGCCTATAATATGTACCTGTTGTGTAATCTCAACTGTGTTATAAGCCGGCTGTGTGTGAAATCAGTTTCGCTTTTATGACCCCGGGGGATACTGAGCGAGAATCGCTCATGTCAATTGATGGACTGGCTGTTTTGGTGTGGCCTGAGTTTATCTCCAAATAAAGTTCTGTTCTGTCGTTACTAAAGTCTTAACGAGCGAGAAAATTACTTTTTTAAAAGTGAGCCTTTTTGTCTTTAACACAAAATATTATTGGTTCTCAAAAATCCAATTTTTGTGTGCTGGAATGAAATATTCTACTTTATATATTAGAAAAAAAGAAGAAGGAAAAAAAAACTCAATAAATTATGGTGGGTGTCAGTTGAATTATTTTAGTTGACATTGTTCAGAAATGCCACATATTCACAAGTCCATGTAATGAAAACCCCTTTAAATCCTACTTTACATAGAGAAAACCGGGGTTTAAAGGATTTACATGTTCTATTTGCTGATCCAAGACCTAGGTTGGGAGAACTCGTTGATGAGGCGGTTCTAACGAGCACCACGACCTATTATTGGAGTATTAGTAAAAGAAAATTGCCACACATTGATTTTGTCATATATTATTAATTTATATAGAAACGCAACATGTTAAAAGGTCTGTGTTATGAACACTCCGCTTCACAAGCTATTACAATTTCTAATATCTGCACCAAGACATGGTGGATAACCGTTTTTGAGATATGAAGTGTCATTTTGGAGATACGAAAAAAAAAAACAAAAAAAAAAAAAAAAAAAAACACTATGTCACGCGGATATGCTATCTTAATGGGGCCTGTCTAAAACGCTGAAAAACCTGCTGAATTCACCAGGCTGCGGATCAGCAGAATGTGACTAAAACGCTGATCTGCTGAAATGCTGACTGTTACTTTATTTTGTTGTTTTGGGCCACAATACTGACCGTGCATATTGATAATATATTTATTTATAACATTTAATAATTATTAAATTTGTTTTACGCCACAGACATTAATATTGTTGTAATATCGAGTATCGGGTTGTGTGCCAAAAATACAGACAGAGCTTTACTGAAGATTTCGATTTAAAAGTTTTCCAGACATATTACTGGTCGCATATTTTAAAGCAATAATATAGAAGTATATATGTTCTATTGTTGTCTGCAAGGTTTACGTACCGGCCGGTGAAATAACTGTTATATCGAGCTACATCACGAAAGCATGGCGATATAAATTTTACCCCTTAAACCCCACTTTCATATAGTAAAACTGGGGTTTGAAGGGGTATAAATTATTTTTCTTATTGTTCAAAACCATAGATTTTGGGCACTCGACAGAACCGCCTCGCGGTTCTAACGAGCACCACAATCTATGTTTTGAGCAGAAATAAATATGAAAAATACCACAATTTTTCATCTGAAAATTTTCATTGTTTGGTGGTTAAATTTACAATGTATTTGTATAGGCGTGTTTTCGTAATGTATCCGTTAAGACGAGAACCTTGAGTCTGAGTTGTAAGCATAGAAATGCAAAGGAGATAATCTTACTGATTTTTATGCGGATAACTCTGTCTTGACAAAATAATGCCCGATTATATATCTGTCTATTTAGTGACTCAGTATACGCCTTATCATGCCATCATTGATAAACAACTTCGCATAATTCAATTCTAGTTTTTAGTTGTTCACAAATAATATTCATCTTTCTTTCTTTATTTATTTATTTTTTTTAAATATACAAATGAAATAGTGTTATATTCTCATTTATGCTGATAACACAGAGTTTGAGCACTCGTAAGAACGCCTCATCGAGGCGATTCTAATGAGGTCCAACAGTCTATATTTTAAACAAGCAACAAGCAATAAGAATACTATATTATTCCCTTTACCCGTGAAGAGGTAATTGTGGCGGCCTATGCCGTAAATGTCTGTTAGCTAGTTTATATGTTTCTCTTCCTTATTTTTTTTCGTGCAAAACGAGTAAATCTTTCTTTTTTTTCTTAACTGACGATATATCTTTGGCGATAACTTCATCATATGCGCTCTTTCTTTCTTTCTTTCTTTCTTTCTGCCCAGGTAGATGACGCTCGTCAATATAATCGTTCATGATGGATTGTTAATTGATCAATACATTGAGTAAGCACACTTCCGACTACCTGTCGATAATCGAATTATCACCAAGTATCGTGACGCGCGCCGTTAAACACAGTAGTCACTAGACCAGTAAGTGGCAACTTGACCTGATTTTTGTTTGTTTGTTTGATTTGAGGTTTAACGTCCCCGTCAACACTGTAAAGGTCATTTTGGAGACGTTGCTTCCAATTTTGTGGGACTTTTCCCCGACATTGAGATGAAATGACATCTCAAGTCCTGTCGCCCAATGAAACCAATAGGGTTTATTAGCATGGACGGTCCGCCTCGCACAGCGGTTCCTGGACAGGCTTAGATCCTCTAAGCGGTTTACCCGTACTAGTGTGTGGGCCGGATTCAGCTCTGCGCTGAAGCATCATGCAGCCCATATATTTCTTCAAGCCCCTATGGGCGGGGGCCGAACTTGATCTGTAGTTATATTTAAAATGTAATATCATAAACCTAGGGACGGTAAATAAAAATAATTCAGGTAAAATACAATTAAGACTCCGGGTCTCATCCGGAGACTTTGCTTCCAATTTTGTGGGACTTGTACTGGACATTGAGATGAAATGATCTAATGGCCTGTCACCAAATGAAACCAAAACGGTTTATAAATATAAACTCGGGTTGGCTTAGATCCTCTATAAGCTGTTTACCAGTACACATGTGCGCAGTCGCTTTCAGTTCTGCGTTGGAGCCATTGTGCAGCCCAATCTATTTCTTAAAGTCCCAATAGGTTGTGGGTACTCATTAGAATGTGGTTCTAACGAGCACCAACGACATATGATTGGAGTAGAAATAAGAAAAATACCACACGTTTTCACCAGAAAAGTAGCCATTTCGGAGATATCGAAAATGCACTATGTCGCATGGACGTGTTATTGTAAACCCCACTTTATATAGAGAAAACTGGGTTTACCGGAGTATTCACTCTTTTCTCATTTCTGCTTCAAGACATATGTTGCGGGTACTCGTTAGAGCACGGTTCAAATGAGCACCCGCGACCTACTATAGCAGTAGAAATAAGAAAAATACCACACATTTTCATCAGGAAATTAGCCATTTTGGAGATGTGAAAAATGTACTATGTCGCACGGATGTGTTAGCGTAATAAGATATTAAATATTCATAAAATAAATAAATCATCACGAAAACAAGTACGTCTATGAATGTTTTATTCACCAGCTTGAGACATACGGACAATTCTAACACCTGCACGCCTATATAAGCAATGGAAAATAACTGTTTTATTCTACAATAAATCACGACAAGGAGGAGCGTGACGAGTGACGTCATTAAATAGAAGTAGAGGTAATGATCAGGAATCGATACAATTAACCCACAGCTCCCATCAGGGACACCAAAGTGAAAGAAACACAAACATGAAGCAACAGACCCTAACGGAAACACCAACATCGAAAAGCCGAAAAGACAGTTACTTTCCCACAAAATGGCCAAAAGGCTATCCAAATTAAAATAATATAAGCGACACAAACACCCAAAGACAAGCCATAACAAAAATAAACCGCGACAGAAGAATCGCCTTGGAACGGTCAGCGGAAACGAATTCCATTGGGGTGGGGGTGGGGGGACAAATACTTTGTTCAGTCCGCATGCATGAAGGCCTCCTAACTCATCAGTGCAACATCTCCGTGACACAAAAACAACCACAGAGATGAAACAACGATGAGGACTCGACAGCAAGAAACAACAGAAATGCTGGAGCAAAAGAAAACCAACAGGTAGACTCCAATGGGCCCGACCAGAGACAGAGCATCAGGCACCAATCAACATAAGCCTTTACGTTAGGTGGGGGGGGGGGGGGGGGGGGGCAAATACTTTGTTCAGTCCGCATGCATGAAGGCCTCCTAACTCATCAGTGCAACATCTCCGTGACACAAAAATCAAACAACCACAGAGATGAAACAACGATGAGGACTCGACAGCAAGAAACAACAGAAATGCTGGAGCAAAAGAAAACCAACAGGTAGACTCCAATGGGCCCGACCAGAGACAGAGCATCAGGTACCAATCAACATAAGCCTTTACGTTAGGACCGTCATAGATTCTAAGGCCTGACCCGCCGGCGTGCAATTAAACTGCCAATTTATGACGTCACTAGTCGATTTCCTTGATGTTGGTCGGTGTAACGTCATTTTCTCGCATCGAAAACCTTAGAAAAGGATATAATTGCATGTGTTTCTGTCGATAATTTAAGCGGGATTTCTTCTAACAATGGCGAAAAGTTGTGAGATTTTGAAGGAAACAACAGCATTATTGCCGATTTTCAGAGTGTTCTAATTGAAATGGATCAGCTCCAGATTGTGATTTGTTGAATAATAAATCACAGTTTGTCGGTCAGTTGTAAGCAGACAAATCACGTGCGCTACTCAAGACTGTGATTTATTATTCAACAAATCACAGTCAGAGCTGAGCTGATCTATTTCTTAAACAAAACGAAGTAAGGATGAGTTATGATAAAAGCAGAAAGAGCGCGAGCCCTAGAAAGTTCTCACCTCACCGTTCGAGTTCGTTTGGTAAAAATTGGACGCAACGCATTTTTGGTGGCCCAATATCGCCTTGTCGACTACTCGTCCTTGTTTCATCTCTGTGTTCTTCCTAATTACATCACGTGAATAAGTCCGTGATATGAATACCCCCTAAACTCCACTTTATATAGAGACAATTGTGGCCAGTTTAAGGAGGTATTCATTACATTTCTTATTTCTGCTTCAAGACATAGGTTGTGGGTACTCGTTAGATCCCCAACCTCAATGAGGCGGTTCTAACGAGCACCCACAACTTAGGTTTGCTGGTACTCGAAAGAACCACCTCAGTGAGGCGGTTCTAACGAACGCCTACAACTTATGTTTGCAGTATAAATAAGAAAAATATTACGGATTTTTATTGAAAAGTAGCCATTATGAACATTTGAAACATACATGCTTTTCAGTGAAATATAGAGATTTCTCAGTGTAATCGAAATCGATATTGTCACTGTTTGAAACAGTGACAATACGATTTTTATACCGCAATCAGACATTCTAGTAACCTAATAAAGGGGGTCGAATAACTGCACGCTACCCAGCAGGCACACGTCGCTAGGACAACGTCAAATCAACGTCGGTGCAACGCCATGACGTTGCACCGAAGTTGATGTGACGTTGCATAAACGTTATGACGTTGCACCGACGTAGATGTGACGTTGCATAAACTTTATGACGTTGTACCGACTTTGATATGACGTCATAATTACGTCATGTGCCTGCTGGGTATAATCGGTAGTGACCTGCTACTGACCTAAATGTACAATATGTCTATTGACCGTTTATAGATCGAACCTACTTTTCAGGTCACTAATTTTCAAGTGTAAACAATAACATGCAACCTTTTATACATGGGAAAACAACGAAACTGCAAGTTAAAATCTTTGCAATATTTATTTGAACAAATTTTCAGAAATTTCAGCTAAATTCTTACCTTCTCGGCCTTTCCTGGTTTGAATGGCCCTTTGGAATAACTGCATGGGCACTGCTACTGCAGTTGCGTCTCAACCTCGAAAATAATTTCTAAAGCTAAAATAAACTATTTATTTGCAGATTTCCATACAGAATGTAAAGCGCTGAGAAACTTTTATTCGAGCGTCCATGTTGTTTCCTACGTCTTTGTGGCGCGGTGACGTCAGGAACTTTGCACTCGTTGACGTCACTTTATACAACGTGTGCGCGCCATGACACTGAATGTCGTTTAACATGCCACACTGTCAGCTTTTTTTTTTTTTTTTTTTTTTTTTTTTTTGGCTTAAATTTGTTACCCTTGATTGTTTTGAATTGCTGTATAAACTAAATACATGATTAGTGTAGTTAATAATAAAATATAATCGGTTCGCCGCGATAATTTTATAGGGGCTCGCTAAAGCTCGCCCCTATAAAATTCTTTAAGGCTCACCGATTATATTTTATTATTAAAAACACTAACTATGTATTTACTATTTTTACTGTTTGTGAATTCGGTGTTTCTTCGAAAAAGAATCACATTATTTCTTTGGATGTTAGATGTCAATTAGCTAAACGTTATAAATAGTGTCAGAAATTACGTCACGCACGTTTTCACGTCATTCGGATG
This sequence comes from Lucinisca nassula, assembly GCA_963580285.1. NCBI lineage: Eukaryota > Metazoa > Mollusca > Bivalvia > Lucinida > Lucinidae > Lucinisca > Lucinisca nassula. The sequence goes on along the minus strand of OY757020.1, from coordinate 1,827,775 downwards.
TTGATGACGTCACTTTTAGCATCTAGGCAACGCAAATAAAGCACACTACGCCAGACGAGCGTAGCAACTGCGGAAATTATTCGAATGCATATTTCAAACAAACCATTTGATAAAGAAACATTCTAAGCTGTTTTTCAGGTGCAAACTTTTAGTTTGAAACTGCGTTACAAATTACAGTTTAAAGCATGAAAGAAACAAAAAAATAGATTTTTTTTTAGTGTAAGATCTATTTTAATTTCACTCATGAACACCAAAAGTTGTTTTTTTTTACTCGTGGCTACGCCACTCGTGAAATGACTACTTTTGGTTTTCATTCGGTGAAATAAAAATTGATCTTTCAATCATGAACACCAAAACTTGTTTTTTCACTCGTGGCTACGCCACTCGTGAAAATACTACTTTTGATGTTCATTCGGTGAAATAATATAAGAATCTTATATGGGTGTGAGGGGTGGATGGAAAAATCCGTCCCGAGGGACACTGTCTGGCATCACGAGGCTTGCCGAGTGATGCCCGACAGTGATCCCGAGGGACGGATTTTTCTATCCACCCCTCACACCCATATAGTATTCTTTTTCTTGCATAGCTTCCATTTCTTAGCGCGGATTTTTAATGCTGCAGTCACTTCGGTTACCGACGTCCGCCATATTGTGATGAGACTGCAGGAATGTTTAGTTACGTCACGTAACGCCCTGTGACGTCAACCTTAACGACGGCGCATACGAGGTCGTAATCAACCAGTGCATTTATCAAACACGCGATTATATTCGATTTTAGGTCGGACCACCAGGGTCAGAACATAAATTTCTATCCCGGGGTAAAATCACGGAGTGCAAGAAAAATCGATCTTACACTGAAAAAAATCAAATACCCTCTATATACACTATGTCATACGGATGTGTTATCTTAATGAAATAGTTTCTCTCTTATCCCAAAGTAGTGAATTCTTATCCCTAATAAATGGATAACTGTCCTTACATTACGATAAAACTACCGTGCGGCATAGTGCATTTTAATGGCTACTTTTCCGATGAAAATCTGTGATATTTTTGTTATTTTTGCTTCAAACATAGGTTGTGGGTGCTGGTTAGGCGGTTCTAACGAGTACCCACAACCTATGTCTTTGAGCAAAAATAAGAAAAATAATGTATACCCCCGTAAACCCCAGTTTTCCCTATATAAAGTGGGAAGTAGTGGGGTGTTCATTTCACGGACGTGTTCACGTGATGAAAATTGTCATTTTGGAAGACAAATCAGTGGTTTTACGAACGAAAAGTTCTGTATTTTCGGCGACGCTTCAGATGGGCCGAAGGTCGTAATTGGCGAGCGTACATCTGGAGTTTACCTGGGTATACATTATTTTTCTTATTTCTGCTCAAAACACAGATTGTGAGTACTCGTTAGAACCGCCTCGTCGAGGCCCTTCTTAATAGTTCCAAAAATCTATTTTTGAGCAGAAATATGATACTATCAGAAAATATTTCTCTGTCTCTGTCTCTCTCTCTCTCTCTCTGTTTTTTTTTGCGGTAAAATGTTTAATATTCAAATAGGCGTGTTTTTTGTAATGTCAATCACGGTCTAGCTACTTCATGTTTGTGTTTCTTTCCCTTTGGTGTCTCCGATGGGAGTTGTGGGAAATGCAAATTTTGTAACCTGTAGAAATTAGGCCTTCAGTGTTACATCACTTAAAAGTTACCAAAACGTTTATAAAATCCTGAAAATTAGAATAAAATATCTCCATGGGTTTTGGAGAAATGGCAGTTTAAATCTGGATAATTCCAAATATGGTCATTAGAGAGAAAAAATATTAATATTTTCATTAACAACAACAAACTTATGGATGTAAGATCATAATTTTAAAGGTATTTTATATTAGCAAGTGTCTGCCAAATATCAACAAATTTAGATAAGAAATAGTAATGTTATGCATTTTGTAATATAGTGCCCCTTTGGAATCAAGTATGATAAAATTGCTCATCTGTACCCACCTAGGTACAAGATACGCATTTTGCTATATGTTCTTTATATTTTTGAATGGCTGTAACTCTGGAAGTATTGAAGATATCAACTTCAAATTTTCAGTATTTCTTAGTTTTATGGTAGACACAAAATGTATGAAATTTCAAAGACATAGATAAACAAATAATGAAGTTCGCATTTTCAGGATAAGCCCTATTGTATCCATTTCTTCTATTTTACTACTGGAAAGTTCGTTTTTCCTAGAAAAAGAGGGGTCGAAATAATGATTCGCGACCATAAAAACGACGATTATCATCACGTGAACATGTCCGTGAAATGAACACCCCCGTACACCCCACTTTGTATAGAGAAAACTGGGGTTCACGGGGATAAACATTATTTTTCTTATTTTTACTTCAAGACATATGTTGTGGGTACTTGTTAGAACCGCCTCAATGAGGCGGTTCTAACGGGCACCCTCAACCTATGATTAGAGTACAAATAAGAAAAATAGCGCAAATATATATCAGAAAAATGTCCGTTTTTCGGATGCAAAACTACACTATTTCGTACGGGTGCGTTATCGTAATGTTTTCGGCAAATGACAATATCTCAATTCTATTGATACACATTTGCAGCTGTTCTGTTCATTATCAAACGTGTTCATGTGAAATGGCGTCTAACATGGTGTCAGAAATGACATATATTAGGTAGCAATTGTAAAATCTTTCTTATATCTGCCTTCAACATAGATTTTGCATTGCGAAAGCACACCTATTCAAATATATTGAACATTTTATAAGCCACAAATGCAAATATATCCGATAAAAATTCCGATATTTTTTTTTATATTTCTGCTCTAAAAATAGACTGTGGGTACTCGTTAGAACCGCACGAGGCGGTTCCAACGAATACCAAGAACCAATGTGTCTGAGCATAGAAGTTATAAAAAAAATGAAAAGAAAAAAATATATACCCCTGCAAACCCCAGTTTTATTATATAAAATTGGGTATTAAGGGAGTAATATTTATATAGGTGTGTTTTCGCGATGGGATGCTCGTTAGAACCACCTGAATGAGGTGGTTCTAACGAGTATCCACAATCTATGTTGTTGAGCTAAAATAAAGCAGATAATATATATCCCCGTAAACCCCACTTTTATATAAAGTGGGGTTAAGAGGGGTCTTCGTTTCACGGATTTATTATCGTGATGTAACAAGCGCGCCCATTGATCAAATGGGAAGGAACCGGAAGATACGTAATACGTGTATATGAATGCCAGCCAATAATAAGCGACATTACGTCGCGTCTTTTGAAATTATCCAATCAGACAACGCGTTACATTTGAGTTTCGTTTCGTTTGATACAATATGAAAGTTTAACGACCGCCTGGTTCCAACGGGGATGACCCCATTAAATATGGAGACAACTCGGTCGTTAGTACATTAGAGGCGTATTTCCGCCATTTTGAACACGGTATATATATAAAAAATCTTAGTACTTCCTGTGTGATTTTCTGTAAGCTCCGTTCCCCAGACAAAGGGGTCCGCGTTTAAAGGAAAGAATTTGCGGAAATTCTGGTCTTTAAGTGCAAACCCTTATTTTATTCCCTTTTACCCTTATCCTGCTGAATATATTAAGCCACGCCATTTACCAGCTACATGTATCAACCAATCAGATTACTTGATTTATTATTTTCATTCAATTTAAAAACTGCATGACAAACAGTGTAGATCCTGATCAGATGGCTTCTTAAGAAGCCATCTGATCTGTAACTTCACTGCAAAGGTAGGGATTTCGTGAGCAGCAACGTTCCTTTACGGTCGGGTAAAATGTTATAACCTTCCTGTACGGTAACCGGTCATTTCGTACCCTAGTCATTTCGTACCCTAGTCATTTCGTACCATTTTGGTCATTTCGTACCTGTTCTTTGGTCATTTCGTACCCACTAACAACCATTTCGTACCCAAGTCATTTGGTGATCAAAATGGGTACGAAATGACTTAAGCTTAGTCGGTTCCTATCCAAAGTAGAAGTAAAACAAAGATCAGGAATTGATACAATTAACTTACTCCACCTATCCAAGTCGTAATACCGTACCTGGTACATCCATATGTGTTGTTTTGGGCGGCTAGGGCAGAGAGAGAGAGCAGCTTCTGAAGTCTTGTTCAATGGTGTACGCTCCGACGAACTCAAACGGGGATATTGTCGATCTGTTTGTGTGATGTGTGATTGTTTTGAAGTTTAACGACCCAGTCAACACTTTTTAGGTCATTTTTGTGCCGGTCAGTTTACCTATCCACACTTTTCCTGGACAGGCTTATACGTAAGCAGTACAGTGCACATCCTTTCGACAGAAACTGACAACTGCCCTTCTTATATCATTGGAAGGGAGAGAATGGCCGTAGAAAAGATTTCATGACAATCTCCACGAAAGAATGTTGCCGATCCCGGCAGTTATCGAACCCGCATCCTCCTGATCACCAGTCAGACGCGCATCCGACTGAGCTACCGAGGCCGGCCGGGATGTTGTCGGGTGAGTAAGTAAGTGAGTGTTTGAGTTTTGCGCCCCACCAACAGCTAATGTCATACGGAGACGGGACCTCAGTTTAAATACTCATCCGAAAGTCTGGAGAAGCCCGGGATCGATCCTGCGATCCCTGGTTTACAAGGGGAGTAGCGTAACCACTACACCAAGGAGGCTTCTTGGGATATTGTCCAGTAGTTGTTTTAGTGTGTATTTTAGTGTGTGCTCGGACACTGGTAGTGCTCTGCATCTGATAACTTAACGAGACCATGTGGTGAACACATGTAAACCTGACTTAATGTAAACCTCACTTAACATACAGAAAAGTGGAATTTCCATGAATATAATTTGTGTTTCATTCCGGTCAAAACATATGTTGTGGAAACTCAGTCTCCAACAAGGACTCAAAACCTATCTTTGAATTAATATGGGTATACGTTGTGTTCAGTTTATCTATCCAGACATTTCCTTGGCAGGCATATACGTAAGCAGTGCACATTCTTTCGCCAGAAACGGACAACCACCTTTCTTGAATCAGCGGAAGGAAGAGAATGGCCATGGAAAAGATTCCATGGTCAATCTCCACGAAAGAATGATGCCGACCCCTAGGTATCGAACCCGCGTACTCCTGATCGCCAATCAGACGCGCATCTGTCTGAGCTACATGTATCGAGGCCGGCTATAACCCCAGTGACTTGTAAAATATGTTGAATGATATTGTTTGTTTGTTTGTTTGATTTGAAGTTTAACGTCCCCGTCAACACTGTAAAGGTCATTTTGGAGACGTTGCTTCCAATTTTGTGGGACTTTTAGTCGACATTGAGATGAAATAACATCTCAAACCCTTCCGCCCAATTAAACCAATAGGGTTTATAACCATGGACGGGCCGACTCGCACCGCATTGCCTGGGCAGGCTTAGATCCTCTAAGCGGTTTACCAGTACTTATATGCGAGTCGGTTTCAGCTCTGCGTGGAAGCATCATGCAGCCCATCTATTTCTTCAAGCCCCGATGGGCGGGGGCTATGAATGATATTGTAAAATCTGTTTGTATTGTTACACGGTGCCAGTACTTCAATGTTATATTATAGATCTATATAAATTGATAATTTGTTCAAATAAAAATAAAAAACAAATATCTTCTTTGTAACTAGAGCCCTTCTAACGCTTAACCATGCCATTTCACACCAAAGTTACCCGTTACTTGCAAAATAAGCTTCAAATCAATTCAACACACCAAAGTCAATTCGTACCTACTTTTGAAGAACTGGGTACGAAATGACCAAACAAGATTCCCAGAAAAAATTAAAAGTGGGTACGAAATGACCAAAGTGGGTACGAAATGACCAAAATGGGTACGAAATGACCAAAATGAAAAATAAAACGGGTACGAAATGACCAAAATGGTACGAAATGACTAGGGTACGAAATGACTTGGGTACGAAATGACTGGAAACCTCCTGTACGCCTTAGCCACTCCTGGTAAGAAATTTCGGCCCCATTTTCATCAATTATCCAGAGGTTCTCAATCGCGTCAAATGGGATTCTGCCTTCTACAAGCACCTCGTCGTATCTCGCGGCACAGTTTCGGCTGATAGGTTGCGTCAACACGGAATTCCTAATTATTGGATCAGTCAAATCGACAACACGAATACCGAATACGTGCAACACGAGACGATCTATCCGGGCAATTGGAAGTGCTCCTGCACCCCGACGCTCTCTAGCCAGCCTTGCCCAATCAAGTGCCGCTTGATGGTTAGCCGTACAGGAAATGTACTGGGACTGGTACCCAGGTCGGGAGCCACAACCGACATGCGACTGAACACTCCTGCTTGCATCTGGGTCTTTTGCATTTATTCCGCCGTCACGATTGTATGGATCGACGGCTTGCTCCATTTCATCGTCTCGCAGAATTCTGTATAAGTAGCGTTCATCAGCCGCCAGTTTTCGCCGTAGTTCATCATGTTCAAGATTCTCGCAAATATCGGACCTGATGGTAACCCCGTAGATCTGAACGCAGCTTCCTTCGCCACATTCATATTCGTTACATGGCTGAGGTTGATTTCTAACCTCAGTTGCTCTATCTGCAACAGACAGTTCAGGAATAGAATTGGTCTCATCAGCCTCCTAAGAACACACAAACAGTAACATTTCATAAATGCGCTTAAGAATGGTCATTGTCAGGAATGACAGACGAACTATATATATATAATACCAAATAAATTACCCGCAATCTATGTTTTTGAGCATAAATAAGAAAAATAATGTATACCCCTGTAATCCCAGTTTTACTATATAAAAATGGGGTTGGAGGTGGTTAGAATTATATAGGCATGTTATCTTGATGATAAGGTAAAATTGAAACATCTTTTTTATTTCTGCTTTCAATGTAGACTGTGGCTGCTCGTTACAACTGCCTCAATGAGGCGGTTCTAACGAGTACCCACAATATTTGTTTTGAGCAAAAATGAGGCAGATAATGTATAAACCCCACTTTTTCCTATATTAACTGGGGTTTAGTGGGGTCTTCGTCTCAGGGACTTCTTATCGTTACAGTGTTGATCAAGCCTAGCCACCACAGAAAGCAGAGACTAATCTTTTCTTACATGCTTTTCAATGAATGATAGAGATTTATCAGTGAAATATAAATCGATATTTTCACTGTTTCAAACAGTGAAAATACGATTTTTTATTTTTCACTGTTTGGGACTACTTTTTTCTTCAAATCTAACTCTAATTTCAATTTTATCATTGTCAGATAACTGAACAATACTGAAATGTGTTCTAATTGACGCATAGCCCGTTCATGTGTGACGGGGACGTTACTGACGTCATTTATGACGCTGACGTCACGTCTTTTGTCGCGCGACATTAGACTTGCCAGCAACTTCTTTGGAAAACTACTCTCTCAATTATTTCATTAATCATTCATAATAATACCATCCCAGGCCATTTCTCAGGTGCAAACTTTCAGTTTTCAGTTTACACCCAATAGTATACCCACTAAACACGATGGACACCACTAAATTGACGCGAAACGAACAGGAACAAAGATAATTTTCTCCGAATGTGAGCGACACCATTAAAGACGCTAAATATTGCCTTTTGAAGCATGTAAGAAACAGAAAATTTGATTTTTTCAGTGCAAGATCAAATTTTATTTCACTCATGAACACCAAAACTGCTATTTTCACTCGTGGCTACGCCACTCGTGAAAATAACAGTTTTGGTGTTCATTCGATGAAATAAAATTCGATCTTACACTGAAAAAATCAAATGTCCTCTATAACATACACTGTTTGTTTTAAGTCTAAGATTCCTTTTACCGTTAAGCAGACACCATTTAGGTAAAGCTGTTTTTTTTGTTTGTGTGAGGGCGGGATTGCACCCCAACCCAACCATCGTGGCTTTAGGAAATTGATTTGGCTGCATGGTGCTTGCTTCCATAAATCTTAGCGGTTGCTCTCGACGGTAGGGCTTGAGAGGTCATCTCATCTCAGTGCCGTGTGAAATTCCCACAAAACCGGACGCAACGTCTCCAAACTGACCCATAGGGTGTTGGTGGGGATGTTAAACCTCAAATCAAACAATCAAATAAACATTTCACCATTCAACCTTTGCTGAGCATGCTACCTTCTTCATCCAGCTAGCAGCCACTTTACAAAAAAAAACAAAAAAACAAAAAAAAAAAAAACAATGATTTTGTACCTTTTGCCAATTTGCCATCTTTTTACATCACGAAAACTAGCCTATATGATTTTGACACCCTTTAACCCCACCTTTATACACAGTAAAACTGGGATCTACAGGGATATACCGTATTTTTCTAATTTCTGCTCTAAAATATAGATTGCGGGTACTCGTTGGAACCGCCTCCATGAGTTAAAGAAATATACGGTCTGCATGATGCTTCCACGCAGAGCTGAAACCCACCGCGCAAGAATACTGGTAAACCTCTTAGAGCACCTAAGCCTGCCTAGGCAAAGTGGTGCGAATCGGACCGTCAGTGCTTATAAACCCGATTGGTATCATTGGGCGACAAGCCTTGAGATGTCATTTCATCTCAATGTCGGGATAAAGTCCCACAAAATTGGAAGCAACGTCTCCAAACTGGCCCATGGGGTGTTGACGGGGACCTCAAATTAAACAATCACCATTAAACCTTTGCTGAGTAGCTACCTTCCTCATCCAGCTAGCAGCCACTTTACAAAAATACAAATTCCTTGTGTTAAACAGCCAAGCGTCAACTCAATAGCCAGGTAGCGGAGGTGGAAATGGGAACAGCTTCATTCCTTGAAAACCTTTTTTTCAAACTTTTGTCATCGGTACATGTTTAAACACAGAAGCCTCCGTGGTTCAGTGGTTACGCTACTCGCCTTGTAAACAAGGGGTCGCAGAATCGATCCCGGGCTTCTCCACACTTTCGAATCAGTCTTTCAACCGAGGTCCCGTCTCCGTATGACCTCAGCTGTTGGTGGGATGTAAAACTCAAACACTCACTCACTCACATGTTTAAACATATATAAAACATGGCATTACGATTACACCTCCGTTGGACTTGGCGCATTCTTTCATATCTCCACATCACGTGAACAAGTCCGTGAAATAACCCCCCCCCCCCCCCTCCTAAACCCCACTTTATATAGAGAAAACTGGGGTTTACGGGGGTTAACATTATTGTCCTTATTTCTGCTCCAAGACATAGGTTGTGGGTACTCGTTAGAACCGCCTCATTGAGGCGGTTCTAACGAGCACCCAAAACCTATGTTTGGAGTATAAATAAGAAAAATATCACAAATTTTCATCAGAAAAATTGCATTTTTTTTTTAGGTTTGAAAAATGCACTATATCACACGGATGTGTTATCATAATGAAAATGATTACGTTTCTGATGAAAACTTGCAATATTTTTTGCTTACGAGTTTACACTCCTAACATAGGTTGTTGGTGCTCGTTAGAACCGCCACAATGAGGCGATTCTAACGAGTACCAAAATCCTACGTCTATTACTGTCAGGCCAAACGAAATTTCAGACATTGTCCTCTGCTTAATAGCAGCAAGTTTTTTTTTTTTTTTTTTTTAGTTTTCCCTTTTTTTATCACCAGAAATGTATATTTTCAATTATGAAATTCTGATAGTTTTCTTATCCCTGCTCAAAACATAGATCTAGGCGACGAGGCGGTTCTAATATATACCCCTTTGAACCCCAATTTTACTATTTAAACGCGGGGTTTATGGCAGTCAAAATTATCAGTATGAAAACACACCTATTCAATTACATTGCAAATTTTATGGCCAAAAATTAGAAATTTTAACTTGAAAAATCGTGATATTTTTCTTATTTCTGCTCAAAACATAGATTGCGGGGAGTCGATAGAACCGCCTCGACAAGGCGGTTATCTCGAGTTCCCACAATCTATGTTTTTGAGCAGAAATAAGAATAATAATGTATACCCCCTTAAACCCCAGTTTTACTATATAAAAGTGGGGTATGAGGGGGTCAAAATTATATAGGCGTGTTCTCGTAATGATAGGCGTGTTTTCTTGATACCAAACGAATCTGAAAACAAACTGTGCTAAATATACTTACACAAATAAGAAGTTAAATCGGAGTCCCTGTTCTATTCTACAATATACCCGGTTAAATGAAACGAAACAAGGTGATCTGCGCAATAGCCTGTGATATATGGACCGACTTAAGGACCATTTCCTTTTGCCATTGACTTCTTTTTTACCATTGGGATACCAATTTTAACCATTACGCAAACACGCCTATACAAATACATTGCCATCTTTATCGCCGAAATAATGAAAATTTTATGCTGAAAAATTGTGATATTTTTCTTATTTCTGCTCAAAATATAGATTGTGGGCACTCGTTAGAACCGCCTGATCGAGGCGGTTCGCACGAGTACCCACAATCTATATTTTAGCGCAGAAATAAAAAAAATAAGGTATACCCCCTGAAACCCGTTTTACTATATAAAATCGGGGTTCAAGGGGGTCAAAATTATATAGGCGTGTTTTCGTGATGTTTTTACCATTGGGATACCAATTTTAACAATTGCCGTCTGTTACTTACAGTGTGGACCCAGATCAAACTGCTTGCGTGGATGCAAAAAAACAAATGTTTTTATTTCTATTTTTATTTATTTATTTATTTTATTTTACTTTTTTGTTGTCAATTAAGTTTGCAAGACGATGCAGAAGACGACACTTCCGCATTACGAAAACACACCCGTGTGACATTGGGCATTTTTTCACCTCCCCAGAATGGCCATTTTTCTGATGAAAATCAATGATATTTTTCTTATAAATACTGCAAATATAGGTCGTGTGTGCTCGTTAGAACCGCCTCGATGAGGCGGTTCTAACGAGTACCCACAACCTATGTCTTGGAGCAAAAATAAGAAAATAATGTATACCCCCGTAAACCCCAGTTTTCTTTATATAAAGTGAGGTATAGGGGGTCTTCATTTCACGGACTTGTTCACGTGATGGAAGCCGTTTTTCTTGGCATAATAAGGGCGTATTATTATGTTTTCTTGGCGAATTTTGATTATTTTTTATGTTTGATTTGAGGTTTAACGTCCCCTTCAACACTGTAAAGGTCATTTGGAGACGTTGCTTCCAGGTTTGTGGGACTTTTACCCGACATTGAGATGAAATGACCTCTCAAGCCCTGTCGGCCAATGAAACCAATAGGGTTTATAAGCATAGACGTTCCTACTCGTGCGCACCGCTTTGCCTGGGCAAGCTTAGATCCTCTAAGCGGTTTATCAGTACTCGTGTGCGGGTCGGATTCAGCTCTGCGTGGAAGCATCATGCAGCCCATCTATTTCTTCAAGCCCCGATGGGCGGGGCCGGTATCTGTAATAAGACTATATATTTCTTCAAGCCCCGATGGGCGGGGACCGCTATATTTCCTTAACCCGTACATGACAGTCACGACTGGCAGACGACATTTCAAAAGTATTCCCCTGTTTGTTTTTATGCCCCCAACTTCCAAGAAGTTGTAGGAGCATATTGCTTCTGCCCTGTGCGTCCGTCCGTTACGCTTTAAGTACCCAGGTAAACTATAGAATGGCTTGGATCTTGAAATTTCATATAAGGCATGAGCATGAAAAATAAGCGGACCCGTATTTTTTTCTTTTCCGTCGGACTTGTCCTTGCGGAGTTATGCCTCTTTTTTGACATATGCATTGTGGCTATAGGGAAACCTTGTGAACAAAATATCTGGAGAATATAGGGAGTTATGCGCCTTTTTCGACTTAAGCATTGTGGCTATGGGGAAACCTTGATATAGGGAAACCTTGTGAACAAAATTTATGGAGAACCGCTTGAGCTATGCTCATGATATTTGGCTTACAGTTTGGTTATAATGTGTAGATGATCTGATTAACTTTTGATGAAATTCCAAAAATATTTAATGGGGTTATGCCCCGTTTTGGACTTATGCATTGTGGCTATAGGGAAACCTAGTGAACAAAATATCTGGAGATCCGCTTGAGCTAGGCTCATGATATTTGGCATACAGTTTGGGTGTGATGTATAGATGACCTGATTAACTTTTTTGGACTTATGCATTGTGGCTATAGGGAAACCTAGTGAACAAAATATCTGGAGATCCGCTTGAGCTAGGCTCATGATATTCAGCAGTCTGTTTGCTACTAAAGCATAGATGACCTGAAAAACTTTTGTTGAAATCTGTTAATATCTGACAGGTTTATTTTTTAATGCAAATGATCTTGAAGTACTGTTTACTGTCCCATTTAGGGACACGCATATGGTTGGGGGCATAGTGTTTCACAAACACATTTTCTAGTTTGTTTGTTTTTTTGTGTGTGCTTTCATTTTTTGGTTTTGTGTGTGTGTATGTGTGTGTGTTTGTGTGTGTGTGTGTGTGTGTGTGTGTGTGTGTTTGCTTGTTTGTTTGTTTGTTTGTTGTTGTATTTTAAGAAAGGGTGATCCTAGACAAAATTCATCACGAAAACACGCCTTTTTAATTCTGACCCCATTGAATCCCTGTTTTATATAGTAAAACTTGGGTTTACAGGGGTAGACCTTAATTTTCTTATTGCTGCTCTAAAATATAGATTGTGAATACTCGCAAGAACTGCTTCTAACGAGTACCCACAATCTATAGTTTGAAGAGGAATAGGAAAAAATATCACAATTTTTCATCTGAAACTTTCGTATTCTTCGTAATTTCGTAAAATTTGCAATTGATTTGTAGAGGCATGTTTATCATATGACGCCGTTGATAAGCCGTGGATAATGTCGTGTAATAGGTTTCTAGTCATTTCGTATCCTGGTCATTTCATACCAATGTGGTCATTTCGTAACCGTTAAATTTTGCAATTTCGTCATTTCGTACCCACTTTGGTCATTTCGTACCATATTTGGTCATTTCGTACCCACTTTTATTTTTTTTCTGGGAAACGTTTTTGGTTATTTCACACCCAATTTTTCAAGCGTAGACATGAAATGACTTTGGTATGACATGAATTGTTTTAAAGCTTTTCTGTAGGTCACATTCGGCTCAGGGGATTTATTGTGATTGGCCAGCGTCCGTCGTCGTCCGTCCGTTCATAATTTCTTTAAATGACATCTCCTCAACCACTGAACAAATTTTGACGAAACTTGGCAAAAATGATCCGTGGGTTGACCTCTCTAATATATGTTTAAAGAATTCCAATCGGCATGCAAAACTCTGGTTGCCTTGGCAACAAAACTAGAAAAAACTTGAAAAAATCTTCTTGTCCGAAACCAGATGGCCAATGTCTTTGATATTTGGCTTGAAGCTTTATCTAGTGGACATCTACCAAGATCGTTCGAATTAGAGCCCTTGGGCAAAAAATGGCTCCGCCCGTGGCCCAGCTGTTTTGCATAGGCTTATATAGGGAAAAACCTTTAAAACTCTTCATCTCTGAATCAGAAGGCCCAGGTCTTTGATATTTGGCATGAAGCTTCATCTAGTGGACATCTACCAAGATTGTTCAAATTAGAGCCCTGGGGCAAAAAATTGCCCCGCCCCAGGGCCCTGCTGTTTTACATAGGCTGTTTTACATATAGGCTAGTATAACCCTCAAATAAACATCACGAAAACACACCTATATAATTTTGACCCCCTTCAACCCCACTTTTATATAGTAAAACTGGAGTTTCCGGGGGTATACCTTATTTTCTTATTTCTGCTCTAAAATATAGATTGTGGGTACTCGTTAGAACCGCCTCGATGAGGCGGTTCTAACGAGTGCCCACAATCTATATTTTGAGCAATAAAATATAGATTGTGGGTACTCGTTAGAACCGCCTCGATGAGGCGATTCTAACGAGTGCCCACAATCTATATTTTGAGCAGAAATTAGAAACATATCATAATTTTTCATCTTAAAATTTTCATTTTTTCGGCAATGAAGGTGGCAATGTATTTGTATAGGCGTGTTTGAGTAATGTCCTTCAGAAAGGGTTTCACTGTTTTCAAAATCAGTGAGGTGTCCTTAATGGCAGGAAAAAATCCCCAAAATTATTTCCTGGCGAAATTGATTTTTTGGGTTGAATATTAAAATATCGAATAAAAATCGCCAAAAACAGGAATTAAATCATACAATTTTCATGAAATAATATTAAATAGATTTAAATAGCCAGACATTGATAAACTGTTGTCAAGTAGCATTAGAAAAAAAATTCAGCTTCATACGTATACAGAAAATTGTATTTTTTGAGGTACAAACTTTGAAAAATTGACAAAAATTGCGGAAAACGGGATTAATTTTTAAAGAAGTTAGTGGTGAGGATTCTTAAAAATGTTTTGCGGTAAGAAGTGACATATTGGTCTAAGTTAACTACAGGAAAATAAATAAATAAAATATATAAAAAGTATCATTTTGAGGGGTACAAAAATGCAAATTTTTACTAAAAACAAACTGAAACTTCATTATTTCGGGGCACGTAGAAACTTCATTACAAAAGTAAATTGTATAACATGGAACTAAATGACCTGATGTGCACTCTCTAGTCTCTACTGTGAAGTAGCAATCGAAGATCTTTCAACTTCGTATCTGCACGAAACTGGTCTTTTAAAGATAGAATTCCAAAATTATGGCAAAAAAGTGTGGGAAACAAGAATAGCTTTTTTTTTGTTTTCAAAACAGTAAGTGGTGAGGATTCCTTAAAATGTGTTGATGTAGAAATGTAAATAAGGGTATCAGTTAACTACAGAATAAACAACTTAATACATGTATTTAGATTTCATAAAGTTCTGCTTTTTGACCATGAAAATGCTCAGTTTAACCGGCAAGAGGCTCAATCGCTCACCTGAGGAAGTTTCAATGCAGAAGATTTTTTGAAGTTGTTCCAGTTAATGTCTTGTAACATTTTGAAAAGTACCCATTTTCAAACGTGATCTGGGACCCGTCACAAAATGACCCACAAGGATTGTTTGTTTGATTTGAGGCTCAACGTCCCCGTCAACACTATTTAGGTCATTTTGAAGATGTTGCTTACAATTCTGTGGGACTTTTATCCGACATTGTGATGAACTGACACTCAACCCTGCCACCCAATGGAACCGATAGGGTTTATATGTATGGACAGTCCGACTCGCACCACTTTTCCTGGCAGGCTTAGACCTCCTAAGCGGTTATTCTGTACCCATATGCGGTTGGTTTCAGCTCTTCACAAAATCACCATGCAACCAAATCTATTTCTCCAAGCCCCGATAGGCGTCCAGCACCGTAAGGACTGACGTTAAACCCAAACGCAATCAAACAGTCTACGCCGCGGTCTATTCGCTCCCCTTCCCTGTTCAAGAAGGGTAGTTGTCAGTTTCTGGCGAAAGAATATGTACTTTTGTTAACGGCATTTGTATAGACCTGCCCAGGAGTGAGTGAGTGTTTGAGTTTTACGCCCCACCAACAGCTTAGGTCATACGGAGACGGGACCTCGGTTTAAAGACTCATCCGAAAGTCTGGAGAAGCCCGGGATCGATCCTGCGACCCCTGGTTTACAAGGCGAGTAGCGTAACGACTACACCACTGAGGCTTCCAGACCTGCCCAGGAAAGTGTGATTAATTAAACTGACCAGATTGACATAACCTCTATTGTGTTGACTAGGCCGTTAAACTCCAGACCAACCAATCAGCTGTGAAAGTATAATACAGTGAAATAGCTATATTAATACCACCTTTGGAACTGTTCAAAAGTGGTCTTTAAGACCACTTTTGAACAGTCCCAAAGTTGGTCCAATAAAACAGTTCATTTTGATATAGAAAAAAAGATAGATAACTTGAAACCTTTTGGATCTGTTTTTAAAAGTGCAATCATTTTCAATTGGTTGCAGTTCCAGTTTGATCGTGTGTGTGTGTGTGTGTGTGTGTGTGTGTGTGTGTGTGTGTGTGTGTGTGTGTGTGTGTGTGTGTGTGTGTGTGTGTGAATGTGTGTGTGAATGTGTGTGTGTGTGTATTCAGGTTGTGTGTGTGTGAATGTGTGTGTGTGTGTGTGTGTATTCAGGTTGTGTGTGTGTGAATGTGTGTGTGTGTGTGTGTGTGTGTGTGTGTGTGTGTGTGTGTGTGTGTGTGTGTGTGTGAATTCGGGTTTAACGTCGCTTTCAACAATTTTTCAGTCATATAACGACGGTGTCTGGTTGGGATGGAACAATTTACATTCGTACGGAAAGCACACTTAATACAAGTGGTTTGTTTTTCATTCCATGACAAGTGGTTTGTTTCTTATTCCATGAATAGTTTTTGACATTTTTAATTCATTTCCAAGAAAATAACTTAGGTTTACAAATATATCCAAGAACCACTTTTGAGCTTCACTTCATTTCCAAGAAACTATATTTGGCTTACAAACATATCCAAGAATTCACGAAAATATACAGATGACGAGGTAGTGCGCATATCAGTTCCCGAAAGAAAAAAAACAAACAAACAAAAAAAAACAACGATTTAGTCAGCCCTATTAGGAAAGTACAAATTCTGTTTTCTTTGTTTGTTTGATATGAGGTTTAACGTCCCCGTCAATACGGTAAAGGTCAATTTGGAGACGTTGCTTCCAATTTTGTGGGACTTTTACCCGACATTGAGATGAAATGACATCTCAAGCCCTGTCGACCAATGAAAACCAATAGGGTTAATTAGCAATGACGTTCCGACTCAATACGGTGAAGGTCATTTTGGAGACGTTGCTTCCAATTTTGTGGGACTTTTACCTGACATTGAGATGAAATGACATCTCGAGCCCTGTCGACCAATGAAACCAATAGGGTTTATTAGCATGGACGGTCCACCTTGCACCGCGGCTCCTGGACAGAAGCCCTGTCGCCCAATGAAACCAATAGGGTTTATTAGCATGGACGGTCCGACTCGCACCCGCGGTTCCTGGACAGGCTTAGATCCACTAAGCGGTTTACCAGTACTAGTGTGCGGGCCGGATTCAGCTCTGCGTGGAAGCATCATGTAGCCCATATATTTCTTCAAGACAATATGGGCTGGGGCCAACAAATATCTGTGTCTGTAGAGATGCTCAAACAGTAGATCAAAATGAGACGGCTCGGCCCGTTACGATCTACGCTGTTTGCAGTAGACTTTCATCATAGTGTGGATTCTATTTTCTTGCACACCAGACAAGGAAATCCGTGATTTTACCCTGGGATAGAAATTAATGTTCTGACTCTGGTGTTCCGACCCAGGCAACTAATATAAATGCGCTTCAGTTCTATTCAACTGTCGGAACTACTTCCGCACTACTTTTATTTTGTAAACAATATACATGTGCTAGCTTGCAAAACTAACCGGAGGTGTTGTGCAAGAAAAAGAATCCAATACGGGGTTCTGTCGTAGATGGGCGTTTCCAACCCTCGGGATGACCGTGCTGAGCGGAACCTCGGCGAAGCCTCGGTTCCGCTCAGCACGATCATCCCTCGGGTTGGAAACGCTCATCTACAACAGAACCCCATATCAGATTCTTATATTCTGGTCGTTTCTAGTTTGGTTTTACCACCGTATGTCAACGTACACCGGATATAGCGATTAGCGAAGCGAGGAAGATAACTGTGTAAATGCATACATGGCCAGAATTTTATCCATTTTGTTAAAGTGTGGCTATATTTTCAGTCCAAATAGGATTGAGTATGATTGTTGTTATATTAATAAATTTATAAACCCATACTTAAGAATTCATAAAGTTCTCTGAGGTCTGTAAAATAAAAATATGTTCCGACTAATCACTGAGTTTTCACGTGTCTCTCACGAATATTCATAATTTTATCGCAAGCGTCACTGTTTATGGTTCAAATATTGCTTGACAGGCCTTCTATTTTCTCCAAACTACCCACCAGAGAAGTTATACATTTAAAAAGTGTATATTTCTTGTATGTTTGGAGCAAATAAGTTCTATCAGTGTACGGTCTATAGTTGATAATCGACGAAATGGTGTACAATCTATAGTAAATTTGTGTACAGTCTATAATTGGGAATAAAAAGACGTGTTTTGGTGTCTGTGGTACACGAGGGATTCGTAAGGCAATACGAGGGTTCATGTTATAGTTTAGGACGTATTACTGATTGTCAAACCTGATCTATAGGCATAAACTAGAAATAAATCTTAAAGGCATCAAACACATGAGCATTGACAAACCATACGGTGCTATAATTTGTGCTTCTTTCATGATTTTCAGTGAATGATAGAGATCATCAGTGAAAATTAAATCCATATTATCACTGTTTCTATGTATCCTAAAAAGTATATTGTATCTTTGGAAAATGGTCGATTAGCTAATCATTAGTAATCATCACGCAGGTATCACGTCTTTAAGACATTGATGACGTCATTTAGTGCACCTTAGCAACGTAAATAATGACGCGACGCCAAGTTTCAAGTGATCTTTTTAATAAACAAGAGGGCCATGATGTACCTGGATCGCTCACCTGATCCATAGTGTAACAAGTAGGCCCCCGAGAACTGCGGGGAGTTTTGGTCCAGGGCTATAATTTGCATAACCTTGGTAGAAGTCTACAAGATGAAGCATCATACCAAATGTCCAAATATCAGGTCTTCTAAATTCGGACAAGAAGATTTTTGAAAGTTTTCCCTGTACATGTCTATGCGAAACAAGTAGGCCCCGGGGCGGGGGCATTTTTGGCCCCAGGTCTCTTATTTGGGAATCTTGGAAGAGGTCCATTAGATGAAGCTGCATACAAATATAAAAGTTTTTGACCTTCTAATTTCAGACAAGAACATTTTCAAAGGTTTTTCCTATATAAATCTATGTGTAATTAGTGGGTCCTGGGTTGGGCCCATTTTTGCCAAAGGGCTATAACTTGAACAGAGTCCAGTAGACGAAGCTTCATACAAAATATCAAACACCTGAGCCTTCTGGTTTCAGACAAGAAGATTTTTAAAGATTTCCCCTATATAAGTCTATTTAAAATCAAAGGGCCCTAGGGCGGTAGCATTTTTTCCCTAGGGCTATAATTTGAACAATCTTGATAGAGGTTCACTAGATGTAGCTTCACTTCAAATATCAAAGCCTTGCCATTTCAGAGGAGAAGATTTTTAAAGATTTTCCCAAAAATGATATCGCGACAGAAGAGCCGCCTTGGAACGGTAAGTGAAAAGAAATCCACTTGGAGTTGGGCTTTAATCGATTTTATGAGGCCGCAATCCTCGCCCTTACTTCTGTAGAGGTTTAGACAATTAACTTGTTTACTCCGCATGAAAAGTAGAAGTAAAACAAAGATCAGGAATCGATACAATTAATTTATTCCACCCATCAAAGACACCAAAGGGAAAGAAACACAAACATGGAGCGACCAGACCATAATGGAAACCTGAAAAAAGGAAGGGAATAAGGACAGTTACTTTCCCACGAAATGGCCAAAATGGCCATCTAAAATAAAAAGACACAAGGGATACACACAGTAAGTAACAAACAACAACATAAATAAACCGCCACAGAAGAACCGCCTTGGAACGGTCAGTGGAACGAATTTCACTGGGAGGCTTAAATCGATTTACATCTATCTATTGTAGATGGATTTGTTTCGTGCAAAATTTATGATAAACGCGATGACTTTGATTTTAAGATTGTAAATTTTCCTTTTTTTCGGATGGTGATGTTCCTCGTGCGCCATCCTATGGCGTTTATATTTCGCAATTAATTCGATTTGCTAGAGTGTGTAGTCATGTAACTGACTTCAACACTCGTAATAAGTTATTAACGGCTAAACTCCTTAATCAGGGTTATCGGTGCCATAAACTACTTTATAGACGCCCTTCTGATTTAATTTCAAAATTCAATATTGGACTTAAATCTCTTCTGCAACAAGGTCTATCGGAACCCGAATTTTATGGTGACTTAGTATATAAATTCAGAAAAATATATAACCGCAATTACTTCAGCACCCAATTTCGTAAAATCTTTCTTCGATATAAAAAGATTGGGTACAACATGGATGTTATACGACAGACTGCATGCATGGTAGTTAACCCAATCACGGTTGGCAACTTTGCTTCCCTCTTTAATTGCACGCCGGTGGGTCAGGCCTCAGATTCTATGACGGATCCAACGTAAAGGCTTATTGAGAATAAGAGAGATCTAATTCAAGGTAATGTTGGTTGGTGCCTGATGCTCTGTCTCTGGTCGGGCCCATCGGAGTCTAACTGTTGGTTTTCTTTTGCTCCAGCATTTCAGTGGCTTCTTGCTGTCGAGCCCTCACCGTTGTCTCATCTCTGTGGTTCTTTGATTTTTTGTGTTCACGGATAAGTTGCACTGATGAGTTAGGAGGCCTTCATGCGGACTGAACAAATTATTTGTCTAAATCGCGACGGAAGTAAGGGCGAGGATTGTGGCTACGTAAAATCGATTTAAGCCCCCCAGTGGAAATCATTCCACTGATCGTTCCAAGGCGGTTCTTCTGTGGCGGTTTATTTATGTTGTTGTTTGTTACTTGCTGTGTGTATCACTTGTGTCTTTTTATTTTGGATGGCCATACGGCCATTTTGTGGGAAAGTAACTGTCCTTATGGCCTTCCTTTGTTTAGGTTTCCATTATGGTTTGGTCGCTTAAAGTTTGTGTTTCTTTCCCTTTGGTGTCTTTGATGGGTGGAGTAAGCTAATTGAATCGATTCCTGATCTTTGTTTTACTTCTACTTTACATGGCCATAATCCTCGCCCTCACCTCTGTCACGGTATACACTAATTTTGTTTAGTCCGCATGAAGGCTTCCCAACTCATCAGTGTAACATCTCCGGGAACATACAAATAAAAAAAACTACAGCGATGAAACAAGGTTGAGGACTCGACAGCATACAACAACAGAATTGCTGGAGCAAAAGAAAACCAACAGTTAGACTCCGAGGCTTCCTAACACAACAGTGCAACATCTCCGAGAACACACATCAAACAACTGCAGAGATGAAACAAAGGTATCAATTTTTCCGCATAAAAATGGAAATTTTAAGATGAAAAATTGTGATTTTTCCTTTTTTTCTGCTAAAAATATAGTTTGTGAGGACTCGATAGAACCGCCTCGAGTACCCACAATCTATACTTTGAAGCGGATATAACGAAAAGACTGTTTGCCCCTGTAAACCCCAGTTTTACTATATAAACGTGGGGTTTAAGCGGGGGGATTATATAGGCGTGTTTTCGTGATGTTTTCTTCTATGGTGGCCAAACTTGCTACATATATTGCTGTCACAGACATTAGCATCACGTGAATAAGTCCGTAAAATGAAGACCCCCCTAAACCCCACTTTATATATGGAAAACTGGGGTTTACTGGGGTATTCATTATTTTTCTTATTTCTGCTCCAAGACATAGGTTGTGGGTACTCGTTAGAACCGCCTCAATGAGGCGGTTCTAACGAGCACACACAACCTATGTTTTGAGGATTTATAGGGAAAATATTGAGGATTTTCGTCAGAAAAGTAGCCATTTTGGAGATGTGAAAAATGCACTATGTCGCACGGGTGAGTTATCGTAATGCCAGGACTTTTGGGAATAAGGACGCATCCTTAGTCTGCTGAAATTGCTGAAAACTGTGTCGTTAACTTTAATGATCTTGTGAGAGTAGGGACTAGTTTCCCTAACAACAGATTCTGGCTTTGCGTTTCACCAGTTAACTGTCTCGTCCTCTTCAGGAACAGACCTTTGTAGTACATTCGATTTATAGTATATTTGTATTCGTCAAAATAATCAAATTCTAGCTATAAACAAGCTTTTCAGGAAGTTTTTTATTCTGCTATCGACCGTACACTACAAGCAGGAGTTTTTGCTATAAAACGTACACCAAAATGCCATCCATTACGCAAACACACCTATACAAATACATTGCCACCTTTATCGCCGAGAAAAATGAACATTTTATGCTGAAAAATTGAAGGGGTTAGTGCAAGAAGGTGCCCAAGTCCATTTTTGGACAAATCTGGGATATTAACATTTTCAGATACATCATATCAAGACCTACAATCTGATATATAGTTTGTTATACCTTATTTCTTCACTGGCATTAAAAATGACGGTTATTGAAATTTTTGGTAGGGTCCTAAGTCCAATGTCGTATCGTTGGTGCAAGAAGGGGTCTAAGTCCTTTTTACCACATAAAGCTTTGAGTTTCCATTGCATGTATTGTTCATTTGTTTCAGATTTTTGTTATACTAAACTAATAAAGAGTCGTGATACGATAAAATATACATGTTCAACTAAATGACATAGGTTTCTGCTTGTAACAGAGAAAACTTTGTTGTATTTGTTTAGTGCAAGAAGGTGCCTAAGTCCAATAAATCCTGGACTTAGGCCCCTTCTTGCACCAAACCATTATTGTAACAAATGAATATCTGCGATATACTTAGAACTATTTATGCGGTTCTTGCACCATTTCAGATGACACGAAAACACATCAGAAGAATTTATTTAAATTCAAGTATAAAAAATATGAAAAGTTTGCAAAATATTTTGTTTTTCGCGTTTTTCTCGAAATTATAAAAATGGGACTTAGGCCCCTTCTTGCACTAACCCCTTCAATTGTGATATTTTTCATATTACTGCTCCAAATATAGATTGTGGGCACTCGTTAGAACCGCCTAATGGAGGCGGTTCTTACGAGTACCCACAATCTATAGTTTAGAGCAGAAATAAGAAAAATAAGGTTTACCCCTGTAAACTCCAGTTTTACTATATAAAAGTGGGGTTCAAGGGGGTCACAATTATATAGGCTTGATTTCGTGATGGACCGAACACCTAATGACTAAACAAAAACGAAAAAAATAGCTTTGAAATATGTTGGGAATATTGTTAGTGTCTCGTTATTTTCTGGGACCTCTTTTATATTTTTGATAATAAAATTTACAATATCTACCTAAAAGATCTTAAAAACATATCATTTCGTGACAGACATGCGAAAATAAATAGCGATTAGCTGGGCATTTTTGTTCTTCGTAGCCCTGGTAGATTTTTTCTTACCATTTGTTGTATGTAGAAATATACATAAATGTATCATTGAAGTAATGGATATATACTTTCCCTGAAATATCACACAATTCGAAAGAAAACTTGAGAAATACTGACCTGCTATCATGTTCAGTAAAATTTTCCTCGCTTCGCTAATCGCTATATCCGGTGTACGTTGGCATACGGTGTTTACATTCCTTTCAAGATTATTTCACTGATTTCGAGCTGATTATTAATAAGGGGTGGGCGAAACCGGTGTAGCCGGAACAAGAAAAAGTTGTGTTTGTTTGTTTGTTTGATGTGAGATTTTACCTTCCCGTCAACACTGTAAAGGTCATTTTGGAGACGTTACATCCAATTTTGTGGGGCCTTTTACCCTACATTGGGATGAAATGACATCTCCAAGTTCTGTCACCCAATGTAACCATTATGGTTTATAAGCATGGACAGTCCGACTCGCGCACGGCTTTGCCTGGGCAAGCTTAGAGCCTCCAAGTGGTTGGCCAGTACTCGTGTGCGGGTCGGATTCAGCTCTGTGTGGAAGCATCATACATCCCGTATATTTCTTCAATCCCCGATGGGGTGGGGCCGAAAAGAAAAAGTATACCATGTAGATGCGTGTTATACAGAGGCGTTGCTGAACTTAAGGATTGGTTTCATATCTCCAGAACACGCATTTTCAGATCAAAATCCGTGATATTTTCGTATTCATTACGATAATACATCCGTGTGATATAGTACATTTTTTAAACCTTAAAAAAGTCATTTTTTCTGATGAAAATTTGTGATATCTTTCTTATTTATACTCCAAATATAGGTTTTGGGTGCTCGTTAGAACCGCCTCATTGAGGCGGTTCTAAAGAGTACCAACAACCTATGTCTTGGAGCAGAAATAAGGAAATTAATGTTTACATCCGTAAACCCCAGTTTTCTCTATATAAAGTGGGGTTTAGGGGGGTCTTTCACGGACTTGTTCACGTGATGTTAGCTCGGCTGTTTTCGAAAGAAAACGACGAGGTATTGTCATAGCTCTGGCGTCGTCTTCGTGCAAAAACTTGGACATTTTCGTCTGCGTCATCGTCGTGCAAAAACTTGGACATTTTGTAATATCTCTGTCATTACTTGAAAAAGGGTTGCAGCCGAGCGTTGGCACCCGCATGTGGTGCTCTTGTTAGTCCAAGCATTGATTGCGGATTCTAAGGAGTACCCACAATCTATATTCATCAGCAATAAACAATCTAACATATAAAGGTGTAAAACCTATAATTCACAATCTAAAGTTTGATTTACCAGGCTTTTCATTTCAAAGAGTTTTCAATGTAATGTTATTTCTACCCATCAAGTTTTAGCTGAGTCAAAGTCAGGTTCTGGAGAAGATGTGAAAAGGAGCAGTCTCTATAAGGCTATTTTCATGGCCACAACCGATTTCCTTTAAACTTTGTAGCTTCAAATTGGTACATATTGGCTGTCTAATGGTGAATTTTTAGACTCTTTGGTCCACTGGTTTTTGCTGTATACACTTTTAAAGTGGGTGGGGTAATGTCACCCCATCAAGGGTATACCAACAAAAATGCTATTATTTTTGTTCAAAGTGCATGACTGGAGGCGATGTTTGCCGTATGCTAACTACCCTTTTAGGCATAACAGCCGGTGATAACAATCTGATAAATATCAAACAAGAGAAGAGTTTATACGCGCTTGTACGTTGTACCCAAATATTAGTAATTTTTATTCCCCAACTTTACGAAAAACCACAACACCTTTACAGTTTTCAACTTATTTCAAAGATCTTTCATAAATATAATGTTGATGTAATAGTCATTCTAGGTATATGTCAGAATTATGTTAGTTCATAAAACTTACTGAGTTACCTGCCCCTGAAATTGGATTTTACCCATTTTTTTAAATCAGAGTGCATTTATCCGTTTGTAGTACTCACAACTTCATTTGGAAGTGAATAAACCGATTCCATGCAAATATAATTAAATAGATGTGGACAAAGAAGTCATTTGATTTAATAGTGCATGCTAGCAAGCACATGAGCACAACATCCCACGGTACAAGCACCACTTCTTCACCAACAGTACCATCCAGTGATTGGGTTAAGTCCTTGTGGTCTAAACACATTGCAAAACGAGCAAACAATTCTTACATAGTCGCCAACATATGGTATTTTACTATTGGATATTTTGTTTCTAAGGCCTTCCACTTTGCAATTCTCCCATTAGCTGATTCGACAACCTATCTCACCTTGTACCTAGCCTTGAATCATTCGCCTCTTCAGTCGTATATTGCTTCTGAGATTTGGTTAGGAAGTGAAGCATATGAGAATTGATTTCATAACCCTTTAGTATTTCTCTAACATCCCTGAATCATCAACTTTTGCAAATGTCCTATTTGGGGTTTCAAATTCTGATGTTGCAATCGCAGTGGCTGATGGAACATACATATATATTGAGAAGAGTGGAAACTACTCATTTCAGAGAAGATCTTATTCCGTACATAAAGGACAGCATTTGCTGAAACCTCTGATGCTTGTGGCCACTGATGGCTACATTTTGACTGTGATGGGACCATATCTTGCAGATGGGAAAAACACAGATGCTAAGAGTACCGAACACATGTTAAAGACTAATGCAGAAAATATTACTGACTGGTTTGAAGAAGATGATGTTCTCGTTGTAGACCGCGGCTTCAGGGATGCTATAGATATACTAAAGGATTTTGGAATCAATTCTCATATGCCTAACTTCCTAAACAAATCTCAGAAGGAACATACGACTGAAGAGGCGAATGAGTCAAGGCTAGTAACAAAGGTGAGATGGGTTGTCTAATCAGCTAATGTGAGAATTAAAAAGTGGAAAGCCCTTAGCAACACAATGCCAAATAGTCAAATACCATATGTTGGCGACTATGTAAGGATTGTTTGCTCATTGTGCAATGCATTAAGACCACCTTTGGTAACAAGCAAAGATTCAGGCAAAGTAATTGCTAGAAGAATGATGGCCCTAGCAAAAACTCCAAATAAGCTGCAGGATAAGGTTCCGCAAAGTGGGGGCGCAAAGTCATCGAACCATGATATGTAGGTCAAGGTCAAACATAGATGCTTGCTCATTCTCAAACGCAAGCTTGTACTAAGTATCATTAATGAAGCTCTAATAATTCTTGAGAAATGAATTTAACCATTACGCTGAACGCTAGGGTGGTCACAATATTTTACAAAGTCAGTGAACCATGAAATTTAGGTCAAGGTCAAATACGGATGCTTGCATTTAAATTGCCATCCCCAGATTCAAGTTTGCGCCAAATATCATTAATGAAGCTCTTATAAATCTTGAGAAATAAACTTGACCATTAGGGTGAACGCTAGGGTGGTCGCAATATTTTACAAAATCAGTGAACCATGAAATATAGGTCAAGGTTAAATACGGATGCTTGCATTTAAGTTACCATCCCCAGATACAAGTTTGTACCAAGTATCATTAATAAAGCTCTTATAATTCTTGAGAAATAAACTTGACCATTAGGGTTGAAAGCTAGGGTGGTCGCAATGTTTTACAGTCAGTGAACCATGAAATGTAGGTCAAGGTCAAATATGGATGCTTGCATTTAAGTTGTCATCCCCAGATACAAGTTTGTACCAAGTATCATTAATGAAGCTCTTATAGTTCTTGAGAAATAATCTTGACCATTAGGGTGAACGCTAGGGTGGTCGCAAATGTTGACGCCTTGACGAACGGACGGACGGAAAACCGGGCGCCTATATCGTGCCATGCTAATAGCAGGAGCGACAAAAAATGGCTGGGATAAAAAACGGGTTATTTGGAAAAAGATCGATGATAAGAAACTTGAGAATTTCCCAGAGATGACTGTGGATGAACTCAGGGATTTGAAACTTGGTATATACCAGCTGAAACAAGCCAAATCCTACACAGATGAACATTTTTACGACAATGGATCATATGAGATAATGGCACACAAAGAATAAGATGGTGTTCTCAAAGCACAGATACGTTATCGCCACACGTCTAATAAAACATATAACATGTGGGTTGCATATACTCAAGGACTGAACCCAATCACTGGATGGTATTGTGGGTGCAGAAGTGGAGCTCGTACCGTGGGATGTTGCGCACATGTGGCTTATGTTCTCTGGTATTTGGGATATTACCAGAACAAAACAGAAAATAGTGAAGCAAAACCAAGCCGGGAACATATTGATTTTGTTTATGATGCTGCTGTTAACACATGGAGTACATCTAGCGATTCAGAGGAAGATCAGTAAATTAACAAATTCTTAAACATGTCGTGAGACCATACAGGCTTATATAAAAGCACAGCATCAGTCTAGAATGAGGTTCCACAACATGAGCAAAGTCTGCTTTGGTGGTCAAAAATGTTTGACAGTTGACAAATGTTCCATTTGCACCTGGAAATTAAGAGTTCATAAATAACCAAAAAATAGAAATACTAGCATGCACTATTAAATCAAATGACTTCCTTGTCTACATCTATTTAATAATATTTGCATGGAATCGGTTTATTCACTTTCAAATGAAGTTGTGAGTACTACAAACGGATAAATGCACTCCAATTTAAAAAATGGGTAAAATCCAATTTCAGGGGCAGGTAACTCATTAAGTTTTATAAACTAACAATAATTTTGACATATACCTAGAATGACTATTACATCAACATTATATTAATGAAAGATCTTTGAAATAAGTTGAAAACTGTAAAGGTGTTGTGGTTTTTCGTAAAGTTGGGGAATAAAAATCACTGATATTTGGGTACAACTTACAAGCGCGTATAAACTCTTCTCTTGTTTGATATTTATAAGACTGTTATCACCGGCTGTTATGCCTAAAAGGGTAGTAAGCATACGGCAAACATCGCCTCCAGTCATGAACTTTGAACAAAAATAATAGCATTTTTGTTGGTATACCCTTGATGGGGTGATATTACCCCACCCACTTTAATAGTGTATACAGCAAAAACCAGTGGACCAAAGAGTCTAAAAATTCACCATTAGACAGTCAATATGTACCAATTTGAAGCTACAAAGTTTAAAGGAAATCGGTTGTGGCCATGAAAACAGCCTTATAGAGACTGCTCCTTTGACAGGCTTCTGACAGGGTCATGCCATAGTTTCGGCCTATACGATGACCTGGAGCTTTTGAGCTAATAACTCGCAAACAACCGAAAGTCATAAGTGCACACTGCACATATGTTCAGTAGAACATGGAAGGGTTTGTTTGGGACCTATCTAGTCTCTGAGCAAAGGCTTGGAGAGATGTCGCAGGTCAGTGTAGCTCGCACTATTCTTGCCATGTCTGTAATATCTTTGTGTTATTAATAAATAATAACCAAAGTCCAGACTCAAATTATGTTTATAAGTTTAATAACTACAATTAAGAGCATACAAATACACAACCATACAGTGTTAAAAGCCTAGCGCGAATGGTGCTATCAGAGAGGCAAGTAAACCTATCATGTGACTGCTGCTGAGTCAGCTGATATGTATATTAGGTAAACTTCTTCACATCCCCCTTTTCAAAGAAAAATGAAAATTTTATTTCATTTTAAAACCAAACCATTTTTAATAAAAACAGCATGCATTAATATGCGCACATAATGTTAAATAAACGCCGATACAACGTTGAGGTCTCTGCAGTACAGTATTCAAATCCATTAATCATGTCCAACTTTAATTCAATTAAATGTTATAGGGGAACGCCTATCTAGATTCTATAAATTCTGTCAGCAGCAATTAGATCACAAGTCTATGTTTTGTAATTCATGTTAACAGGTGTAACTGTTCTTATCTAAACAAATAGAAATATATCAAGTCACTGTGTCTGGATTTTGTCTGTGTTGTGTGTGGCCAATTAAGACCTAGTCTGAAAAATAAATGTATTGTAATCCAATATTATTCAGGAACGCAGCTTCAGTACCGTAGTATTCCAAATAATCATGAATGTATTTTACAAATAAATTTTGCACATTTTCATGAATTTTAAAACACTGATTAATCCAACAGAATTATGAATATTAATCCAATTTAGAATATTGAAAATCAGAGAGAATAACACTATTATCCAAAATGCTGCACTTTGAGAATCAATGCACAATATGCTGCAATGAAATGAAATGCACTTTCATTCAAACACTTTTACTCACATATTTACATGACACAATCCTTATATTTTGCTGGCATGACGACTGCGCGACCCGATCTGGTTATATACGGGCCAGACGACGTTGATGTTGCTGATTGTGTCGTTGTCGCTGTGTCGCTGTTTGTTGATGCTCGAGCGCTGGGATCTGTGATATTATTAGATTCCCGAGTTGACGTTGATGGTGACGTTGTTTCAACGTTTGACCAATTTTCCGGTTGCAGATCAGTAGGGAAATTCGCAGACGTAGATCTTAGGTGCCTACGATTTCTCCTGTATTGCTGTCCATACTGATTTTCAACAATATATGAACGAGGCGTATTATGTTCTTCTTTAACAGTGGCTGGTGTCCATGTATTTTTCCCTTGCATGAGAACATTTTCGCCAGGTTTTAGAGGTTTCAAGGGTTTGCTTCCTCTATCATAGTAGTGTTTCTGTCTTTGCTGACGTTTCCTGAAACGTTTCTTTAGACTCTTGGGCTGTCCTGTTGGTTCCAGGAGCGGCGCTGACGTAGGTAACGTCGTTTTCAATTTCCGGCCAAACATTATCTCAGCCGGCGACAGCATTATGTCAGTGTCAATTACAGAATTCCTGTATGCTAGCATAGCTAAGTATGGATCCTGTGCTTTCTTCAGTAAGTGTTTCACAGTTCTTACGGCCCTTTCAGCAAGCCCGTTTGACTGTGCATAGGTTGGACTAGACGTTACACAATCAAACCCATATTCTTTCGCAAAGTCACGAAATTCAGAGCTTACGAACGTACTCTGATTGTCACTGTAAAACTGATCTATAATTCCATATCTGGAAAATTGACTTTTCAAATGTTTTATGACGCATCTACTGGTCATATTTTCCAGCAAATTCAGCTCTACCCATTTTGAATATCTGTCAACAATGACAAGATAATGACGATTTTTAAATTCCATGATATCTGCTGAGACATGCGACCATGGTCGATCAGGAACTTCTCCCGGTATCAATGGTTCTTTAATATTGGCACTTTGATTTTGTGCGCATACTGTACAGTTTCGTACTGTCTGTTCAATATCTGATACCATACCTATCCAAAATAATGATTCTCTGGCTCGCGATGTGCATTTATTTATTCCCAAATGAGATGAATGTATGACATCCAACATTTCTTTCCTTAGGGATTTTGGCACTATCAGTTTTTTGCCTTTGAATAACATTTCTTCCACGAAAGTTATTTCATCGCGAAAATTCCAGTATGGCTTGAGTTCTGGTGGACATTCGTCTTTTCTCTGGGGCCAACCTTCTAGAACGGTTGCTCGTAATGTCTGCATTTCAGAGTCTTGTTTTGTCGCGTGTTGAATTTTCAACTGATTGTCTTTGGATACAGGTAAGAATGTCAAATAATTAACACTTATTTCTGAGTCACTAATCAAGTCTTCCTTTGATTCTTGCAGGTAAGCTCTGCTAAGATGATCAGCCAAATATAATGTGCTTCCTGGTTTATAAATGACTTTTAGGTCGTATTTCTGAAGGTCAAGTAACAGTTTTTGAAGTCTCAATGGAGTTTGGTACAGTGGTTTTAAAAATATAGCCTGTAATGGTTTCTGATCACTCTCAACTATTACAGGTCTCCCATACACATATTGGTGCATCTTTCTACATCCGAAAGTTATGGCTAATGTTTCTTTTTCTATTTGCGCGTAATTTTGCTGAGATTTTGTCAGTGCACGCGATGCATACGCGATAGGTTGTCCTTCTTGGAGCAAAACACATCCTAGTCCCTTTGAACTTGCATCAACGCTCATTGTTAATTCCATTTTGGGGTCATAGAAACGTAACACAGGCGCGTTTGATATTTTCTCTTTCAGCAGATCAAATGCGTTTTGTTGTGGAGAGTCCCAGTGCCACTGTGTTGTATTTTCAAGCAATTGTCTGAGTGGCGCTGTAATTTCCGACATGTTCGGAATAAACTTAGCAAGATAGTTCACGAAACCCATGTAAGTTTGGAGTCCTTTTACATCCGTCGGCGGCGACATTTCTTTGACAGCTCGTACTTTTTCTGGATCAGGTTTGATACCCTGACCTGTCAGAACATGACCAACATAGGAAATACTACTTCTACGAAATTCGCATTTGTCCCTATTAAGTTTCATGTTATATTCCCGTATTCTATCAAGCACCTTTTTGAGCCGTCTGTCGTGCTCTTCAGTGTCTTTTCCCCATATCAAAATATCATCAACGATTGCCTCACAACCTTCAATATCCTGAACCATGTTTGAGACTGATCTCTGATATACCTCTCCTGCAGATTTCAAACCATAAGGTAACCTTGTGAATGAATAGCGTCCCAGGGGCGTATTGAACGTACAGAGTTTCTCTGACTCAACTGTGAGGCGAAGCTGCCAATAACCTGAAACTGCATCTAACTTGGAAAATACTTTGGCTTCCGGTATTTCAGTTAATATGTCCTCGATAGTTTTCATTGGATAATGTTCTCTCAACACAGCTTTGTTGAGATCACGGGGGTCGATACAGATTCGAACCTTTCCGTTACTTTTTGGTACAACGACCATACTATTTACCCAATCCGTAGGTTGTGTTTGTTTCTTGATTACGCCTTCTGCTTCCATACGTTTTAATTCCGACTTCACTTTTTCCTTCATTGATATAGGAATTTTTCTGGGTGGGTGGATGACAGGTTTCACTGACAGATCTACTTTTATTGAATATGTATCTGGCATGCAACCCAGACCTTCAAAAAGATCCTTGTAAGAATGCTCAATGTCTTGTGGCAAGTCTTTTTTCTTGGGCAACTCATTGGTGTGAATATTATATAGTCTTTGAATCAGTCCTATATCTCGGCATGTGGAACCACCGAGTACAGATGGCACAGAAGAGTCAACAATGTAAAAATCAATATTACAATCGTTACCTTGAATTTTGCACGGCAACTGTACTACTCCAGCTGGTCTTAATTTATGTCCACTGAATGATGTCAGTTTTGTAGATGTCTGTTTCAATGGTGTTTTAATTCCAGTGGAATAAAATGTATCCTGTGACATGACATTGCATCTTGCACCAGTATCGATCTGAAAGTTTATTGATTTGTCATTGATTTTTGAGTTTACACACCACTCATCATTTAATGGATTCACCGAATTTAATGGCAAGTCATTTATCATTCCGGCATAAAGCTCATTGTCACTACTGTCACTGGAATCTTCTACAGCATGAATATGTTTTTTCTTTGATTTTAAGGAAAATGACAGTTTTGTTTTACACATTTTGTGGAAGTGATTGAAACGCTTGCATTTGGTACACCGCTTTCCGTACGCTGGACATTGTAGTTTTCCGTGTTCATATCCGCATTTACCACAAGTTTGTTTTTCAGGCCTAGCCTCTGTTTTCTGTTTGTCCGATTTACTGTAATGTTCTGATTTGGGGTAATGTTTCTTTTTTAGAGCATTTACGGTTTTATCTTCCATTGCACTACACTGTGAATAAGATAATTCATGTGTCCGCGCAATGTCCAGAGTTTTCGCAAGTGTAAGCTTTGAACCCTCATTCAGCAGTTTAGCTCTGATTTTTGAGTTTTTGACACCTGTCACAATTCTGTCTCTGACCATATCATCCCGTTTGTCATACTCACAGTCTTTGACAAGCAGTTGCAATTCCGTAACAAATTGCTCAAATGTTTCATCATGATTCTGCACCCGACTTTGAAACTTGTATCTGTTGTAGATGGTATTTGATGTTGGTTTAACGTAACTTTCAAACCCATCATAGTAGCTCTTAAGTCGTTTCTTATCCTCATCTGATAAATTCCAAGTCTGAAATATGCTCCTTCCTTTTTCTCCAACCCAAAGCATAAGAAAAGCACACTTTTCTTCCTCTTCCTTGGCTTTGAGTGGTCCATCGAACATAAACTGGACGTGTTGTTTAAAACTTTTCCAGCTCTGTTCCAAGTCATGTTTGTCCCAGTCCATGGACGGAAGAGCTCCAGAATTTAATATATCCATGTTTACTTCTGACACCATGTAATATCTTTGTGTTATTAATAAATAATAACCAAAGTCCAGACTCAAATTATGTTTATAAGTTTAATAACTACAATTAAGAGCATACAAATACACAACCATACAGTGTTAAAAGCCTAGCGCGAATGGTGCTATCAGAGAGGCAAGTAAACCTATCATGTGACTGCTGCTGAGTCAGCTGATATGTATATTAGGTAAACTTCTTCACAATGTCTTCCTGTTTTCATATTAGCATATATTGAAAGGTGTTTTTATTTGAGGCAGTTCTAAAGAGCACCCACAAGCTATATTTAGTCTCGAAAAAAAAAACAAAAAAAAAAAAAAAACAAACAAACTTGTTCATCTGAAGAATGTTAGTCCTATTATGAGCCACATGATTCCAAATATGGCGTTCACGTGACCGGACCGGGAACCGTTTAAGACACACAACACAATAGCACTCAGTGCTTCCTTTGCAGGATAAAAACGACAGCTTGTGTAGCTGCATATATTTTGTCTACATACTTATCACCAGTAGTTGTTTGAATGGATTGGGTCTAGTAGGCACAAAATTGTTGTAAATGATAACTGTCTTGAATGAATGGAAAAGAAGGCTAATACATAGGACATTTTCCAGTACAGTGCAAATTCTGAAACGGTCCTGCCACTCCTTCAGGATGGGGTCAGGGTTAGGGGTTAGGGTTCTCATGACACAGTATTTAGCCCCAATCTAATTGCAGGTCACTGTGACCTATATTCAATGGTCCAAGTAATTTTGAATGGATTTGGCAACATATTTGCCAATACTGCCTGTGCTTTAACTTCGCGCGTATCTATGCAATTAATGAACCTGGGCAGAGTAATCAATACAAAAATAAATAGTCCACGGATGCCCCCGCCTGAAAAAATGTTGATGTTAGTTTTTGTTTTGTTTGAGTTGAGGTTTAACGTCCCCGTCAACACTCTAAAGGTCATTTTGGAGACGTTGCTTCGAATTTTACGGGACTTTTACCCGACATTGAGATGAAATGACATCTCAAGCCCTACCGCCCATAGAAACCGTTAGGGTTTAAGGGACGGTCCGACTCGCATCACTTTTCCTGGGCAGGCTTAAACATAAGCTGTTTACCAGTACTCAAGTTCGGTTAGGGTTCAGCTCTGCGCGGAAGCACCATGCAGCCCAATCTATTCACCAGGTCCCGATGGGCGGGGCGGTTGTTGATGTTAGTATTATTTCAAAATCATTGGCCGCTGGTGCTTATGTTTTGTTGACGTCATGTGTCGGATTGTCGCAATCATAAACAAAAATGGTATTTTTACAATTTATGAAATTCAAAGCTTTGTTTATCATTTTTGATGCCACCTGCCGGGGCAGATGGCCATACCGAAAATAAGCTCACGCTATGTGGTGGGAGGGGCGGGGGCTTATGTCCGGGTCGCATTTTCAACTGAGGTGTGTGTGTGTGGGGGGTTGGGGGAGGGTTGTCAAATGCCCATCAATGCATTTTTTCGTGGGGGTGGGGGGGGGCATACTGATACTGATTGTATTTTTATTTCAGAGGCCCACTGTAGTGGTATGTGTACGTCAGAATAATTTTGGACAAGCAGTTAAATATATTTATCATATGACGTCGCGTCTGAGAGTGTAATAACGCCATGCATTATTTGCGATAATCCACTAGTGGATTAAATATGCAAATTAGCTAGATACGTTCCGTAACGTTACATGTACGACGTCCTTAACGGCGTCGCGTTTACTAATGGCGGAATATTGACATTTTTGTAAACAATCGTGAATAAAATGCGTTTTAAATGTCATATGATAAATGGAATCTTGCATTCGTGCTCATGTATTATTGAATGTATTAAACTCGTTAAGGAAAAGGGATAAAATGCTCGGCAAAGCCTCGCATTTTATCCCGTTTCCTCAACTCGTTTAATAAATTCAATAATACATGAACACCCATGTAAGATCCTCTTTTTATGTGCACCATACTGATTGTACTGTACATGCTTACTGTACATATTTCTCCAATCTACGGATGTTTCAGAGTTGTCCTTGAACCCTGTAACGAGCTCGTGAGTAGCGTAGGAAGCTGCGTTCAGATCTACGCATAGGCGTAACGCCCATTACGCATATTACGCATATGAAATAAAGAGAAAGCACCCAAATAATAGTGTTCTTCATTACAAATTATATATGGGCTGCTCTTAAAGGAAAGAATTCGCTCCCCTCTTTAAGAGTAGCCCCAATCTCAGAGAACGATAATTTACATATATTTTTTCTAGTTGTGCGTAAAAATATTTTGGTTCTGGCTACGCCCCTGCTACCGATTACGCGGGCTGATATTTTCGATGGTTCTGAAAATTTGCGATTATGGCTAAATCGAACGGTTGACGAACGTTTCTTATACCTGATTCTAACACAGAGCGCCTATATAGGCAATGAAATCAGAAACAAATCACAGCTTGGAAGAGCGTGACGAGTGCTGCCATTAAAACAGCCAAATTATGACGTCACTGGTCGATTTCCTTGACGTTACACGGTGTTAGACATTTTCTCGCATCGACAACGTTAGAAAAGGATATACGAGTAAATGTGTTTCAAGCGATAATTTTAGCGGGATTTCTTCTAACAATGGCGAAAAGTTGTGAGATTTGGAAGGAAACAACAACATTATTGACGATTTTCAGCTTGTTAGAATCGAAATAGATCAGCTCTAGTCTGTGATTTGTTGAGTAATAAATCACAGTTTGTCGGTCAATTGTAAAGTAGACAAATCACGCGCGCTTCGCGCTCGTGAATTGTCTACTATACAACTGACCTCCAAAACTATAATTTATTACTCAACAAACCACAGCCTAGAGCTGATCTATTTCATAATTCTACGAGCTGATAACCTGCAATAGACCGTCCACCCCAATAATTATGAAGTAGCGATAACTACAAAAGACCCAGTGGCAAGTAGAAGTGTTCATTTGCACGCTGGCTGTGGTTATCTATCAGGCTATAGGACCCAGTACCTATCCTGCACAGCTTGCCACGAAACAGCACTATTTTGGGCCAGACATCTTGCAGAGCGCCTCCAATTGCTCGGATAGATCGTCACTTGTTGGAGAGATTCAGTATCCGTTTTGTCGATTTGACCGAGCCGGAGATCAGGAATTCCACGTACCCAAAACTGTGCCGGGATGTTCGACAGGGTGCTTGTTGAAGGTGTTACCCCATTTGAGGGTTTGGGAAAATTTAGATGATAACTAAAAATAGGACAGAAATTCCTAATCAAGAGTGGCCAAGGCATAATTTAAGCTTTTTATTCAGATGTGTCCGACGGTAAGGGGACATTCAGCGGAAATGAATACATTGGGGCGGTAACTCGTTCAAATATGTGCAGGGGCACATGATTTCCTGCAATTTATTTGTGCGCCCAGCGAAGGCTCAGACCAGCCTGTGCATTCGTGCAATCTGATCAGACTCTTCGTTGTGCACTATAAGGAAAGGTAAGGGCCCTGTGATCATTCAAGTAGCAAGAGAAGTCTCTGGTCAGGCTATATGGATGCGCAGGTTGATTTGATTCTTCGCTGGGCGCACATGTAGATTGATGGAAATCCTGTACCCCGGCTCATATATTTGTATCCCATGCTAATAGGGGTCTACCTACACCACGAAAACAAGCCTATATACTTTTGACCCCTTTGAACCCCACTTTTATATAGTAAAACTGGGGTTTACAGGGGTAGACTTTATTTTTCTTATTTCTGCTCTAAAATATAGATTGTGGGTACTCGTTAGAACCGCCTCGATGAGGCGGTCCCAACGAGTGCCCACAATCTATATTTGGAGCAGAAATAAGAAAAATATTACATTTTTTCATCTAAAAATTTTCTTTTTTTTCTGCAACAAAGGTTACTGTGTATTTATATATGCGTGTTTTCGTAATGTAGGAGCAAATTTTTTTTAAGTAGACTCATTTGTCTGAGGAACGGGGTTCACATAAATAACAAATAACAAAACAGAAGATGTCTCCCTGTTCAGTATGGCGGAACTGCGGGCAGTTGTTGTGAATTGTGGTCTCTGACCAGAGGATACTGCATCCAGACAACACAAAGAAAGAATAACTGCAAGCTACATGTTCAGTGTGTTTTTCTCTGAGAGACCACCACTGGGACTTCACAAAAGAGGTCTTATAGACCACTTTTGAACAATCCGAAAGGGGTCCTAATATAGTAATTTTACTGTATATACAGTGGAATTTCGATAACCTGAACACGGATTGCTCTCTAGCTATAACTATTTCGAAATAATTCTTAAGGGAATGGGGACATCTGGCAGATTTTTCCGCCATTTCTCAACGTACGGGACAACTGGAATCATCGTGCCTTATGTCAAATCAAGGGACTTTACCTGTACTAGCAGTTTTTCCAGCTCCGAAAATCCCGAAAAAATTAAAACAACCTCAAAATGACGCAATTTGTTTCTATTTGATTTTCTTAAATTTAACACTGTAGGAAAGAAAACCCATTTTTCTACTTTAATTTTCAGCCACATTTTTCATTGCATAATGAATGTTTTAATTACTGCAGTTTAAAATCAGATTCTGTCGCGTATGTTTGCTGTACATTAGACATAGGGCCCTTTTTATTCTAAAACTGACCACTCTTAATTTGATGAAATGCATATAAAATAATATTCAAATTAACGGTAAAATATTGAATTTTTATCATCTTAAACCACATTTTTGCTTTCTAGTGCAGTACTGCAAAACTTTATGCCATTGAAACATGTTCCCTATTAACTTCTATATATTTTCTCGCGTAACTTCAATCGGAATCATGAAAAAAATGAAGAAAAAAAAAAATATATATATATATATATATATATATATATATATATATATATATATATATATATATATATATATATATATATATATATATATATATATATATATACACATACACGCATACATACATACATACATACATACATACATACATACATATATATATATTCACTAATACAATGTCATTGAGAATTACAATTGTGTGAAATAAAGAAACAAAATGAATTGAATTAAAGAATATAATAAAAGTGAACTGTGGCTCCACGGGGATGGGTTTTGAAGTAGATACATCCTTATATTCTGATATATAAGGATCGTGTCTTAACATAATATTAGTGAAGTTATGGTTGTAGGCTGTCTCTCAAAAAAAAAAAAAGAATTTAGAGAGAGAAATGTGGCGTGTACAGATACCATACGGTTTGTGACGTGGATGTGCATGTGCGTGGGTGACTCAACAAAATCGTTTAGATTTCAGAATGAAGTCCTGTACTGCTATAATTATGTTGATATTATCGTTCTGTGACAGATCGGTACTGCCATGGAGTAGAATGTTTAGAGATGGTTGGCAGATCATTGAGACACGGTTTATTAAGTTCTGTCGTAAATTTCTGTACTGTTCGCAAACAAGGAGGTAGTGTTTTGTATCCTCGATAGCTCCACAGTCACAAAAGGAATTATCTAGAATATTTTTTTGGAAGTTTCATTATTTTCTTTAAGATGGAGGGAGAGCCGTGGGTCAGTCACAGTGATCGTCTTTTATACAGGAAAGTTTCATTATTTTCTTTTAGATGGAGGGAGAGCCGTGGGTCAGTTACAGTGCTCGTCTTATATACAGTAAAGTTTCATTATTTTCTTTAAGATGGAGGGAGAGCTGTGGGTCAGTTACAGTGGTCGACTTATATACAGGAAAGTTTCATTCTTTTCTTTAAGATGGAGGGAATGCCATGGGTCAGTTACAGTGCTCGTCTTATATACAGGAAAGTTTAATTCTTTTCTTTAAGATGGAGGGAGAGCCGTGGGTATATACAGTGCTCGACTTATATACAGGAAAGTTTCTTTTCTTTAAGATGGAGGGAGAGCCGTGGTTCAGTTAGAGTGGTCGTCTTATATACAGGAAAGTTTCATTCTTTTCTTTAAGATGGTGGGAGAGCCGTGGGTCAGTTAGAGTGGTCGTCTTATATACAGGAAAGTTTCATTCTTCTCTTCAAGATGGAGGGAGAGCCGTGGGTCAGTTACAGTGGTCGTCTTATATACAGGAAAGTTTAATTCTTTTCTTTAAGATGGAGGGAGAGCCGTGGGTCAGTTACAGTGCTCGTCTTATATACAGGAAAGTTTAATTCTTTTCTTTAAGATGGAGGGAGAGCCGTGGGTCAGTTACAGTGCTCGTCTTATATACAGGAAAGTTTAATTCTTTTCTTTAAGATGGAGGGAGAGCCGTGGGTCAGTTACAGTGCTCGACTTATGTACAGGAAAGTTTCATTCTTTTCTTTCAGATGGAGGGAGAGCGGGTCAGTTACAGTGGTCGACTTATATACAGGAAAGTTTAATTCTTTTCTTTAAGATGGAGGGAGAGCCGTGGGTCAGTTACAGCGGTCGTCTGATATACAGGAAAGTTTAATTCTTTTCTTTAAGATGGAGGGAGAGCCGTGGGTAAGTTACAGTGCTCGTCTTATATACAGGAAAGTTTAATTCTTTTCTTTAAGATTGAGGGAGAGCCGTGGGTCAGTTACAGTGATCGTCTTATATACAGGAAAGTTTCATTATTTTCTTTAAGATGGAGGGAGAGCCGTGGGTCAGTTACAGTGCTCGTCTTATATACAGTAAAGTTTCATTATTTTCTTTAAGATGGAGGGAGAGCCGTGGGTCAGTTACAGTGGTCGACTTATATACAGTAAAGTTTCATTATTTTCTTTAAGATGGAGGGAGAGCCGTGGGTCAGTTACAGTGCTCGTCTCATATACAGGAAAGTTTCATTCTTTTCTTTAAGATGGAGGGAGAGCCGTGGGTCAGTTACAGTAGTAGTATGGGCATTACTTTAGCGTCACGAACTGCGCATGCGCAGCATTTGTATAACTTCCGGTGAAACGTAAGCGAAACGATTAGATGACGAAACTACCCTAAATATCGGACGAGTGTTCGAATGACGTAACTCGCGGTAATTACGCCGTAAGTATCCTAAATTTTGAGGCGAAAGATGTTCCCGCGGATTGGCGCAGTTCGCCGTCCCCGATCTGGTCGGGGTGATCGGGGTCTACCCCGTTCGGACGAGCGCTCCTATCCCAATATTTAGGGAGATACTACCCGGTATAGTATTGATGGGGCGCAAATTAGTTCTCTCACCCGCAAAACGATTATCGCCTCGAAAACCGGGAAAACAATGGAAGGTGTTGGAAGAGCGCGATTTGATGTGAGAAACTAGGAATGGACCGCGTCCCGGAAAAAAAAAAGTTTGGTTTGTTCGATTTTAGGTTTAATGTCCCCGTCAACGCCGTATAGGTCATTCTGGGGGGCGTTGCTCCCAGTCGTGCGAGACCTTTACCGGACATATCTGCAACATTTGAATCTCGGAGAATCTTTCTCGGCTATGGAATTTATACAGATATCGTGGGGGCGTAGCCAGAACAAAAATACTTTAACGCGAAACGAGGTCGAGGCGAAACTCTTGATACGGAAAGAATTTGCTCCGCTTCTGTCGCTACTATAAATTCGTAAAATCATCGCGAAAACGCGCCTATATAATTTCGACTCCCTTAAACCCGGCTTTTATACAGTAAAATCTGGGTATGCAGTGGGGTAAACCTTATTTTCCTTATTAAGACATAGGTTGTGGGTACTCGTTAGAACCGCCTCATCGAGGCGATTCTAACATATATCTATAACATTTGTATCTCGGAGAATTTTTCTTGGCTATGGAATTTATACACTCATTTCCTATCCAGCTGATCAGATCGATGCTTAGTTTTGAGGATTTCTACCGTTTAAATTATCGTTATTACGAGTTTGCCGTTATAACGAATGTCGGTATAAAGAGGGTTGACTGAGGGCATAGCGGAGACGGAGCGATAGATGCGCTCGATCAGGGTAAGCTCCGTTTGGTCAGGGGCGGTCAGTCCGTTTGTTTGTTTGTTTGTTTGTTTGATTTGAGGTTTAACGTCCCCGTCAACACTGTATAGGTCATTTTGGAGACGTTGCTTCCAATTTTGTGGGACTTTTACCCGACATTGAGATGAAATGACATCTCGAACCCTGTCGTTCAATGAAACCAATAGGGTTTATAAGCATGGACCGTCCGACTAGCACCGCTTTGCCTGGGCAGGCTGAGATCCTCTAAGCGGTTTACCAGTACTTGTGTGGGGTCGGACTCAGCTTTGCGTGGAAGCATTACGCAGCCCATCTATTTCTTCAAGCCCCGATGGGCGGGGGCGGTCAGTCAGTCCGTCGTTAACGCAAATTGTTGCGCGTGTTAAGCGAAACGACGTTGTTTTAACGTTGTATGCACGGCGTGTGCCAGTGCACGACAGCAGCAGTCTTCCATCCCAACATTTAGGATATTACTACTGTCAGGCGCTGGTGCGGTGTCATGATCAGCCGACTAAGAGGCGAAATGTTTATTGCCTTTAAACGAACAACGAAACTCGCTGGTAGAGAGCGTTCTGAAGGCTGCGGTCATTGATCCAATTTTTATGCTCCCCGAAGGGAGAGCGTGTAATCGCCGCTTCGCCCGTCCATCCGTCCGTCCGACACACTTTTTATCTCTAAAAGTGTTAAAGGTAATTAAGCGAAACTCGATATACTGATATAGGGGGGCTATGGGGGGAATCGGAGAATACAAGAACCATAACCCTGCCAACAGTATTTACGGAGTAACTTCCCTTCTAAAATAGGACCCCGCACAGTATTTTGGGTGACCTATAGTAATCACCTTGTCATTCAGTTTGTCATATCTAAACCAAAATTCTTAACCGGTCATTACTTTAAAAGTATTATCCATACTCTCGTGAAACGTTACACTCCTACTAACAAACACAAGACCTACATTCTGACAAAAGACCAGAACTGTATTGCTTTTGTCCATGTGTTTGTCACGCATTAACCAAAAAACTTAACCTCGGTCATAATTGAAAAGTATTTGCCCTACGCCCATGAAACTTCACATACATATTAACTTAACCTCGGTCAAAACTTCAAAAGTATTTGCCCTGCTCTCACACACATACATACCATCACAAGACCTACATTCTGACGACAGAGGGTCGTAATTACTTATTTTCACTGAATTATCGCCCCTGTTTCAAAATAAATATCTCCTGCTGTTTCATAACCAGGGGTAATAAGGCTTTCATCACACGCGTAATCCTTATGACAGTCTGCATTGAAAATCGCTTACTATTTACAGGCCCTTGCAGGGAAGGGATCTTACATTTCTCCTTATTTTTGCAGTCTTTGTTGAA
Organism: Lucinisca nassula; assembly: GCA_963580285.1. Lineage (NCBI taxonomy): Eukaryota > Metazoa > Mollusca > Bivalvia > Lucinida > Lucinidae > Lucinisca > Lucinisca nassula. The sequence goes on along the minus strand of OY757020.1, from coordinate 1,785,369 downwards.
AATCGCTAACTAGGAAATTCTTAGACTTTTGGTTTAAGAGTTACAACAGGCGGCTACTATATTTAGTTTTTTTACATCTGACACTTAGTTCATTGATTAACCCATTGTATGCGGGAAACCCCGAAAGGAGTACCTTGGCAAACAGTGCTGGCCCCGATCAGACGTCGCAGAACGCGGGGGTCTGATCAAGGCCTACACTATACACATCCGCATACACTCACACCTACAAACGCGCACAAACTGCTTCAAACCCTAATATAATTTGAAAAGTTTATATAGGGCTTGCGACGGAGAGGAGTGCATCGAAAAGGACACGAGCGTAATTAACGAAATTAACTGGAATTTCAACGAAAGGGGTCTATGTAATTGGATCGAGGACAACTATAAATTTCACTGTGGCCAGGAACCCCGGCTCACTTTGTACCAGGTAACTTCTCACCATGACGGGGAAGGCAACACGAGCTACACCAGAAAGCAGATCTACGATACGGTAAAGCACTACTGGAAACGGCTAAAGCGAAAGCTAAGGAGTGGTCAGTGTTATTTCTTCCCACCCGCGAGAACTCCACCACCGGATAGCGACGACAAACCCATCAGATATAAGCTGAGCACGGGAGAGCTGTATTCGATACCTACGTCCGGAGAGAAAAGTCCCATGCATTTGAAAGATATTGAGTTTTACGAAAAGTGGTTCAAAGACTTACTCGCTTTTGTAACAGAATATCTGAGAGATGAAACACTTAGCTTAGCCGTATCCGATTAGAAATAATGTGGAAAAAAGAAAGCGATTTTCGCTAATCGAACATTTGGGACCAGTTGTATTCTCGAACGAGTAAAGAGGAGAGACACCGGGTATTGGTGGTGGTGGTGGTGGTGGTGGTGGCTGTGGTGGTGGGTTGTGATGGCTGTGGTGGTGGTGGCTGTGGTGGTGGAAGTGAGTGGTGGTGGCTGTGGTGGTGGTGGTGGTGGCTGTGTTGTATTCTCGAACGAGTAAAGAGGAGAGATACCGGGTACCACAGCCACCACCACCCACCACCACAGCCACCACCACCACCACCACAGCCACCACCACTCACTTCCACCACCACAGCCACCACCACCACAGCCATCACCACCCACCACCACAGCCACCACCACCACCACTACCACCAATACCCGGTGTCTCTCCTCTTTACTCGTTCGAGAATACAACTGGTCACAAATGTTCGATTAGCGAAAAACGCTTTCTTTTTTCCACATTATTTCTAATCGGATACGGCTAAGCTAAGTGTTTCATCTCTCAGATATTCTGTTACAAAAGCGAGTAAGTCTTTGAACCACTTTTCGTAAAACTCAATATCTTTCAAATGCATGGGACTTTTCTCTCCGGACGTAGGTATCGAATACAGCTCTCCCGTGCTCAGCTTATATCTGATGGGGTTGTCGTCGCTATCCGGTGGTGGAGTTCTCGCGGGTGGGAAGAAATAACACTGACCACTCCTTAGCTTTCGCTTTAGCCGTTTCCAGTAGTGCTTTACCGTATCGTAGATCTGCTTTCTGGTGTAGCTCGTGTTGCCTTCCCCGTCATGGTGAGAAGTTACCTGGTACAAAGTGAGCCGGGGTTCCTGGCCATAGTGAAATTTATAGTTGTCCTCGATCCAATTACATAGACCCCTTTCGTTGAAATTCCAGTTAATTTCGTTAATTACGCTCGTGTCCTTTTCGATGCACTCCTCTCCGTCGCAAGCCCTATATAAACTTTTCAAATTATATTAGGGTTTGAAGCAGTTTGTGCGTGTTTGTAGGTGTGAGTGTATGCGGATGTGTATAGTGTAGGCCCTGATCAGACCCCCGCGTTCTGCGACGTCTGATCGGGGCCAGCACTGTTTGCCAAGGTACTCCTTTCGGGGTTTCCCGCATACAATGGGTTAATCAATGAACTAAGTGTCAGATGTAAAAAACTAAATATAGTAGCCGCCTGTTGTAACTCTTAAACCAAAAGTCTAAGAATTTCCTAGTTAGCGATTTTCAACAAAGACTGCAAAAATAAGGAGAAATGTAAGATCCCTTCCCTGCAAGGGCCTGTAAATAGTAAGCGATTTTCAATGCAGACTGTCATAAGGATTACGCGTGTGATGAAAGCCTTATTACCCCTGGTTATGAAACAGCAGGAGATATTTATTTTGAATCAGGGGCGATAATTCAGTGAAAATAAGTAATTACGACCCTTTGTCGTCAGAATGTAGGTCTTGTGATGGTATGTATGTGTGTGAGAGCAGGGCAAATACTTTTGAAGTTTTGACCGAGGTTAAGTTAATATGTATGTGAAGTTTCATGGGCGTAGGGCAAATACTTTTCAATTATGACCGAGGTTAAGTTTTTTGGTTAATGCGTGACAAACACATGGACAAAAGCAATACAGTTCTGGCCTTTTGTCAGAATGTAGGTCTTGTGTTTGTTAGTAGGAGTGTAACGTTTCACGAGAGTATGGATAATACTTTTAAAGTAATGACCGGTTAAGAATTTTGGTTTAGATATGACAAACTGAATGACAAGGTGATTACTATAGGTCACCCAAAATACTGTGCGGGGTTCTATTTTAGAAGGGAAGTAACTCCGTAAATACTGTTGGCAGGGTTATGGTTCTTGTATTCTCCGATCCCCCCATAGCCCCCCTATATCCGTATATCGAGTTTCGCTTAATTACCTTTAACACTTTTAGAGATAAAAAGTGTGTCGGACGGACGGATGGACGGGCGCAGCGGCGATTACACGCTCTCCCTTGGGGGAGCATAAAAATTGGATCAATAACCGCAGCCTTCAGAAGGCTCTCTACCAGCGAGTTTCGTTGTTCGTTTAAAGGCAATAAACATTTCGCCTCTAAGTCGGCTGATCATGACACCGCACCAGCGCCTGACAGTAGTAATATCCGAAATGTTGAGATGGAAGACTGCTGCTGTCGTGCACTGGCACACGCCATGCATACAACGTTAAAACAACGTAGTTTCGCTTAACACGCGCAACAATTTGCGTTAACGACGGACTGACTGACCGCCCCCGCCCATCGGGGCTTGAAGAAATAGATGGGCTGCGTAATGCTTCCACGCAGAGCTGAGTCCGACCCCACCCAAGTACTGGTAAACCGCTTAGAGGATCTAAGCCTGCCCAGGCAAAGCGGTGCTAGTCGGACGGTCCATGCTTATAAACCCTATTGGTTTCATTGGACGACAGGGTTCGAGATGTCATTTCATCTCAATGTCGGGTAAAAGTCCCACAAAATTGGAAGCAACGTCTCCAAAATGACCTATACAGTGTTGACGGGGACGTTAAACCTCAAATCAAACAAACAAACAAACGGACTGACCGCCCCTGACCAAACGGAGCTTACCCTGGTCGAGCGCATCTATCGCTCCGTCTCCGCTATGCCCTCAGTCAACCCTCTTTATACCGACATTCGTTATAACGGCAAACTCGTTATAACGATAATTTAAACGTTAGAAATCCTCAAAACTAAGCATCGATCTGATCAGCTGGATAGGAAATGAGTGTATAAATTCCATAGCCAAGAAAAATTCTCCGAGATACAAATGTTATAGATATATGTTAGAATCGCCTCGATGAGGCGGTTCTAACGAGTACCCACAACCTATGTCTTAATAAGGAAAATAAGGTTTACCCCACGGCATACCCAAATTTTACTGTATAAAAGCCGAGTTTAAGGGAGTCGAAATTATATAGGCGCGTTTTCGCGATGATTTTACGAATTTATGGTAGCGACAGAAGCGGAGCAAGTTCTTTCCGTATCAAGAGTTTCGCCTCGACCTCGTTTCGCGTTAAAGTATTTTTGTTCTGGCTACGCCCCCACGATATCTGTATAAATTCCATAGCCGAGAAAGATTCTCCGAGATTCAAATGTTGTAGATATGTCCGGTAAAGGTCTCGCACGACTGGGAGCAACGCCCCCCAAAATGACCTATACGGCATTGACGGGGACGTTAAACCTAAAATCGAACAAACCAAACTTTTTTTTTCCGGGACGCGGTCCATTCCTAGTTTCTCACATCAAATCGCGCTCTTCCAACACCTTCCATTGTTTTCCCGGTTTTCGAGGCGATAATCGTTTTGCGGGTGAGAGAATTAATTTGCTTCCCATCAATACTATACCGGGTAGTATCTCCCTAAATATTGGGATAGGAGCGCTCGACCGAACGGGGTAGACCCCGATCACCCCGACCAGATCGGGGACGGCGAACTGCGCCAATCCGCGGGAACATCTTTCGCCTCAAAATTTAGGATACTTACGGCGTAATTACCGCGAGTAACGTCATTCGAACACTCGTCCGATATTTAGGGTAGTTTCGTCATCTAATCGTTTCGCTTACGTTTCACCGGAAGTTATACAAATGCTGCGCATGCGCAGTTCGTGACGCTAAAGTATTGCCCATTCTACTTACAGTGCTCGTATTATATACAGGAAAGTTTCATTCTTTTCTTTAAGATGGAGGGAGAGCCGTGGGTATATACAGTGCTCGACTTATATACAGGAAAGTTTCATTCTTTTCTTTAAGATGGAGGGAGAGCCGTGGGTCAGTTACAGTGCTCGTCTTATATACAGGAAAGTTTCCTTCTTTTCTTTAAGATGGAGGGAGAGCCCTGGGTCAGTTACAGCGCTCGACTTATACTCAGGAAAGTTTCATTCTTTCTTTAAGATGGAGGGAGAGCCGTGGGTCAGTTACAGTGCTCTACTTATATACAGGAAAGTTTCATTCTTTTCTTTAAGATGGAGAGAGAGCCCTGGGTCAGTTACACTGGTCGACTTATATACAGGAAAGTTTAATTCTTTCTTTAAGATGGAGGGAGGGCCGTGGGTATATACAGTGCTCGCCTTATATACAGGAAAGTTTCATTCTTTTCTTTAAGATGGAGGGAGAGCCGTGGGTCAGTTACAGTGCTCGTCTTATATACAGGAAAGTTTCATTCTTTTCTTTAAGATGGAGGGAGAGCCGTGGGTCAGTTACAGTGGTCGACTTATATACAGGAAAGTTTCATTCTTTTCTTTAAGATGGAGGGAGAGCCGTGGGTCAGTTACAGTGCCCGTCTTATATACAGGAAAGTTCCATTCTTTTCTTTAAGATGGAGGGAGAGCCCTGGGTCAGTTACAGTGCTCGTCTTATATACAGGAAAGTTTCATTCTTTTCTTTAAGATGGAGGGAGAGTCCTGGGTCAGTTACAGTGGTCGACTTATATACAGGAAAGTTTAATTCTTTTCTTTAAGATGGAGGGAGAGCCCTGGGTCAGTTACAGTGGTCGACTTATATACAGGAAAGTTTAATTCTTTTCTTTAAGATGGAGGGAGAGCCGTGGGTATATACAGTGCTCGTCTTATATACAGGAAAGTTTCATTCTTCTCTTCAAGATGGAGGGAGAGCCGTGGGTCAGTTACAGTGGTCGTCTTATATACAGGAAAGTTTAATTCTTTTCTTTAAGATGGAGGGAGAGCCGTGGGTCAGTTACAGTGCTCGTCTTATATACAGGAAAGTTTAATTCTTTTCTTTAAGATGGAGGGAGAGCCGTGGGTCAGTTACAGTGGTCGACTTATATACAGGAAAGTTTCATTCTTTTCTTTAAGATGGAGGGAGAGCCGTGGGTCAGTTACAGTGCTCGTCTTATATATAGGAAAGTTTCATTCTTCTCTTCAAGATGGAGGGAGAGCCGTGGGTCAGTTACAGTGGTCGTCTTATATACAGGAAAGTTTAATTCCTTTCTTTAAGATGGAGGGAGAGCCGTGGGTAAGTTACAGTGCTCGTCCTATATACAGAAAAGTTTAATTCTTTTCTTTAAGATGGAGGGAGAGCCCTGGGTCAGTTACAGTGGTCGTCTTATATACAGGATAGTTTAATTCTTTTCTTTAAGATGGAGGGAGAGCCGTGGGTCAGTTACAGTGGTCGACTTATATACAGGAAAGTTTCATTCTTTTCTTTAAGATGCAGGGAGAGCCGTGGGTCAGTTACAGTGCTCGTCTTATATACAGGAAAGTTTGGAAAGTTATCTCATCAGGGCCTTACCAATACTATTTAGTAGCTGTTTTGAAATGTGGCACTTTAATTCTGGACGTACGTTACGAGTGATTAGATCGATGACAGGATATTAGACTGAGTCCAATTATTCCAGCAGGCAAAGGTCGCTATGGCACGTCAAATCAACGTCGGGGCAACGCCATACCGACGTTGACGTGACGTTGCATAAACGTCGTGACGTTTTACTGACGTTGATGTAACGTCACAATTGCGTCGTGTGTCTGCTGGTATAATGTTTGTTGCGTCACAAAAGCGGCACTTTAAAAGAGGACATAGTTCATACGAAACAATAAATAAATAAAAAAAATAATAAATCTGATTTATTTCCATTGTAAACTGTTTTTTTTCTGGCTCTGTATCTATAAAATGATCATTTTAAAAGTTTTTGAGTTTATTCGGCAATACAGAAAGTTTCACAAATGGAACATAAATCTATAAAAAATGAATAGAGAGAGAGAGAGAGAGAGAGAGAGAGAGAGAGAGAGAGAGAGAGAGAGAAAGAGAGAGAGAGAAGAAGAAGAAGAAGAAGAAGAAGAAGAAGAAGAAGAAAACTATAGATACCAGAGGTAGACAACTTTCTTGTATCATAGATATAGGAACATCAGAGAAGACAGCCTTTGCTGGCTGGTAAGTGGGGCCTTACCTTAAACTTGAAGAAATATTTTTTTTTTTTATTTATTTCCCAATATTCAGCCTGAAAGTAAAATATCCCGTATTTTTTGTGAACAGTATATATGTTTTCGCAAACTGACTTCTTACTTCAACACGAAATCCCAGCAACAATACGTCGCTAGGGCAACGTCAAATCAATTTCGGTGCAACGTCACGACGACGTTGCACCGACGTTGATATGACGTTGCACAGACGTCATGACGTTGTAGCGACGTTGATGTGACGTCAGAATTACGTCATGTGCCTGCTGGGAAAGAATGTTGAACAGGCGGATTCTGTAAAACCCACAAACATTGCCATATAGATACGTATGAGATAGCTATTCATGAGCTCTCTCATTTGTATCTACACTATACGCAGATGTAACAGGGTTGTATAAACTTTGTCATTATCCAGTTCTTTTCCATGTTTGCGGAATATAGTCAGTGACATATCATATTTACTCGCTCCGTTCTTTTTAAACGTTTACGTCGACCATGACGTCGACCATGACGTTATTTCTTGTGTTCTTTGTTCCGATGATAATTGACTTTTTTTTTTTTTCTTGTTGTCTTTTAAATTTTGTGATATTTTCGTATTAGATGGTTAATGTTCACATGATACATCTTTTCTCTCAACGTATTATTGTGGTATATTGTAAACCTTGAACTATTTATAAATCAGCCTATATTTTAACCCAAAAGTAGTGGATTACCATGAAATGCGGAATTATGAAATATTGTTTTCAAGTGTACTTCAATTGTTTCGTCGGCGAAAATAATAGTATTTCTTATCTCATGATTACTCATTTAAGGGCAAAAGTAAAAGAAAAAAAAGGGGGAATGGGAACATCTTCAGGGGAGGCAAATGCTACAAAAGTATTTTTGTCTCCCATGTCAATAGGGGTCAACTCTTAAAGGAAAGAATTTGCTCCGCACAACTCTTAAAGGAAAGAATTTGCTCCTGCGGAGCAAATTCTTTCCTTTAAGAGTAGACCCTTTTTTCAGCGGGATAGGGCTTAAAGAAAAGCGAACAAGAAGTCCCGAAAGTTGTCTCCCTTTGAAAAATGGCGGCAAAATCAGGTGTTCCCGTTCCCCTTAAGGGGAATAAAAACACATAACTCCGCCTTTGCTGTGCTTGGCAGATCCCTAAAGACTCTTACTGTTTACTTTCCATCAAGCAAGCCCCTTAACAAGAAGTGTTCAGTCTCAAAGAAAACTTCTGCTCCCCAGAAGCAAATACTTTCACTTAAGACTATGCTTCTATTAAGAAGGGAGATAACAGTATTTTTTTCAGACGTGTTGTCTCTCTTGTCAGTGGAATTCCCAGCAGGCACAAGTCGCTAGAGCGTTTGACGATGCATAAACGTCATGATGTTGTATCGACGTTGTTGTGACGTCACAATTACGTCATTTGCCTGCTGTGATTGTAAGAGAAGATCAAAGCATGGCGACTAGCTAACTCTCATGAATGAGTTCTGACCAGTAATGTTGAATAAGCCAGCAGTGTATGAGATATTGAAGTTCGTAGCGGTAAAAACCAGAAGGTTCAAGGGAGATAAATTACTTTATGATAATTATGAATGAGTTTTGACCAGTAATGGTGAACGAGCCAGCAGTGTTTGAGATATTGAAGTTCGTAGTGGTAAAAGCCAGCAGGTTAAAGGGAGATAAATGACATTTTGTCATCACTAGATTATGATAATTATGAATGAGTTCAGACCAGTAATGGTGAACGAGCCAGCAGTGTTTGAGATATTGAAGTTCGTAGTGGTAGACGTTAGCAGGTTCAAGGGAGATAATTGGCATTTTGTACTTCACAAGGGAGATAATTAAGAATGAGTTCAGGCAAGTAATGGTGAATGAGCCATGTTCTAGGCGGAGGGGGGGGGGGGTGGTGTCTGGGTCCTCCCGGGTTTGCCGGGGCCATGTTCAAATCCCTTCAAGTCATTAAATGCCTAATACACGAGAAACTGTTCAGATCCCAACCCCTAAAGCAAATATAATCATTATCTCAACGCTTTTAGATAATGTTATACATCCATCCATCTATTTGTCCGTCCGTCTTCAAGACCATCTTGAGCCGTTCCACAAAGTGTTCTTAAAATAGGAATTTCACCCGATATAATAGGAGTTCATTTCAAAACATGGACATGTCAAGTTGAGATATATAAAACAATCAGAATGACTTAACATTTTACAAACTGTCCAAGACCTGACACAACACTGCAACACACAACGTCTGATCTGGACATTAACTGCTTGCTGTTGTCGCAGTGTACGTTTTGTCTAAATTATTTCACAATCACTTTTCCTAGCCGGCCTCGGTAAATAAGCTCATTCGGGGATGCGTGCTACTGCTCCTGTCCTACTTTACGGAACATGAAGACACCCTAACCATCCTTTCTGCACAGCCCTACTCCCTCTCGCGCCTGCCAGATCTCTTTCGTTTCGTAGAAGCTAGTCTAGGGGTTTCAACAATAGTACAATACTCTTCGATATTAACTCATTTATGTTGAGCACATTGGCAAACAATGTATCATCCGACCATGTGTTTTTATGCTCTTCTATTTCGACGCCATTTTTATTTTTGTTGTTTCAGAAGGGTGGTATACTTTGTATCCCTGCCATTTTTAGGCTTCTGTGTCTGGAATCCTGTCTTGCCAATTAATCTTTAATAGTTTTCTAAGATGTTTCACATGCATACAATAGTGTTGGCAGCACTACAGTTTTGTGGACTTTCTGTTTTGTGTCAAGCCTGATTCCACTTCGGTCCCAAATACTACCACGTAGTCGGCCAAATGCTGCACTAGCTGTGGCAGTCCTGGCATTGAGTTCATCATCAATGTGAGCGTCTCTTGACAGTGTGCTCCCAAGGTAGTACTAGCTGTGGCAGTCCTGGCATTGAGTTCATCATCAATGTGAGCGTCTCTTGACAGTGTGCTCCCAAGGTAGTACTAGCTGTGGCAGTCCTGGCATTGAGTTCATCATCAATGTGAGCTTCTCTTGACAGTGTGCTCCCAAGGTAGTACTAGCTGTGGCAGTCCTGGCATTGAGTTCATCATCAATGTGAGCGACTCTTGACAGTGTGCTCCCAAGGTAGTACTAGCTGTGGCAGTCCTGGCATTGAGTTCATCATCAATGTGAGCGACTCTTGACAGTGTGCTCCCAAGGTATTACTAGCTGTGGCAGTCCTGGCATTGACTTCATCATCAATGTGAGCGACTCTTGACAGTGTGCTCCCAAGGTAGGTGAACTTGTCTACCACTTACAATCTTTGACCTTTCACTGTGATGGTGGGCTCTTTGTAAGGCTTACCAGGTGCTGGGTAATAGACTACCTCAGTATTTTTGATGCTGATTGTGAGGTCATAGCTATCACAGGAGTCAGACACTTGCTCTAAACCTTTTCTGCATCTTCTCTTCTGTCGGAGCATCTTTTGCCATGTCATCAGCAAAGAGGAACTCATCTAGCACATCCGTCTGCACCATGTATATAGCTTGCAACCTTCTGAGATTGAAAAGCTTCCCATCAAAGCGATACCTAATAGGTATACCATTGTCACCATCCGTCTGCACCATGTATATAGCCTGCAACCTTCTCAGATTGCAAAGCATCCCATCAAAGCGATACCTAATAGGTATACCATTGTCACCATCCGTCTGCACCATGTATATAGCTTGCAACCTTCTCAGATTGAAAAGCTTCCCATCAAAGCGATACCTAATAGGTATACCATTGTCACCATCCGTCTGCACCATGTATATAGCTTGCAACCTTCTCAGATTGAAAAGCTTCTCATCAAAGCGATACCTAATAGGTATACCATTGTCACCATCCGTCTGCACCATGTATATAGCTTGCAACCTTCTCAGATTGCAAAGCATCCCATCAAAGCGATACCTAATAGGTATACCATTGTCCCCATCCGTCTGCACCATGTATATAGCTTGCAACCTTCTGAGATTGAAAAGCTTCTCATCAAAGCGATACCTTATAGGTATACCATTGTCACCATCCGTCTGCACCATGTATATAGCTTGCAACCTTCTGAGATTAAAAAGCTTCCCATCAAAACGATACCTAATAGGTATGCCATTGTCACCATCCTGAAATGCATCTGTGAGCATGGCAGAGAACATCATGCTGAACAGTGTTGGGACAAGCAGACAGCCTGCTTGACTCCGTTTGTCACAGGGAATGCCTCTAGAAACTCCCCATCATTTTGGACCCGTGTCAGCATACCATCATGGAAATGCCTCGCCATTGCTATGAACTTGGATGGACATCCAAACTTCACCATGATTTTCCAAAGACCCTCACGACTGACTGTATCAAAAGCTTTTGTAAGGTCGACAAAGGTTATGTGTAGGTCCATGTTCTGTTTCTGGCATTTCTCTTGAAGCTGCCTTGCTGTTAAGATCATGTCAGTTGTTCCTCTGTCTTTTATGAACCCACACTGGCTTTCTGGTAGAAATGTGTTCTTTCGGTCGGTTAAGCAGTACTCTTGCAAGTACCTTTCCAGCAATTGACAATAAAGAGATGCCAAGATGATTGTCACAGACCTGAGGGTTCCATTTCCGTTTGAATACGTGGCTTATTGACGCATCCTTGAATTATTAAGGGATGGTTTCTTTTCTCCACATACTACGAAATAACTCTGTCATCTTCTTTGCAACTGGAGTACATCTTGCTTTGTAGATCTCAGCTGGTGTGGCATCTGATCCTGGAGCCTTTCAGACCCAGATATAAGCCAAAGTAGAACACAGCGACTGATCCTGTAGGGGTCTACACTGATTTTAGTTCAAAATGTTTATAGCTATTAGAAGAAATTACAACAAATAGTCATGTATGTAACTAGCCATAACTGGCCATACAACGCTTAAACTATGGACGGCCCTGTCCTAATAGGAAGAAACGTTGACTCTTTATCATCAAGTCTCTCACAGCTGTAGTTCGCGTCTGACTCTGATCACATGTGAGACACCAAGTTCTGGAACGGAATGCCAGATGTTTTTTTTTTTCCGGGTACGCGCCGTTTTTGTCCATCTCTGATTACCGATCGGCTCCAAATATGTGAAAGAACCGTAAATACCACCCCCACCCCTACCCACACACACCCCCACGCAATAAAATCAAATAAAATGAGCCAGCGCATGACAAAACCTCCAATATGAAATGTGCCCCCAACGTAGACTCAGATAAGCCTGCGCATCGCGCAGTCTGATCAGAGTCTTCGTTTTTGCGCTCTAAGTATATCTTTAAGGATAGCTAAGGGCTCAATGCTCCACCATGCAGCAAGAGAAGTCTCTGGTTAGACTATATGTATGCGGAGGCTGATCTGAGTCTTCGGTGGGTGCACATGTCTTAGTGTAGGTTTTGTCGTGCGCTGGCTTAAATGAAAACACGCTACATTACGATAACACAGCCGTGAAACATAGTGAATTTTTTCACATCTCCAAAATGGCTACTTTTCTAATTAAAATTAATGATATTTTTCTTATTTATACTAGAAACAGGTTGTGGGTGCTCGTTAGAACCGCCTCATTGAGGCGGTTCTAACGAGTACCCACAACATATGTCTTGGAGCAGAAAAAAATCATGCATACCCCCGTAAACCCCAGTTTTCTCTATATGTGGGGTATGGGGGTATTCATTTCACGGACTTGATCACGTGATGAAAGTGATTGACGTGTACAAACCTATATATGGTGGTAATAATAAAATACCGTGATCATGCTAGCCTTGGTTACTATGTGCGGTAGCATTTTTTGGTTTTGGTTTTACGGCCTTTTCAAGATTATTTCACTCATAACGAGCCGATCGGTAATCTGCGCTGGGCGAAAACTTGAGTACCCGGAGAAAACTACCTGACCTTCCATTGCAGAACTTGGCGTCTCATATGTGACCCGAACCCATAGGATTAAGGGTCTGCGCTCTTATCCGCTAGTCCACGTAGGCCCTCGGTAGCATATTATGTATAACTAAAGAATGTAAATGTACTCACGTCGAGAAAAAGCCATTCTTGGAAGTCCTAAAAATTCAGGGCACAAACGTTGTCACAAACAAACGACAGGCTATTGGAATTCAGGCTATTAGAGTTCAGAGCACAAATACTGTCACAAACATCATATTTTAAACGACAAATCAGACACAAGCCTATAAAGTATGTGTTTAAATTCTAACAACAAGCGGGATAATGAATAAGGAAATTTAGAAAATCTTTGAGGTTTCAGGTGTCCTTGTCACATGGGATAAATAAACCAATCGATTTCTTGGGTGATGCAAAAATCTTAATATAATCATTAGGTCATAAATAGCTTTTTCTCCTTCCTCATAGATTTCATTATCGAATTGAAAATACCAAGAAATTTGTAAGAGCTAACATGATATGCCACTTGTAACAATTGCGCAGTCGCACAGTCTCGTCTGACAGCATCTTAGTGTTTCGTAAACTGTTAAATTCCTCTTTAAGGGAGATGGGTACACCTTCAGGGGAGGCAACTCCTACAAAAGTGTTTCTAATTCCCATGTCAATAGGGGTCAACTTTTAAAGAAAAGAATTTGCTCCTCAGGAGCAAATTCTTTCCTTTAAGAGTAGACCTCTTTTTCGGTGGGACTGCGCCTACAGAAAAGTGAACAGGAAGTCCCGAAAGTTGCCCCCCTTCGAAAAATGGCGGGAAATTGTGCCAGGGGTTTCCATTCCCCTTAAGACCAGCGAAAATTGGGACTAATTCTGCTTTAAAAAGCATATTTATAAGATTTCAGTTAAAAAAAATGTCGACATCCTGTGTCTTGTAGTAAAGAACCACCTGTTCTCTTTTGAACAGTCGCAAAAAGTGAACAGTCGCAAAAGTGAACAGTCCCAAGCGATACAATTACCTCACAACGCCCCTTCAAGATTCCAAACCAGAAAACGATATATACTCATCGGAAATAGAAACTATACACTCATTTTTAAATTATCACTGGCAAAATATTTTAATGAAATGTGTATTCCAATATAAATTATCATCAGTAGCATGTCTGATTTCTCGAATAAAATGTTTAATGATAGCTACGATTTAACGGGTAAAGCCACAGATTCAAAGGCAAGGGTCAAAATCTTTGTGTTCAAGTTTCCATTGAGTCAAACATTTTGTATCGCGAATTCAATTCCCATTTTTACCAATTATTACTCATCATCTAACGTTTGGAATATTGTTTACAAAATAAAAAAAAATCACAATGATTTTTAAATATTAGACCAAACCACCTGAAGTGAGCAAAACATACGGCATTTCTATTGAGTTTTTGTTTTAATCAATATTTAAGACACAGCTAAAGCTGCTAAAACAATTGAAGGCACTTTTGGGTCGATGTTTGGCTTGAAACATTGTTTTGAAAATTTCACTGAAAAAGCAGTTTTGGAGATTTCAATAAAATATTTGTTTCTCGATAATTTTTAGATATGTCATTTCTTTATTCCTTGCTTTTAACTTATTACCTATACGCAAAAATGTTGAAGTTCGATTACGAACAGATTTTGTGAAAAAATGCATCATGTTTTTCACCCCCCCCCCCCCGCCCCCCCCCCCCCCCCCCAAAAAAAAAAAAACTTTTATTTTGAACACCAGGTTTTCTTTAACTTGTTACAGGATTCATGTCTATTTTTAGTCCTTAATCAGAATCAGTAATTTTTAACTGAATATTCCACTTGTTTTGCCAGGCGAGAAAATTTAAAAGTGTATAGTTTCTATTTTCGGTCAGTATAGTTACCCCCCAACTCCCATTCAAGACACTAAAGGCTCCTAGCGCTTTTTTTTTTTGAGGCGATGGGGCTTGAGATGTCATATCGACTCAAGGTAAACGTCTACAAAATGACATAAATAGCGTTGACGGGGCTGTAAAACCTCAACAAAAATGTCTAGATTTTTTAGAATCTTGCTAATTTGTGTAGCTGAGCAAGCCGTGCCTGCCTATTCCGAAAATCCTAAGACAGATTGTTGCATGACGTGAAGCATATTATGTTTTTTTTTTTTTTTTATTTGTATCGTATACAATAAACTTTTATAATTCGTAATCATGCACTACATTTCTTCAAAAGTTAATATACAACTACATAGCATTTACCACAGGCCTCGGTAGCTCAGTCGTTTATAATTTACAATTTCTTCAAAAGTTAACATACAACTACATAGCATTTACCGCCGGCCTCGGTAGCTAATTCGTTTATAATTAACAATATCTTCAAAAGTTAACATACAACTACATAGCGTTTACCGCCGGCCTCGGTAGCTCAGTCGTTTATAATTAACAATATCTTCAAAAGTTAACATACAACTACATAAGCATTTACCACCGGCCTCGGTAGCTCAGTCGTTTATAATTAACAATATCTTCAAAAGTTAACATACAACTACATAAGCATTTACCGCCGGCCTGGGTAGCGCAGTCGTTTATAATTAACAATTTCTTCAAAAGTTAACATACAACTACATACGCATTTACCACCGGCCTCGGTAGCTCAGTCGTTTATAATTTATTATTTCTTCAAAAGTTAACATACAACTACATAGCATTTACCAATAATTGTTGTATGTGAGAGAATCACGAATCTTAATGCATTTGTTCTCGCTGTTGTTGTTTCGTTGTGGTTGTTATTGGTATCGTTGCTGTTGCCATTATTGATTTTGTTGATGTTGTATTTTTTGTAGATGACGGTTGTGATGATGATAAACGTTTACCCTTAAGTAAGTAATGAACTGGTGCGATATATCGGTCCTATACAATGATGTAAATATTAGTATTGTTGTTGATAATGATGATGATGATGATGATTATGATGATGATGATTATGATGATGATCATAAACGTTTACCATTAAGTAAGTAATGAACCGCTGCGATATATCGGTCCTATACAATGATTAAAGACTAGTATTATTGTTGATGTTGATGATGGTGATGATGATGATGATGATGATGATGATCATAAACGTTTACCATTAAGTAAGTAATGAACTGCTGCGATATATCGGTCCTATACAATGATGTAAAGACTTGAATTGTGGTCGTTATTGTTGTTGATGATGATGATGATGATGATCTGGATTGTTTGATATCACCATAAACGTTTCCTCAGAAACAGTTGCTGCGACTAGGTCCTCTATAATGTTGTTTAGATTAATAATTTTGCGGATGATGATGATGATGGTGATGATGATGATGATCTGCATTGTTTGATATCACCATAAACGTTTCCTCAGAAACAGTTGCTGCGACTAGGTCCTCTATAATGTTGTTTAGATTAATAATTTTGCGGATGATGATGATGATGGTGATGATGATGATGATTGTGTTGTTGATGATGATGATGATGATGATGATGATGATGATGATGATGATGATGATGATGATGATGATGATGATGATGACGGACTGTTTACTAGCACACAAACGATTCCTCTTTAGTAATTAGTTTCAACGTTTTGGTCCTCTACAATGAGGGCTAGTATCGTATCCAAACAATCAAATTGAAACCACTGTATGTTTTGGTATGCCATACAAAAATAGGAAAATGACAAGTACAAACAAATCATCAAAACCTCGAGTCAAATTAGAGCCTTGACAAGAATGAACAACAAGTTATCAATATCAACAAATGTTACTAGAAAATTACAAACTGAGATCATTTTCTAAACAACACATCATTGCCTGAACACCCTTAGGGACTATTGATATTTGTTGTAAAGATGATATTTCAGCTACCCTGGATTATTGATGAAAAGTAGAAGTGGAGGCAATGATCAGGAATCGATACAATTAACCCACAGATCCCATCTCTCATCACAGAAGCCTTATTGGCGAAAACTAGCTAGCGCGTCCCATACAAATTTAAAAATCTTTATACACTTAGTGAATAAACAGCACTATTGACGAAATACGGGGAACCCTTTTAAAGGCTCCACAAATGTGTTGCAAATAAATACATAAATCTTTAAGAAATGAAGTTGAAAACATGCGACCAGAACCGGACCCCTCGCTTACAAGGCAAGTGCTCTACCGACAGAGCTATGCGGGCGCTGATAACATTTTATCAACTTCGAAGTTTTATAAACTTTGTAAATAAACAACACTATTGATGAAGTACGGGGAACCGTTTTATAGTATCCACAACTACACTTAACAGCGGCTGCAACAAATCAAGACATAAATCTTTAAGAAATGAAGTTGACCAAATGCGACCGGTACCGGACTGGAACCGCCGACACCTCGTTTATAAGGCAAATGCCCTACCGACTGAGCTATTCGGGCACTGACAACAATTTTTCAACTACGAATCTACAATTGTCGGTTTTGTTGTTTGTTTGAATTGTGGTTTTAAGTCCCCGGGAACACTATTTAGGTCCTTTTGGAGACGTTGCTTCCAATTTTATGGGGACTTTTACCCAATATTGAGATGAAATGACATCTCAAACCCTTGCGCTCAAACTAAGAAAAAGGGTTTATTATGTAGGCACAACTCGACTCGAGCCTCTTTGCCTGGGCAACCTTAGACCTGGGTAGGCTTAGAACCACTAAAGCGGTTTACCAGTACTCAAGTGCGGTCGATTTCAGCTCTACGCGGAAGCTAATGTCCACGTGACTATCACTGACTACACGAACTCCAGGTAACAGGTGTTTTTAGCCATTATTTTGTCAGAGTTGCTAATGTTCAAGCGATTATCACTGACAACACAAACAGTGTTTGCACAAACTCAGGGTAACAGTTATTTACAGCTGTGATATTTCGGAGTTGCTAATGTCTTCGTGCCTATCACTGACCACACAAACAGTGTTTGTACGAACTCCAGGTAACAGTTATTTATAGTTGTGTTATTGTCAGAGGTGCTTATTTCCACGTGACTATCACTGACCACACAAACAGTGCTTTTACGAACTCCAACTAACAGTTATTTATAGCTGAGTTACTGTCAGAGGTGCTAATGTCCACGTGACTA
This sequence comes from Lucinisca nassula, assembly GCA_963580285.1. NCBI lineage: Eukaryota > Metazoa > Mollusca > Bivalvia > Lucinida > Lucinidae > Lucinisca > Lucinisca nassula. The sequence goes on along the minus strand of OY757020.1, from coordinate 1,767,682 downwards.
TCACTGATCACACAAACATTGTTTGTACGAACTCCAGCTAACAGTTATTTATAGCTGAGTTATTGTCAGAGGTGCTTATGTCCACGTGACTATCACTGATCACACAAACACTGTTTGCATAAACTCCAGGTAACAGTTATTTATAGCTGTGTTTTTGTCAGAGTTGCCACGCAAACAGTGTTTGTACGAACACCAAGTAACACTGTTATTTAAAGCTGTGTTCTTGTCAGAGTTACTAATGTCCACGTGACTATCTCGGACCACACAATTACTGTTTACACGAACTCCAGGTAACAGTTATTTACAGCTGTGTTATTGTCGGGGTTGCTAATGTCCACGTGACTATCTCTGATCACACAAACACTGTTTACACGAACCCAGGTAACAGTTATTTATAGCTTTGTTATTGTTGGAGTTGCTTATGTCAAAGTGACTATCACTGACTACACAGTTTTTACACGATCTCCAGGTAACAGTTATTTATAGCTGTGTTTTTGTCAGAGTTGCTACGCAAACAGTTTTGTACGAACACCAAGTAACACTCTTATTTAAAGCTGTGTTCTTGTCAGAGTTACTAATGTCCACGTGACTATCTCTGACCACACAAACACTGTTTACACGAACCCAGGTAACAGTTATTTAAAGCTGTGTTATTGTCAGAGTTGCTTAAGTCCACGTGACTATCACTGACTTCACACACAGTGTTTGAACGAACGCCAGGTATCAGTTATTTATAGCTGTGTTATTGTCAGAGTTGCTACGCAAACAGTTTTGTACGAACACCAAGTAACACTCTTATTTAAAGCTGTGTTCTTGTCAGAGTTACTAATGTCCACGTGACTATCTCTGACCACACAAACACTGTTTACACGAACCCAGGTAACAGTTATTTAAAGCTGTGTTATTGTCAGAGTTGCTAAAGTCCACGTGACTATCACTGACTTCACACACAGTGTTTGTATGAACGCCAGGTATCAGTTATTTATAGCTGTGTTATTGTCAGAGTTGCTAATGTCCACGTGACTATCACTGACCATACAGTGTTTGCACGAAAACCAGGTAACAGTTATTTACAGCTGTGTTATTTTCAGAGTTGCTAAAGTCCACGTGACTATCACTGACAACACAAAGTGTTTGTACGAACTCAAGGTATCAGTTATTTATAGCTGTGTTATTGTCAGAGTTGCTAATGTCCACGTGACTATCACTGACCACACAGTGTTTGCACGAAAACCAGGTAACAGTTATTTACAGCTGTGTTATTGTCAGAGTTGCTAATGTCCACGTGACTATCACTGACCACACAGTGTTTGCACGAAAACCAGGTAACAGTTATTTACAGCTGTGTTATTGTCAGAGTTGCTAATGTCCACGTGACTATCACTGACCACACAGTGTTTGCACGAAAACCAGGTAACAGTTAGATATAGCTGTGTTATTGTCAGAGTTGTTAATGTCCACGTGACTATCACTGACCACACAAACAGTGTTTGTACGAACTCCAAGAAAGAGTTATTTATAGTTATGTAATTGTCAGAGGTATCTTATGTCCACATGACTATCACTGACCACACAAACAGTGTTTGCACGAACTCCAGGTAACAGTTATTTATAGCTGTGTAATTGTCGGAGGTGCTAATGTACACGTGACTATCACTGACCACCCAAACAGTGTTTAAACGAACTCCAGGTAACAGTTATTTATAGCTGTGTTATTGTCGGAGTTGCTAATGTCCACGTGACTGTCACTGACCACACAGTGTTTGCACGAACTCCAGGTAACAGTTATTTATACCTGTGTTATTGTCGGAGTTGCTAATGTCCAAGTGACTATTTCTGACCACACATTGTTTGCACGATCTCCAGGTAACAGTTATTTATACCTGTGTTATTGTCGGAGTTGCTAATGTCCACGTGACTGTCACTGACCTCACACGTGTTTGCACGATCTCCAGGTAACAGTTATTTATACCTGTGTTATTGTCGGAGTTGCTTATGTCCAAGTGACTTTCACTGACCAAATAGTGTTGGCACGATCTCCAGGTAACAGTTATTTATAGCTGTGTTATTACCGGAGTTGCTTATGTCCAAGTGACTATTACTGACCACACAGTGTTGGCACGATCTCCAGGTAACAGTTATTTATAGCTGTGTTATTGTGGGAGTTGCTAATGTCCAAGTGACTATCACTGACCACACAGTGTTTGAACGAACTCCAGGTAACAGTTATTTATAGCTGTGTTATTGTCGGAGTTGCAAATATCCACCTGACTATCACTGACCACACAAACAGTGTTTGCAGGAACTCCAGGTAACAGTTATAAATAGCTGTGTTATTGTAAGCGTTGCTAATGTTCACCAAGTAACTGTACCTGTACATAATCCCCGCGAGGGGGTGATGCAGTATCAGTAGATAGATAAATACCAGTTAGTTATAGTTATGCTATTTTCGGAGTTGCTAATGCCCTCGTGACTATCACTGACCACACAAACAGTGTTTGCAGGAACTCCAGGTAATAGTTATTAATACCTGTGTTATTGTCGGAGTTGGTAATGCCCTCGTGACTATCACTGACCACACAAACAGTGTTTACAGGAACTCCAGGTAACAGTTATTAATATGTTCACGTGACTATCATTGACCACACAAACAGTGTTTGCACGAACTCAGGTTTCAGTTATTTATAGTTGTGTTATTGTCGGTGACGCTAATGTCCACTTGAAGCTATCACCGACAACACAAACAGTGTTTGTACGAACACCAGGTAACAGTTATTTATATCTGTGTTATTGTCGGAGTTGCTTATGTCCACGTGACTATCTCCGACCACACCGTGTTTGCACGAACTCCAGGTTATTGTTATTTATAGCTGAGTTATTGTCGGAATGCCGTACAAAGAGCGTTACCTGTTAACTTGGACAGGGCTCATGTGTTGCGACATAATGTGAACTGCGAAGTTTTCAAACCATGTAGACCTAGATCATACGACACTGAATGGATGTACTTAAGTATTTGCTAATTCTCATCATGTTACGAGCGTAACAAGTCCGTGTAATAATCAATCCTTGCAAACCCACTTTATATAGAAAAACTGGGGTTTACGGAAGTAAACTTTATTTCTCTTGTTTCTGCTCCAAGACATAGGTTGTGGGTACTCGTTAGAACCGCCTCATTTCAAAAGAGTTGTTTTGAAAAAAAAAACACAACCCAACCTTTGTCTTGGAGCAGAATTAATAAAAATAATGTATACCCCCGTAAACCCCAGTTTTCCCTATATGAAGTGGTGTTTAGGGGGTCTTCATTTCACTGGCTTATTCACATGATGTATCAGGCAGTTCAGATTGAATTCAAATGGATTTATTACAAAAGTTGTGGGTAAATCACTGTACTCTTACATGCAGGAGGGAGTTGGTTTATATTTCAGGAAGTCATACCAGCACTTTACAAATAGTTGTAGCTTTTTTTGGGTGGCACATAATGTTATTGAACTGAGGTTACGATCGGGATGCAATATGTCATGTTTGCTGCGTTAGGGAATGGCACTTCAGCACTATATTAAAAAAGGTGGTTGGGTTCACCGTCGCATCAGAAACATCTCTAGTATACAATGAGTAGAGACTAGAACCAATAAAATACGTCTCTAGTATACAATGAGTAGAGACTGGAACCAATAAAATACATCTCTAGTAATATAAAAGGCGGTTGGGTGGATCATCTCTAGTATACAATGAGTAGAGACTTGACCCAATAAAATACGTCTCTAGTATACAATGAGTAGAGACTGGAACCAATAAAATACATCTCTAGTAATATAAAAGGCGGTTGGGTGGAACATCTCTAGTATACAATGAGTAGAGACTTGAACCAATAAAATACGTCTCTAGTAATATAAAAGGCGGTTGGGTGGAACATCTCTAGTATACAATGAGTAGAGACTGGAACCAATAAAATACATCTCTAGTAATATAAAAGGTGGTCGGGTGGAACATCTCTAGTATACAATGAGTAGAGACTTGACCCAATAAAATACGTCTATAGTATACAATGTGTAGAGACTGGAACCAATAAAATACATCTCTAGTAATATAAAAGGCGGTTGGGTGGAACATCTCTAGTATACAATGAGTAGAGACTTGAACCAATAAAATACGTCTCTAGTATACAACGAGTAGAGACTTGAACCAATAAAATACATCTCTAGTATACAACGAGTAGAGACTGGAACCAATAAAATACATCTCTAGTATACAACGAGTAGAGAATTGAACCAATAAAATACATCTCTAGTATACAATGAGTAGAGACTAGAACCAATAAAATACATCTCTAGTAGTATAAAAGGTGGTTGGGTGGAACATCTCTAGTATGCAATGAGTAGAGACTTGAACCAATAAAATACATCTCTAGTATACAATGAGTAGAGACTAGAACCAATAAAATACATCTCTAGAATATAATGAGTAGAGACTAGAACCAATAAAATACATCTCTGGTATACAATGAGTAGAGACTTGAACCAATAAAATACATCTCTAGTATACAATGAGTAGAGACTAGAACCAATAAAATACATCTCTAGTAGTATAAAAGGTGGTTGGGTGGAACATCTCTAGTATGCAATGAGTAGAGACTTGAACCAATAAAATACATCTCTAGTATACAATGAGTAGAGACTAGAACCAATAAAATACACATCTAGTATACAACGAGTAGAGACTAGAACCAATAAAATACATCTCTAGTATACAATGAGTAGAGACTAGAACCAATAAAATACATCTCTAGTAGTATAAAAGGTGGTTGGGTTGAACATCTCTAGTATACAATGAGTAGAGACTAGAACCAATAAAATACGTCTCTAGTATAGAATGAGTAGAGACTAGAACCAATAAAATACATCTCTAGTATACAATGAGTAGAGACTAGAACCAATAAAATACATCTCTAGTATACAATGAGAAGAGACTATAACCAATAAAATACATCTCTAGTATACAATGAGTAGAGACTATAACCAATAAAATACATCTCTGGTATACAATGAGTAGAGACTAGAACCAATAAAATACATCTCTAGTATACAATGAGTAGAGACTAGAACCAATAAAATACATCTCTAGTATACAATGAGTAGAGACTAGAACCAATAAAATACATCTCAAGTATACAATGAGTAGAGACTGGAACCAATAAAATACATCTCTAGTAGTATAAAAGGTGGTTGGGTGGAACATCTCTAGTATGCAATGAGTAGAGACTTGAACCAATAAAATACATCTCTAGTATACAATGAGAAGAGACTATAACCAATAAAATACATCTCTAGTATACAATGAGTAGAGACTATAACCAATAAAATACATCTCTGGTATATAATGAGTAGAGACTATATCAAATACAATACATCTCTAGTATACAATGAGTAGAGACTAGAACCAATAAAATACATCTCTAGTATACAATGAGTAGAGACTGGAACCAATAAAATACATCTCTAGTAGTATAAAAGGTGGTTGGGTGGAACATCTCTAGTATGCAATGAGTGAGGACTATAACCAATAAAATACATCTCTAGTATACAATGAGTAGAGACTAGAACCAATAAAATGCATCTCTAGTATACAATGAGTAGAGACTAGAACCAATAAAATACATCTCTAGTATACAATGAGTAGAGACTAGAACCAATAAAATACATCTCTAGTATACAATGAGTAGAGACTAGAACCAATAAAATACATCTCTAGTATACAATGAGTAGAGACTAGAACCAATAAAGTACATCTCTAGTATACAATGAGTAGAGACTAGAACCAATAAAATGCATCTCTAGTTATTACCGCCGTAGTATCTCAGGTTAACATGCAAATCTGATCACCTTGACACACTGGAACATGTGAATATGTGAACTGTTTAAAACATATATTTTAATCTTGAAATTTAATATGTACTGATTTTAATATGTAATGATTTCCTTGGAACATTAAATTTAGAAACATTGGTTTCCCGAGGACAATTTGCATAATCAGACGCAATCTGGGTGTATGCACAAGATAAGGTCCAAGTATATATACGTGCTGTCACCGAATACTAAAACTTTGAAAGTCCCATGTTTTTGTTGTTTCCACACATGTTGACGTTGATTTGCCTGTGCACAAGAGGTGAAACCCATAGCCTTGGTTAGCAATCCACCTAGGGGTCAGGTCCTTAAACAAAACCTAGCCTGGGTGGATGTAACCCATAGCCTTGGTAGGCAATCCATCTAGGAGGTGCTTGAACTCTAAACAAAACTAGCTTGGGTAGGTGAATCCCGTAGCCTTTGTTGACAATCCACCTAGGGGTTATAGGTCCTTAAACAAAGCCTAGCCTGGGCAGATGGAACCCATAGCCTTAGTTGGCAATCCTTCTAGGAGTTGGTAGGTCTCTGAATGAAATCTGGCTTGTCACATGTTTTTATCTGGAGAGCCGGTGAGTTGTCAGATACTTGAATGTGCTGAGCTATATATCCTGGCAATCCTTCTAGGAGTTGGTAGGTCCTTGAACAAAACCTGGCTTGTCACTTTCATTTATATGAAGAGCCGGTGAGTAGTCAGATACTTGAATGTGCTGAGCCATATATACCGTCCTCCAGGGTCCTGGGTATGACGTAAAAATGCATCCAGGTGTGACATTCTAAATGAACGTGGGAATGTGAGGTTGCCCATTATCACAGTTGCCTCCCCACCTTCAGGGTTACGAGGCTGCCACAACCTGGGCGGCAGAACTAGACAGCAACCAACTACAGACCGATGGCTTGGTATACTAGCTACTGTGGTTTGGCGGATGATCCTTGCTGTACAAGGACAACGGTAAAGCACAGTGAGTCGGGAACGGCGGCTTGCTCAGGTGCCGTAAAGAACTGAGTTGGGACGTCAGCTAGGACAGGCGGCCCTGTAAATTACAACCGTCAACAATTATCATGGCAACTACAAATTCAGAATCAAGGTTAGGTGGTGCCAACAGACATCAAAGCTCTGTTGGTGACGTCTCTGGCTTGGTCTCCTCTCAGTCGTGGGAGGCAGGGTCGGGCCATTGTGGCGAATCAAGCAAGCACTTGAGGAAATTCAGAGTGGGAACACTCAATGTTAACACCCTAGGAGGAAGAGTTTGCGAGGTAGTGGAAACACTATCCCGTAGGGAAGTGGATGTCTGTTGTGTTCAGGAGACCAGATACCGTGGGCAAGGACACTTAGTATAAGCTCTACTGGTCTGGAAACGATAAAGGCACTGCTGGTGTAGGAGTGTTTGTGGCAGAAGTGTGGACAGAGAAAGTTTTTTTGAAGTGCAAAGAGTCTCAGACAGAATCATCATGGTGAAGCTTGTAGTCGGCCTGTGCGTGGTTACCCTTCTGTCTGTGTATGCCCTACAGGGTTGTTTTAGTGCTGAAGTTAAGGACTTGTTGTTTGACCAACTGCGTGCTGTGACTGCCAGGATCCCAGGATCCGAACTCCTGATCACATGCGGAAATTGGAATGGCCACTTAGGCCGTGCAGGCACGGGATACAAGGAAGTGTATGGCGGGATCGGGTATGGTGGACCTGAACCAGATGTTGAGGGTGAAAGGATTTTAGAGTTTGCCCTGGCATTTGACCTGCTTCTTGGAAACACACCTTTCAAGAAACGTGACAGTCATCTTATCATGGTCAAGTCAGGAGGCGCAGCGACGCAGATAGATTTCATCCTTTTCCGCAGGACAATACGCAAACTTGTCACAGATGTGAAAGTGATCCTTGGCGAGGAAGTAGCCCGTCAACATCAACTTCTTGTATGCGACTTGATGATTGATGTACCACCTTAACCCAAGCTTAAGTTCACCACCAGACTAAAAGTTTGGAAGATGAAAGAATCTCAGACACGAAATCATTTCCTTGGAGCTTTTCAGTCAGCATGTGAGTGTGTCTGCAGGTGTAGCTGATGCTACCACTGAGGATATATGGAACAGCATCAAGACCAGTCTGCTCAAGACAACTGAAGAGGTGTGTGGCATAACTCGACCCCACCGCGGCGTCGCGAAATCTGGTGGTGGAATGAGCATGTTAATAAGGTCATTGCAACCAAGCGGCAAAGTAGAATAAACAAAAAGATCAGGAATCGATACAATTAACTTACTCCACCCATCAAAGACACCAAATGGAAAGAAACACAAACATGAAGCGACCAGACCATAATGGAAACCTAAACAAAGGAAGGCCATAAGGACAGTTACTTTCCAACAAAATGGCCAAAATGACCATCAAAAATAAAAAGACACAAGTGATACACACAGTAAGCAACAGACAACAACACAAATAAACCGCCACAGAAGAACCGCCTTGGATGGAACGGTCAGTGGAAAGAACTCCACCGGGTGGGGGGGGGAGCGATTTTTCGTGTCCACAATCCTCGCCCTTACTACCGTCGCGATTTAGACAAATAATTTGTTCAGCCCGCATGAAGGCCTCCTAACTCATCAGTGCAACATCTCCGTGAACACAAATAATCCAATAACCACAGTGATGTAACAATGGTTACGACTCGACAGCAAGAAACCACTGAAATGCTAGAGCAAAAGAAAACCAACAGTTAGATTCCGATGAGCCCGACCAGAGACAGAGCATCAGGCACCAACCAACATTACCTTGAATTAGATCTCTCTAATTCTCAATAAGCCTTTCCGTTGGAACAGTCATAGAATCTGAGGCCTTACCCACCGGCGTGCAATTAAAGAGGGAAGCAAAGTTGTCAACCGTGATTGGGTTAACTACCATGCATGCAGTCTGTCGTATAACAATTATGTTGTACCCAATCTTTTTATATCGAAGAATGATTTTACGAAATTGGGTGCTGAAGTCATTGTGGATATATATTTCTCTGAATTTATAAACTAAGTCACCATAGAATTCGGATTCCGATAGGCCTTGTTGCAGAAGTGTTGTAAGTCCAACATTGAATTTTGGAACCAAATCAGAATGACGTCTATAAAACTTAGAAAAGGCTTTACGTAGTTTATGATACCGATACCCCTGATATAGAAGTTTATCATACATTTAGTATAAAATACGTAGTTTTTGAATATGCGATACGAACGTGACACCAATGCACGTATCACGCTTTGCACGTGCTGCCATATCGCATGGCCTTTATCATACCCCAAAAATCCATATCACAAACCTTTATCGCACCCCTAAGCCTTTATCATACCTCTGACGTCACTCTATTCGGAACACGCGGTGTTCTTCCTTTTGCGGCATTTCGCATTTGTTGTTCAGGACGCCATTTGCAATTTGCAATACTTTCGTCTGTTCGAACTGTTTGGCAAAAAAAAAAAAAAACATGGCACGGCGCAGCGAATGCGAGAGGAAAATGGGCGAAAGAACGATGCAGTGGATTGCTGACAGACTTTTGGATCTCTTAAATTACATAGCTAGACCGAAGATAATGAGATTGTCATTGTAACTTTGGTATTAGGCAGATGCAATTAATACAATTTATTTTGAACAAATTTTTTTAAAAGTGAAATGTATGATAAATAGATTATGATATGGCATTTTTCATATCATACCCCATATCAGCCCTCGACCCATATCAGCCCTCGGGCCTTCGGCCCTCGGGCTGATATGGGATTCTCGGACTGATATGGGGTATGATATGAAAACTGCCATATGATAATCTCTATTTAGCGGTTAATAATTTATTACGAGTGTTGAAGTCGGATACATGACTAGACACTCTAGCGAATCGAATTAACTGCGAAATATAAACCCCGTACGGTGTCGCACGAGGAACATTGCTGACCAACAAAGGAAAATTTACAATCTCGAAATCAAAAGCATCACGTTTATCATCAATATTGCAAGAAACAAATCCATTTACAATAGATAAATGTAAATCCAAAAAGGGGGCCTCGGTATCAGAGGATTTTGCCTTGTTTAACTGAAGTTCTAGGGGATGAATCTGACTGATCAAACCATCAAAGTAAGTATTGTCAATATTTAATAAATCATCTAAATAATTAGAAGTATAGCTAAAAGCTTCAATAATTTCAGATTGGTTATCAATGGAAAGCGACAACATGAAGTCTCTTTCATAACAATACAAGAACAGATCAGCTACAAGAGGTGCGCAATTCGTACCCACAATTTGTCTAAATAACTTAGTACCGAATCTAATATAAATATTTTCAAGTAGAAAGGTGAGGGCATCACACACTTTCTGACATGACCAAAGTGTATAATTCTTATGCTCTTTAGAAGTGAAAAATGCATTTCTGACATTACATGCAAGATAGAGATAATCTTCTCTGTGAAAAGCCCATTCAATTAAATCATTAAGCTTTTCTTTTATAAGATTATGAGGAAGTGTAGTGTAAGCCTTTAAGGCATGGAAGACTGGTAAGGGCACTCGTGCCTCATATTTTGCGGCCGAACGCATAGCCAGACGTGTGGTGCATCATGCTCGCCAAGAAGCTGAGAAGGAGATCTACAAGAAAATTGACCCTAAGTCCTCAGAAGTTGACCCTAAGTCCTTGCCAACCAGATGAAAAGAGAGAATGCCGGTGTTGTAGGTTAAGAAGGCTATCTTTCAGATGAAGACTGGCAAAGCACCGGGCCCTTCTGACATAGTGGCGGAGATGATAAGAGCTGCAGGTGATGCGGGTGCCTCGATGATCCTCGACCTTGCAGCTGCAATCATCCGTGATGGAAACGTACCCTATGACTGGGAACAGAGTTTCATTGTCTGTCTCTACAAGGGCAAGAGCGATGTATTGGAACGGGGCAACTACCGTTGTCTCAAGCTGACAGAACAGGTCATGAAAGTCCTGGAGAGGATTGTGGCTGGCCTCATTAGGCAGTTGGTGTCCATCGACGATTCCCAGTTTGGCTTCGTCCCAGGAAGAGGCACAGCAGACGCAATTTTTGTTGTACGGCAGCTGCAAGAGAAGTATCTGGCGGCCAACAGGAGACTCTACATGGCTCTTGTAGACCTGGAGAAGGCATTTGATCGGGTGCCTCAGAAGGTCAGATGGTGGGCACTAAGAAAATTTGGAGTGGACTAGTGGATTTTGCGACTGGTCCAAGGGATGTATGCTAATGCTCGGAGCCGTGTCCGTGTTGGTGATGATTACAGTGAAGAATTCGAAGTGAAGGTGGGTGTTCATCAAGGCTCTGTTCTCAGCCCATTGCTTTTCATCATTGTGCTTGAAGCCTTGTCATGCGAGTTCCGCTCTGGAGTCCCCTGGAAGGACCTGTATGCTGATGACCTTGTCATCATAGTTGAATCCCTTGACGAATGTGTCAGGAGGCTCTTAACTTGGAAAGACGCAATTGAGGCGAAAGAGCTGAGAGTGAATGCAGGAAAGACAAAGATCGTGATCTGTGGTTCAGGTCTGGACCTCCTGCAGAGTACAGGCCAGTTCCCCATGCGCTGTATGTCGCACTGGAGTGGGCAGCAATGTAATAGCTGCTAGTTCTGTGTGCACAAGAAATGCAGTGGGCTCAAGCGCTTGATAGAGGACCCTGATTACAGGTGTACAAGGTGCAAAGGAACTGCACGCCCCTTACATGGCGGACCACAGAGGGAAGTCCAAGTCGGATTCGACCAGCTGGAGGTTGTAGCTTCCTTTAGGTACCTAGGTGATATGCTCTCAGCAGCGGGTGGTTGCGACCTTTAAACCACATCACGTGTGAAAACAGCTTAGAAGAAATACAAGGAGATGCTACCAGTTCTCTCTTCCTGCCATCTCTCCTTCAAGACACGTGGCCGTGTGTACAGCTCTTGTGTGCGGATCGCAATGCTCCATGCCAGTGAGACATGGCCATTGACAAAGCCAAACCTCCAACGTCTTCAGCGGAATGACAGGGCAATGATCAGACAGGTCTGCAATGTCAAGCCACAGAACGCTGTCACCATCAGGTCCAGTGAGCTACTTGAGCGTCTTGGCATTGAGGACCTGGATCTCATCCTGAAAGAGAGAAGGTTCCGCTGGTATGGACATGTGGAACGCTCCAATGGTGCAGTCAAGACTGCCTGTGACATACAGGAAGGTGGAAAGCGGGGGCCTGGAAGGCCTAAGATGACCTGGAAGCAGCTGACAGAAAGAGATTGCAGGGAATGGAAGCTCTCTGCTATCGATCCTCATGATAGTCAAGCCTGGAGATCTGGTTTAAGATCTGTCATGCGTGCAGCATGCCAGCTACATGGAAGGGGGCCCACTTTTGTGGACGTTGCCCATGTACCTGCATGTTAATAAAAGATCCGTTGATGATGATGATGACAAGAAAAGGTCCAAGTTGGCACGTGCGATCACCGAAGAATCCGAACCGTTGTTAGTCACATGATTTAAAACGAATTGAGATGAAACTTTTCTCCATGATTATCTTTGTTGTTTTTTCAAGATTCAAACGAAAAGATGTTTGCCAAGAAATTTTTCTCTATGATATTTAATCATGTAATGATTTATGACAAGCGACAATATTATACTATATGCTTTTTTTTTCTTCAAGTATTTCCTTGTTAAAGTCACAACCATAGATTGCCCCCGCCCCCCAACCCCCCCCCCCCCTCCACTACGTTGCATCCCAGCTGTTTAAAGGAGCGGTGAGATGTGACATTTCACAAAATCATAGACAAAGGTTTCCAGAATGACCTAAATAGTGTTGACGGGGACGTTAAACCTCAATACAAACAAATATAACCATAGATGGTTAATGTTCTTAACTCAACTGTGGGAAATGCTTCCATGTGAGATTGTAAAGATTGAACTTTTGAAACACCATTATATAATTTAACCTAAAAAGTATTAAATTTCCTTGAAATGTTAAATTTAGAAATACATCTTTTAGGCCTAGTTAATGTGCACTGTCCATGAGCGTGATATCATAATATATTTTATCCTTGAAAGAGTTGGAGACCGTGGAATGCTAAATTTAGAAATATTAATAATTTGCCTATTGAGTGTTTTAAGTCGCTGAGTGAGACTTAAACAGTAACCAGAAAAAAAACTACTTATCATCTTAACATCCGTGTATTGGTTACTCATGTAAATCCCATTCGAGAAAAAAAATAATAATGATAAAAATCTGCTGGCATACAATAAGATGCGCCAGTTATAAGGAGATAAATACGTCTCATTTCGATAACGCACCCGTGCGACATAGTGCTTTTATCACATCTCCAAAATGGCTATTTTTCTGATGAAAATCTGTGATAGTTTTCTTAAATATACTGCAAACATAGGTTGTGGGTGCTCGTTAGAACCGCCTCATTGAGGCGGTTCTAACGAGTACCCACAACCTTTGTCTTGGAGCAAAAATAAGAACAATAATGTTTTCCCCCGTAAACATCAGTTTTCTTTATGTAAAGTGGGGTTTAGTGGGGGGGGGGGGTCTTCATTTCACGGACTTGTTCACGTGATGTGGCACGTTTTCCGCACTTATGGTGCTTAGAAGATTTCTAATGAGTTTCACCAACAAAGTCTCTTTCAGACAGGTCTGGTCTTAAAGGACAGAATTTGCTCTGCGGAAGCAGACCTCTTTATTTAAAGCTTAGAGAGAGAAAAAAATTCTGATAACAAGATAATAACCTTATTGGTTTCATGGGCCGGTAGCGCTTCAGATGTCATTCATCTCTATGTCAGGTAAGAGCCCCGAAAAATTGAAGCAACGTCTCAAAACTGTACGGTGACAGCCTAACCCTAAACCTCAATTCAAACAAACAAACAAACAAACAAGTAATCAAACAAACAATCAAACAAACAAACAATAACAAGAGTTGTGTGTCTTGGCAGTGTCCCCATCCATTGTAAAAGTGAATGTTTGCTTTCGATCAACCAGTGTATAATCTTAAGGGGAATGGATACACCTTCAGGGGAGGCAACTATTGCAAAAGTATTTTTGTCTCCCATGTCAATAGGGGTCATCTCTTAAAGGAAGAATTTGCCCCTGAGGAGCAGGGTTAGGGTTAGGGTCCTGAGGAGCAAATTATTTCCTTTAAGAGTTGATCCCTTTTTTCGGTGGGACTAAGCCTATAGAAAAGTGAACAGAAAGTCCCAAAAATTTGTCTTCCTTTGAAAAATGGCTTAAATTGTGCTAGGGGTTCATATTCTCATTAAAAGAATGAGTATCTTATGAACAAATTCTTTCCTTTAAGACGTCTATAGTCTTGAAAAATAAAATATTTTGATCCTTAGACGCAAATGATTTTCTTTAACACTAGATCCCTAACAAAAAGAAAGAGAAATATCGTTTCTGAAAAGAGTTATTCTTTCTTGGCCGTGTATCTATACACATTGAAAGTAAATTTGTTTGCGGTTATACATGTATCAGTAAGAGAAGACCAGAGCATGGCGACCGGCTAACCATACAGAGCTTTTCTCAAGTCCTAGGTAGAAGTCTCCATGGTGTAGTGGTTACGCTACTCGCCTTGTAAACCGGGGATCGCAGGGTCGATCTCGGGCTTCTTCAGACTTTCGGATGAGTCTTTAAACCGAGGTCCCGTCTCCGTATGACCTTAGCTGTTGGTGGGACGTAAAACTCAAACACTCACTCAAGTCCTAGATTGTCGGTAGGTGTTGGCTGGAATAAATCACTGGCAACACTGGTGCGTCGAATATCTCTGTTAGGGTTGGGTGTGTGGTAATTGTATCGCCTTCATTTCTATTTTGAATAATTGTCCTGAACGATGATTTAACCTTTAAACTCCTGTGGTGTAAGTAAACAGTGTAGACCTTTATCGGACGCCGCAGTTTGGCCCTTAAATTCCTGTTCAAAATGTACAGAGTGTAGACCCTGATCAGGCGCTGCATTCTGTGGCGTCTGATCTGGGTCTTCAGTGTTTGCCAGGCCCAGCGCATGATTCTACTCCAGATCCAACGATAAGAACATGAGTGGATTGAATTACTAAGTCAAAGCACTGAGAGTACTGGTGGGTCGATCGTCTCTGAGTGTAGGTTGGGAAAATAGTCCTGAGATGAGAATCGAACTGTTCGTTGAACTTTAAGCAAGCACAGTAGAGCTGATCAGACATCGCGTTATGTGGCGTCTGATTATGTAGATTCTGTTTGCCAATGCCCAAGTGTACGAGCACAGTCCACCCGCCCATCGGGGCTTGAATAAATAGATGGGCTGCATCATGTTTGCACAAACTCCAGGTAACAGTTATTTATAGCTGTGGTATTGTAAGAGTTGCTAATGTCCACGTGACTATCACTGACCACACAAGCAGGGTTTGCACGAACTTCAGGTAACACTTATTTATAGCTGTGTTATTGACGAAGTTGCTTATGTCAACGTGACTATCACTGACCGCACAAAAAGAGTGTTTGCACGAACTCCATGCAGGTAACAGTTATTTATAGCTGTGTTATTGTCGGAGTTGCTAATGTCCAGGTGACTATCACTGACCACACAGTGTTTGATCGAACTTCAGGTAACAGTTATTTAAAGCTGTGTTATTGACGGAGTTGCTAATGTCCACGTGACTATCACTTACCACACAAACAGTATTTGCACGAACACCAAGTAACTGCACCTGTACATAATCCCCGCGAGGGGGTGATGCAGTATCAGTAGATAGATAGATAACAGTTATTTATAGCTGTGTTATTGTCGGAGTGCTAATGTCCACTTGATTTTCATTGACCACACACAAACAGTGTTTGCACGAAAACCAGGTAACAGTTATTTATAGCTGTGTTATTGTCAGAGTTACTAATGTCCACGTGACTATCACTGACCACACAAACAGTGTTTGCACGAACTCCAGGTTACAGTTATTTACAGCTGTGTTATTGTCTGAGTTACTAATGTCCACGTGACTATCACTGACCACACAAACATTGTTTGTACGAACTCCAGGTTACAGTTATTTATAGCTGTGTTATTGTCGGAGTTGCTAATGTACACGTGACTACCATTGACCACACATACAGTGTCTGCACGAACTCCAGGTAACAGTTATTTACAGTTGTGTTATTGTCGGAGTTGCTAATGACCATGTGACAATGACTGACCACACAAACAGTGTTTGCACGAACACCAGGTAACAGTTATTTAAAGCTGTGTTATTGTCAGAGTTGCTAATGTACACTTGACGTGCACTGACCACACAAACAGTGTTTGCACGAACTCTAGGTAACAGGTATTTATAGCTGTGTTTTTCAGAGTTACTAATGTCCACGTGACTATCACTGACCACACAAACAGTGTTTGTACGAACTCCAGGTAACAGTTATTTATAGCTGTGTTATTGTCAGAGTTGCTAGTGTCCACTTGACTATCACTTATCGAACCAAAAGAGTTTGTGTAAAAAAGCGGCTGTAAACAGTATCCCGTGCTTCATCATAGTGCAGATTATATTTTCTTTTCCTTTGTGGTCATTGAGCCCATTCTGGTTACATTGAGAACTAGACAAAGTTCCAACTGGGGCACATATACCCCCGGTCAGTGTCATCGCCGCGGCTGAAAATTGCAATGTCAAAAGCTTCTTTGCATATGCAGGCCATATACCATATAAAGGTAATGCTATAGAGATATCATGTACCAATTACGAAGAGAATCTAACATAGTTACAAAGATATCAGCAATAAAAAGGTTTAACACAAAACTTTGACGTAAGAACGAACGGATGGACAGCCCACCAAAGGGCTTGACCCAGGAGCTTAGATAATCCGTATGAATGATAATGCTATAGAGATATCCTTTACCAAATATGAAGAGAATCTAACATGTGGTTACACAGATATGAA
This sequence comes from Lucinisca nassula, assembly GCA_963580285.1. NCBI lineage: Eukaryota > Metazoa > Mollusca > Bivalvia > Lucinida > Lucinidae > Lucinisca > Lucinisca nassula. The sequence goes on along the minus strand of OY757020.1, from coordinate 1,750,919 downwards.
CAATGAAAAAGGTTTAGCGCAAAACTTTGACGTAAACGCTGATGAACGGACGGACGGATAGACAGCCAACCCATGGGCTTGACCCAGGGGCTTAGATATTCCAAATAAAAATTAATGCTATAGATATCCTTTACCAAATATGAAGAGAATGTAACATGTGGTTACAGAGGTATGAACAATGAAAAAGGTTTAACGCAAAACTTCGCCCATAGGGGCTTGAAGAAATATATGGGCTGCATGATGCTTCCACGCAGAGCTGAATCCGGCCCGCACACTAATACTGGTAAACCGCTTAGAGGATCTAAGCCTGTCCAGGAACCGCGGTGCGAGGTGGACCGTCCATGCTAATAAATCCTATTGGTTTCGTTGGGCGACAGGGCTTGAGATGTCATTTCATCTCAATGTCGGGTAAAAGTCCCACAAAATTGGAAGCAACGTCTCCAAAATGACCTTAACAGTGTGGACGGGGACGTTAAACCTCAAACCAAACAAACAAACGCAAAACTTCGACGTATAAGTTGATGAATGGACAGACGGACAGACAGTCCACCCAGGGCCTTGGTCCGGGAGCTTAGATATTCCAAATAAAAGGTAATGCTATAGAGATATCCTGTACCAAATATGAAGAGAATCCAACAAGTGTATACAGAGATATGAGAAATCAAAAAGGTTTAACACAAAACTTTGACGTTAACGTTGACAAACGGACGGACAGCCCACCAAGGGGCTTGACCGGAAAATTAGGTATTCCAAATAAAAAGTAAAGCTAAAGAGATATCCTGTACCAAATATGAAGAGAATCCATTATTTGGTTACAGAGATATGAGCAATCAAAAAGGTTTAACACAAAACTTTGACGTAAAAGTTGACAAACGGACGAACAGCCCACCTGGGGCCTTGACCCAGGGGCTTAGATATTCCGTATGAAAGGTAATGCTATAGAGGTTTGCGCTATCAAATATGAAGAGAATTTAACTTGTGGTTAAGGAGATATGAGCAATCAAAAAGGTTTAACACAAAACTTTGACGTAATGGTTGACGAACGGACGGAAGTACGAACGAAGAAACGAACGAAAGAACGAACGAAGAAACGAACTAACGAACGAACTATAACGAACGGACAAACGGACGGAAAGACAAAACTTTATACCCCCTGACATACCTCGTATGCCGGGGATATAATCAAATACCGCTTTATGAAGAGACTCAATAAACCCGAGTCTCCGATTGTCGTTCTTTTATGTGTTCTTTTTTTTTGCCATAGGCAGCCTTTTAGCTTTTTATTTTGCACGAACTCCAGTTATTTATAGCTATGTTACTGTCGGAGTTGCTGATGGCCACCTGACTATCACTGATTACACAAACAGTGTTAAGTTCTGCTTAACTGGGCGTCTAAAGAAACAACTGGCTGTTTTTACTTCCAAATTAGTTTGGCTTTGAAAAGAAAATATTAAAACTGTTGGCTTTTTCAAACTCATCTGAATAAATTGTATTGTTATACTCCAAGTGTGGAACTGAGGAGCTATACTCAGTTAAGTGTTGCCTCCATGTCACTTTCTATTGGTGACTAGGGATGGCTGCTTTCTTAGATTGTGAATAAATTGTATTGTTATACTTCAAGTGTGGAACTGAGGAGCTATAATCAGTTAAATGTTGCCTCCATGTCACTTTCTATAGGTGACTTGGGATGGCTGCTTTCTTAGATTGTGGCCTTTCCTGAGTAACATTTTCTTACTATTTTGACCACCCGTCTTTTTGAGAAAGGGTGTTGGATGCTAGATTTTTTTTAAGATTTTGTGACTCACGAATTATTTTTTAGTTATGTTACATGTACGTCGTTTTTTTTTTAATTTGTGCCAGTCACTTGCTAAGTCAGATCTTTTAGCTCTTTTATTCAGCCGCTTTTACTTCATTATGTCGTTTTATTATTGATGTAGACCAAAGCGGATCTGTTGTTTTAGCTTATGTTAAATGTCACTTGCTAATAAAAATCAAAAATGAGTTCCTTTAAGAGCAATGAAAACATTCATAAGAAAGAAGATGGGTCATACTACGTAGTTTCGACTAATAAAGCCTCATCAGTGACCCTGTTATGATCCGGCAAAGAAAGCCAGAGGAAACATACTGCAATTTTGCGAATTTCGAATAGGCAGTCGATTCAAAGACTGATATAAATCAAAACGGGGTCCAAATAATTAAAAACCTGTCTAGAATATGAATCTAAACCAATAATTTATTTCTGATTTCTCAGAATATTAACGCTGATCTCAAAGGACCAAAAGTAAAATATAAACTGCACTATGGTTGATGTACGGGGAGACGTTTTACGGCCGCCACACGGCACAACACCAGCTGCAGTGAAGGCAAATAAAAATCAAAAATGAGTTCCTTTAAGAGCAATGAAAACATTCATAAGAAAGAAGATGGGTCATACTACGTAGTTTCGACTAATAAAGCCTCATCAGTGACCCTGTTATGATCCGGCAAAGAAAGCCAGAGGAAACATACTGCAATTTTGCGAATTTCGAATAGGCAGTCGATTCAAAGACTGATATAAATCAAAACGGGGTCCAAATAATTAAAAACCTGTCTAGAATATGAATCTAAACCAATAATTTATTTCTGATTTCTCAGAATATTAACGCTGATCTCAAAGGACCAAAAGTAAAATATAAACTGCACTATGGTTGATGTACGGGGAGACGTTTTACGGCCGCCACACGGCACAACACCAGCTGCAGTGAAGGCAAATAAAAAGTCAGATCTAAGTCAGATCTTTTAGCTCTTTTATTCAGCCGCTTTTACTTCCTTATGTCGTTTTATTATTGATGTAGACCAAGGTGGATCTGTTGTTTTAGCTTCTATTTCTCCAGGTGGAATCCATTCGCAATCAGTTTAAATGATGACACTGTGTATGTCGTTTTATTATTGATGTGGACCAAGGTGGATCTGTTGTTTTAGCTTCTATTTCTCAAGGTGGAATCCATTGGCAATCAGTTTAAATGATGACACTGTGTATGTTGTTTGCGTAGGTAGCTTTATCATTGTAAGCAATATTAGAAGCTTTTTGACGTAATAAATTGTAATTTGCTTTTTCGTAGTACCACATATGTCTGGTAAACGAAATAGTTTTGGGCTTTGAGAATTTTAGGACACCATAGACAGGACAGTGGTGCCACAGTAGCTGATTTGGAAATGGTCCACCTGCTCCTCTAAAAGAGCATGTTCTTCATATGTCCAGTACTGAAGGGGACTGCTCAGTAAAATTAGCTAATTAATTGATTAGTTGATTAATTAGTTGATATAATGAGAACCGCAGAGTGATTCGATTTTCCTTGACATTTGTGAGCTAAGAACATTTAACTACTTCAATACAAATATATTGAAGTCCTCTTATTTTTAAATCATCACGCCGTTGTAGGGAATAATTTCGTTAACATGCAGAATTGCTCCGCCATGGTTATCACAGTCGCGGTCGTTCCACACCTGCGTGTTATATGATTGAAGAGACAAGCCATCACTATCAACCGAAGCACCGAATCAAGTTTCCAAGAAGGCCAGGATGTCAAAGTCAAACTATTCTGTGTGAATAATTTGAAGTGTAAAGAGGATACTCTGCACATTGTAGTGAGTTCAAAAGATAAGTTATGACTTGAACTGAGAGTGACAAAGATGGTAGACGATATAGTGGAACCAGAAGAGCCAAAACTGTTTAAAGACGATGGAACAAAGATGGTAGACGAGATAGTGGAACCAGAAGAGACAAAACTGTTTAAAGACGATGGAACAAAGATGGTAGACGAGATAGTGGAACCAGAAGAGACAAAACTGTTTAAAGACGATGGAACAAAGATGGTAGACGAGGTAGTGGAACCAGAAGAGACAAAACTGTTTAAAGACGATGGAACAAAGATGGTAGACTCGATAGTAGAACCAGAAGAGACAAAACTGTTTAAAGACGATGGAACAAAGATGGTAGACGAGATAGTGGAACCAGAAGAGCCAAAACTGTTTAAAGACGATGGAACAAAGATGGTAGACGAGATAGTGGAACCAGAAGAGACAAAACTGTTTAAAGACGATGAAAGGAAGATGGTAGACGAGATAGTAGAAACAGAAGAGCCATAACTGTTTAAAGACGATGGAACAAAGATGGTAGACGACAAAGTAGAAACAGAAGAGCCAAAACTGTTTAAAGACGATGGAACAAAGATGGTAGACGACATAGTAGAACCAGAAGAGACAAAACTGTTTAAAGACGATGGAACAAAGATGGTAGACGAGATAGTAGAACCAGAAGAGACAAAAGTGTTTAAAGACGATGGAACAAAGATGGTAGACGAGATAGTAGAAACAGAAGAGCCAAAACTGTTTAAAGACGATGGAACAAAGATGGTAGACGAGATAGTAGAAACAGAAGAGCCAAAACTGTTTAAAGACGATGGAACAAAGATGGTAGACGACATAGTAGAACCAGAAGAGACAAAACTGTTTAAAGACGATGGCACAAAGATGGTAAACGAGAAAGTAGAACCGGAAGCGACAAAACTGTTTAAAGACGATGGAATAAAGATGGGAGAGGAGATAGTAGAACCAGAAGAGCCAAAACTGTTTAAAGACGATGGAACAAAGATGGTAGACGAGATAGTAGAACCAGAAGAGACAAAAGTGTTTAAAGACGATGGAACAAAGATGGTAGACGAGATAGTAGAAACAGAAGAGCCAAAACTGTTTAAAGACGATGGAACAAAGATGGTAGACGAGATAGTAGAAACAGAAGAGCCAAAACTGTTTAAAGACGATGGAACAAAGATGGTAGACGACATAGTAGAACCAGAAGAGACAAAACTGTTTAAAGACGATGGCACAAAGATGGTAAACGAGAAAGTAGAACCGGAAGCGACAAAACTGTTTAAAGACGATGGAATAAAGATGGGAGAGGAGATAGTAGAACCAGAAGAGCCAAAACTGTTTAAAGACGATGGAACAAAGATGGTAGACGAGATAGTAGAACCAGAAGAGACAAAAGTGTTTAAAGACGATGGAACAAAGATGGTAGACGAGATAGTAGAAACAGAAGAGCCAAAACTGTTTAAAGACGATGGAACAAAGATGGTAGACGAGATAGTAGAAACAGAAGAGCCAAAACTGTTTAAAGACGATGGAACAAAGATGGTAGACGACATAGTAGAACCAGAAGAGACAAAACTGTTTAAAGTCGATGGAACAAAGATGGTAGACGAGAAAGTAGAACCGGAAGCGACAAAACTGTTTAAAGACGATGGAACAAAGATGGTAGAGGAGATAGTAGAACCAGAAGAGCCAAAACTGTTTAAAGACGATGGAACAAAGATGGTAGACGAGATAGTAGAACCAGAAGAGAGAAAACTGTTTAAAGACGATGGAACAAAGATGGTAGAGGAGACAGTAGAACCAAAAGAGCCAAAAACTGTTTAAAGGCGATGGAACAAAGATGGTAGACGAGAAAGTAGAACCGGAAGAAACAAAACTGTTTAAAGACGATGGAACAAAGATGGTAGGGGAGATAGTAGAACCAGAAGAGCCAAAACTGTTTAAAGACGATGGAACAAAGATGGTAGACGAGATAGTAGAACCAAGCGAGCCAAAAACTGTTTAAAGACGATGGAACAAAGATGGTAGACGAGAAAGTAGAACCGGAAGAGACAAAACTGTTTAAAGACGATGGAACAAAGATGGTAGAGGAGATAGTAGAACCAGATGAGCCAAAACTGTTTAATGACGAGGGAACAAAGATGGTAGACGAGATAGTAGAACCAGAAGAGACAAATAAAAATCAAAAATGAGTTCCTTTAAGAGCAATGAAAACATTCATAAGAAAGAAGATGGGTCATACTACGTAGTTTCGGCTAATAAAGCCTCATCAGTGACCCTGTAATGATCCGGCAAAGAAAGCCCGAGGAAACATACTGCAATTTCGCGAATTTCGAATTGGCAGTCGATTCAAAGACATATATTAATCAAAATGGGGTCCAAATAAATAAAAACCTGTCTAGAATATGAGTCTAAACCTATATATATATTTTTTTCTGATTTAAAACTGTTTAAAGACGATGGAACAAAGATGGTAGAGAAGATAGTAGAACCAGAAGAGCCAAAACTGTTTAAAGACGATGGAACAAAGATGGTAGACGAGATAGTAGAACCAGAAGAACCAAAACTGTTTAAAGACGATGGAACAAAGATGGTAGACGAGATAGTAGAACCAGAAGTGCAAAAACTGTTTAAAGACAATGGAACACAAATGGTAGACGAGAAAGTAGAACCAGAAGAGCAAAAAAAGTTTAAAGACGATGGAACAAAGATGGTGGACGAGATAGTAGAACCAGAAGAACCAAAACTGTTTAAAGACGATGGAACAAAGATTGTAGACGGGATAGTAGAACCAGAAGAGCCAAAACTGTTTAAAGACGATGGAACAAAGATGGTAGACGAGATAGAAGAACAAGAAGAGCCAAAACTGTTTAAAGACGATGGAACAAAGACGGTAGACGAGATAGTAGAACAAGAAGAGCAAAAACTGTTTAAATACGAGGTAACAAAGATGGTAGACGAGATAGTAGAACCAGAAGAGACAAAACTGTTTAAAGACGATGGAACAAAGATGGTAGACGAGATAGTAGAACCAGAAGAGACAAAACTGTTTAAAGACGATGAAATGTAGGCAGAAGACAACAAACCATGGTTTAGATGGACGGCTCCAGAACACAGTAAACCATTACGAAAACATGCCTATACAAATACATTGAAAACTTTAACGCCGAAAAAAAAAATGAAAATCGTGATATTTTTCATATTTCTGCTCAAAATATAGATCGTGAGTACTCGTTAGAACCGCCTCATCGAGGCGGTTCTAACGAGAACCCACAATCTTTATTTTAGAGCAGAAATAAGAAAAATAAGCCCTGCCCCTGTAAACCCCAGGTTTACTATATAAAAGTGGGGTACAAGGAGTCAAAATTATCTAGGCGTGCTTTCATGATACGATAAAAATCAAAATGGGAAGTTCGATGCTGAAAAACCAGGCAAAAGCAGATGAGTTAAATTTAGCGTTAGCTTCCGTTGTCTTCCCTGGCGATACCCTTTGATAGTAACAGTCGATTTTAAAGTTGCTGGTCATATTGCTATTTTCTTGAATAAGTCGAAGGACGGGGTGTTGGTTTAGATTTTAGTAATTCATTCAGCACTTTTCAAATATTTTGATTGTCACTGACTGTTTTAGAAATGCAATATCTGGGGTTTGACGCTTCTGAGACGCGGTACTACAAAACAGGACTTGGTCCAGTTTCGCATGAAGAACATTTCTAGTATACGTATTCAGTACATCACTAAGAACGGACAAAAGTCATTTAATTCTAGTTATTTCCTTTTTGATATATTCTTTTCACGATCCCAGTGTCTGATTACATGTTGAAATAAACTTCGCACCACTTTGCATTACGAAAACACGCCTACACAAATACATTGTTAACTTTATCGCCGAAACAAAACGAAAATTTTAAGATGAAAAATTGTCATATTTTCTTATTTCTGGTTGTGGGTACCCGTTCGAACCGCCTCGATGAGGCGGTTCTAACGAGTACTCTCAATCTATATTTTAGAGCAGAAATAAGAAACATAAGGTTTACTCCGGTAAACCCCAGTTTAACTATATAAAAGTGGGGTTCAAGGGGGTCAAAATTATATAGGTGTGTTTTCTTGATGACACACTGATATATTTGTCCTGTTAAAAAACATACACTTTACCTTGCAATTTTATATGTTTACATGTATACTGGTTTCCTTGAAATGTTAAATTTAGAAACAATGATTACCCAGGGCAATTTGAATATAGGACGTTTACAAGAAGGTCGAAGTTGGCACTTGCGATCAACCTTGCAAGTCACAGGAGTCTGTATCCTCGACAAAGTGATAAGTGAAGACGTTTGATTTGTTTGTAATGTGGCACATGCTGATTTTAATGAAGAAAAAATCCGCTCTAATTGTGATTTGTTGAGGAATAAATCTTATTTTTGATGTACAGTCAAACCTGTATTAAGCAAGCGTCTAAGGGATAACCAAAATGCGCTTGCTAATTACAGGTGGTTGCTTAATACAGGGGAAATGTAACACATTTGCCTTTTTGAGGAAGTGAATGCCTGCTTGCATAAGACAGGTTGATTGCTTAATAGAGGTGGCCACTATATATAAGACAGGTTTTACTGTAATTTGTAAAGGAGATTAAATCATGAGCGCGTAGCACGTGTGATTTGTCTACTTACAACTGACCGACAAACTGTGATTTATGATTCAATAAATCACAAACTAGAGCTGATCTATTTCGTTTCTAACACTCTGAAACTCGGCAATAATGTTGCTACTTCCTTCAAATTCTGATAACCCTTCGCCATTGTAACAGTACTTCACGCAATTAAGGCGTAACTATACCTAATTTAGTGACACAGAGGCCTTTCTGATATTTAATCTTCATCAATGTGTCTCAACGCCAAAGTTTTGAAACCGAAACGGATGATGGACAAGACCCGGCAAACACAGCACCTCCTCCTCCGAGCACACACCGACCGACGTAGCCTATGAGACAGGTCAGCTGGCGGCATCAGGCAAGAGAGCCTACCCGCGGACTTATAGGGTCCCCCACCGAGGCAACATCAGTAAACATGACCCACACTACACGGAAGTCCCGGGCATCAGGAAGGAGATGTCCAAAGTAGCGAGACTTGCAAAATTTAAAATATAACACAAACTGTAAACCAAACCCGCTAAGATACATGTCTCACCTGACAAGTCAGTCTGAGTTTTAGAACAATTAGAATTTTATGCTGCAAAAATTAAAGATATAATATAGTTATTTAAATCAGTACTTGAGCACTGACGTCAACACCGCAGTATCAACCTCAGCACTAAGGAACTGATACTGAGCTGATGATACCCTCGGGGACGAACGAATCAACCACCAGCAGAGATATCGACCCAGTGGTTGCAATTAAGGCGTAACTATACCTTATTTGTGACACAGAGGCCTTTTAATCTTCATCTGTGTGTCTCAACCCCAAAGTTTTGGAACCGAAACGGATAATGGACAAGACCCGGCAAACACAACACATACCCCACCGAGCACACACCGACCGACGTAGCCTACGAGACAGGTCAGCTGGAGGCATTGACTGAAACACATGCATTTATGTCCTTTGGTAACGTTTACTATGCGTGAAAGTGATGTTACACCGTCCAACGTCAAGGAACCTTCGAGTGACGCCATAAATCGGCGGCTTTTGATGACGTCACTCGTCACCTCTTCCGCCCCGTGATTTGTTGCATGACAAAGCACAATTCCTTCCCATTGCCTATATACATGTGTTGGCGTGCTGTGTTAGAATATCTGTTTATTGCAGATGACGACTTGCATATTGTCATTTCCGCAGACTTAATTAGAAATTAATCACAAGCGTCATTACATCAAAATAGTCTTCATTAATAAGGGTTTGGATTTTATAGATTTACCTTTATCTTTAAGGGACAGTTTGGTTACTTCATCCATTCCTGCTTATTTTAAAAATACTGAAAAATTTATAATTTGCTATAAATACAATAAGTAGAAGTAAAACAAAGATCAGGAATCGATACAATTAACTTACTCCACCCATCAAAGACACCAAAGGGAAAGAAACACAAACACCAAGCGACCAGACCACAATGGAAACCCCAACAAAGGAAGGCCATAAGGACAGTTACTTTCCCACAAAATGGCCATATGGCCATCCAAAATAAAAAGACACAAGTGATACACACAGTAAGTAACAAACAACACCATAAATAAACCGCCACAGAAGAACCGCCCTGGATTGATCAGTGGAATGATTTCCACTGGGGGGCTTAAATTGATCTCACGTGGCCACAATCCTCGCCCCTACTTCCGCCGCGACCCAGACAAATAATTTGTTCAGTCCGCATGAAGGCCTCCCAACTCATCAGTGCAACATCTCCGTGAACACAAAAAAATCAAAGAACCACAGAGGTAAGACAACGGTGAGGACTCGACAGCAAGAAACCACTGAAATGCTGGAGCAAAAGAAAACCAACAGTAAGACTCCGATGGGCCCGACCAGAGACAGAGCATCAGGCACCAACCAACAGATCTATCATTTCTAATTTCAATAAACTTGTTTCTGATCTTGATATTGGCACTAACACTCCCGATACATGTGATTGTAAAAAATCAGTGTATATTATTACTGGCAATTTACTGGTCATATTATTACTGGCAATTTAAAAATTATTCCTGATTCTAGGATACGTAATACAATATCTAAAGGACCGAAATATCGATTTCCTTCTAAAATTGATTTCAATTAATGTAGAGATGAAATCGCTGCTGCCTTGAATGAATTTGGTAATCGTTGGTGTAAACGAGCGTATGTTGAGCATAAAGCTCTTAAGGAATGGAAACTTAGCATTCTGAAATTAGTGAACAAACGCATTTCTTTTTATTCGCAAAATACGAACTTATTATCTCCTAAACCTAAGACGTCTTTACGTCACCTTAAACAAGTATTTCATAGGAAGTTTGTGTTGGCTCTAGCTTATAAGGCCGCTAACAATGTGGTCGTTGTTTGACGGTTCACTATGTTAACACTCTTCAGCAAGAACTTGGTGGTACTAAGGCCTATGAACTTCAGCCTTTAGCTGTAGAGAGGGCTTTAATTGATGCCCACATTTGTTATTCAGCCATCAAGTTTGCTGTCTGTGTTACAGAAGGCCAAGACAAGCTTCCTACGTTATATTGGTTACCTAAACTTCATAAAAGGCCATACAAAGCACGGTTTATTGCAAATTCAAGCTCTTGTTCCACCACTGAACTCTCCAAATTATTAACTTCATGTTTAACTGCCATCAAAAACATATGATAAAATATTGCGACAAAGTATTCGAAAGATCAGGTAGAAATCTGTTTTGGTCTATAAAAAAATCTAATGAAGTTTTAAATAAATTGAAATACAGGCGTTTTCGTGCTTCAAGTCGGTCTACGTATGAGTTTTCCACCCTTTACACTACACTTTCTCATAATCTTATTAAAAAAAAACTTAATGCTTTAATTGAATGGATATTTCATAGGGAAGAAACCCTCTAGCTTGCATGTAATGTAAGAAATGCTTTTTTTCACTTCCGAAGAGCATAAAAAATATACTTTATGGTCATGTCAGAAAGTGTTTGAAGCTATTTAGACGAGTTGTGGGTATTCCGATGAGTACTAATTGCGCAACACTTGTGGCTGATCTGTTTTTGTTTTGTTATGAGAGAGACTTCAAGATGTCCCTTTCTGCTAAAATATGAAATCATTGAAGCTTTTAGCTCCACTTCTAGATATTTGGATGATTTATTAAATATTGATAATACCTGTTTCGATGGTTTTATCAGTCAAATTTACCCTCAGAACTTCAGTTAAATAAAGCAAATACTTCTGATACCGAGACCCCGTTTTTGGATTAACATCTATCTATAGTAGATGGGTTTGTTTCGTGCAAAATATATGATAAGCGCGATGATTTTGATTTTGAGAATGTAAATTTTCATTTTTGGATGGTGATATGCCTCGTGCGCCATCCTATGGCATTTATATCTCGCAATTAATTCGATTTGGCAGATTGTGTAGTCATGTAACTGACTTCAACACTCTTAATAAATTGTTAACGGCTAAACTTCTTAATCAGGGTTATCGGTACCATAAACTACGCAACGCGTTTTCAAAATTGTATAGACGTCATTCTGATTTAATTTCAACATTCAATATTGGACTTAATTCTCTTCTGCAACAGCCTATCGGAACCCGAATTTTATGGTGACTTATTATATAAATTCAGAAAAAAATATATAACCGCAATGACTTCAACACCCAATTTAGTAAAATCATTCTTCGATATAAAAAGTTTGGGTGCAACATACGTAAATGTTATACGACAGACTGCATGCATGGTAGTTAACCCAATCACGGTTGACAACTTTGCTTCCCTCTTTAATTGCACGCCGGTGGGTCAGGCCTCAGATTCTATGACGGTTCCAGCGTTAAGGCTTATTTAGAATTAATGAGATCTAATTCAAGGTAATGTTGGTTGGTGCCTGTCTCTGGTTGGGCCCATCGGAGTCTAAATGTTGGTTTTCTTTTGCTCCAGCATTTCAGTGGTTTGGATAGCCTATTGGCCATTTTATGGGAAAGTAACCGTCCTCTTGGCTTTCCGCTATTGATGTTTTCATTTGGGTTTGTTGTTTCATGTTTGTGTTTCTTTCCCTTTGGTGTCTCTGATTGGAGCTGTGGGTTGATTGTATCGATTCCTGATCATTGCCTCCACTTCTATTTTTCAGTTATTTGCCCTGAAGCCCACAGTATAAATTGATAGTTTTACTTCTTACGCCTAATGTTCTTAGTAAGAGGCAACCTTCCGGGACTTATAATAAAAAAAAACACTTTTAAAAAGCCCCCAGTAGTGATCTTAATATAATAATTGGGTGTTTCCAGTTGCATTCTCTTGACGGCCTATCAGCACGAGGCTGTGTTTTTGTTTTTCAAGATTACATAATTGAGCCGCGGCACAGCATTTCCTTCAACTTACATGTACGCACAGAGAAGAATCAGATCTGCGTGCGAATCCATATAGTATAACCAGAGACTCCTCTTGTTGTATGAAGGACGTTGGATCCTTAGCTATCATTAGAGCGCACACTGAAGACTAGGATCAGACTGTGCGAATGTGCAGGCTGATCTGAGTCTTCGTTGGGCGCTTATGTCGTATTGTAGGTGTTGTCATGTGCTGGCTCAATTATGTAAAGTGGCCTGCTTGAGAGCTATTACGCAGCACACCAACTTCTCCACTTTATTGTTAAGTCGCAATAATTGCTTCCGATAGGGGATTCTGTGAAAGCCAACAAAGACAATGGAAAACAAGATTGATCCATATGAACTAGTTATGTATGAGCCCTCTCATCAATATCTACACTATAAACAACCGTAGTAATATACAGGGCTAAAGAAGTGAAAGTGAGGTAAACAGATTATAAAATCATTGAGCCAAGGGCCTTTTGCGGGTTGGTGGAAAATCGTATTTAGTTATACTCAGTGAGTGTCTGTAGATGAGTACCATATTGGCTTGCTTCATTATTGATAAAACGTTTACTGACCATTTAGATAACGATTTTATTTGTTCAGTCCTTCGTTCAGATGATAGTTTTTCTTTTCTTGTTGTCTTTAAATGTTGTGATATTGTCTTATTTCTTATACAACCATAGATAGTTAATTTTCAAAGGAGACATCTTTTCATCCGACGTATAATTGTGGTGACCCAAAAATACACATTGTAAACCTTGAACTATTTATAAATCACCATATGTTTTATCCTCAAAAGTAGTGGATTTCCATGAAATGCGGAAGTTTGAAATATTGATCTAGTTTGTTTGTTTGGTTGGTTTGATGTTTAACGTTCCCGTCAACACTTTATACATCATTTTGGAGACTTTGCTTCCAATTTTGTGGGACTTTTACCTGACCTTGAGATGAATGACATCTCAAGCCCTATCGCCCAATGATGAAACCAATAGGGTTTATAAGCATGGACGGTCCGACTCGCACCGCTTTGCCTGAGCAGGCTTAGATCCTCTAAGCGGTTTACCAGTACTCGTGTGCGGGTCGGATTCAGCTCTGCGTGGAAGCATCATGCAACCCATCTATTTCTTCAAGCCCCAATGGGCGGGGGCCGCAAAAACATGACTGGTAATATGATAGATCTTATAAGCATGGGCGGTCCGACTCGCACCGCTTTGTGTGGACAGGCTTAGATCCTCTCAGCGGTTTACCAGTACTTGTGTGCGGGTCGGTTTAAGCTCTGCGTGGAAGCATCATACAGCCCATCTATTTCTTCAAGCCCCGACGGGCGGGGGCCGGAAATAATGATCCTAAGCGTATTTAAATGCCCTACTGAAAACTGCAGTCGGCGAAAATAATATTATTGCTTATCTCATTGGCAAAAAGGTAAAAGAAAAAAAGAGAGAAGAGACTATCTACTGACATCCAAAGGAGGAACCCCCGTTTAACCCTTATCTTGCTGAATATTCATTTAAGCCACACCCATTTCAGTCTATCAACCAATCAAATTATTTGATGTAATATTTTGCTACAAATTCATAAACTGAATGCCAAACAGTGTAGATCCTGATCAGATGGCCATCTGATCTGGATCTACACTGTCTGCAAAGATAGGGGTTGTCGTGAACAGCAAGATAAGGGTTAATACCCCCTTTGTTAATTTACTGTTTCGTTTTCGAAGAACTAGGTGGCCATGTCTCACCTACCCCTTTGTTCGCGCAAAGATTGTATCGTCAGTGGGTTTCTTTTCGCTGCAAGGGTGTCAGGCCATACTTTGTGCCTCTTTTAGTTAATTTTATTTATTTACTTATTGATAGGGATCTGGGGGCTATATCTTTGTGTAGCAAATGCGCTGAACTTAGACGCCCTCTGATTGTTTATCATTATCATTAACAAGTAGCTTTCATAGATTTTAGTCCTGGAATGAATTATTTAATTATTTATATATATAATTATATGTATGTCCAGTCAACACTATTTAGGTACTATTGAGCTGATCAGGTTACCTAACAACACTTTTCATGGACAGGTGTATTACTGAGCAGTTCTTCAGTACCGACAACTGCCCTTCTTGAATCAGCGGAAAGAGAAAGAATGGCTGAGGAAATGTCTCTAGGGAATAATATGTCGACCCGGAAGGTATTTAACCTGTCACCCCCTGACCAACAATCAGTATATACATTGTACTTGCTACATATAGCAACAAATAAATAATTACACAATAACCATATAATACAGTCGAACTTCATATACTTGCCACATTTAACAACAACAACCAAATAATTACATATAAACTATATAATACAGTCGAACTTCATATACTTGCTACATTTAACAACAACAACCAAATAATTACACATTTCTATATAATACAGACGAACTTCATATACTTGCTACATTTAACAACAAAAATCAAATAATTATACAATAACAATATAATACAGTCGAACTCCATATACTTGCCACATTTAACAACAACAACCAAATGATTACACATTAACTATATAATACAGTCGAACTTCATATACTTGCTACATTTAACAACAACAACCAAATAATTACACATTTCTATATAATACAGTCAAACTTCATATACTTGCTACATTTAACAACAACAATCAAATAATTACACAATAACAATATAATACAGTCGAACTTAATACACTTGCTACATTTAACAACAACAACCAAATAATTACACATTAACTATATAATACAGTCGAACTTCATATACTTGCTACATTTAACAACAACGATCAAATAATTACACAATAACAATATAATATATTTGAACTTCATATACTTGCTACATTTAACAACAACAACCAAATAAATACACATTAACTATATAATACTGTCAAACTTCATATACTTGCTACATTTAACAACAACAATCAAATAATTACAAAATAACAATATAATACATTTTAACTTTAAATACTTGCCACATATAACACCAACAATCAAATAATTACACAATAACTATATAATACAGATGCACTTCATAAACCTGCTACATGCAACAACAATAACCAAATAATTACACAAAAACTATATAATACAGTCGAACTTCATATACTTGCTACATTTAACAACAACATCAAACTAATTACACAATAAAAATATAATACATTTGAACTTCATATACTTGCTACATGTACCAACAACAACCAAATAATTACATAAAAACTATTTAATACAGTCGAACTTCATATACTTGCCGCATTTAACAACAACAATCAAATAATTACACAATAACTATTAATAAAGTCGAACTTCATGTACTTGTTACATGTACAAACCGGCCCTAGCCCATCAGGGCTTGAAGAAGTAGATGGGTTGCATGATGCTTCTACGCAGAGCTGAAATCCGACCGCACACGAGTACTGGTAAACCGCTTTATGATGACATCAAACAGTCTAGATCATCAGCATCATCATCATCATCATCATCATCATCAACAACAACAACTAAAACAGTACTTATCTCTACATCATTGTAGAGGACCTTAACGCAACAGGCCCCCGCCCATCGGGGCTTGTAGAAATATATGGGCTGCATGATGCTTCCACGCAGAGCTGAATCCGACCAGCACACGAGTACTAGTAAACCGCTTAGAGGATCTAAGCCTGCTCAGGTAAAGCGGTGCGAGTCGGACCGTCCATGCTTATAAACCCTATTGGTTTCATTGGGAGACAGGGCTTGAGATGTCATTTCATCTCAATGTCGGGTAAAAGTCCCACAAACTTTGAAACAACGTCTGCCAAATGATCTATGCAGCGTTGACGGGGACGTTAAACCTCAAATCAAACAAACAAATACATGTATATGTACCAACGACAAACCAATAATCACACAATAACTATAATACACTGAAACCGACCGTACACGTGTACTTGTAAACCGCTAAGAGGATCTAAGCCAGCCCAGGCAAAGCGGTGCGATTCGGACCACAACATTGTGATTGGCATGAAAAATATATATGACACTTTTGGGCGCCTGGTGACTTTTAAGGCAAACTATGTAAAAATCAGACTTATAGCGGCCAACTGTATGGCGAATAATTTCCCCCACAAACCACTCATGCAGACATCGTATGATATATGCACGATTTGTGCGTGGAGCGTCATGTTTTGCCTACCACATTTCACTTAAAATATTTTAGTCGCGCTGCTTTGCCATAAACCTACTAAAATGGTTTAGACGTGCTTAAGCACCAGAGAGGTTTCCTATTCCATCTCGTAGCAAAGGTTTGCCCTTTTGGAAAAAAAAAAACAAAAAAAAAAAACAATCAGAAATGTTTTTTCTTTGTGCAACGAGATGGAATAAGATGAAGCCTATCTGAATAAAGACAGCTATGTAACAACAATCGTGCGAAAATTATCTGCTAAGGTAGTCCGCCCCCAAGTGTTCGCTAGTAAAATTTGCTGTTAAGCTAAGATGGTTGGCCCCAAAATTTTCTGTTCCCCCCCCCCCCCACCCCGCACTCTGGGTGTTTGTTAGGAAAAGGATATCGTTTTAATTTTACTGGTGGTGGCCTTACTGGCTTAACTGATTTGACTGGTTTCACAGGTTCTGACACAGTCTGACGTTTGTGTATGTGGGACGCTTAAGTCACTCGCATTTTTCTGGTTGCTTTGCAGTTTCAAAACTGCTATCTTCAAATGAAGACTCGTCGACGTCATTATTGTCTGTCGATAGAATAGACTCAGAAATCAAACAATGAGATGTCACAGACTGACGCTCAACACATTGTTTCAGAATGTTAGCGAGATATGTGTTAACATCACCATTGACGTCAATCTTAAAATCCATTCTGTTTCAACTACTTCATAGGGACCTTTCCATTGAAGCAATAATTTATTACTGTCTGTCGGTAGTAACAAGAGTACTTCATCGCCGACGTCAAATTTACGCGACCTCGCGCCTTTATCGTCATGAGCTTTCTGCTTAATCTGAACCTCCTATAAATTATCACGCGCTAATTTGCATGTCTTCTCTAACCGCTCCCTGAGCTCAATAACGTACTGATACATCGAAAGAACTTGCTCATCGCGTACATCATCAGCCCATAATTCTCTTAATATTTCCATTGGACCTCTGACGTTACGTCCGTATAACAGCTCAAAAGGGGGAAATCCTTATGACTCTTGTGGGACTTCCCTTACCGCTAATAACAAAGCTGGCAGGTATTTATCCTAATCATTTGGACGTTCAGCACACATGCGACGTAACATCTGCTTTAACGTAGCTCAAGCCGTTGCAAATTGGGTGCCATGGACTACACGTTAACTGTTGAAGAGAAAGCAGTCTGCTGATTTCTTTCATTACCTCAGCAGTAAACTGTGATCCACAATCAGTCAACATTTCATCAGGGATGCCAACCCTACTAAACATTTCAATAAACTCTTCTGAGACACGTTCCGTCTCTATACTCGGTAAAACTATTGCTTCTGGATACCTCGTCGCATAGTATATCATTGTTAAAATATACCGAGATTTCCTATCAGATCGAGGCTCAATTGGACCAACTATATCCTATGCCATCCTCTTAAATGGCGTATCAATCAATGTCGTTTTTTCCTAGAGGTTCTTTAGTCACCCGACCTTTCGGAATGGTTCTCTGACAAATATCACAAGAATTACAGAATCTAGCGACATCACCGCAAATACCGGACCAGTAAAGTAGAAGTAAAACAAAGATCAGGAATCGATACAATTAACTTACTCCACCCATCAGAGACACCAAAGGGAAAGAAACTCACACATGAAGCGACCAGACCATAATGGAAACCTAAACAAAGAAATGCCATAAGGACAGTTACTTTCCCACAAAATGGCCATATGGCCATCCAAAATAAAAAGACACAAGTGATACAGACACTAAGTAACAAACAACATAAATAAATTAACCGCCACAGAAGAACCGCCTTGGAACGGTCAGTGGAAAGATTTTCAGTGGGGGGGGGGGGGGGGGGGGGGGCTTAAATCGATTTTACATGGCCACAATTCTCGCCCTTACTTCTGTCGCGATTTAGACAAATAATTTGTTCAGTCCGCATGAAGGCCTCCTAACTCATCAGTGCAATATCTCCGTGAACACAAATAATCATACAACCACAGAGGTGAGACAACGGTGGGGACTCGACAGCAAGAAACCACTGAAATGCTGGAGCAAAAGAAAACCAACAGTTAGACTCCGATGGGCCCGACCAGAGACAGAGCATCAGGCACCAACCAACATTACCTTGAATTAGATCTCTCTAATTCTCAATAAGCCTTTACGTTGGGACCGTCATAGAGAGGAGAAACCTCATTTACAATTCTATCCAATGTCTTCCTAATGCCTATATGTCCAGATATAAGCGTTTAATGAGCCAGTTTCAAAACCTTTCCTCGGAAACTTTGAGGGGCCACAAGTTGAACAGAGACTTTGTTGCCCTAGGAGAACTCCCTATATGTCAAACGTTTTTTTCTCAATAAACCTAGTTTCACTTTGGTTTAAACCACGACTCACAGTCTTGTTCCCAGGTGCAACCTTTTCCCTGGTGTTTTCCAAAGTTGTACCATCAACCTGAGCTTGCTTGAAAGCCTCCTTGTCATCGTTAATAATCTGATCGGGAACCTTAAGGGAAAAATGATAAAACTTCCGAACAGATCAATGGTATAAATCCCGTCAGTACGAATATCCACAACATTGTGATTGGCATGAAAAATATATATGGCACTATTTGGCGCTTGGCGACTTTTAAAACAAACTATATAAAAATCAGACTTATAGCGACCAACTATATGGCGAATAATTTCCCCACAAACCACTCATGCATACATCATATGATATATGCACGATTTGTGTGTGGAACGGCATATTTAGCCTACCATATTTCACCTAAAATATTTTAGTCGCGCTGATTTGCCATATACCTACTAAAATAATTTTGACGTGCATAAGCACCAGATAGGTTTCCTATTCAATCTCGTAGCACTGATCAGATCGATAACAGGATAATGAGACTAAATGCAATTGTATCATGTTGGTTGCGCCACGAAAGCGACACTTTAAAAAGAGAACATACAGTAGAACTTCGATGGCTCGAACACCGATGGCTCGTTTCCCATGGCTGGGTCGAACTCGTACTTGAGCCCCATAGGGAAATCCTCAAGATAAGAAATGGTGGGGGATGATTAAGGAGATTTTAGTCTTTTATCTTGCAAATGTGTGCTGGGTGTACTCATTAGAATCGCCTCGGTGAGGCGATTCTAATGAGTACACACAGCAAACATTTTCATTATCTAAAATCAAAAGATGTTCAAAAGTATCTCGTTATGCCTCTTGGCAGTGACCTTCTGTGGCTCGAACTACCGCTGTCTCGAATAAATTTTCATAATCCCAAAGGGGTTCGAGCCATCGAAGTTCGACTGTAGTTTACTGTCGCATCCAAAAGACCTCTATTGTTACATGGTCTGGGCATTAAAAATGATATTAGAACATAAGATATTTACCATCTTGACAGGTTGTCAAACTTTGATTATTTCAAAAACTTGTAACCTTGACATCTGATATGTTTGCATTCTGTTAAATTTAGAAACATTGATATTCGAAATTTTAATATCGTACATAATCTGAATCTGCGCTAAAATGGCCGAAGTTGGAACGTGCGATCATCGAATAATCACAAGTCATAAGAGCTTGTCGTATTTACAGAATGATACATGCAGTCGTTCATTGGGCAGACGAACGCACGCACGAACGACGGACGAACGACGGACAAAAATTGATGGTCGTAATAAGAAGTCCGTGAAATGAATACCCCTCTCAACCCCCACATTATATGGAAAGACTTAAGTTTACAGAGGTATACATTATTATGCTTATTTCTCTTCTTAGATATAGGTTGAGGATACTCGTTAGGACCGCCTCAATGAGGCGGATCTAAAGAGCACCCAGAACCTATGTTTGAAATATAAATAAGAAAAATATCACAAATTTTCATCGAAAATGTTGCCATTTGGTGGATATGAAAGTATGGACCATGTCACATGGGCGTTTTATCGTAATATTGTGCTATTTCATTTGTACCAAGTCACGTTCTCAGGGTCTGATAACAGGCATGTAAATGCGGGTAAAAATAAAAACATACATTTTAACCTTGAAGATTTAATATGACAACGTACTGGTTTCCTAGAAAAATGTTAATTTTGGGAAACATTGATTTTCTCATGGCAATTTGCATACCAGGCACAATCTATGCACCAGAAAAGGTCCAGGTTAGCTCTTGCAATCACTGAAAAATAACATAGAAATTTAATATGACAACGTACCGGTTTCCTTTGAAAGTTAAATTTAGAAACATTGATTTGCATATTAGACATAATCTAAGGGTAACCGGTCATTTCGTACCCTAGTCATTTTGTACCATTTTGGTCATTTTGTACCTGTTTTTGTCATTTCGTGTCCACTAACAACCATTTTGTACCCAAGTCATTTCGTAACCGTTTTAGCCATTTCGTACCCGGGTACGAATTGACCAAAATGGGTACGAAATGACTTTAGTATAGTCAGTTCGTACACAAGTCATTTGGTAATTTATCGTTCCAGGCACATACTATGTTGTTTTGGAGGGACAAACTGAGGGTTGGAAGAGGCAAATAATAGTTTGTCTGTTATTACTGACAGTGACCAATCTATATCATGTAATAGTTTGTCTGTTATTACTGACAATGACCAATCTATATCATGTTTAAGGACTGTACAAAATGGCTGACAACCTGTACTGAAAATTTGACAAGTGTGAAGATGAAAATTGTTTGTAAAAGAAATTATGACTAATATGATTTTTTGGTGATTAATTCTATGAAAGCCTAACATTTTGGCTTTATGTAGCTCTATTGCTTCTAACATTTAGTTTTCAAAAGGCAAAAACAAATTTTCATCTTGCCACCTCCATGCACTTGAAGTTGAAGAAACATGGCTGCTCTTGAGCACATGGTGAAAACATATAAACAAAAAGAAAGTAGTTCCTTCTATTTACCGTGGTCTGAATTGGTCATAACCTCTTGAGAGTTTGTTTGAACTGAGGTTAAATGCCCCATCAGCACTATTGAGGTTATTTTGGTGATGATGCTTCCAATTTTGCGGGAGTTTACCCGACATTTGAGATGAAATGACATCTCGAGCCCTGCCACCCAATTAAACCAAAATGTGGGAAGGTATAATTTGAGGACTTTTACTGGAGTACCAGAGGACTGAGGACCAAGTCGTCTAGAGGACCAGGGGTATAATTTGAGGACCAAATACAGGAGGACCAGTGCTTTAATCAGCCATATAATGGTTGTGATAATTGAAGATAATTACTGTTTATTGAAAATGACACCTACTGGTATGGTATATCACCTCATGGGCATACAGAAAAAAATAAAATAAAATAAATAAAAGGAAAATCAGGTTATTATGCTCAGGAAATTTTTCACCATAGAATTATATGTAATATATTTTTGGCATCTTGTTACTCTTACTCTGATAAAAATGTTAAGTTGAAATTAGAATTTCTCTACTTTCTATATACTTGATATAATCTATCTGTTATTATTTTTAATTCACAAACTGCATGATGAACAGTGAAGATCCTGATCAGACGACATCGTGCTACTCTTTTAAAAATGTTCACTTAAAATTTGAATTTCTCTACTTTCAATATAAATGTACTTTATATAAGTTATCTGTTCAATTCACAAACTGCATGATGAACAATGAAGATCCTGATCAGATGGCATCTTGTTACTCTTTTAAAAGTGTTCACTTGAAATTAGAATTTCTCTTGAGTAAGTACTTTCTATATACTTGATATAATCTATCTGTTATTTTTTAGATTCACAAACTGCATGATGAACAGTGGAGATCCTGATCTTGCTACCCTTTTAAAAATTTTCACTTGAAATTAGAATTTCTCTTGAGTAAGTACGCGTACTTTCTATATACTTAATATAAGCGGTCTGTTAAAATTTAGCAAACTGCATGATGAACAGTGAGATCCTGATCAGATGGCATCTTGTTACTCTTTTAAAAATGTTCACTTAGAATTAGAATTTCTCTACAGTAAATACTTTCTATATACTTAATATAAGCTATCTGTTAAATTTAGCAAACTGCATGGTGAACAGTGAAGATCCTGATCAGATGGCATCTTGTTTCTCTTTTAAAAATGTTCACTTAGAATTAGAATTTCTCTACAGTAAATACTTTCTATATACTTAATATAAGCTATCTGTTAAATTTAGCAAACTGCATGGTGAACAGTGAAGATCCTGATCAGATGGCATCTTGTTTCTCTTTTAAAAATGTTCACTTAGAATTAGAATTTCTCTACAGTAAATACTTTCTATATACTTAATATAAGCTATCTGTTAAATTTAGCAAACTGCATGGTGAACAGTGAAGATCCTGATCAGATGGCATCTTGTTTCTCTTTTAAAAATGTTCACTTAAAATTAGAATTTTCTACTTTCAATATACATGTACTTAAATGCACAAACTGCATGATGAACAGCGAAGATCCTGATTAGATGACTTACAACAGCGCAATCGGCAAGTTAGCAATCGCTCTTCTCCCAAACGCACTTTTGATGTTGTTTGAGACAAATATCAAATACGTGCCGAAAGCTTTGTAGCACCGTGTTGAACTTTCCATCACGTGCTTCTGAACTGGTATTTGAGATGATTGACAACCGTCTTTGAACGTTTTAAGCGTGGGCGGGACAATAGCGCTGTCAGTTTATGTTGCAATCGATTTTATTACTGCTCAAAAGAAGATTGTGGTTACTCGTTAAAACCTCGATGCGGTTCTAACCAGCAGTACCCACAATCTATAGTCTGCTCAAAACAGAGATTGTGGACACTCGTTAAACCTCTAGGTGGCGACAGGGCTTGAGATGTCATTTTATCTCAACGTTTGGTAAAAGTCCCACAAAATTGGAAGCAACGTCTCCAAAATGACCTATACAGTGTTGACGGGGACGTTAAACCTCAAATCAAACATAACAAACATAACCTCGAGGCGGTTCTAACCAGCAGTACCCACATGCGAATATATATTCTGCTCGAAACAGACTGTGGCTACTCGTTAAAACACCGAGGCTGTAGCAGAAATAAGAAAGAACAATGAATGAACCCCTGTATATACATGTATTAAAGTGGCCGAGCCGGCACTCGACATTGAATCAAGCGTGGTAGCTCAATGGTATATGTGTGTGTGTGAATTCGGGTTTAACGTCGCTTTCAACAATTTTTCAGTCATATCACGACGGTGTCTGGTTGCGACAGGGAGCTCAATGCTCACGTTTATAGTGCTGCCTCACTGAAGTATCATGTCCCAGACACATTACATGATACCACACCCAGTCACATTATCCTGACACTGAATCGACCAGTCCTAGCTCTACCCCGTAAATCTGAGTGCCAAACGAGGAGCAGCTAGTACCATATTAACGACTTTGGTATGTCGCGGCCCGGGATCGAACCCGAGACCTCCCGTTCTCCGGAGACACTCTACCAACTGAGCTATCGGGGCCGGTCTGGCTCAATGGTATAGTGCACCTGCCTATGATGCTGGAGGCCCCCGGTTTGATTCCCGGCAGCGGTAATAAAACTGCGGTGTCCGAACATGCTCCGGGTGAATGCCACAAAGTGCATCGTCCTCCGCATCGGGACGTTAACTTGGACCCCCTGCACGTGCAGGGAGGCCCATTCTGTGCAGGTTAAAGATCTATATCGTTATTACATGATTACTGTGTGTGTTTTCATCCTGCAAACCTGGATCGGCAATGACCGACTAGAATTGAAAGCGCTCCAATGTTGATTCGACCGATAATAGATAGAAATAGTAGAAAGAATGAACTGAAGAGGAGCAAATTCTTTCCTTTAAGAGTTGGCCCCTGTTGACAGAAAATAAATAAATAAAAAAAAAATTATATTTGTCACTTAATTGCTCTGACTCGACGGTTACTGAAAACTCATCCGTAAAAGATTTGGGCGGATTTTTGCCCCCCCCCCCCCCCCCCCCCCAGGAGACCTGTTGGGTCCACACTTAAGTTTTGAAATCTTCCTGCACATCTATCTAGTGGTTACTGAGAACTTATCTGGACAAAAATTGGGCGGAAAAAAGAAGAAACCCAGAAAAACTAATAAGTCTCGTTTTGGAGACTCAACCCTTATCCTGCTGAATAAATTAATTTAGCCACACCCATTGCTGACTATCAAAGCATCATGCAGCCCATGTATTTCTTCAAGCCCCGATGGTCGGCGGCCGCAACACTATATAGATCATTTTGGAGACGTCGCTTCCAAATTCGTGGGACTTTTACCAGACATTGAGATGAAATGACATCTCAAGCCCTGTCGCCCAATGAAACCTGTAGGGTTTATATACATGGACGGTCTGACTCGCACATTTCCTGAGCAGGCTCAGAACCTCTAAGCTGTTTACCAGTACTCGTGTTCGGTCAGCTCTGCGTGGAAACTTCATGCAGCCCAGTCTATTTCTGCAAGCCATGATGAGCGGGGCTACTCACAGAAACAGTAGGAAGTTCCAACGTTGAGTGGTAGGGGTAAAAATTAAATAGGTGTGTTTGTATGGTTCGTATCAACTACGAGACTATGAAGATGTGCAGGGTGGTCCAATTTCTTACTTATAATCACAGTGTTGGGAACAGAGCTTTACTGAGCATAACTTTATTGAGCATCGCAATGATGGGAAATGCCGAATCCGGCGTCCATCTTTCGACACTCGGGTGTGCTGTGACAAATCAAGCATGTGGCTGATTAACACTTATTGAATGTTTTGCTTCCCGAATTTTTGTACACACACTTCGTTTTGTTTGTTTGATTTGGGGTTAAACGTCCCTGTCAACACTGTAAAGGTCATTTTGGAGACGCTGCTTCCAATTTTGTGGGACTTTTACCCGACATTGAGATGAAATGACATCTCAAGCCCTGTCGCCCAATGAAACCAATAGGGTTTATTAGCATGGGCGGTCCGCCTCGCACCGCGGTTGCCGAACAGGCTTAGATCCTCTAAGCGGTTTATCAGTACTAGTGTCCGGGCCGGATTCATCTCTGCGTGGATGCATCATGCAGCCCATATATTTCTTCAAGCACCTATGGGCGGGGGCAAATGTACACACACTTGGATTATCGGTAATTTGATTGTTGAGAAAATGTCGGGACATGATTAAAGAAAGCGATCATATTACCTATATTATGATAAAAGAACAGAATCGTCGATATTGCGATTTTCCTATCTAACATCATTATACATACCATCAACAAATAACAAAATGCGTTAAACTGGCAAATAAAATCAATTTTTGGTTATTAAACTTTAAAAATAGAATAACCAAACATATCATAACTAAAGTTTATTTTATCAGATGTATAAGTTTGAATTTTAAATAAATAATTTTTATTTGGAAGTTCGCCATTGAGACTGACCGGAGAAATGACCCGAATTACATATGGTTCAAGCCCCAAAGTCTTTCGGATCCTTACGAGATACATGTTCATGGTGCTGCCTAACACAACAGCCTCTAATACTGGCACAGCATGCAACGCTTCAGATGTCTGTTAACTTTACCCATAAACTCCCAAAGCCTGTCCTGGCGAGTCGGACAATCCGAGCATATAAACCATATCGGTTTCACTGGGTGGCAGGGATTGGAATGTCATTTTCTCTAAATGTCGGGTAAAATTGCACACAAAACTGGAAGTAATGTCTCCAAACTGACCTAAATAATGTTAATGGGGATGTTAAACCTCAAATCAAATAAACAAACAATCTAACAGAAAAGCAGAAATATTGGTCAATTAAAATCTGTTATTGGTCACATGGAATCTGAGGGGAATGACTTGGCAGATTTTCCACATTTTTCAAAAGGGGACAACTTTCGGAACTTCCTGTTTGCTTTTCTATAAGCTTTGTCCTACGAAAAAGGGGTCTACTCTTAAAGGAAAGAATTTGCTCCTTAGGAGCAAATTCTTTCCTTTAAGAGTTGACCCTTATTGACTTGGGAGACTAAAATACGCTTGAAAGAGTTACCTCCCCTGAAGGTGTATGTATTCCACTTAAAGTCTGAAAAAAATATTTGTCACTTAATTGCTCGACTCGACGGTTAGTAAAATCTTTGGGCGCATTTTTGCGTGCTTTTTCGTGATTTTATGGTCTCACCCTTTTAAACGTTGAAACCTTCCTCACAACTGGACAAAAAATGGGCGGGAAAAAAGAGAAGAAACCCTGAAAAACCAATTCACCTTATTTGCATTATCTGCTGGTTCCTAGTCTGCTGGTTATCAATATCGGAAAAACAGGTAACCAGATCCCCCGGGTGTCTGGTTACCTGTTTGTCCAATATTGACAATGTGCAAGCTGGGAGCCAGCAAATAATGCAAATATGGTGAATAAATCTTAACCCTTATCCTGCTTAATAAATAAATTTAGACACAGCCATTGCCGACTGCCAAACATTAAAATTTCTTAACATTATTCACAAGCTACATGGCAAACAGTGTAGGACCTCATCTCTGTTTGCAAAAGTAGGGGTTGTTATGGGTTAAATATACACTAAAGCCACTTTATAACTGGCCCCCCTGTTGTGCCCGTTTCTGTTTGTTTGTTTGATTTGAGGTTAAACGTCCCCTTCAACACTGTATAGGTCATTTTGGAGACGTTGCTTCCAAATTTGTGGGACTTTTCCCCGTCATTGAAATGAAATGACATCTCAAGCCCTATCACCCAATGAAACCAATAGGGTTTATTAGTATGGGCGGGCTGCCTCGCATCGCTTTGCATGGGCAGGCTTAGATCATCTAAGCGCTTTACCAGTACTCGTGAAGTTTGCGTGGTAGGCTTAGGCAGCTATTTCTTCAAGCCCCGATGGGCGAGGCCGACCATTTCTGTATGCATTCGAATTGCACAAGGAGGATATATTACAAGGATTCGTGTCAAAAGTACATTGTGTATAAAGAAGTTGAAAGCAAAATGTGGGACAAAGGGTTAATTCTTTAATGGGGGTTTAAAATATTAGGCAATGGTAATTATCAGTTCTCATCAAGTTGTTGTATGATAAGCGACACTAAATCAAGGCGAGATGCAAAGGACTAAACTCGACCATTAAAGATAAAGGTATGCACATGTATGTAATCAGACCGGACAGTCGTCGGCCGTCGCGAGCGGACGACAAAGGCGACCAGCAGAAAGGGGAAGCGTCCCCG
The DNA here is from genome assembly GCA_963580285.1 of Lucinisca nassula. Lineage (NCBI taxonomy): Eukaryota > Metazoa > Mollusca > Bivalvia > Lucinida > Lucinidae > Lucinisca > Lucinisca nassula. The sequence continues at coordinate 1,722,987 of OY757020.1, read as the reverse complement.
ACGGCCACCGAGTGGGAAAATAGTCCCGGACTGAGATCTTAACTTTCGTTCAAGCCCTAAATTCCACTTTCTGTGTGAACGGTGTAGACCCCGATCAAACGCCGCGTTCTGTAGCGCCTGATCTGAGTCTCCATTGCTTGCCAAGCTCCTCACAGGGAACATTCTCTACTGAAATCATATACGCTAATTGGTGATTGATTTTTACATGACCCGTGGCGTAATCTGAAGGCGGGATGGAGTAGAGATTTTTGACAATCGCTTAGCTCCGCCCTCTCCTGTGGGTTAACCGGTATTGGATGGTGATGTCAAGTATTGTTTACAGTTACTTTGACATAGTTTGTCACTTGTAACACCAATTCGGGTGTAGCGTGTCAGTGTTTTTGACGTATCTGCTCTTTAATGAACCGACGGGATATGCCGTATTGCTAACTTGCTGGGTGCGCGGTTGTATCTGGAGCTAAACTGTTGTTATGCTCAGACATTTTTCACCATATAATTATATGAAATATATCATTAAGATAACATTTCCATATGACATAGAGCATTCTTGCACACCAGACAAGGAAATCCGAGATTTTACCCTGGGATAGAAATTTATGTTCTGACCCTGGTGTTCCGACCCAGGCAACTAACATAAATGCGCTTCAGTTCTATTCAACTGCAGGAACTACTTCCGCACTACTTTTATTTTGTAAACAATATACATGTGCGAGCTGTCAAAACTAACCGGAGGTGTTGTGCAAGAAAAAGAATCCAATATGGGGTTCTGTTGTAGATGGGCGTTTCCAACCCTCGGGATGACCGTGCTGAGCGGAACCTCGGCGTAGCCTCGGTTCCGCTCAGCACGGTCGTCCCTCGGGTTGGAAACGCTCATCTACAACATAACCCCATATCAGATTCTTATATTGTTACATGTTACCATAATGGTATTTTTCTTGAGTGCACTGTCCTTCGGGTCGGAATGTTAACTGGAAGTCCTCTATGCCAGAACCCCCCGTGCAGGTTAAAAAATCCCTACTGTAATTACATGACTGTGTACGCTTTCATCCTGCAAACCTGGAATGTATTTAATGTACACCTACAAATCTGCTGCGATTAATGGTCAAAGATGAAAGACCGATCACATTATCAGTAGAAAGATAACAGTTTACCATGACACAATGCAACCACCATACATAATAATAAATTTCCTTGTTCAAGAACCGTGGCTAATTTTCAAAGGAACTTCTCCAGAAACAGTTAAAATAAAGAAATATTCCGGTCTGCAAAATATATCGATAAATGCTGTTTTTATCTGTTTTAATGTTGCTTTTCATTTTCATAAAATTTGTCACGTGACAACAAATCTTCAGTTTCTGTTTACACTGCTAAAATACGCGGTTTCTATCTTCATTTCCAAAACTAACAGTGTGTGACATGGCTACCGGTGTGGAATTCGAAAAACTAAAATGGTATCCCTATTACCGCAAAACTGATTTCATGATCAATCCCAAAAACACTTACAAATACGAAGAAAACGTTATTGCTTCTGTCTGCTACATGTGTGTTTTTTCGCCATTTATATTCTGCTGGATCCCGGGTGCTTTGATTCGACCCGTTTTATTACAATGACGCTTTCTAGTGCCGAAAACCATTCCGAGAGAAAGCGGATACAACCGAATTACCATTTAATGGAAGGTACATACGCAAAAAAGGAAAGTATAAAAACAGCCTTAATGCCGAAAAAGGTGGTCGTAAATCATTTTGCTAAACTAGAACTTAGAGAGCTTTATTAAATTGTAATTATTGCATGATATTCATCAAGTTTTATCCCGTTTTTAATACATGCGCAATAACACAAATCAGCTGAAACAGTGATGAGGTCGTCAAGAAAAGTGACGGATTTCTCTATTGTAAACAAACCGAAGTCAGTATTTTGAAAGACGTTTAAAAGACCTGAAGCAAAATGACACGAAGATCAGGTTGATGATTCTGCAAAGCTATTGGTTAAAAAATTTCAAGATGTAACTGTCATCATCCGATCTCGACTGACAGGGAAATACTTGGAGTTTGAATTTCACTAAATCCAGGGTAAGAACTTTGTCGAAATCCAAGATGGCGATGAAATTTACCATGTGGTATTCGTTGAAATTTTTACAAAAGTGCTTAAAAATGTAGAAAGTAAGAAAATTATGCCTCGTCTTTGCTACTTCAGAGTACATAACAACTGAGAATGTTAATATTTTAAGGATGAGTGCTCCTGCCTTGTCGGAATCCTTGTTTGAAAATTTAGAGGATATTGCCTTATTTTGGACAATAAATCTTCGTCTAGTGGTCTTATAGGACCATTATTTGGTCTTAAACTGTAGTTTTTGAATTTGCTTTACATAATGTATTTGCTTTTTGAACGTATATTGCAACCCACAGTGCTGGGTAACAATTTGGAAAATCTTAGTTTATTTTGCATTACAGTCTAGATGTGTGATTATTATATACCTTAAGAAATGTTCCTGGTTGCGGCTTCGCAACTCGCGAGTCATGCATATGTGTGCCTGCAGTGACTGTGTGTATATGCGTATAATGACATGCGCTGTTAATTTGATTATAGTGAGGGAGAGGCGCGCAGAGTCAGTGACCTCACTCTCTCGTCCAGACCTAGCTGGATGCAGGGGCAAGACAGTGTCAAGCCATCTTGAGCTAAGCCCGGATGCAGTGGATGATAATAACTTCCTTAGTGCTTTGTCATGCTCCTCACGCTCCACAACACGCTGCTGCATCGCCGTTTGGACCGTTGAATCAGAGAAATTATTTCTTCCGCCCAGCTGCCGAAGCAGAATTTACAGGGTCACTGATGAGGCTTTATTAGCCGAAACTACGAAGTATGACCCATCTTCTTTCTTGTGAATATTTTCATTGATCTTAAAGGAACTCATTTTTGATTTTCATTTACATAGCTGGAGCAGGCAAATCCAGATATGTAGGTTTTTGCTTGGAGTTCCTTTCTCCTAGATGGATTGTCGACCAGGGCTTGAGAGCTCCATCTATCCAGATATGTAGGTTTTTGCTTGGAGTTCCCTTCTCCTAGATGGATTGCCGACCAGGGCTTGAGAGCTCCATCTATCCAGATATGTAGGTTTTTGCTTGGAGTTCCCTTCTCCTAGATGGATTGCCGACCAGGGCTTGAGAGCTCCATCAATCCAGATATGTAGGTTTTTGCTTGGAGTTCCCTTCTCCTAGATGGATTGCCGACCAGGGCTTGAGAGCTCCATCAATCCAGATATGTAGGTTTTTGCTTGGAGTTCCCTTCTCCTAGATGGATTGCCGACCAGAGCTTGAGAGCTCCATCAATCCAGATATGTAGGTTTTTGCTTGGAGTTCCTTTCTCCTAGATGGATTGCCGACCAGAGCTTGAGAGCTCCATCAATCCAGATATGTAGGTTTTTGCTTGGAGTTCCCTTCTCCTAGATGGATTGCCGACCAGAGCTTGAGAGCTCCATCTATCCAGATATGTAGGTTTTTGCTTGGAGTTCCTTTCTCCTAGATGGATTGCCGACCAGGGCTTGAGAGCTCCATCTATCCAGATATGTAGGTTTTTGCTTGGAGTTCCCTTCTCCTAGATGGATTGCCGACCAGAGCTTGAGAGCTCCATCTATCCAGATATGTAGGTTTTTGCTTGGAGTTCCCTTCTCCTAGATGGATTGCCGACAAGGGCTTGAGAGCTCCATCTATCCAGATATGTAGGTTTTTGCTTGGAGTTCCCTTCTCCTAGATGGATTGCCGACCAGGGCTTGAGAGCTCCATCTATCCAGATATGTAGGTTTTTGCTTGGAGTTCCCTTCTCCTAGATGGATTGCCGACCAGGGCTTGAGAGCTCCATCTATCCAGATATGTAGGTTTTTGCTTGGAGTTCCCTTCTCCTAGATGGATTGCCGACCAGAGCTTGAGAGCTCCATCTATCCAGATATGTAGGTTTTTGCTTGGAGTTCCCTTCTCCTAGGTGGATTGCCGACCAGAGCTTGAGAGCTCCATCAATCCAGATATGTAGGTTTTTGCTTGGAGTTTCCTTCTCCTAGATGGATTGCCGACCAGAGCTTGAGAGCTCCATCTATCCAGATATGTAGGTTTTAGCTTGGAGTTCCCTTCTCCTAGATCGATTGCCGACCAGGGCTTGAGAGCTCCATCTATCCAGATATGTAGGTTTTAGCTTGGAGTTACCTTCTCCTAGATGGATTGCCGACCAGGGCTTGAGAGCTCCATCAATCCAGATATGTAGGTTTTTGCTTGGAGTTACCTTCTCCTAGATGGATTTCCGACCAGGGCTTGAGAGCTCCATCTATCCAGATATGTAGGTTTTTGCTTGGAGTTACCTTCTCCTAGATGGATTGCCGACCAGAGCTTGAGAGCTCCATCTATCCAGATATGTATGTTTTTGCTTGGAGTTACCTTCTCCTAGATGGATTGCCGACCAGGGCTTGAGAGCTCCATCTATCCAGATATGTAGGTTTTTGCTTGGAGTTACCTTCTCTTAGATGGATTGCCGACCAGGGCTTGAGAGCTCCATCTATCCAGATATGTAGGTTTTTGCTTGGAGTTACCTTCTCCTAGATGGATTGCCGACCAGGGCTTGAGAGCTCCATCTATCGAGATATGTAGGTTTTAGCTTGGAGTTCCCTTCTCCTAGATGGATTGCCGACCAGGGCTTGAGAGCTCCATCTATCCAGATATGTAGGTTTTTGCTTGGAGTTACCTTCTCCTAGATGGATTGCCGACCAGGCCCCGAGGTTATAAAACTTTTTTCATGCTCAACTCACTTGAGCCTGAAATTTGTCCTGCTCACAAATTTTAAAATGCCAACAATCGTTGGCATTTTAAAATTTGTGAGCAGGACAAAATAACATTCTCTGCTATCTGAGAAAGATAAATCGCTCAACTTCTTAGTATTTTAATTTTTATGAGCACCACAAGTTTCATGCTCAGCTGAGTTGAGCATGAAAAAAGTTTTATAACCTCGGGGCCAGGCCTTGAGAGCTCCATCTATCCAGATATGTAGGTTTTTGCTTGGAGTTCCCTTCTCCTAGATGGATTGCCGACCAGGGCTTGAGAGCTCCATCTATCCAGATATGTAGGTTTTTGCTTGGAGTTCCCTTCTCCTAGATGGATTGCCGACCAGGGCTTGAGAGCTCCATCTATCCAGATATGTAGGTTTTTGCTTGGAGTTACCTTCTCCTAGATGGATTGCCGACCAGGGCTTGAGAGCTCCATCTATCCAGATATGTAGGTTTTAGCTTGGAGTTCCCTTCTCCTAGATGGATTGCCGACCAGAGCTTGAGAGCTCCATCTATCCAGATATGTAGGTTTTTTTTTTTGGAGTTCCTTTCTCCTAGATGGATTGCCGAGCAGGGCTTGAGAACTCCATCTATCCAGATATGTAGGTTTTTGCTTGGAGTTCCCTTCTCCTAGATGGATTGCCGACCAGGGCTTGAGAACTCCATCTATCCAGATATGTAGGTTTTTGCTTGGAGTTCCCTTCTCCTAGATGGATTGCCGACCAGGGCTTGAGAGCTCCATCTATCCAGATATGTAGGTTTTTGCTTGGAGTTCCCTTCTCCTAGATGGATTGCCGACCAGAGCTTGAGAGCTCCATCTATCCAGATATGTAGGTTTTTGCTTGGAGTTCCCTTCTCCTAGATGGATTGCCGACCAGGGCTTGAGAACTCCATCTTTCCTTGCAGTCGCAGAGAAACCATCATGAGTCCCATGTCTTCCATGTGCACAGGCAGAATGACCAAGCACCAACACAGGGTTTCGTGTGCACAAAGTAACTCGAGGTCAGGCCGCCCAATAGTAGGAGTCAGTATTCAATTAAGAAAAAGAAAGAAGTTAGTAACCCTGCCACTGGCTAGGTTTTGTTAAAGGACCTAAAACCCCTAGGTGGATTGCCAACCACGGCTACGGGTGCCACCTACCCACATTGGCTTTGTTTAGAGATCTAGCAATTCCTTGATGGGTTGCCCTCCCGAGGAATCGAGTCCCATTTGCCCGCATGCATCAGGTTGAACTGGCTTAAATGTTACCAGTAGCAGCAATGAACTTGACCTGACACTGAAACCGGACGGGGCTACTTTGAGTAGGAAAGTGTAAAGGAAACTTGCTATCGCAAAAACATTCATTATATTTTTTTATTTCATTAAACTCATTATTCCATTATTCGGACCATTTTTGATAGACGGGCAGGCGGACGCATTACAGCGGCTTTGTAAAATTGGATAATTGTCAAGAATGTCTGCAATTAAATGGTGTTCTTGTTACTTTTTCGCGTCTTTGATTATGGTAACTAAACTGCTAATTTGCCACGCAATAGGACGACAATTTTCAAAATCTTCTTTTATTTTGGTGGTCAGATGGATGGATGGATGGATGGATGGATGAAGTGCGATCGATGTGTGTATCGTAGGCATGGACGGAGTACAGAGCAGGAAAGAAGACCACATCACAGCTTCTGAAGTCTTGTTCAATGGTGTACACTCCGACGGACTGAAACGGGGATGTTGTCGAGTAGTTGTTTTAGTGTGTGCTCGGACAATGGTAGCGATATGCATCTGTTAACTTAACGAGTCCATTTGATGAACACATGTAAACCTCACTTAATGTAAACTTCACTTAATAGACAGACTAGAGATGTCAGTGAAACTGACTAGTGCCCCGGCAGCGCCATCAGATGTGTTGGATTTTTTTTCAAAGGGTCATAACTCTTAGAGTATTGTGGCTAGAGTTACGAACTTGTCATCGGCCCCCGCCCCTTGGGGCTTGAAGAAATAAATGGGCTGCATGATGCTTCCACGCAGAGCTGAATCCGGCCCGCACACGAGTACTGGTAAACCACTTAGAGGATCTTAGCCTGCCCAGGCAATGCGGTGTGAGTCGGACCGTCCATGCTTATAAACCCTATTGGTTTCATTGGGCGACAGGGCTTGAAATGTCATTTCATCTCAATGTCGGGTAAAAGTCCCACAAAATTGGAAGCAGCGTCTCCAAAATGACCTACATAGTATTGACGGGGACGTTAAACAGCTAATCAAACAAACAAACGTAACTTGTCATGATATTGTGTAATGATATTGTGACCTTATATCTTAAGTTTGAAGTTGATTCGTTTGACGGTTTGTAAGTTATGAATAAAACCTGAAAAGGAATCACAATAGGGCAACTGGCAATAACTTCAGCAAGTTTCATTTGGATATATATATTGGTTTTGAAATTAAGATGAAAGCAAAAGACGAAAAAAGCTGAAAATGTTGATTTTTTAGTTTTTCAAAGGGCCATAACTCACAGAGTATTGTAGCTAGAGTTACGTAACTTGCCATGAAATTGTGTAATTATGTTCTGATTCTAAATTGAAAGATGGAAGTTGATGTGTTTGAAGGTTTGTAAGTTATTAGAAAAAAAACAAACATGAAAAATGTTGATGGACAGAGGGTCAGATGGACAGTTGGACGGACAGATGGACGGACGCATGACGGATCAGTTATGGGTTGCACAGCACAAATACGGACAAATTTACATCCCAGAATGTTGTCCAGCATAGACGCAGTGGTACAGACACTACTACCGGGGTTTTCGCAACTCAGAACTTGTCTCTGTACGTTCAGCCCCGCAAGTGGTGGTCAACCATGGATATTGTGTCCGAACTTGTGCAAATATGTTTGCAAATAACACCTATACCCCTCTCTACCCCCTGGAAGTCATTAGAAAATATCGATTTATGTGGTGCAACTCTCGAGTCCATTTTTCTCCACAAGTCCGGCAAGTACATATAAATCAATTCACAAGTTCCCTCTCATGGTAGCGGAACGGACGGACAGACAGTGTGATTACTATAGGTCACCCGCAAATAAATTTGCGGGGCCTTTGCGGGGCCCTAAGAAGTGGAATTTCCATAAGTATACTTTCTGTTTTATTGCTGTCAAAATATATGTTGTGGGGACTCTTTGGTATAGTCTCCAACAACCTATGTTTGAATTAATATGGTTATACATTGTGTTCCGTTTTGAGGTCAAAACAAAGATTGTGTCTGTCTCTGGTCGGACCCACCGGAGTCTAACTGTTGGTCTTCTTTTACTCCAGCATTTCAGTGGTTTCTCGCTGTCGAGTCCTCACCGTTGTTTCATCTCTGTGGTTCTTTGATTATTTGTGTTCACGGAGATGTTGCACTGATGAGTTAGGAGGCCTTCATGCGGACTGAACAGTTTACTTGTCTAAATCGCGACGGAAGAAAGGCCGAGGATTGTGGCCACGTCAAATCGATTTAAGCCCCCCCCCCACACACACACACACCCTACCCACCACCACAACCTGTGGAATTTGTTTTGCTGACCGTTCCAAGTGCAACACAGTAATGGTTATTGCATGTATTGTTTTCTTATATTAGAGAGATACCTATGTCATATAGGTAAGGTCAGACGAGACTACAAACCCTAATACATTTTCACAGTGGGCGTCAAATGCGCAGTTTTAACAAGTAGGGCTACTAGGAAGAACCAATTTGGTCAGATACTCATACTAATGACTAGCACAGCCCGGTGGATGTCGAGTGTACATAGTCAAAGTCAGCGTTAATTGTCGTCTTATGACTTCTTAAGTGCTCATGCATGTATGTGTCATTTCCGATGAAACATTGGTTCTTCCGGGTGGGATGATCTGTATATGAACTGGGTTTGTTTTCTAGTCGGCAGATAGAAAATAGCTAGCAATGGACTGGTGAGAGGGCTGAGTCAGACTGACTCTATCCTGCCAGTCAGTCAGTATGTCTCTCAGCTCCGTTAGAGTAGGAATAAAGTGGTTCTTCCTAGTAGCCGTACTTGTTAAACTGTCAGTCAGTATTTCTCTCAGCTCCGTTAGAGTAGGAATAAAGTGGTTCTTCCTAGTAGCCATACTTGTTAAACTGTCAGTCAGTATTTCTCTCAGCTACGTTAGAGTAGGAATAAAGTGGTTCTTCCTAGTAGCCATACTTGTTAAACTGTCAGTCAGTATTTCTCTCAGCTACGTTAGAGTAGGAATAAAGTGGTTCTTCCTAGTAGCCATACTTGTTAAACTGCGCATTTGACATCTACTGTGAAAATGTATTTGGGTTTGTAGTCTCGTCTGATCTTACCTACATGGAAAAGGTAAATTTCTAATATAATGAAACAATACATGCAAGAATAATTACTGTGTTACAACCCCCCCCCCCCCCCCCCCACCACCACCACCACCACCACCCCACTAACGTATTTTAAAAAGAACTATGCTACCATTTGTTAGCATATTCTTTTTTATAACCAATTGAGCTCAACTGTTTGTGGTCAGTAACAATAAGGTTTAGTCATTAATTCATAACATATGTAATCAAAGCACTGAGCGTACTGGTGGGTCGATCGTCTCTGAGTGTAGGTTGGGAAAACAGTCCTGAGCTGAGAATCGAACTGTTCGTTTTACTTTAAGCAAGCACAGTATGGCTGATCAGACATCGCGTTATGTGGCGTCTGATTATGTAGATTCTGTTTGCCAATTCCCAAGTGTACGAGCGCAGTCCACCCGCCCCCGCCCATCGGGGATTGAATAAAAAGATGGTCTGCATGATGCTTCCCCGCAGAGCTGAAAGTCCCGTAACATTGGAAGTAACGTCTCCAAATGACCTATCCAGTGTTGACGGGGACGTTAAACCTTAAATCAAACAAACGAGCACAGTCCAGAATTTTCTTCTTACGCGGCGCTCTGACGTCTTAGGGTAGTACTTGGATTTTGTTCAACAGAGAGGGAAGGGGGCAAACGCAGTCCCCTCCCATCTTTTGGAAATTATTGCAGATTCATACAGTTTTTCATCCTCTGCAAAATACCTGAAATTCGCATTCTCAATCCGCCCCATTTCAGAGTCTGGGTACGGCCCTGAATCATGTTCAAAACTGTTGTTGCATACATATGGCGAACAGTGCCGATCTGATCAGAAACAATGTACTCTATATCCGATCTTGGTCTATGCTGTATGTCTAATAACGGTACCACCTATAAAGTCTGGGCTACTCATTTTTACACTTAAACATTTCAGGGTTCTAAAATTAAGTTCTTAGCAGGAGTGCGAAAAGTCTATTTTTACTCGACTTGGCATACATTTGTTTAACAGTTTTGTAAATAGAATGTTCCGAAAGACGTCACGTGACATCGTGGCCTGGATTAAGATATTGTTTTTCTTACATTACGTGAGCAACCTGGCATGCTTATACTATTTCGTTTAACCCTCAAATGCCACTATTTAAGCAAACAGTGAAGTTCCTGTGCAACCTGCTGATCAGACGCCACATTCCGCGGCGTCTGATCTGGGTATTACCCAGCACACGATTCCTGTCCAGTTTCTATAGATAGCTCTTGTTGCATCGATAAAAAAAGCGCAACGTTTCAACAATGACCTGAAATAGGATTGACTGGGCCGTTAATCTCCAATACAAACCAACAAAACAGTGATAGTATTAATGACGCTGATTTGAATGTGCACAAACATGTTCAGTGTTGGCTCGTGCGATCACCTATATAATTACAATTCACAAGATTTTAATGTTTTCACAGAGATACCTCCTAAGGACGTTGATTTCACTGTTCCCCAAAAAGATCCAAATTGATTCATGCAATCACAGAAAACTCAAAACCTTTGAAAGTCTCCAACATTGTGTCGTTTTCACAAGAGTATTACATTTAAAATATATATGTAATACGTTGATGTGACGTGGCCCCCGCCCATAGGGGCTTGAAGAAATATATGGGCTGCATGATGCTTCCACGCAGAGCTGAATCCGGCCCGCACACTAGTACTGGTAAACCGCTTAGAGGATCTAAGCCTGTCCAGGAACCGCGGTGCGAGGCGGACCGTCCATGCTGATAAACCCTATTGGTTTCATTGGGCGACAGGGCTTGAGATGTCATTTCATCTCAATGTCGGGTAAAAGTCCCACAAAATTGGAAGCAACGTCTCCAAAATTACTTTTACAGTGTTGACGGGGACGTTTAACCTCAAATCAAACAAACAAACAAACAAACGTTGATTCGACTGTCCAAACAAGGTCCGAGTTGGTTCATGCAATCACAGAAAACCCACAATCTGTGAAAGTCACCATGAGTTTGTCGCTTTCCCAAGAGTATTGCTTAATAAGGAAGTTGATTTGGACGCCAATGGATTATATGTTGATTATACCCGCTTTTTTTGAAGAAAAAAAAAACCAAAAAAAAACGGGTATATAATTTTCGTCACGGACGTCCGTCCGTCCTTCCGTCTGTCACGTTTCTTGTGAATGCAACTTCTTTTTTTTATTTCTTTATCTACAGTGACCAAACTTGGTACATACATTGCTTGGGGACTGCAGATGTGCATGAAGGTGTCGAAATTTTCATCTGACCCCCTAGGGTCATGGGGTGAGGTCAAAGGTCAAATTTCTAAGAAAAGGCTTGTTCATAGGAAAAGCGGGTATTTGCGATGGTATACCATCGACTGCTGCTCTAGTTTGCATATCTATTTGTTGCTTATACCCATTTGTACGTTTCCATCTCGTATCTCACATAATATATTCAGACAGCTACAAGTATAATTCAGGTATTAGAAGTGCAGGATTGATCCTATCACGAAAACACGCCTATATAATTTTGACCCCCTCGAACCCCACTTTTATATAGTAAAACTGGGGTTTGTAGGGGTAAACCTTAATTTTCTTATTTCTGCTTTAAAATATAGAGAGGCGGATCTAAAGAGTACCCATAATCTATATTTTGAGCAGAAATAAGAAAAATATCACAATTTTTCATCTTAAAATTTTCATTTTTTGGCGATAAAGGTTACAATGTATTAGTATAGGCGTGTAAAAGAGACACCAAAGGGAAAGAAATTCGAACATGAAACAGCTTGACCTTAATAAAAACATCACTAGCGGAAAGCCGAAAGGATACATACTTTCCCACAAAATGGCCAATCGGCTATCTAAAACAAAACTATATAAGCGATACACATTATAACAAAACTTAACCGCGACAGAAAATCGCTTTGGAACGGTCAGTGCAAGTACGAGAATATGGCGCTTAAAAATATTTCAAGTGGCCACAATTCTGACATGGTTTAGACAATCACGCGAACTAGTCCGTGAAATGAAGACCCCCTATACCCCACTTTATATACAGAAAACGGGGATTTACGGGGGTATACATTATTTTTCTTATTTTTACTCCGAGACATAGGTTGTGGGTACGCGTTAGAACCGCCTCATCGAGGCGGTTCTAACAAGTACCCACAATATATGTTTTGAGCAGAAATAAGAAAAATATCGAAATTTTTCAACTGAAATGTTTCATTTTTCGGTGGTAAAATTTACCATGTATTTGTATTGGAGTGTTTTCGTAATGAATATTTTACGTGGTCACAATTCTGACATGGCTTAGACAAATACTTTCTTCAGTCCGCATGAAGGCGTCCTAACGCATCAGTGCTACATCTCCAAGAACATAAAAATCAAACAATTACAGAGATGAAAGAACGAAAAGGACTCGACAGCATGAAACTACTGAAATTCTGGAGCAAAAGAAAACCAACAGTTAGACCTACTACAAGTATAATTCAGATCGGAGTCTAACTGTTGGTTTTCTTTTGCTCCAGTATTTCAGTGGTTTCTTGCTGTCGAGTCCTCACCGTTGTCTCACCTCTGTGGTTCTTTGATTATTTGTGTTCAAGGAGATGTTGCACTGATGAGTTAGGAGGCCTTCATGCGGACTGAACAAATTATTTGTCTAAATCGCGACGGAAGTAAGGGCGAGGATTGTGGTCACGTAAAATCGATTTAAGCCCCCCCCCCCCCCCCAGTGGCTGTTCTCTGTGGCGATTTATTTATGTTGTTGTTTGTTACTTACTGTGTGTATCACTTGTCTTTTTATTTTGGATGGCCATATGGCCATTTTGTGGGAAAGTAACTGTCCTTATGGCCTTCCTTTGATAAGGTTTTCATTATGGTCTGGTCGCTTAATGTTTGTGTTTCTTTCCCTTTAGTGTCTTTGGTGGGTGGAGTAAGTTAATTGTATCGATTCCTGATCTTTGTTTTACTTCTACTTTACCTAGTCTTCTGTGAAATCATATTTCAAAGGTTTCAGTTATTCACTCGTACCTGTTGTCAACACCCAATGTAATCTAGAAAGAGTCCACTTCGGGTCCGTTCAAACTTGGTCTTAAAGAGTGGTCTTAAGAACTGTCACAATAGCGGTCTTAATTACACAAAATTGACTGTTGTTACGTCCAGGTTTCCCCCTTCTCTCTGTAGAAGCTTATACAGCATGATCTTTCATGATTATTGAGAGATAATTTATTTTCTAGAAATTTATACAGCATGATTTTTTCATGATTATTGAAAAAGAGATAACTTATTTTCTAGAAATTTGTACAGCATGATCTTTTCATGATTATTGAAAAAGAGATAATTTATTTTCTAAAAATTTGTACAGCATGATCTTTTCATGACTATTGGAAAAGAGATAATTTATTTTCTACAAACTAATACAGCATGATCTTTTCATGAATTTTGAAAAAGAGATAATTTATTTTCTGGAAGCTTATACAACATGATCTTTCCTTGATTATTGAAAAAGAGACTGCTACAATCATAGATTACGACCCGTCCAACGTACCTTGGGATGCATAGTGCTTTTTTTTTTATAGATATTTAAGTTTTGTCTTCTTCCTGTTACAATTATAGATTACGACCCGTCCATCGTAGCTTGGGATGAATGGTGCTTTTTATATAGATATTTCAAGTTTTTTTTTCTTCCGGTTACAATCATAGATCATTGGGAAAATAGTTTGTGGTGCAAAGTGCTTGCGCCAAGAGGTGAAACCTACCTACCTTGAGTACTGATAAATCGCTGAGTGTCAGACTGACAATGAAAAGTGATGCGAGCCAGGCGGCCTCTTACACCCTAGCGGCCAGCGATAGAGGTGAAACTACTGATAAATCGCTTAGTGTCAGACTGCCAATGAAAAGTGATGCGAGCCAGGCGGCCTCTTACACCCTAGCGGCCTGCGATAGAGGTGAAACTACTGATAAATCGCATAGTGTCAGACTGCCAATGAAAAGTGATGCGAGCCAGGCGGCCTAGCCTCTTACACCCTAGCGGTCATTTCAGTGTCCATTACGATAGTGGTGAAACTACTGATAAATCGCTTAGTGTCAGACTGCCAATGTAAAGTGATTCGAGCCCGATGACTTCTTACACCCTAGCGGTCTGCGATAGAGGTGAAACTACTGATAAATCGCTTAGTGTCAGACTACCACTGAAAAGTGATGCGAGCCAGACGGCCTCTTACACCCTAGCGGTCTGCGATAGAGGTGAAACTACTGATAAATCGCTTAGTGTCAGACTGCCAATGAAAAGTGATGCGAGCCAGACGGCCTCTTACACCCTAGCGACCATTTCTGTGTCCATTGCGATAGAGGTGAAACTACTGATAAATCGCTTAGTGCCAGACTGCCAATGAAAAGTGATGCGAGCCAGATGACCTCTTACACCCTAGCGGCCATTTCTGTGTCCATTGCGATAGAGGTGAAACTACTGATAAATCGCTTAGTGTCAGACTGCCAATGAAAAGTGATGTGAGCCAGATGACCTCTTACACCTTAGCGGTCATCTCAGTGTCCAATGCGATAACAAAGCCGTGCAATGAATACCCTCTTATACCCCACTTTATATAAACAAAACAGGGGTTTGCGGGGGTGTAAAATATTTTGTCTATCTGCTTTAAGACATAGGTTTTGTGTAATCGTTAGAAAGGCCTATATGAGACGGTTCTGACAAGCAACTCAACCGTTGTTTGGATTACAAAACAGAAAAATATCATTGAATTTCGTCGACAATAATCCATTTGGAGATGTGAAAATGCATTACATTGCATGATTGTTTGTTCGTAATGCCAAGTCCCAAAAGGTTTTAACGAAACGTCTCCAGATGACCTCAAAGGTATTGACGAGGACGGAAATCTTCAACTTAGACACGCAAATACTACCATAGAGTGTCATTGATCATAAGAGACAACTGTTCACACAGCCGTAGGAAGTCCTGTCTTCAACCCAAAACAAACACACCGTTTACTTGTGACTGTGTAAAGATTAAACAATCGAAACATTATGGTATATTTCAATGTGGGAAAAAATGAATTTCCGTGAAATGCGAAATTAAGTATATTAACTACTGCCCTGTATAATGATTACAGTCAATGCATGATTTGTATTTTTTATTTGGGGTTTAACGTCCCCGACAACACTATTTAGGTAATTTTGGAGACGTTGCTTCCAATTTTGTGGGACTTTTAACCGACATTGAAAGATGAAATGACATCTCAAGCCCTGACGCCAAATGAAACCAAACTGCTCATGCATTGGACACCAATTTGCCTGGGCAGGCTTAGTCCTTCTTAGCGGTTTACCAGTACTCATGTGTGGTCTGTCTGACACCACTTTGCCTGGGCAGGCTTAGTCCTTCTAAGCGGTTTACCAGTACTCATGTGTGGTCAGTTTCAGCTCTCTGCGTGGAAGCACAATGCAGCCCAATTTATTTGTCCCAAGACTAACAACCCTCTAGAAATAGGGACTATTCATAAAGGGAAGAATGTGCTCCACAGGAGCTAATGATGGCGGGAGAGCCGTGGGTCAGTTACAGTGGTCGTCTTACATACAGGAAAGTTTGGACAATATCATTATTTGAGCCCCGCCAAACGAATTTGGGTCTTCGAGCATTCCGTCATGACAAATTTTAACTGCGCATGCCCAGCCATTCAGATGGGCCAGGGATATGGCTTTCTGTCTGAAGGTTCCTCTTGATTCACTGCTTGTATGAGCGAGCAGCGAAGGTTCTGGCCAGACTGCGCGGATGCGCAGGCTCGCCTGAACCTTCGCTGCTCGCATAGGCGATAAGTACCAAAATCGCTTGACGGGGCCCATTTAGTAGCTGTTTTGAAATTTGGACGTGGTTAGATAGATGACAGCATATTTAGACTGAGACCAATTATCCCAGCAGGCAAACCTCACGACGTTAAACCGACGTAGATGTGACGCTGAATAAACGTCATGACGTTGTACTGACGTTGATGTGACGTCACAAGTACGCCATGTTCCTGCTGGTATCATGTTGGCTGCGTCAATTTAAGGGAGGGCCTAGTTAACCGTCGCATCCAAAACACCTCTATAGTCTGAGCATTAAGAAAAGACACAAATGAAAAAAAAAAAGAAAGAAAGAAAGAAAGAAAAACCAGTTATTCCATTGTACAAAGTTCTTCTGTCTCCGTATCGATACAAAAGATATTACAACGGATCTTACCTCAAACTTGAACTATTTAAAAAATATATATATAACCTTGAAATCGGATATATTAGCATGTTTCCTTGAAGTGTTAGAAACGGGAGAATGGAATATCGTACATAATGTGAGTCTGTGTACTTGGAGAACGTGCTATCACCAAACACTGAATCTTTACAAGTAGCACAATTTTGTCGTAGGTCTACTTACAGAATACCCGTCTCCGTATGACCTTAGCTGTTGGTGGGACGTAAAACTCGTCTCCGTATGACCTTAGCTGTTGGTGGCACGTAAAACGAAAAAACTCACTCACTTACATAATACCCGTCTCCGTATGACCTTAACTGTTGGTGGGACGTAAAACACAAAAACACACACTCACTTACAAAATGCCCGTCTCTGTATGACCTTAGCTGTTGGTGGGACGTAAAACTCAAACACTCACTCACTTACAAAATACCCGTCTCCGTATGACCTTAGCTGTTGGTGGAATGTAAAACACAAACACTCACTCACTTACAGAATATTCGTCTCCGTATGATCTTAGCTGTTGGTGGGACGTAAAACTCAAACACTTACTCACTTACAGAATACCCGTCTCCGTATGACATTAGCTGTTGGTGGGACGTAAAACTGAAACACTCACTCACATAATACCCGTCTCCGTATGACCTTAGCTGTTGGTAGCACGTAAAACTCAAACACTCAATCACTAACAAAATGCCCGTCTCCGTATGACCTTAGCTGTTGGTGGGACGTAAAACTGAAACACTCACTCACTTACATAATACCCGTCTCCGTATGACCTTAACTGTTGGTGGGACGTAAAACACAAAAACTTTCACTCATTTACAAAATGCCCGTCTCTGTATGACCTTAGCTGTTGGTGGGACGTAAAACTCAAACACTCACTCACTTACAAAATACCCGTCTCCATATGACCTTAGCTGTTGGTGGACGTAAAACTCAAATACTAACTCACTTACAGAATTATACAAACAGACGTTGGTTTGATTGCAAAGGGGCACATGTTGATTTTAATATATGTTGTTGTTTTTTTGTTTTTGCTTTGCACATGACGAATTTGAATTTTACCATTTGCACAAACTCGCTTGAACTTCGTTTATAGCCCGAAGCCCACAGTAGAAAATGAAATCTCCCTGGAAAAAAATACAAGTAAAACTTCTTTAAGATTATATTTAAAGGTTCCAGTTTCCTTGCCTTTTTTCGCATCCATTGTCATTTAATAAGAGACAACCTAGGGAACTGTTCAGAAGTGATATAAAAGACCACTTTTAATCAGTCCAATCAGTGGTCTTAATTTTAGAATTTGACAATACGTTTAGGCATTAAGATAACAGCCGTGAGACATGGTGCATCGTTTCTCCAAAATGGCGACTTTTCCGATGAAAATCCATGATAATTTTATTACTTTTATTGCAAACATAGTTTGTGGGTGCTCGTTAGAACCACCTCAATGAGGTAAGAGACCACCGTTGGAACTGTTTAGTTGTGGTCTTCAAGACCACATTGAACTGTCCCACAGTTTTTGTTTTCTTTGTATTTTCTACACCTAGTATCATGGACTGGTAAGAGACCACCATTGGAACTGTTTATTCGTGGTCTTTAAGACCACATTGAACTGTCCCACAGTTTTTGTTTTCTTTGTATTTTCTACACCTAGTATCATGGACTGGTAAGAGACCACCATTGGAACTGTTTATTCGTGATCTTTAAGACCACATTGAACTGTCCCACAGTTTTTGTTTTCTTTGTATTTTCTACACCTAGTATCATGGACTGGTAAGGGACCACTGTTGGAACTGTTTAGTTGTGGTCTTTAAGATCACATTGAACTGTCCCACAGTTTTTGTTTTCTTTGTATTTTCTACACCTGGTATCGTATACTGGTTAGAGACCACTGTTGGAATTGTTTAGTTGTGGTCTTTAAGACCACATTGAGCTGTCCCACAGTTTTTGTATTATTTGTATTTTCTACACCTAATAACATGGACTGGTAATTAGAGACCACTGTTGGAACTGTTTAGTTGTGGTCTTTAAGACCATATGGTACTGTCCCACAGGTTTTCGTTCTTTGCATTTTCTGCACCTAATATAGTGAAGTGGTAAGAGACCACTGTTGGGACTGTTTAGTAGTGGTCTTTAAGACCACATTGAACTGTTTCTTTGTATCGTAGACTGGTAAGGGACCACTGTTGGGTCTGTTTAGTAGTGGTCTATAAGACCACATTGAACTGTTTCTTTGTATCGTGGACTGGTAAGAGACCACTGTTGGGACTGTTTAGTAGTGGTCTTTAAGACCACATTGAACTGTTTCTTTGTATCGTAGACTGGTAAGGGACCACTGTTGGGTCTGTTTAGTAGTGGTCTATAAGACCACATTGAACTGTTTCTTTGTATCGTGGACTGGTAAGAGACCACTGTTGGGACTGTTTAGTAGTGGTATTTAAGACCACATTGAACTGTTTCTTTGTATCGTAGACTGGTAAGAGACCACTGTTTGGACTGTTTAGTAGTGGTCTTTAAGACCACATTGAACTGTTTCTTTGTATCGTGGACTGGTAAGGGACCACTGTTGGGACTGTTTAGTAGTGGTCTATAAGACCACATTGAACTGTTTCTTTGTATCGTAGACTGGTAAGAGACCACCGTTGGAACTGTTTAGTAGTGGTCTATAAGACCACATTGAACTGTTTCTTTGTATCGTAGACTGGTAAGAGACCACTGTTGGAACTGTTTAGTAGTGGTCTATAAGACCACATTGAACTGTTTCATTGTATCGTAGACTGGTAAGAGACCACTGTTGGAACTGTTTAGTAGTGGTCTATAAGACCACATTGAACTGTTTCATTGTATCGTAGACTGGTAAGAGACTAGTATCGTAGACTGGTAAGGGACTACCGTTGGAACTATTCACATGTGGTCTTTCAGAGGTTTTCGTTCGTTGCATTTGCTACACCTTGTATCGTAAGGGACCACCGAATTGTCCCACAGGTTTTCTTTCTTTGAATATAGTGGACTGGTAAGATACCACCGTTGAAACTGTTCACAAGTGGTCTTTAAGACTATATGGAAGTGTCCTACAGGTGGGTCTTAATATTCGAACTTCACTATATATAACAGGAGTTCATATCAAAACATGGACGTGTCACTATATATAACAGGAGTTCATATCAAAACATGGGCGTGTCATTATATATAACAGGAGTTCATATCAAAACATGGACGTGTCACTATATATAACAGGAGTTCATATCAAAACATGGACGTGTCACTATATATAACAGGAGTTCATATCAAAACATGGGCGTGTCATTATATATAACAGGAGTTCATATCAAAACATGGGCGTGTCAGGTTGATAAATTTAACCCTTTGCATGCGGTAAACCCCTAATATAAAGGGGGTACCTTAGCAAACAGTCCGCGGCCCCCGCCCATCGGGGCTTGAAGAAATAGATGGGCTGCATGATGCTTCCACGGAGAGCAAAAAACCGACAGCACACGAGTACTGGTAAACTGCTTAGCGGATCTAAGCCTGCCCATGCAAAGAGTGGCGAGTTGGACCGTCCATGCTTATAAACCCTATTGGTTTCATTGGGCGACAGGGCTTGAGAAGTCATTTCATCTCAATGTCGGGTAAAAGTCCCACAAAATTGGAAGCAACGTCTCCAAAATGACCTTTACAGTGTTGACAGGGACGTTAAACCTCAAATCCAACAATACAAACAAAAGCAAACAGTGCAGGCACAGATCAGACGCCGTAAAACGCGGCGTCTAATCCGGGCCTCCACTATTTGCTAACAGAATTTTCTATCAAAAATAGATTAAGACCGAAAAAATATGCTTATCACCCCTTATATGACAAATGGACTTGTCCAAAATATAGCAACGGAAGAGTCCACTAGTGTACAATTCCGAAGGCTGAACGTTTTACATTATCAAATGCTGCAGAACGCGACGTCGGATCAGATCAGAATCTGAATTGTTACTGGTGACACGTCAAATGACATTCATACACCAGGATCTGTGATGGGAAGTTAGTCAATAGTCATGCCCCATTTTCTTGGCCAACATCCTAATCTATCTATATCATTCTGAAGTTTCAGCGAGTCCTCTGATCTGGACGTAGTCATAGTTCACGGTCTATTTAATTTGTGAACATTTTATACGCCTATTTAGTGATATCGTTCGGAGCTTCTACAAAATAGTATGTACAAGTAATGCTGTATGAACTGGCAGTATTTGAGCCCAGCGAACTCATTCCGTCATAGCACCGTTGCATCAACATCGATGCAAAGTCATGAAGTTGCATCGACGTTTATACAACGTCGCAAACGTTTATACAACGTCGCACAAACGTTTATACAACGTCGCCCGCTGGTAAATATTGAAGTTTGTAGTGACAGGCGCCAGCATCGACGTTGATACAACGTCGAAAAGACGTATGTGCCCGCTGGGAGATATTGAAGTTTGTAGTGATAGACGTAATGGTGATGCATCGACGTTGATTCAACGTCACATACACGTTGAGCGCCCGCAGTTAGATATTGAAGTTTGTAGTGATTGATGAAATGGCGATGCATTGGTGTTGATACAACGTCATATACACGTTGTGTGCCCGCTGGGAGATATTGATGTTTATAGTTACGAACGTCATGACGATGCATCGACGTTGATACAACGTCACATACACGTTGTGTGGCCGCTATGAGATATTGAAGTTTGTAGTGATAGACGTAATTGCGATGCATCGACGTTGATACAACGTCGCATACACATTGTGTGCCAATTGGGACCAATTAAAGTTTGTAGTCATAGACGTTATGAAATTGCATCGGCGTTGATGCAACGTCGCTAACACGTTATGCGCCCGTTAGGAGCTATTGCAGTTTGTAGTCATAAACGTCATGACGTCACATCGACGTTGATACAACGTTGTATACACGTGTGCCCGTTGGGAGCTATTGAAGTTTGTAGTCATAGACGTCATGACGTTGCATCGATGTTGATACAACGTTGTATACACGGTGTGTGCCCGCTAGGAGCTATTGTAGTTTGTAGTGATAGACGTCATGACGATGCCTCGACTTTGATACAACGTTACATACAAGTTGTGTGCCCGTTGGGAAAAAATGAAGTTTGTAGTGATAGACGTCATGACGTTGCATCGACGTCGATACAACGTCACATACACGTTGTGTGCCTGCTGGGAGCTATTGAAGTATGTAGTCATAGACGTCATGACGTTGCATCGACGTTGCTACACTGTTACATACACGCTGTGTGCCTTCTGGGAATTATCGCAGATTGTAGTGACAGACGTCAGTATCGACGTTGATACAACGTTACATACACGTAGTGTGCCAAGTGGGAATTATTGTAGTGTGAAGAGACAGACGTCAGCATCGACGTTGATACAACGTTGCATACACGTTGTGTGGTCGCTGGGAATTATTAAAGTTTGAAGTGACAGACGCCAACATCGACGTTGATACAACGTCGCTTACACGTTGTGTGGTTGCTGGGAATTATTGAAGTTTGTAGTGACAGACGCCAGTATCGACGTTGATACAACGTCGCTTACACGTTGTGTGGTAGCTGGGAATTATTGAAGTTTGAAGTGACATACGCAAGTATCGACGTTGATACAACGTCGCTTACGCGTTGTGTGGTTGCTGGGAATTATTGAAGTTTGAAGTGACAGGCGCCAGTATCGACGTTGATACAACGTCGCTTACACGTTGTGTGGTCGCTGGGAATTATTGAAGTTTGTGGTGACAGGCGCCAGTATCGACGTTGATACAACGTCGCTTACACGTTGTGTGGTCGCTGGGAATTATTGAAGTTTGTAGTGACAGACGCCAGTATCGACGTTGATACAACGTCGCTGACACGTTGTGTGGTCGCTGGGAATTGTTGAAGTTTGTAGTGACAGACGCCAGTATCGACGTTGATACAACGTCGCTGACACGTTATGTGGTCGCTGGGAATTATTGAAGTTTGTAGTGACAGACGCCAGTATCGACGTTGATACAACGTCGCTTACACGTTGTGTGGTCGCTGGGAATTATTGAAGTTTGTTGTGACAGACGCCAGTATCGACGTTGATACAACGTCGCTTACACGTATGCATTGTAGTTTGTAATTACAGACGCCAGCATGTTCAAGAGGGACATAAGTACTGCAACGGAAGGTTACGTGGTTTTCTCCCGGTACTCGGGGTTTTCGCCCACCCCTGATTAACGTTCGGCTCGATATAAGTAAAACAATGTAATCTTGAAAGGGCCGTAAATAGTAAAAATAAAATAAAAGTTTGTCACTTCTTTAGGGAGATAACCGGAGAAAGATTCACACCAGCATACATAACAATTATTGCCCTTCCTATACAAAAACTATTATTCTGAAAAAAAAAAAAATCATGTATTACTCTTGAAAGAGACCGCCTTTAGAACTGTTAACAAGTGGTCTTAACACAGGAATTTTACTACATATTCTGACTTAATTTGATATCAAACGTCACGCAGATTCGTAAACTTTTAGCAACAAGAAAGCGTAGATGGGAGTTTTTTTCTGTTTCTCTTTTTTCATTCTCTTTTCATTATTTTCTAAGGTTTCTCCACTTCACCCCCTATCTGTAGCAACATTCTCATTTCATTATTTTCTCAGGTTTCTCCACTTCATCCCCTATCTGTAGCAACATTCTTATTTCATTATTTTCTCAGGTTTCTCCACTCTATCCCCTATCTGTAGCAACATTCTCATTTCATTATTTTCTCAGGTTTCTCCATTTCATCCCCTATCTGTAGCAACATTCTCATTTCATTATTTTCGCAGGTTTCTCCACTTCATCCCCTATCTGTATATAACATTCTCATTTCATTATTTTCTCAGGTTTCTCCACTTCATCCCCTATCTGTAGCAACATTCTCATTTCATTATTTTCGCAGGTTTCTCCACTTCATCCCCTATCTGTAGATAACATTCTCATTTCATTATTTTCTCAGGTTTCTCCACTTCACCCCCTATCTGTAGCAACATTCTCATTTCATTATTTTCTCAGGTTTCTCCACTTCATCCCCTATCTGTAGCAACATTCTTATTTCATTATTTTTCTCAGGTTTCTCCACTCTATCCCCTATCTGTAGCAACATTCTCATTTCATTATTTTCTCAGGTTTCTACACTTCATCCCCTATCTGTAGCAACATTCTCATTTCATTATTTTCGCAGGTTTCTCCACTTCATCCCCTATCTGTATATAACATTCTCATTTTGTTATTTTCTCAGGTTTCTCCACTTCATCCCCTATCTGTAGTAACATTCTCATTTCATTATTTTCTCAGGTTTCTCCACTTCATCCCATATCTGTAGCAACATTCTCATTTCATTATTTTCTCAGGTTTCTCCACTTCATCCCCTATCTGCAGCAACATTCTCATTTCATTTTTTTCTCAGGTTTCTCCACTTCATCCCCTATCTGCAGCAACATTCTCATTTCATTTTTTTCTCAGGTTTCTCCACTTCATCCCCTATCTGTAGCAACATTCTCATTTCATTATTTTCTCAGGTTTCTCCACTTCATCCCCTATCTGTAGCAACATTCTCATTTCATTATTTTCTCAGGTTTCTCCACTTCATCCCCTATCTGTAGCAACATTCTCATTTCATTATTTTCTCAGGTTTCTCCACTTTATCCCCTATATGTAGCAACATTCTCATTTCATTATTTTCTCAGGTTTCTCAACTTCATCATCTATCTGTAGATAACATTCTCATTTCATTATTTTCTCAGGTTTCTCCACTTCATCCCCTATCTGTAGCAACATTCTCATTTCATTATTTTCTCAGGTTTCTCCACTTCATCCCCTATCTGTAGATAACATTCTCATTTCATTATTTTCTCAGGTTTCTCCACTTCATCCTCTATCTGTAGACAGCATTCTCTCATTTCATTATTTTCTCAGGTTTCTCCACTTCATCCCCTATCTGTAGCAACATTCTCATTTCATTATTTTCGCAGGTTTCTCCACTTCATCCCCTATCTGTAGATAACATTCTCATTTCATTATTTTCTCAGGTTTCTCCACTTCACCCCCTATCTGTAGCAACATTCTCATTTCATTATTTTCTCAGGTTTCTCCACTTCATCCCCTATCTGTAGCAACATTCTTATTTCATTATTTTTCTCAGGTTTCTCCACTCTATCCCCTATCTGTAGCAACATTCTCATTTCATTATTTTCTCAGGTTTCTACACTTCATCCCCTATCTGTAGCAACATTCTCATTTCATTATTTTCGCAGGTTTCTCCACTTCATCCCCTATCTGTATATAACATTCTCATTTTATTATTTTCTCAGGTTTCTCCACTTCATCCCCTATCTGTAGCAACATTCTCATTTCATTATTTTCTCAGGTTTCTCCACTTCATCCCCTATCTGCAGCAACATTCTCATTTCATTTTTTTCTCAGGTTTCTCCACTTCATCCCCTATCTGCAGCAACATTCTCATTTCATTTTTTTCTCAGGTTTCTCCACTTCATCCCCTATCTGTAGCAACATTCTCATTTCATTATTTTCTCAGGTTTCTCCACTTCATCCCCTATCTGTAGCAACATTCTCATTTCATTATTTTCTCAGGTTTCTCCACTTCATCCCCTATCTGTAGCAACATTCTCATTTCATTATTTTCTCAGGTTTCTCCACTTTATCCCCTATATGTAGCAACATTCTCATTTCATTATTTTCTCAGGTTTCTCAACTTCATCATCTATCTGTAGATAACATTCTCATTTCATTATTTTCTCAGGTTTCTCCACTTCATCCCCTATCTGTAGCAACATTCTCATTTCATTATTTTCGCAGGTTTCTCCACTTCATCCCCTATCTGTAGCAACATTCTCATAACATTGTTTTCTCAGGTTTCTCCACTTCATCCCCTATCTGTAGATAACATTCTCATTTCATTATTTTCTCAGGTTTCTCCACTTCATCCTCTATCTGTAGACAGCATTCTCTCATTTCATTATTTTCTCAGGTTTCTCAACTTCATCCTCTATCTGTAGACAACATTCTCTCATTTCATTATTTTCTCAGGTTTCTCCACTTCATCCCCTATCTGCAGCAACATTCTCATTTCATTATTTTCTCAGGTTTCTCCGCTTCATCCCCTATCTGTAGCAACATTCTCATTTCATTATTTTCTCAGGTTTCTCCACTTCATCCCCTATCTGTAGCAACATTCTCATTTCATTATTTTCTCAGGTTTCTTCACTTTATCCCCTATATGTAGCAACATTCTCATTTCATTATTTTCTCAGGTTTCTCAACTTCATCCCCTATCTGTAGATAACATTCTCATTTCATTATTTTCTCAGGTTTCTCCACTTCATCCCCTATCTGTAGCAACATTCTCATTTCATTATTTTCGCAGGTTTCTCCACTTCATCCCCTATCTGTAGCAACATTCTCATAACATTATTTTCTCAGGTTTCTCCACTTCATCCCCTATCTGTAGATAACACTCTCATTTCATTATTTTTTCAGGTTTCTCCACTTCATCCCCTATCTGTAGATAACATTCTCATTTCATTATTTTCTCAGGTTTCTCCACTTCATCCCCTATCTGTAGATAACATTCTCATTTCATTTTTTTTCTCAGGTTTCTCCACTTCATCCCCTATCTGTAGCAACATTCTCATTTCATTATTTTCTCAGGTTTCTCCACTTCATCCCCTAACTGTAGATAACACAAGATGACACACAAGGGTTGATATGCTCCGAGCAGGTACATAACGCTAATTCGACGTCGTTTCGACGTTCATGTAATGTCATGACATTAGTGGAGCCTCACACCAACGTCGGTGCATGTAATGACGTTTATGCAACGTCATATCTACGTCGGTGCAAAATCATGACGTTTATGCAACGTCAAATCTACGCCGATTAAACGTTATAATGTTGCACCGACGTGTTATTTGCCATTGCCCTAGCGAAGTGTACCTGCTGGGTTTAAATTCCACCAACAAGTACAACAGTCCAAAATATAGATTGAGGGAACCCTGCAAACTGTATTCACGAGCTTTGTACTTGTGGCCAACTCTACAAATTGTAGAGCATTTTCTTTCGTTCTTCCGGTTTCGCCTTAACCCCAGGAGGGGACACAGACGGTGTATATTACATACACCCCAGCTTTGCAAGATGAAAGCCTACACATTAATAGTGTAATTACGGTAGGGTTCTTTAACCTGCGCAGGGGATGGTTCTCCATGCACAGGGGGCCTCCAGTTAACGTCCCGATCCGAAGGACGGTGGACTTTATTACATTCATCCCTGCAAATGATGCCAATGGAGCGCGTTCGGAGATCACCGCTGCCGGGGATCGAACCAGAGACCTCTAGCATCAGAGGCAAGTGCACTAACCACTGAGCTATCACGCTCCATGTGAAATGGCGTAATAAAAATATGGTAGTTATAATTTTTATCCCCCGACCGAATAGGTTCGGGGGATATAGCGATCAGCCTGGCGTCCGTCCGTCTGTCCGTCTGTCCGTCCGTAGACGCAACCTTGTGATGGCCATAACTCCTATACTCTTTGAGATTCATTGATAGTTCTTGGCACAATTGTTCACAAGGCTGAGACGGCGTGTCATGCGCAAGAACAAGAACTCTGGATGCCATACTTTTTTAGTTATCTCCCCTTTTAATAAAATAGAATGACTATTTTGTGATGGCTATAACTCCAATACCCTTTGAGATATATTGATGGTACCTGGCACAGTTGTTCACAAGGCTGAGACAGCGTGTCATGCACAAGAACCCCAACTCTGGCAGCCATGGTTTTTTAGTTATCTCCCCTTTCAGTAAAATAGAGTGACTACCTTGTGATGGCCATAACTCCAATACCCTTTAAGATATATTGATGATACCTGACACAGTTGTTCACAAGGCCGAATCGGTGTGTCATGCACAAGAACCACAACTCTGGCTGCCATGGTGTTTTAGTTATCTCCTCTTCCAATAAAATAGAGTGACTACCTTGTGATGGCCATAACTCAAATACCCTTTAAGATATATTGATGATACCTGGTACAGTTGTTCACAAGGTCGAGACGGTGTGTCATGCACAAGAACCACAACTCTGGGTGCCATGTTTTTTTAGTTATCTCTCCTTCCAATAGTATAGAATCACTACCTTGTGATTGCCACATCTCCAATACTCTTTCAGATATATTGATGGTACTTGGTACAGTTGTACATGAAGTTTAGCAGGTGTGTCACGTGCAAGAACCACAACTCTGGGTGTCCTGGTTTTTTAATTATCTCCCCTGACAAATAGCCTTTTGATGGCCATAACTCCAATACCCTTTGAGATATATTGATGGTACTTGGCACAATTGTGACCGGCCCTGATAGCTCAGTTGGTAGAGTGTCCGCTCTGGGGAACGGGAGGTCTGGGGTTCGATCCCGGGCCGCGACATACCAAAGTCGTTAAAAATGGTACTAGCTGCTCCTCGCTTGGCACTCAGGTTTACGGGGAAGAGCTAGGACTGGTCGATCCAGTGTCAGGATAATGTGACTGGGTGTGGTATCATGTAATGTGTCTGGGACATGATACTTCAGATTGGGTTCGTGGCGCGCGTTAATGGCGGATGCTATTTTTTTAGTCGCGCTTTTTTGACCGCGGTTTTTTTCGTTTTTGCCTGATGAGCAGATTCTGTTCAAGGTAAGTAGTGTGGTGTGTTTCGGAGGAAGTGTATGTGAGAGTGGATGAGGTGTTAGAGAGTTGAGTGGGGACACAGAAAGATGTAATATCAGAGTTAGAAATTCAACCACAAAGACGTGTGATATGGATTCGGCAGGTGCAAGTGTTCGGGTTGAACCTGTTTTCTTCAAGAACTCAGATGTTCCCCAGGCAAACAACAGATGGCTGGGTACATATGAGATATGTATGGCATGTTCTGCTGTAGTTAAGAAAGATCACGTGGAGGCAGCCCAAAAGATAGGTGATTTATGGCGTGTATATCTGAGTGATGACACTGCCAGGGTCACATTGCTCAGTCAAGGTATAAACCTAAGGGGACAGCAGGTTGATCTTAAAGATAAAAATCCTTTTCTAAGAATAGGATATGAAGATGCTAACACAACAAGGCTGTTCATTAGAAATATTCCATTGTCATTTGACAATGCAGAAATTGAGAACTCATTAGATAACCTGGGAGTTGAAAAGGTAAACTCAATGAAATATTCGTGAGCCAGAGATCCAGATGGTAAACTCACAAATTTTAAAACAGGTGATAGGTTCATAGATATAGTAGTGCCAGAAGAACCATTGCCCAAAAAACTTTCTGTAGGAATTTTTACAGCCTCTTTGTATCACAAAGAACAAAACACTTTAAAAGGGGATATTGAATGTGGAAACTGCATGTTAAAAGGCCATTTAAGAAAAGATTGTCCAAATGAAGTAGTCTGCTACCAATGTAAAAATCCTGGACACAAAAAGAGAGACCCTGAATGTCCATCCTTTAAGGGTGAAGATGGGGATACAAGCAGTGAGAGTGAGAGTGAAGATGAAGCAAAGGGAGAGATTGATAATAATGAAAAGAGTGAGGGTGAAGAGAGAAATGTTAGTGAAATGTTACAAGATGCTCTATCCCCTAAACCTACAGAGAAAACAGGTAGTAATCCAGCAGATTCTACCAAAACTTCTAAAATTGAAAAACAGAGCCTCATTACTGGCTTTGTTTCAAGTGACACCCATGCTGGTCACTCTGCAGGTAGATCTGGAAGCCCTGCTGGTAGAAGAAAAATGGCTGACAGGACACCTGAAGACCCAAAGAAAGCACAAAAATCTAGCAAACACAAGAAAAAAAATAAGTAATGACCTCAAAACATGGTAAATAATGTAAATATCATTTCATTAAATGTCAGGGGATTAAGAGATACAAAAAAGAGACTTAACCTGTTTTACTGGCTTCATCAGAAAAAATTTAACATTACTTTTTTACAAGAAACCTACTGGACATCTGAAATGCTTACAAAACTGCAAAAGGAATGGGAAGGGGATATTATACTAAATTTTGGCTCAGAACATAGTAAAGGAACAGCAATATTATTCAAAGGAAAATATGATATATTAGATACTCATAAATCTGAGGACAGTAGGGTAATATTATCAAATATAAAAGTAAACGATAAAATAGTAACTTTATTAAATATCTATGCACCAAATATCCCAAATGAAAGAAAAACTTTTTTTTCTTAAAATTAAGAAATGGATTGATAAATATGCGCAAAATGAGCAAGCTCTCATAGTAGGGGGAGACTTTAACTTTACAGAAGTAAATGAACTAGATAGAAAAAACAATAATGGAGCAAAAGATGTAAGTGCTGCATCATATAAAAACCTTATTAATCTAAAGAATATGCTTGATGTCTGGAGACACATGCATCCAAACAAAAAACAATTCACATATAAAGATATAAGCAGATTAGATAAATTTCTCATTTCAACAGAACTTTTGGATATTACACAAAAATCAAATATTCTAATACCAGGCATAAAAACAGATCATAAATGCATAACATTATGTTTAGACTTCAATGATACAGAAAAAAGCCCTGGCAGGTGGAAAATGAATACTAGTGTGTTAAAGGATAAAATCTATAAGGAAAAAATAGTAGATCTTCTTAATAAAACTCAAGATGGTTACAAAAACATTTCAAAACAACTCTTATGGGAAATCTGTAAGATTAAAATCAAAGAGTTCACTATTGCACACTGTAAGTACAAGCAAAAAATAAGAAAAGATATCATGAGAGATTTAGAAAGTAAAGTTCAGAATAAAGAAACCGAGCTAGTCAATTCAAATTATTCTCCAGCAGTTGCCGCTGAAAGAGACGCACTTGCAACTGAGTTACAGAAACTGGTACAGGACAGATGTTTAGGAGCACAGGTCAGAAGTCGAGCAAAATGGATTGAGGAAGGAGAGAAAAGCACGAAATATTTTTTTAATCTAGAAAAACAAAATATTGCAAAAAATTCGATTAAAACACTTATAAAGGAAGATGGTTCTTTCACAAAATCTGAGACAGAAGTAATTGAAGAAGGTTATTTGTTTTACAAAGATTTGTATAAAAAAGCAACTGGAGTTAAAGATGAAACAAAAGAGTATCTAAAGAAGGCTAACAATTTGAAGCATCTAAGTGAAACCGAAGCTAAATGTCTTGAGGGCAAAATCACTATAACAGAGTGTGAACTTGCACTAAATAATATGAAAATTAATAAATCCCCAGGTTCTGATGGTATTCCAGTAGAATTTTACAAAACCTTTTGGAATCAATTGAATTCTGTGTTATTGGACTCGTTGAACTGCTCCTATGAGGTAGGGGAATTGTCCCCATCACAGAGGAGAAGCATCCTGTCCTTACTCTATAAGAAAAATGATAAGCATATGTTGAAAAATTGGAGGCCTATTAGCTTACTTAATACAGATTATAAAATACTAACACATGTGTTGGCAAACAGATTAAAATTAGTCATTGAAAAACTGATTAATACTGACCAGAATGGGTATATAAAGGGGACAAAACATAGCATATAACATCAGGCTAATTCAAGATGTAATTGAGTATTTTGAAAATGACAAGACTGAAGGAGCTATACTATTTCTTGACTTTCAAAAAGCCTTTGACACCGTTAATCGTGACTTCTTATTTTCAGTTCTAGAGAAATTCAAATTTGGGAATTCATTTATAAAGTGGGTAAAAACAATTTACAATAAAGTCGAATCTTGTTTTTCAAATAATGGCTGGACCTCAAAACCTATTGAAATTCAAAGAGGTATAAGACAAGGATGCCCTTTAAGTGCACTTCTATTTTTGTTGGTGGTTGAAATTTTAGGTGACCAAATTCGAAAATTTACAGGGAATGGACTCGAAGTAAGTATAGAAAATGAAAAGAAGTATATACATGTAGCACAGTTAGCCGATGATACGACAGTTTTTTTAAAGAATGAACAATCAGTCAAAAATTGTCTAAAAATAATTAAAGAATTTGGTAATGTTTCAGGCTTAAAATTAAACTTAGACAAAACAGAAGGCTTATGGTTAGGTAGGGGTAGTAATAGGGGGGATAATTTTGAAGGCGTTAATTGGCAAAAAGACTCAATCAAAGCTTTAGGTGTATATTTTGGATACAATAAAAAAGATACTGAAGAAAAGAACTGGCGCAGTAAAATTAATACAATAAAAAAGATCTTAGAGAAATGGAAATACAGAGAATTAACCATGCAAGGAAGAATATTAATTATCAAAACACTAGCCTTATCACAAATAGTATATCTAATCTCATCTTTATGTGTAACGGAATGGTTTATAAATGAAATTAATAAAGAATTTTACAGCTTTGTATGGAAATACAAGAGGGACAAAATAAGAAGAAAAGTGCTAATAAATGAAATTGAAAATGGGGGATGAAAATGCTCGATTTGAGATCATTCTGTCTTGCAGCAAAAGCCGTTTGGGCTCAAAGACTACATAGTAGCAAAGATGAAACATGGGCAATACTTGCGAAGAAATACATGGAAAAATGCAATATAAATTTATTATTAGCAATGAATATGGAAACAGAAAAATGTATACCTATTAAATTATCAAAGTTTTATGAAGAGGTAATTTTCAGCTGGCACTCATGTGGTGGAGGGCTAAAAGCACCGCAGAGTGAATCTGAAATTAGACAGCAAATCATATGGGGTAACAAATTTATACAATCCAAAAATAAGACACTCTTTTATCACAACTGGCACAAAAGTGATATAAATTTTATTGATGACCTTTTGGACAACACAGGAAATATCAAGAGTGGACAAGAAATATTTTCCCAGCTGCGAACAACATGTAGATCTAACTGGATCATTGAATATAATACCATTATCAAATCAATACCGCGCAATTGGAAAGATAGAATGAAAGACATCCATATGGGAATAAAGGTTAAAAAAGAATTGAAGCCTTTTATCTTTACCGGCAATAAATACATATTTGATTTACCAAAGGACACAAAAAGCTATTATAAATTTTTATTAGACAAACTAAAAGAAAGATCATTTGTACAAAAATATTGGGATAATATATTTCCAACTAAACCATCCTGGTTTGATATATGGTCAACCAGAGTTAAATCGCAAAAAAATAAAATAATAGCAGACTTCCATTTTGGAATTATTCATAGAATTCTTCCAAGCCAAGAAAATTTATACAAATGGAAGATTTCAAACAACAATCTTTGTAGATTCGGATGTACAGCTACAGAAACATACAATCATATGTTTATAACATGCCCAAGACTTCAACCTGTTCACCAAAAACTTGAAAAGATATTTCAAATTATAGGAATAAGCACAAAGATCACTTATAAAATACTTTTGTTTGGTTATAAAGCAATACATCCAGCATACATCTCCTTCAATAGTCTACTCTCTCAGATCTTTTATGTTATTTACAAACACTGGCTATACGACAATGCTGCAGTAGACATCCTAGTATATTTACACAGCAACCTGATACTTAGAAGAAAAGTCTGTAAAGAAATACAGGATATGGAAACCTACAAATTGTTGGGAAAAGTTTTAGAAAATTGGAATCAATAATTTTTTTTTTTTTTTTTATAGTGCTGATAATATGTATACGCATTAGATGTCCTATGTATTCAGAACTAGTAAATGCTGAAGTGATAAAATAAATAAGGCCTGAGTTTATGTAACAAGACCCAATAAATTTTACCACAACTCCAATCTAATCCAAACCCGCAAAATGGTTCTTGACAGTCTTAAATACAAGGCTGTCAGAAAAGCCATCGTATTTTTGACGTTTGAGGGCCTCGAAGTTGGACTTGTATTTCGTTTCGTCAAGATGAACTTGACGAGGCCATCTCGAACACCAACAATCATATCAAAAAAGTGATTAATATGATAAATTTTACATAGATATTGTATCATGCATATATGCATACATATACATACATGTTTAAGCAGAAATTTCTTTTTTTTTTTTTTTTTCTTCTCGCTTTTTTAACACTTATATTCTTAACCATCATTTAATACCATCTTTTATGTGTAATCATCTACAAGTATAACCTACTTACTTTAGTAATCGTTCTTCCTCCATACTATTTTCATGATACTAACATGCCCCATTTGTGTGTCTACCATTTTAAGTCTTCAGTGGTCGGCAACTGGAGTGAAGATATCCCACACTGTGATATAGCCCATCTGACAAATCAATCTTCTGTAAGTGTTTGTGTTGTTATTGTCAATGTATGTCTCTACTTCCTTCTCACTGAAATAAGCAATATAGGAATTAATGATTGATCTCACAATGTCTCTCTTTTTTTTTTCTCTCAATCTGCAAAGCATTGATTCTGTTTTTCTTTTTTTTTTTTTTTCTTTTCTCAATCCACAAAGCACTGATTTTTTTTTTTTTTTTTTTTTATTCCATCTGTTTCTGTAATGTCAAATCATGTAGGTGCTGATCAGAAATTCGACTAATGTTGCCCGTTCTAAATAAATAATAGTGCATTTTTTATATTATTATTACTACAATAATTTATATCACTTCCATATTAAAATCAAATAAAAAAACAGTAATAGTAATAATAATAAGAAGAAACAAATAACAACAATAAATATTCACATAAAGTGCTAATTCAAAACAAATAATAATACAGTCTTGGAATTACTATTATTATCACAATTATTTATATCCTTTCAACATAAACCCATTTTGTGTCAAAGACCCCAAAGCAGGCAAACCGTGTGGGCCCGGATCGGGTGCTGTAGGATGTGGCGTCTGGTCGGGGCCTGCACTGTTTGCAAAAAAGCTCAGCATTTAATTCCATAATAAATTTAGAAGACTCATAAGTTTATTAATTTGGTACAGAAAGGGTTGAAATACACAGTAAATAGATGATAGTATTGCTTACTAGCCCAATAACTATGTCAAAGGATATTCATTCACCAAACTATTACAGAATCTGAAGTACATATGTAACAGGAAAAGGAAATGGTCCCTCTATGGAATCGATCAGGCAATTGTCACTGGTGTGGATCTTTTGAAAAAGGTGTTGCAGCAATAGCTCAACACTGGTTCAATGGAACCTAGCTGTGTGAGAGATGTCTGATCGAGCTCTAATAAACAATATTATTTACTAACCAATTTTTTGTATTTCTCTTTCACAGAATCAGCAAAGGCCAGCAGAAGCTATGAACCAGAAAGCCATCAACATTCTTCAAGAGACAACAAACATGATAAGACCAATTTAATTTATTATTATCCATTCATTTATCCACACATACCTATCAGAGAATTTAAACTCAGTCACATTTAGCCATTACCTAGCTTAGTTAATAGTCTTAGGGTTCGGGTCGACGGTGATGCGACGTCGTTGCCGCCGGTCTCTGTCCGCCCGACGTTGCGCCGGCGTTAACCTGCCTCGATGAGGTAAGCCTTTCAGCAGTGTCTATGAAATGACCATGGATGTGTAACACAAAAGTATCTGTCATTCTGTGTACTTGTAATGAATCCGGGACGTTTCGGCCCTGAGTCGTTTCGGCCGGGTCGTTTCGGCCTGGGTCGTTTCGGCCTAAATTTGGACCTGGGTCGTTTCGGCCTATTTCGGTGGGTCGTTTCGGCCCTGGGTCGTTTCGGCCTGAGTCGTTTCGGCCCGATTTTATTAGATAGCATTTTTCCTGTATAAAGCATTATTATTTAAATTTGATATATTATTTAAACGCCCTGTCACTTTATGTTATGGTTATGATAGCCCAAATAAAGTGTTTTAATTAATTTAATTTATTCAGCAGGATAAACATTATATACTTTTCTTTCTACAATGATTGAATTTGGTAACACAATCAGCAAGCAAAATCACATCCATCCATCCATGCATGCATGCATGCATACATACATTTATCGCCCCCCACCCGCGGCCCCGCCCATCGGGGCTTGAAGAAACAGATGGGCTGCATGATGCTTCCATGCAGAGCTGAAAAAGACCGCACACAAATACTGGTAAACCGCTTAGAGGATCTAAGCCTGCCCAGGTAGAGCGGTGTGAGTTTGCCAGCTCATGTTTATAAACCCTATTGGTTTTATTGGGCGACAGGACTTGAGATGTCATTTCATCTCAATGTCGGGTAAAAGTCCCGCAAAATTGGAAGCAGCGTCTCCAAAATGACCTATACAGTGTTGACGGGGACGTTGAACCCCAAACCAAACAAACAAATCGCCCTCGCCAATTAGGGCTTGGAGAATAGATTGGGCTGCATGATGCTTCCACGCAGGGTTGAAACTGACCCCACATGAGTACACATAAATAAAGAATAATAAAAAAAAAAAAAAAAAAAATAAAGATTATATTAAATAATAATTAAAATACATGTTCCATAAAGGCGATGCTGCCACCGGTCACACACGTCACCGCATAGCGTCGGCCATTTACTTCCTGTCACATGAGATGCACAATTCAGTCATTTTGAAATTTACTTCGACAATCTTTATAAGCGATTTCAAAGATAAGTGATGGGGTGGTGTCTCGGAGCACCTTATATACATTGGTTGCCGACATTTAAAAGACTTCAGTGAAACAAATTTTAAAGCATATCAATCAGAACATTTTTTTTTTTTTTTTTTTTTTTGTAAATTAACAGAACCGCCATTTCCCGCCGAACTCAAAGGGCTGCTAATTAAAGACGCTCGCATTTAATGTGTGTTTTCAAACTGTTACGTTAAAGTTATTACACCGCCACGTAGTTGGTCAATTATATATACAAATAAGGGGATTAGCTAACTCCATCCAAAATGATTAACGGGTGATTGATTAACGGGCCATTATCATGTGATGATATAATTACATGTACTTCTTAAAAAGCCAAGATTTTTAAAGTCTGTAAATAAATAAATAAATAAATATATAACAATTGGGGTGTCATGGTGGCTGCAGAAGGTTCATAGTTTTGAAGACCATGGTTACACTGCACACTACTCTTGCGCAGGATTGTCTGAGTCTTTCTCTTTGGTGGATAATGACAAAATTATATAGGCGTATTTTCGTCATGTTGTATGTCGCTGTGTCTGCAGAATTTTCCCAAATGTTTTGAAGGTTTGTGAAGTTCGTCTCAATGGTATGATTAGACTGCAAGCAAGCGCTCAGTGGTCTATTTCACGTGCCACATACAGACATGCATGGTGTGCATCCATTCTAAGGTTTTTTTGTGTTTTTTTTGTCTAAATAGCCCTGGGCGGCAAAAAGGCTTCTGCAGTTAGCAGATACTGATCACACGGCACTGACTTGCAGGATTTACTAGTATCAATGGCACGCACATTTTGTGAACAGCATGCGAAATATTTGCGAAATGTAGCCTAGTTATTTTATATGATCAGCCTCCATCTGTCGTTGTGATACCTTCAAATACTAAATAACCTATAAATCTGTTCATTGTGATCAGAGTCTGCTCAGTTTGAAAAAAAAAAAAACCCTCTTTTTTTGAGCTATTAATATCTGAACGCTGTAATTATTTTATATGATCAGCCTGCATCTGATACCTTCAAAGGCATTGTAACCTATAAATCTGTTCATTGTGATCAGAGCCTACACAGTTTGAATAAGCCCTCTGTTTTCTGACCTATTGAAGTGTTATCGAGAGAAGATAGCAAAAGCACAGGCTGATCTTCGACAAACAAAATATATATACATATAAATAAAGTGATAAAAAATTCAGGCCGAAACGACCCACCAATATGGCCGAAACGACCCACCCCCGAAATTAGGCCGAAACGACCCAGGCCGAAACGACCCGGCCGAAACGACTCAGGACCGAAACGACCCGCGACCCTTGTAATACAACAACACAACTGTCAATTTTAATTATTGATACTGACTTACTTAGTTGTTATTTTAGCTTAGGACACAATTTATTTCTGCGAAATTGAAACTCAAATAACGTCAAAGAAGATATCATTGGCTCGATATGCATCTAAATAGTCAATACTCTACGTATATAATCTGAATTATCCACAAATACTTACTGCAAAAACACGCATTGTTTTGGCTCACAAACAACGGGGTCAACTAATTTCCGTGTCACGGTCTGACCCAGTTTCAAAGATAACAATGAGGGAGTTCGATCATCTACCAGACCATGGTGGCGGACATTCTTCCGGCGCCGTTCTTCCCATGATTTCCATGTTCATGTTCATTCATGTTTTTTCACCGGAGTGATCGAGCGACGTCTGGTAGGTGTTTGGTTGCATTCTGCCGGACCACTGCCGGGCTGAGTTCGATCACACTTTGGTTAACCACGGTAACCGATCGAACTACTTCAAAAAACAACGCAATGGGTAAAAACCGGAACCAGATACAATGCTCTGTTCTTTTCGTTTCAGATGCTGTTATAACTGCCGACAACGACAAAATACAAAGGCAACGATAATTAAAAATAACAGGAAACAAAAAAATGATAAAAAAAAAAAAAAAAAATGATAATAAAAAAAAAAAATAAATAAATAAAAAATAAATAAAAAAAAAAAAAATAAAAATAATAAAAAATAATAATAATAATAAAGGCGAGGGAGCAGTTACTGTGTTTGGGCGATTCGGTTGTGTTGGCATTTACATGCTAACTGTAGGGTTAGGACAAATGGTTTCCAGGGTCGCCTTTAGTCCTAGCCTCTCCTAGCAGGTCAATGTTGTCACAACCGCGTACCCCAACACAGTATTTAGCTCAAACATACCGTGCTTCTATTGAATTTTATTATAACCTATAACCACATACATACATACATACATACATACATACATACATACATACGCACTGAGTGACGGAGACCGAATATAATGTATATAAATTACACGGTATGTAAAAAAGATGGGGTCGGATAGGGGAGGAGGCGCCGACCAAAAAAAAAAAAAAAAAAAAATGATACTTCAGTGAGTCAGCACTATCAACGTTAGCATTGAGCTCCCTGTCGCAACCAGACACCGTCGTGATATGACTGAAAAATTGTTGAAAGCGACGTTAAACCCGAATTCACACACACACACACACTTGGCACAATTGTATACAAGGTTGAGAAGCGTTTCATGCCTAAGAACCACAATTCTGGGTGCTATGATAAATATTTGAGTTATCTACCCTTCCAATATAACAGTATGACCAGCTTGTGATCTCCAACACCCTTTGAGACATATTGATGGTTCTTTGTACAGAAATGCATGAGCTTAAGCAGGCATGTCATGCGCAAGAACAACAGTTCTGGTTTTTTAGTTATCTCTCCTGAAGTATAATCTTACGATGACCATAACTGCAATACTTTTGTGATATATTGCTGGTTTAATTCTGGTGCAGTTTCTATTGATGAACAATCTTCTGAAGGCCATATTGGCTTTTGGTCGGGGGATTTGCCATCTCTTCCGATGGCTATTTTTTCTTCTATTTGTATAATCATGCATTGTTAAACATAAGTCGTCGTCAAACATCATTCTTATGCATAACACACGTTGTGTGGTCGCTTGGAATTAGTGCAGTTTGTAGTGACAGACGCAGGTATCGACCTTAATACAACGTCGCTTACACGTTGGGTGTTCGCTGGGAATAATTGCAGTTTGTAGTGACAGACGCTAGTATCGACGTTGATACAACGTTACATACATGTTGTGTAGTCGCTGGGAATTATTGCAGTTTGTAGTGACAGACGCCAGTATCGACGTTGATACAACGTTACATACACGTTGCGTGCCCGCTGGGAATTATTGCAGTTTGTAGTGACAGACGCAAGTATCGACGTTGATACAATGTTGCTTACACGTTGTGTGGTCGGTGCGAATTATTGCAGATTGTAGTGACAGACTCTAGTATCGACTTTCAAATTGATACAATGTCGCTTACACGTTGTGTGATAGCTGGGAAATCTTGCAGTTTGTAGTGACAGGCGCCAGTATCGACGTTGATACGACGTTACATACACGCTGTGTGCCTGCTGGGAATAATTGCAGTTCGTAGTGACAGACGCCAGTATCAACGTTGGTACAACGTTAATTAGACGTTGTGTGATCGCTGGGAATTATTGCAGTTTGTAGTGACAGACGCCAGTTGATACAACGTTGCATTCACGTTGTGTTATTGCAGTTTGTAGTGAAAGACGCCAGTATCGACTTCGATACAACGATACTTACATGTTGTGTGGTCGCTGGGAAATATTGCAGTTTGTAGTGACAGATGCCAGTATCGACGTTGATACAACGTTGAATACACGTTGTATTATTGTAGTTTCTAGTGACAGACGCCATGGTCGACGTTGATACAACGTCGCTTACACGTTGTGTGGTCGCTAGGAATTATTGCAGTTTGTAGTGACAGACGTCAGTATCGAAGTTGATACAACGTTACATACACGTTGTTTGCCCGCTGGGAATTATTGCAGTTTGTAGTAACAGACGCAAGTATCGACGTTGATACAACGTTGCATACACGTTATGTGGTCGCTGGGAATTATTACAGTTTGTAGTTACAGACGCCAGTATCGACCTTCATACAACGTGGCGTACACGTCGTGTGGTCGCTGGGAATTATAGTAGATTGTAGTGACAGACGCCAGTATTGACGTTGATACCACGTTGCTTACACGTTGTGTGGTCTCTGGGAATTATTGCAGTTTGTAGCGATAGACGTCAGTATCGACGTTGATAAAACGTTGCATACACATTGTATGCCCCCTAGTTTGTAGTGACAGGTGCCAGAATTGACGTTGATACAACGCTGCATACACGTTGTATGCCCCCTAGTTTGTAGTTGCAGACGCCAGTATTGACGTTGATACAACGCCGCATACACGTTGTCTGTCCCCTAGTTTGTAGTGACAGGCGCCAGAATTGACGTTGATACATCGCTGCATACACGTTGTATGTCCCCTAGTTTGAAGTGACAGACGCCAGAATCGACGTTGATACAACGTCGCATACACGGTGTATGCCCCCTAGTTTGTAGTGACAGACGCCAGAATTGACGTTGATACAACGTTGCATACACGTTGTATGCCCCCTAGTTTGTAGTGACAGACGCCAGAATTGACGTTGATACAATGTCGCATACACGTTGTATGCCCCCTAGTTTGTAGTGACAGACGCCAGAATTGACGATACAAGGTCGCATACACGTTGTATGCCCGCTAGTTTGTAGTGCTGGACGCCAGCATGTTCAAGAGGGATATAAAAGTTATGCAACGGAAGGATACATGTTGTAGTGATAGACGCCAGAATTGACGATACAAGGTCGCATACACGTTGTATGCCCGCTAGTTTGTAGTTCTAGACGCCAGCATGTTCAAGAGGGATATAAAAGTTCTACAACGGAAGGCTACATCATGTTCAAGAGGGATATAAAAGTTCTACAACGGAAGGTTACATGTTGTAGTGATAGACACCAGCATGTTCAAGTTCTACAAAAGTATGTTCAAGAGGGATATAAAAGTTCTGCAACGGAAGGTTACATGTTGTAGTGATAGACGCCAACATGTTCAAGTTCTACAAAAGTATGTTCAAGAGGGATATAAAACTTCTACAACGGAAGGTTACATGTTGTAGTGCTAGACACCAACATTTTCAAGAGGGATATAAAACTTCTACAACGGATGGTTACATGTTGTAGTGCTAGACATCAACATTTTCAAGAGGGATATAAAAGTTCTACAACGGAAGGTTACATGTTGTAGTGATAGACGCCAACATGTTCAAGTTCTACAAAAGTATGTTCAAGAGGGATATAAAACTTCTACAACGGAAGGTTACATGTTGTAGTGCTAGACACCAGCATGTTCAAGAGGGATATAAAAGTTCTACAACGGAAGGTTACATGTTGTAGTTCTAGACGCCAGCATGTTCAAGAGGGATATAAAAGTTCTGCAACGGAAGGTTACATGTTGTAGTGCTAGACGCCAACATGTTCAAGAGGGATATAAAAGTTCTACAACGGAAGGTTACATCATGTTCAAGAGGGATATAAAAGTTCTACAACGGAAGGTTACATCATGTTCAAGAGGGATATAAAAGTTCTACAACGGAAGGTTACATGTTGTAGTGATAGACACCAGCATGTTCAAGAGGGATATAAAAGTTCTACAACGGTAGGTTACATGTTGTAGTGATAGACGCCAGCATGTTCAAGAGGGATATAAAAGTTCTACAACGGAAGGTTACATGCTGCAGTGCTAGACGCGAGCATTTTCAAGACGGATATTTGTTTGTTTGATTTGAGGTTTAACGTCCCCGTCAACACTGTAAAGGTCATTTTGGAGACGTTGCTTCCAATTTTGTGGGACTTTTACCCGACATTGAGATGAAATGACATCTCAAGCCCTGTCGCCCAATGAAACCAAAAGGGTTTATTAGCATGGACGGTCCGCCTCGCACCACGGTTCCTGGACAGGCTTAGATCCTCTAAGCGGTTAACCAGTACTAGTGTGCGGGCCGGATTCAGCTCTGCGTGGAAGCATCGTGCAGCCCATAAATTTCTTCAAGCCCCTATGGGCGGGGGCGCATTCAAGACGGATATAAAAGTTATACAATGGAAGGTTACAACATGTTCAAGAGGGATATAAAAGTTCTACAACGGATTACATGTTGTAGTGCTAGACACCAGCATGTTCAAGAGGGATATAAAAGTTCTACAACGGAAGGTTACATGTTTGTTTCTCCGGGTACTCGGGATTCTCGTCCAACCCCGATTAACAATCGGCTCAATATAACTGAAATAGTGAGAAAGGGCCGTTAATTAAAAAAAGAGAAAAAAAACACAAGAAAAACAAGAAAAACAAACAAACAAACATACAATCCAGAGGTTTTGTCACTTCATAAGGAAGATAACCGGAGAAAAATTCATACCAGTATACTTAAAAACATTATCGCCCTTCTTTAATCTGCTATTCTGCCTATATTATACACGTCATGACCTCTTGAAAGAGACCGCCTTTAGAATTGTTAAAATGTTATCTTAACACAGGAATATATTACATATTCTGACTTAATTTGATATCAAACGTCACGCAGATTCGTACATAACCCCCTATAAATCGCTTTTAGCAGTAAGAAAGGTAGAGATGGGAGTGGTTTTCTGTTTCTCTTTTTTCATTCTCATTAATCATTTTTTTCTCAGGTTTCTCCATTTCATCTCCTATCTGTAGACAACACAAGATAACCCACAAGCTTTGATATGTTCCCACCAGGTACATAACGCTAATGCGACGTCGATGCGACGTTCATGTAACGTCATGACATTAGTGCAGCCCCACACCAACGTCGGTGCAACGTAAAAACGATTTTGTAACGTCACATCTACGTCGGTACAACGTCAAGTCGTTCATCCAACGTCACAATTACGTCGATGCAACGTCATGACGTTTATGCAGCGTCACATCTACGTCGGTACAACATCATGCCGTTTATACAACGACATATCTACTTCGATGCAACGTCACGTCTACGTCGTTGCAACATCATGACGTTTGTACAACGTCACATCTAAGTCGATAAAACGTCATACCGTTGTACAGAAGTTGATTTGACATCGCCCTTGCGAAGTGTGCCTACTGGAGTTAAATTCCAACAACAAAAACAACAGTCTCTTGTCAAAAATATATATGTGGGTATTGTTAGATGCAGTCCTAGCAAGCATACGAACAGCGAATGGTGACCAAAAATACTTTTAGTTCTGTGGTGTATTATTTGCTTCCAAAGATAAAAAAACCCTTTAATAATACATATTCTATCACACTGTACAGATCTGAGACTTCTTTGGACATGGAATTTTGTGCATTGGCTCATGTAACGGTTGCAACCGGACCATGTCGAGAAATGGCGTACTCTACAACTTGTGGAGAAGTGGCGTTCTCTACAACTTGTGGAGAAGTGGCGTTCTCTACAACTTGTGGAGAAATGGCGTACTCTAGAACTTGTGGAGAAATGGCCTTTTCTACAACTTCTGGAGAAATGGCGAACTCTGTAACTGGTGGAGGAATGGCGTACTCTACAACTTATGGACAAACGGCCTTTTTACAACTTCTGGAGAAATGGCGAACTCTGCAACTGGTGGAGGAATGGTGCACTCTACAACTTGTTTAGAAATGACGTACTCTACATCTTGTGGATAAGTGGCGTACTCTGCAACTTGTGGAGAAGTGGCGTACTGTACAACTTGTGGAGGAGTGGCGTACTCTACAACTTGTAGAGAAATGGCGTACTCTACAACTTGTGGAGAAATGGCATTTTCTACACATTCTGAAGAAATGGCGAACTCTGCAACTGGTGGAGGAATGGCGTATTCTACAACTTATGGACAAATGGCCAACTTGTTGAGAAATGGCGTACTCTACATCTTGTGGAGAAATCGCGTACTCTACAACTTGTGGAGAAATGGCGAACTCTGCAACTGGTGGAGGAATGGCGTACTCTACAACTTATGGACAAATTGCCTACTCTACAACTTGTTGAGAAATGGCCTCCTCTACATCTTCTGGAGAAATGGTGCACTCTACAAC
Source organism: Lucinisca nassula (assembly GCA_963580285.1). Lineage (NCBI taxonomy): Eukaryota > Metazoa > Mollusca > Bivalvia > Lucinida > Lucinidae > Lucinisca > Lucinisca nassula. The sequence goes on along the minus strand of OY757020.1, from coordinate 1,679,055 downwards.
TTGTTGAGAAATGGCCTACTCTACAACTTGTTGAGAAATAACATATTCTATAACTTGTGGAGAAATCGCGTACTCTACAACATGTGGAGAAGTGGCGTAATAGAAACAAGAAATTTATAGTTTTCATGTTTACTCTTTTTATATAACCATGCTATTGTTAAACACTAGTCGTCGTCAAACATCATTATGTAAATACCTTTGATAAGAGTCAGCAAATTTCAGGAAATGTTCCGTTCAATATGACTGAAGTATTACGCCATCTAGCGTGGATAAACTTAACTCCAGTTAAGGGGAATAGATACACCTACAGGGGAGGCAACTCCAGCAAAAGTATTTTTGTCTGCCATGTCAAAAGGGGTCAATTCTTAAAGGAAAGAATTTGCTCCTGATGAGCAAATTCTTTCCTTTAAGAGTAGACCACATTTTTCCGTGGGACAGAGTTTATAGAAAAGGGAACGGGCAGTTCCGAAAAGTTGTCTCCCTTTGAAAAATGACGTAAATATTGCCAGGTGTATCTATTCTCCTTCAAACTTTAGACCAGGTTATACGATCTCAAAGATATCATACTATACTGCACTATGTAGGAGTACAAGGAGACGTCTTACCGCCACCACACGGAACATTCCATAAATCTGCTAACTTCAAACTTTAGACCAGGTTATACGATCTCAAAGATAGAATATATACTACACTATGTAGGAGTACAAGGAGACGTTTTACCGCCACCACACGGAACATTTCTTAAATCTGCTAACTTCAAACTTTAGACCAGGTTATACGATCTCAAAGACAGAATATATACTACACTATGTAGGAGTACAAGGAGACGTTTTACCGCCACCACACGGAACATTTCTTAAATCTGCTAACTTCAAACTTATACGATCTCAAAGATAGAATATATACTGCACCATGTAGGAGTACAATGAGACGTTTTACCGCTACCACACGGAATATTCCATAAATCAACTAACTTCAAACTACAGACCAGGTTTTACGATCTCAAAGATAGAATATATACTATACTGTGTAGGAGTACAAGGAGACGTTTTCAAACTTTAGACCAGGTCATACGATCTCAAAGATAGAATATATACTATACTGTGTAGGAGTAGAAGGAGACGTTTTACCGCCACCGGAACATTTCATAAATCTGCTAACTTCAAACTTTTCCAGGTTATACGATCTCAAAGATAGAATATATACTGCACTATGTAGGAGTGCAAGGAGACCGCTACAACACGGAATATTCCTTAAATCTGCTAACTTCAAACTTTAGACCAGGTTATACGATCTCAAAGACAGAATATATACTATACTATGTAGGAGTACAAGGAGACGTTTTACCGCTACTGGAACATTTCTTAAATCTGCTAACTTCAAACTTTAGACCAGGTTATACGATCTCAAAGATATCATATATACTACACTATGTAGGAGTACAAGGAGACGTCTTACCGCCACCACACGGAACATTCCATAAATCTGCTAACTTCAAACTTTAGACCAGGTTATACGATCTCAAAGATAGAATATATACTATACTATGTAGGAGTACAAGGAGACGTTTTACCGCCACCACACAGAACATTTCTTACATCTGCTAACTTCAAACTTTAGACCAGGTTATACGATCTCAAAGATAGAATATATACTATACTATGTAGGAGTATAAGGAGACGTTTTACCGCCACCGGAACATTTCATAAATCTGCTAACTTCAAACTTTAGACCAGGTTATACGATCTCAAAGATAGAATATATTCTATACTATGTAGGAGTACAAGGAGACATTTTACCGCCACCACACGGAACATTTCTTAAATCTGCTAACTTCAAACTTTAGACCAGGTTATACGATCTCAAAGATAGAATATATACTATACTATGTATGAGTACAAGGAGACGTTTTACCGCCACCGGAACATTTCATAAATCTGCTAACTTCAAACTTAAGACCAGGTTATACGATCTCAAAGATAGAATTTAAACTACACTATGTAGGAGTACAAGGAGACGTTTTACCGCTACCGGAACATTTCATAAATCTGCTAACTTCAAACTTTAGACCAGGTTATACGATTTCAAAGATAGAATATATACTACACTATGTAGGAGTACAAGGAGACGTTTTACCGCTACCGGAACATTTCTTAAATCTGCTAACTTCAAACTATAGACCAGGTTATACGATCTCAAAGATAGAATATATACTATACTATGTAGGAGTACAAGAGACATTTTACCGCCACCGGAACATTTCTTAAATCAGCTAACTTCAAACTTTAGACCAGGTTATACGATCTCAAAGATAGAATTTAAACTACACTATGTAGGAGTACAAGGAGACGTTTTACCGCTACCGGAACATTTCATAAATCTGCTAACTTCAAACTTTAGACCAGGTTATACGATTTCAAAGATAGAATATATACTACACTATGTAGGAGTACAAGAGACGTTTTACCGCCATCGGAACATTCCTTAAATCTGCTGACTTCAAACTTTAGACCAGGTTATACGACCGCAAAGATAGAATATATACTACACTATGTAGGAGTACAAGGAGACATTTTACCGCCACCACACGGAACATTCCTTAAATCTGCTAACTTCAAACTTTAGACCAGGTTATACGATCTCAAAGATAGAAGATATACTACACTATGTAGGAGTACAAGGAGACGTTTTACCGCCACCGGAACATTTCTTAAATCTGCTAACTTCAAACTTTAGACCAGGTTATACGATCTCAAAGATGGAATATATACTACACTATGTAGGAGTACAATGAGACATTTTACCGCCACCACACGGAACATTCCATAAATCTGCTAACTTCAAACTTTAGACCAGGTTATACGATCTCAAAGATGGAATATATACTACACTATGTAGGAGTACAAGGAGACGTCTTACCGCAAACATACGGAACATTCTTTAAATCTGTTAAGTCCACACACTCGTCCAAGTAAACTGGTGTTTACAGCTCACCTGTCACGTAGTGAAGAGGTGAGCTTTTGGGATCACTTTTTTGTCCGTCGTCCGTCCGTGCGAATGTGCCTTAACTTTTCTTGTGAACAAACTAGAGATCACAGTTTTGGGCCAATCATCATCAAACTTGGTCAGAATGATTATCATGACAATATCTCGGTCAAGTTCGAATATGGGTTATGGCAGGGCAAATAGTAGGTCAGTAGGTCAAAACAAAGAAAAACCTTGTGAACACTCTAGAGGCCAAAGTTTTGGTCCGATCGTCATCAAACTTGCTCTAAATGATCATCTTGACAATATCTCGAACAGTTCGAATATGGGTCATGTCGGATCAAAAAGTAGGTAAGTAGGCCAAATATTAGAAAAACCTTGTGAATACACTAGAGGCCACGGTTTTGGTCCGATAATCATCAAGATTGCTCAGAATGATTATCTTGACAATATCTTGTTCAAGTTTGAATATGGGTCATGTTGGGTCGAAAAGTAGGTCAGTAGGTCAAATCAGAGAAAAACATTGTGAACACACAAGAGGCCACAGTTTTGGTTCGATCATCATAAAACTTGTCCAGAATGATCATCTTGACAATATCTCAGTCATGTTCGGATATGGGTGTTGTTGGGTCAAAAATAGGTCAGTTGGTCAAATCATAGAAAAACCTTCTGAACACACTAGAGGCCACAGGTTTGGTCCAATCATCATCACCCTAATGATTGGTTTGGTCCAATCATCTTGATAATATATTAGTCATATTCGAATATGGGTCATGTTGGGTCACTAAGTAGGTCAGTAGGCCGAATCATAGAAAAAAAAACTTGTGAATACACTTGAGGGCACAGTTTTGGTCCAATCATCATCAAACTTGCCCAGAATGATAATCTTGACATTATCTCGGTCAAGTTCGAATACGGGTCATGTCTGGTCAATAAGTAGGTCAGTAGGTCAAATCATATAAAAACATAATGGACACACTCGAGGCCACAGTTTTTGTCCGATCATCATCAAACTTGCTCAGAATGATCATCCTGAGAATATCTCGGTCAGTTTTGAATATGGATCATGTCGGATCAAAAAGTAGGTCAGTAGGTCAGATTGTTGATAAAGCTTGTGAACACACTAGAGGCCCCAGTTTTGGTCCGATCATCATCAATCTTGCTCAGAATGATCAGCTTGGCAATATCTGGGTCAAGTTTGAATATGGGTCATGTCGGGTCAAAAAGTAGTTCGGCAGTTCAAATCATAGAAAAAGGTTGTGAAAAATCTAAGAGGCCACAGCTTTAGTTCAATCATCATAAAACTTGCCAAGAATGATCATCTGAACAATATCTCAGTTAAATTCGAATATTGGTCATGTCAAATCAAGAAGTAGATCTGTAGGTTATTTTGTCATAACTTTTGAACCGTTTGAGATAGAGCCTTCATATTTGGCATGTAGGTTCCTTGTGACATGTGATCTTGACCTGTGATCTACTTTATCATAACCTTTGAACCATATGAGATAAGAGCCTTCATAATTGTATGTTCCTTGTGACAAGGTTTTCCCAACAATTCAAAAATTTTGACCCATCACCTTGACCTTTGACCTACTTTGTCATAACTTTTAAGCATTGGAGATACAGCCTTGATAACTGGCATGTAGTTCCTTGCGACAAGGGTTTCCTATTCATACATAAACTGATCTGTGACCTTTATCTTTACGTTTTACCGACTTTATCATCACTTTTGAACCATTGGAGATAGTGCCTTCATATTTGGCATGTATGTTCCTTGTGAAAAGGTCTTCCCTTCCATACACACAATTGTGTCTTATGACCTTGACCTTTGACCTACTTTGTCATAATTTTTGAAGTATTTGAGATAGAGCATTCATATTTGGCATGTATGTTCCTTATGGCAACGACTTTCACCCATACAAAACATTTGACCTGTGACCTTGACCACCTTTGACCTTCTTTCTCATAACTTTTGAACCATTTAAGATAGAGCCTTTATATTTTGCATGTAGGGACCCTGTGACAAGACCTTCCCAACCATGCAAAAATTTTGATCTATGACCTTGACCTTTGACCTTCTTTCTCATAACTTTTGAACCATTTTAGATAGCGCCTTCATATTTGGCATGTAGGGTCATTGTGAAAAGGGCTTCCCAACCATGCAAAAAATTTGACCCGTGACCTTGATCTGTGACCTACTTAATCATAACTTTGGAACCATTTGAGATACAGCCTTCATATTTGGAATGTATATTCCTTGTGACAATGGCTTTACATCCATACAAAAAGTTTGACCTGTGACCTTGACCTTTGACCTACTTATCATTACTTTTGAACCATTTGAGATAGAGCCTTTATATTTGGCATATATTTTCCTGCTGACAAGGCACCTTACTGTATTACCTACCATTTCATTGCTACAGTGTGGATCAGGTGATCGATCCAGGGCCATCATGGCCCTCTTTTTTTTTTTTTTTTTTTTTTTTGTTTTTTTTATTGATGAAATGTATTGAAGTATATTTATGGAAACATAAATAAATAGTCTTTTTTTTTTCTTTTTCTTTCGGCAATACCGTCGATCAGACCTGCATTGAAACACAAAAACATGCATCAAGTAAATAAGTTCGTATCATGAATAAAAATCAAAAATGAGTTCCTTTAAGAGCAATGAAAACATTCATAAGAAAGAAGATGGGTCATACTAGGTAGTTTCGGCTAATAAAGCCTTATCAGTGACCCTGTAATGATCCGGCAAAGAAAGCCAGAGGAAACATACTGCAATTTTGCGAATTTCGAATAGGCAGTCGATTCAAAGACTGATATAAATCAAAATGGGGACCAAATTATTAAAAACCTGTCTACAATATGAGTCTAAACCAATAATTTATTTCTGATTTCTCAGAATATTCACGCTGATCTCAAAGGACCAAAAGTAAAATATAAACTGCACTATGGTTGATGTACGGGGAGACGTTTTACGGCCGCCATACGGCACAACACCAGCTGCAGTGAAGGCAAATAAAAATCAAAAATGAGTTCCTTTAAGAGCAATGTAAACATTCATAAGAAAGAAGATGGGTCATACTACGTAGTTTCGGCTAATAAAGCCTCATCAGTGACCCTGTAATGATCCGGCAAAGAAAGCCAGAGGAAACATACTGCAAATTTGCGAATTTCGAATAGGCAGTCGATTCAAAGACTGATATAAATCAAAATGGGGACTAAATTATTAAAAACCTGTCTACAATATGAGTCTAAACCAATAATTTATTTCTGAACACACGTTGGTCCCCCCTCACTTGGGGCTTGGTTCTAAGATAATAATTCCCTAGGTACTTTAGAATTAGTTCGAATTAACCATGGTGCAGAGCCATGTGTGTAAGATCGCTAATATTACAATAATTACGTGAAAACTATGATCTCCGCTCCATCGGGAATTGGTTCCTTGATAATAATTCCCTAGGTACTAAAGAACGACTTGGAATCAGCCATGGTGCAAGGGCATATCGGTATAAGAAGTATTGGAGTTTGACTCTAATATTACAATAATTACATGTATACTATGGTCCCCCTCCATCGGGGATTGATTCTATGATTATAATTCCCTAGGTACTTAAGAACGACTTGGAATCAGCCATGGTGCACGAGCCATTGGTGTAAGAAGTATTGAAGTTTGACTCATATATTACAATAATTACATGTATACTATGGTCCCCCCTCCATCGAGACTTGGTTCTATGATAAAAATTCCCTAGGTACTTAAGAACGACTTGGAATCATCCATGGTGCAAGAGCCATTGGTGTAAGAAGTATTGGAGTTTGACTCTAATATTACAATAATTACATGTATACTATGGTCCCCCCTCCATCGGGGCTTGGTTCAATGATAATAATTCCCTAGGTACTTTAGACCAGGTTATACGATCTCAAAGATATCATATATACTACACTATGTAGGAGTACAAGGAGACGTCTTACCGCCACCACACGGAACATTCCATAAATCTGCTAACTTCAAACTTTAGACCAGGTTATACGATCTCAAAGATAGAATATATACTATACTATAAAGGAGTACAAGGAGACGTTTTACTGCCACCGGAACATTTCATAAATCTGCTAACTTCAAACTTTAGACCAGGTTATACGATCTCAAAGATAGAATTTAAACTACACTATGTAGGAGTACAAGGAGACGTTTTACCGCTACCGGAACATTTCATAAATCTGCTTACTTCAAACTTTAGACCAGGTTATACGATTTCAAAGATAGAATATATACTACACTATGTAGGAGTACAAGGAGACGTTTTACCGCTACCGGAACATTTCTTAAATCTGCTAACTTCAAACTATAGACCAGGTTATACGATCTCAAAGATAGAATATATACTATACTATGTAGGAGTACAAGAGACATTTTACCGCCACCGGAACATGTATTTTTCTGCTTTGCAGTCTACAAGAAATATTACTTGAATATGGGGCTGGGATACTACAACGGTAAACCATTCTCGACGTTTGACGTGGACCGGACCCATTACAATTGTTCCGTCAAATGTCACGGCGGAGGCTGGTACTCATCCTGCTCTGACGTCAATCCTAATGGAGAGTACATTACGCCGGGTACCGTGTGCAATAAAGGCGGGAGACACAACCCGGGATACGGCGGCATCATTTATAAACAGTGGATGGGCTTCAAGTCTTTGAAGTCAACAAAACTGATGTTCAGGAGGCAGTGATTATCCAGTCAGGTCTTCTCGCATATATGAATTTTAACTCATTTGTCTTACTTGCTGTAAAGTAGAAGTAAAACAAAGATCAGGAATTGATACAATTAACTTACTCCATCCATAAAAGACACCAAAGGGAAAGAAATACAAACATTAAGCGACCAGACCATAATGGAAACCTAAACAAAGGAAGGCCATATGGACAGTTACTTTCCCACAAAATGGCCATATGGCCATCCAAAATTAAAAGACACAAGTGATACACACAGTAAGTAACAAACAACAACATAAACAAATCGCCACAGAAGAGCCGCCTTGGAACGGTCAGTGGAAGATTTCCACTGGGTAAGTTTTAACAGCTGTAAGTTTTACAGAATTTCCTGTTTCAAGCACAGTGTAGGTCCTGATCAGATGCCGCCTTTCGCGGCGTCTGATCAGGGTCTATACCGTTTGCCAATGTTTCACTTTGGGACAAATAATTGTATGATATATAAATTTTATGGATTAGTTGTGTTACATGAAATAAATTTGATTATATATATGTCTGTTTGTTTGTTTGATTTTGGGTTAAACCTCCCCGTGAACACTATTTAGGTCATTTTAGCTTTTACTCCACACTGAGATAAAATTACACCCAAGCCCTGCCACCCAAAGAATCCAGTAGGATTTATATGCAAGTACGGTCCGACTCGCACCACTTTCCCTGGGTGATTATGTGTGTACTTCCGGTCTTGGTTTGTTTTAGGGTTATGGTGACGACAGCCGTACCAAGACTAAGTCCAACAGGTCAGTCGCCCCCGCCCATCGGGGCTTGAAGAAATAGATGGGCTGCATGATGTTCCACGCAGAGCTGAAACCGACCGCACACGAGTATTGGTAAACCGCTAAGAGTCTCTAAGCCTGCCCAGGCAAAGCGGTGCGAGTCGGCCTGTCCATGCTTATAAACCCTATTGGTTTCATTGGGCGGCAGGGCTTGAGATGTCATTTCATCTCAATGTCGGGTAAAAGTCTCCCAAAATTGGAAGCAACGTCTCCAAAATGACCTTTACAGTGTTGATGGGAACGTTAAACCCCACATCAAACAAACAAAACCAACTGGCCAGTTTACAACATACCTAAAGCACAGAATATTTTCATATATTGTTTTTATATTTTTCTTATGCATTGCTCAAAACAGTTAACATTACGATAACACATCCGTGCAAATTAGTGCATTCTTTCATATCTCCAAAATGGTGAAATTTCTCATGAAAAATGGTGATATTTTTCTTATTTTTACTCCAAACATAGGTTGTGGGTGCTCGTTAGAACCGCCTCATTGAGGCGGTTCTAACGAGTACCCACAACCTATGTCTTGGAGCAGAAATAAGAAAACTAATGTATACTCCCATAAACCCCAGTTTTCTCTATATAAAGTGGGGTTATGGGGGTCTTCATTTCACGGACTGGTTCCCGTGATGAGGAGCAAGCCTTTATGCCTGTATAACATCATTGCTTGGCAATAGTCAGACTCAAGGAAAGGCACTTTTTTAAAGTGACGTCTCTTAACAATGTTCATGCAAACGTCAAGAAGCAAGGTTCATGTGCAAAGCAATAATGTGAGCTACAGCATGGATACCCCTATAAAACGGCTGAAATTCGGTATGGGGCGATCTAGATCTGTTCAGTATTTGAGTTTGGATCAGAATCATGTCAATCCTTGGGTTATGCGTTATTTTGGGCTTCATAGTGACTTCATGTGGTGTTAGGCGGCTCTTGGAAGAAGTTAAAGACAAAGATAAAGATAAAGAAGCTTTATTTAACGTCGCATATTCGAAACAAATAACATAAGCTTTGTAGAGCTTTTATTGCGACAAACAAAGTATCCTCTAGCAAATACTTACCTGCCTTCATTTATCTTCCTAGGACTACCCCTGATAATGCGAGCGTCAGCCAAGGGAGCTCCTAGTACCATTTTTCACACCTTTGATATGGCGCGACCGGGGATCGAACCCGCGACCTCCCATTCCCGAAGCGAACGCTCTACCACTGAGCTAACGTGGTTCGCTATTGAGGTCGCTCAAGCTGTCGCTTTGCTTTAAAGTGGGTACACCCAAAGGATCGTTGCTGAACGCTTTGATGTATCGAGCAGTGTTGTTTCCAGGCTATGGCGACGCCCAAGGAGACGAGCGAGTTTACTTGACAAGAAGGACGAGGCCGACACCGCATGTCGAGGGAAGATCAATATCTGCGAAATCTAGCGCTACTAAATTGGCAGTACACGGCCAGAAGGCTACAAATCGATTTCTAGCATGCAATTGGTCAGAGGGTATCCGATCAAACTATACGTTGCAGGTTACATGGAGGTGATCTGAGGGCCAGACGTCCGGCCAGGGAGACTATTCTCACCAGGCAACATCGTGCACGGCGATAAGCTTAAGATATTGCCCAAGAACATCAGAACTGGTGATTGCAAGACTGGCTTACAGTTCTGTTCACGGATGAAAGCAGATTTCACTTGAATGCATGTGATCTACATGTTCGAGTCTGGAGACGACCCGGAGAAAGAAACGATGACTACAACATTGTGGAAACAGACAGATATGGAGGGGTTTCAGTGACGGTATGTGTTGGAATTTCTTATGAAGGCCGACCGGACTTGCACGTGATAAACGGAGGTACATTGACTGCATTACGGTATCGAGATGAAATTCTAGATCCTATTGTGAGGCCTTTCGCTGTTGCAATCGGTGACAATTTCATTCTGATGATGCCAGGAGTGTTATGCTGCTCGAGGTGATCTTACACATTACTGACTGGAAAAAGTGTTTGATTTGTGCATGTCTATGACAGTTGAAATAATCTGACGTAAAGATGGCGTTTTCTCAAACATTTATGCAAATTCTTCCTTAACAAGTTACAGGCCGTGATTTGTGAACATGTTGCCAATGTTTGCCATTTACATGTTGCAGATAAAGTTATTCATCTTTGTGAATAGTTGTTTCATCATCAACACCTATATACTATGAGAAAATATGTGTTTGCTCCTTTAATTATTTTGAGCAGTGTATATTATAAGAGCCTGAGCACGAAAAAAACCTACATAAAGCCGTGCGACCTTCAAATATCCGGCTCAGTTGGTCATTTACTCATTAGGACAATAGATAACCCACAGGCTATAGAGGTACATGCGATCAGCGAAGGCTCTGATCAGACTGTGCGAATGCGAAGGCTGGTCTGAGTCTTCGCTGGTCGCACATGCCGTAACGTAGGTTTTGTTGCGCGCTAGCTCATATTTGTGGGTCACCGATGACTCGGACTCATCAATACCCGGACTTGAATCTGTCCGTTTCCGATAATTTTCATGTCGCGGGTGCTGTGTCCATTTTGGTATTGATGGGTCCGAGGCTACACTGAACATGATGGCCACCAGAGCTGAAACTCTCAAACCTGAAAATACAAACCTCAAAATGATTTCTTATCCTGAACAGCCAGACTTAGTATAAAATAATTTCTCAGAAATGTTCCTTTGGTGACCGTCAACCAAAATTGCTGAAACCCTCTTCTCCACCATATATTAACTACAATTTCATTTGTACAAGATAGATCAGGTGAGCGATCCAGGGCCATCATGATCCTCTTGTTGTAAAGCTTACTACTAGCAAGACAAATCTGGCACGCCTATAATTGGAAATGGACCACTCGGAACTTATTAGGTGGAAGATATCATTGACAAATAGTTCGAACAATTTGACATGAGACTGGTGATCTCTATTATCATAATTTCACACCGAACTGAATGCATATATTTATCTTCGCCGTTTTCCGAAGAGGTATATACTGTTATTCAATACATAGAGGTTAGTAAATGGGTCGCCATTCACGAGATGTCGACAATTCACGAGAAGTTTACGAAAACCGATCTATTAGGTGAAAACACCTACATTTATTCTTTGCATAAAAGTCAGTCTCATGTCAAATTGCACCAACTATATATGGCTTAAACACTTTCTTAAGTCTTTGCGGAACAATAGGTACATATAACGTATATCAGACCACTGTGTTCTATATTACTTGTAAGTGCATAATTATCACAAATGAAACACGTTTTTCATTGGCTAGAAGCGCATCACGTACAAGTCACTAGTCTGCGGTAGATGCACAGCGGGCACTATAGCATTTGAATTGGACCGGTCCAAGTCCAGTCTTATAGTGCCCGCTACGAGATAATTAATCATGATTAATTAACCCTTTTTGTATCAAAGGGAATCTTTCTCCTTATATATTGCAGGAGTTCATTTCAAAATTTAGGGGTGTCGGGTAGTGTTTTCTTCATATTTGTTTTAAAATGGCTTATCTTTTTGCAAACAATGTAGGCCCTGATCAGACGCCGCGTTCTGCGGCGTCTGATCTGGGTCTGCACTGTTTGCCTGGGTACCCGTTTAGGGGTTTCTGGTACTAAATGGGTTAATTAACTGTGTTGTGTCGTGAGCTGCCCAGAAATGCCGACCCGGAACGTGATGGGTTTTACCCACTTGGATATTCCATGGGACCCGGGGAGTGAGAAAATTGTGCAGACTAGACCACAGCTCCTGCAGACAAGACAGCCAACTCGAAGTAACGACACCAGCCAAGTTGCCAGGAGAGTTTCACCCATTTATCCAGGTAAGACGGCCCTGCTCCGTCCCTAGTCCTGGTCTCACATAAGGGTTATTAAAATAAGTTATTTGGCGACGAGCGATAAAACGGAAGGGGGTTTCTCCGGCCATTTCGTTAGAAATGTATTACTACTTTACGAGTTTATCCTCGAAATTCGTGAGGGACGGTGAACATGATACGCGGAACACTTCGTTATTTATTTGACGTTGGGGATTGTGAAAGGTTCAAATTTACTTCACGTTTTCGGACGTGAGAGACGGTGAACATGATACGCGGTTTCTTTTGTTTACATAAGGAACTGTGAAGCGTTCAATTAAATAGCCTGACAGGTTGAAATTATGGGCAGATGGAGTTTGGAGGCATTTAGCTTCTTGGTTTGGCCGGTTTATTTTTTCAACATCGTGGAGCCAGTCAGTTTGGGGACAACCGCTTAGTTTGGCGTTTAGTTGAATGAACCAATTCTCAAGGCAGTCTTAAATTAATTGAAGTTTAGATAATTAAATTGATTTGTGTTTGTCTTCTGCCAGTTTTTGTCTTGGGACAATTTTCGGTTTGAAAAAATTCTAAATTGTCTCATGCCAGTTGGGGTTTAGTTTTGCCTGGTTGGGTGGCTGATTTTCTCCGTGGAATGGTAGAGGAATACCTGGTTGTCAAGACAGAAGAAAAGGTAATATCTTGTGTTTTCTAAACCATAAGGTTAACGTGTACTTTTCTTTGATTTTTCGCTGTATTTTATACGCGACCACTATCATTAAAGAAATTCCTAACCTGTATCATTGTGGTATTAATTCAAGAAACCTATGTCAACTCTTTGGCATATTCTATACACAAAGTACTTTCTTGAATAAAATTGTTGACAAATAGCTGTCTGTAGACATTTTTGGAGAAAATATTATTTTCTGAGTTTTCTTAACCGAAAATATTGTTTTTCTTAAATTTTCGTTGTATTCTATACACGAAATATTTCTGGCTGTCTACATTTGTGGAGAAAAGGTTATTTTCTTGAGTTTTCTAAACCGAAAATAGTGTTTTTCTTCAATTTTCGTTTTATTGAAAAGTATTTGCAAACAGCCATTTACTGAAAAAGCATTGTTCTTACATTCTAAGAGTATACTATACCCAAAATAGTTAAAAAAAAGAACTGCTTATTACGTAAAAGAAGCCAGCTATCTATTGAAAAAGCATTGTTCTAACGTTTTAGAAGTATTCTATACTCAAAATTGTTAGTAAATAGCTGCTAATTACTTAAAAGACAGACTTTTCTAGGGTTTTCGCAGTATTCTATACGCGAAAATTATTGAAAAGTGTCTTGCCTGTCGAAAAGCGGACAAAAAGAGATAAATATACTGGGAAAAGAATCTCTGGAGTTTTCTATACACGGAGGTTATTCTTGAAATGTATATAAATCACACTTTACACAAGTTTGTATTTGTCACACCTTGCACAAATGAAAGAGGAAATGTTGAGGCTAAGATTATTGACCAGACAGGTGGCTTGATGGAGCATTTGTCGACTTCTAGATACACAGGCGCCGGACGACACCATCATTTCACGTGGACAGAATTGACAGAAGAATGTAGTGGACATGGAGTGGATTTCTAATCCCCATGGCTGTGAACAGCAGATGACATGGAGTGGATTTCTAATCCCCATGGCTAGAAACAGCAGAGGACATGGAGTGGATTTCTAATCCCCATGGCTAGGAACAGCAGAGGACATGGAGTGGATTTCTAATCCCCATGGCTAGGAACAGCAGAGGACATGGAGTGGATTTCTAATCCTCATGGCTAGGAACAGCAGAGGACATGGAGTGGATTTCTAATCCCCATGGCTAGGAACAGCAGAGGACATGGAGTGGATTTCTAATCCCCATGGCTAGGAACAGCAGAGGACATGGAGTGGATTTCTAATCCCCATGGCTAGGAACAGCAGAGGACATGGAGTGGATTTCTAATCCCCATGGCTAGGAACAGCAGATGACATGGAGTGGATTTCTAATCCCCATGGCTAGGAACAGCAGATGACATGGAGTGGATTTCTAATCCCCATAGCTAGGAACAGCAGAGGACATGGAGTGGATTTCTAATCCCCATGGCTAGGAACTGAAGAGCACATGGAGTGGATTTCTAATCCCCATGGCTAGGAACAGCAGAGGACATGGAGTGGATTTCTAATCCCCATGGCTAGGAACAGCAGATGACATGGAGTGGATTTCTAATCCCCATAGCTAGGAACAGCAGATGACATGGAGTGGATTTCTAATCCCCATGGTCAAGAACAGCAGATGACATGGGGTGGATTTCTAATCCCCATGGCTGTGAACAGCAGATGACATGGAGTGGATTTCTAATCCCGATGGCTAGGAACAGCAGAGGACATGGGGTGGATTTCTAATCCCCATGGCTAGGAACAACAGATGACATGGGGTGGATTTCTAATCCCCATGGCTAGGAACAGCAGAGGACATGGAGTGGATTTCTAATCCTCATGGCTAGGAACAGCAGAGGACATGGAGTGGATTTCTAATCCCCATGGCTAGGAACAACAGAGGACATGGAGTTGATTTCTAATCCCCATGGCCAGGAACAGCAGAGGACATGGAGTTGATTTCTTATCCCCATGGCCAGGAACAGCAGATGACATGGGGTGGATTTCTAATCCCCATGGCTGTGAACAGCAGATGACATGGAGTGTATTTCTAATCCCGATGGCTAGGAACAACAGAGGACATGGAGTTGATTTCTAATCCCCATGGCTAGGAACAGCAGAGGACATGGAGTGGATTTCTAATCCCCATGGCTAGGAACAACAGAGGACATGGAGTTGATTTCTAATCCCCATGGCTAGGAACAGCAGAGGACATGGAGTGGATTTCTAATCCTCATGGCCAGGAACAGCAGAGGACATGGAGTGGATTTCTAATCTCCATGGCTAGGAACAACAGAGGACATGGAGTGGATTTCTAATCCCCATAGCTAGGAACAGCAGATGACATGGAGTGGATTTCTAATCCCGATGGCCAGGAACAGAAGAGGACATGGAGTGGATTTCATGAAGCATTTAAAGATTGACAGAACAACGTAGTGACTGACCAGCCAGATGGTGCTCTTGAGTGCTTGGAGTCTTCTAGACACACCCACTCCGGTCGACATCATCAAGCAAAACTGGGAGGATAGTTTCACGTGAAAAAATAGTCTTTGGCCTCTCCTAAAACAGGTATAAGAATGAACTCGGTAAGAAGGAACTAGAAATGCGTCCATAGGACACGGATGCCCCCGCCTGAAAATATGTCAATGTTCGTATTCATCCATAGAAAGTTATTGACCGTGTTTAAGTTTTGGACCCTTTTTCACATTTCACCTTTAAGTATGACCTTGACCTTGGAGGTAAAGACCTTGGTTTTGTGTGAGGCAGATTGTCTCATGATGGCCAACATTTCTGCCAAGTAATTTCAAAATCCATCCAGAGATAAGAAAGTTATTGACTGCGTTTAAGTTTCGGACCATTTTTTTTTACCTTTGACCTCTAAGTATGACCTTGACCTTGGAGGTACGGATCTGGGTTTGCACGAGACATATCGTCTCATTTTGGTTAACATTTCTTCAAAGTAATTTCAAAATCCATCCAGAAATAAGTAAGTTATTGACTGCGTTTAAGTTTCGGACCCTTTTTTGACCTTTGACCTCTAAGTATGACCTTGGCCTTGGAGGTACAACATGGGTTTTGCACGTGACACATCGTCTCATGATGGTTAACATTTCTACAATGTAATTTCAAAATCCATTCAGAAATAAGAAAGTTATTGACTGCGTTTAAGTTTCGGACCCTTTTTTGACCTTTGGCCTCTAAGTATGACCTTGAACTTGGAGGTACGGACCTGGGTTTTGCACGTGACATGTCTCATGATGGTTAACATTTCTGCCAAGTAATTTTAAAATCCATCAAGAAATAAGGAAGTTATTGACCGCGTTTAAGTTTCGGACGCACGGACGGACGGACGGACGGCCGGCCGGACAGGGGCAACGCTATATGCCCTATCCACCATTCTTCGAATGGCAGGGGCATAACAAAGAGATAGGCCTCATGCCAGTGAATATGATTCCTACAGTTGTAAAAGACATCCATGGTCAAAATCACATGGTAAGAAGTATGAAGGGTCAAGAAGGTTACTTTCGTCGTCAAGAAGGCAAACCATACCAAGGTCGAACTCCAGGGGTAAAAGGTTAATACCACCCACAAGAGGGCAGATTATGTCAAGATTGGAGACACCTTCTAAAAGGCATGGAAGGCCAATCTCACCTTCAGGAGGACAGGAATTGTCAAGGTCACCTAGGAGGCATGGAAGGTTAAGCTCACCTTCAAGAAGACATGGATTGTCAAGGTCACCTTCTAGAGGGCATGAAAGGTCAAGATCACATTCAAGACGGCATGATGTGAGGAAATCACCTTCAAGAAGGTAAGGAAGGTCAAGGTCGCCTTCATGAAGACGTGAAGCATCGAGGTCACCTTCAAGAAGGTACGGAAAGTCAAAATCGCCTTCATGAAGGCATGGAATGTTTATGACTTCAAGAATGCATGGCAGGCCAAGATCACCTTCATGAAAGTATGACAGGTCAAGGTCACCAAGAAAGCATGACAAGCCAAGATCACGCTCCAGATATGCAAGGTCAGGGTCACAGACAAGATCATACACTCGACACCAGATATCAAGGTCACGCTGTGATCCAAGGTCATATTCATGACAGAGAGTGTCAAGACACTGATGCTTCCACTTCTCGGTCAAGGTCACCATAGCATACCACAAGAGATATGAAAAAAAATGATGATGACAACATATCACATCCTGAGGAGTCTTCTAGACACTACAGGAGAGCGAGGCATGGTGATCCGAAACAGCTTCCAAAGAATCATGGATTTGGTGGAAATGAATGCTGGATGTATTTTAAACAGATGGAAGTTTGTCAGCTACAGATCAGTTTATTCAGCCACCAAGTTTGCTTTCTGTGTTACAGAAGGCTAAGACAAGCTTCCTACGTTATATTGGTTACCTAAACTTCATAAAAGACCATACAAAGCACGGTTTATTGCCAATTTAAGCTCTTGTACCACCACTGAACTCACCAAATTATTAACTTCATGTTTGACTGCCATCAAAAAACATGTGATGAAATATTGCAACAAAGTCTTCGAAAGATCACGTAGAAATCTGTTTTGGTCTATAACAAATTCTAATGAAGTTTTAAATAAAGTGAACTCCAGGCGTTTTCGTGCTTCAAGTCTGTCTGCTTATGATTTTTCCACCCTTTACACTACACTTCCTCATACTCGTATAAAAGAAAAAGACTTAATGATTTAACCGAATGGACATTTCATAGGGAAGACTCCCTCTATCTTGCATGTAATGTAAGACATGCTTTTTCACTTCTGAAGAGCATAAAAAATATACTTTATGGTCATGTCAGAAAGTGTGTGAAGCTCTCACTTTTCTACTTGACAATATTTACATAAGGTTTGGTACTAAGTTATTTAAACAAGTTGTGGGTATTCCGATGGGTACTAATTGCGCACCACTTGTGGCTGATTTGTTTTTGTTTTGTTATGATGAAAGATACTTCATGATGTCCCTTTCTGCTGAAAATTAGTCTGAAATCATTTAAGCTTTTAGCTGCACCTCTAGATATTTGGATGATTTATTAAATATTGATAATACCTATTTCGATGGTTTGATCAGTCAAATTTACCCCCACAGAACTTCAGTTAAATAAAGCAAATTCTTCTGATACCGATGCCCCATTTTGGATTTACATCTCTCTATTGTAGATGGGTTTGTTTCGTGCAAAATTTATGATAAACGAGATGATTTTGATTTTGAGATTGTAAGTTTTCCTTTTTTGGATGGTGATGTTCCTCGTTCGCCATCCATGGCGTTTGTATTCCGCAATCAATTTGATTTACCAGAGTGTGTAGTCATGTAACTGACTTCAACACTCGTAATAAATTGTTAACGGCTATACTTCTTAATCAGGGTTATCGGTACCATAAACTACGCAAAATAGAAGTGAAAGCAATGATCAGGAATCAATACAATCAAACCACAGTTCCCATCAGAGACACCAAAGGGAAAGAAGCACAAACATGAAACAACAGACCTAATGGAAACACCAATAGCGGAAAGCCAAAAGGACAGTTACTTTCCCACAAAATGGCCAATAGGCTATCCAAAATAAAATAATATAAGCATCACAAACACCCAAAGACAAATCATAACAAAAATAAACCGCGACAGAAGAACCGCCTTGGAACGGTCAGTGAAAACTAATTCCACTGGGGGGGGGGGGGAGGGGGGGGGGGGGCTTAAATCGATTTTACGGGGCCACAATCCTCGCCCTTACTTCTGTCGCGATTTAGACAAATAATTTGTTCAGTCGGCAAAGCCTTTTCAAAATTTTATACACGCCATTATGATTTTATTTCAAAATTCAATATTGGACTTAAATCTCTTCTCTATCGGGACCCGAATTTTATGGTGACTTAGTATATATATTCAGAAAAATATATAACCGCTATGACTTCAGCATCCAATTTTGTAAAATCATTCTTCGATATAAAAATATAAAAAGATTGGGTACAACATGAATGTTTTATGACAGACTGCATGCATTCACGGTTGACAACTTTGCTTCCCTCCTTAATTGAACGCCGGTGGGTCAGGACTAGGATTCTATGACGGTTCCAGCGTAAAGGCTTGCTGAGAATAAGAGCGATCTAATTCAATGTAACGTTGGTTGGTGCCTGATACTCTGTCTCTGGTTGGGTCCATCGGAGTCTAAATGTTGGTTTTCTTTTGCTTCGGCATTTCAGTGGTGTCTTGCTGTCGAGTCCTCACCGTTGTTTCATCTCTGTGGTTGTTTGATTTTTTTGTGTTCACGGAGATGTTGCACTGATGAGTTAGGAGGCCTTCATGTGGACTGAACAAATTATTTGTCTAAATCGCGACGGAAGTAAGGGCGAGGATTGTGGCCACGTAAAATCGATTTAAGCCCCCCAGTGGAATTCGTTTCCGCTGAACGTTCCAAGGCGGTTCTTCTGTCGCGTTTTATTTTTGTTATGGTTTGTCTTTGGGTGTTTGTGTCGCTTTTGGATAGCCTATTGGCCATTTTGTGGGAAAGTAACTGTCCTTTTCGCTTTCCGCTATTGATGTTTCCATTGGGGTCTGTTGTTTCTTGTTTGTATTTCTTTCCCTTTGGTGTCTCTGATGGGAACTGTGGGTTAATTGTATCGATTCCTGATCATTGCCTCCACTTCTATTTTATTTAAATAACATTTTCTCTTTGCCTCCATATTAAAGAAAGTCGCGTTTGAATGAATAGAAGGTTTTAGCTGGAGTAGAAAGAGTATAGGCTTGTAAATAGCAGTTTCTCTTTGCCCACATATTAAAGAAAGACGCAGTTGAACGAGCAAAATAAATTTTAGCTGGAGTAGAAAGAGTATAGGCTTATAAATAGTAATTTCTTTTTGCCTCCATAAAATCAAACATTTGAATGAACAGGAATGAGATTTTAGCCACAGTAATGTTTACCAGTTATCTTGGATACTATCTTCTAGGCGAGATTATGAAAGTGAGAAAGGCTCATTCAAGTTTAACATTGTCTTTAATGTTCAGAGAGCCCCAAGGGTCAGCCAGCTCAAAGGGTTGAGGGATTATCTTAATAAAGGTCAACATGAAAATGCAGACAGTTAAGGAATTCAGATCCTCTGATGCCATGTGCAGCATACCGCACATGGGTACTAGTGAGCTGCTTGGGGGGTCTGGATTTGCCGGGGCGGGGTGGTTTGAGTCGGACTGTCCATGCATATAGGCTATGTTGGTTTCCTTGTGCGACAGGAATTAAGATGTCGTTTCATCTCGGGAAAGGGTCCCGCAGGGATGGGGGCGGCGTCTCCGGGGTGGCTTATGTGGTGTTGTTTGATCGGGACGTTGGGTCTCGGGCCAGGTAAACAGAAAATGTATCTATCTGACACACAAGCTGTAGATTTGTCCTGCGGTGGTTGTCATTACTGCACCAGGCCAGATGTTTAATGGGTCAGGTTCACGGAAAATGTGGGTGGCTCCATTCAGGTACAATTAGCTGGGCAGGGAGGAAAAATAATGGGATATGCCATAAGGAGACAACCACAGAGATGAAAGGCAATTCATTACTAGAAGATGTACATGTATAGAGCATTAACCATTAGGTTTACAGATTAGTAAGGTTCTCTGGTGTATAAACTGGGCTGATGTTTTGGAAGTATCCACTAAGAAAAAAAGGAAAGATCGGTTTTCTAGATCACACAGATCCAGAAATGTGTCTTCTAGACAACGTTCTATCCGTGGATTTCTTTTCTAGTCCACTAAATGACATGGGCTTCTAGCTCTGTCAAGATTTCTGGACTTCTAGTTCGAAATCTGTTGGACTTACCAAGATGGCCATACAGCAAAAGCTGTCAAATAACAAGCTAGTCTCAAGTCAGTAGCTTGCAAGTGAGACTTCTAGTCTCCTTCAAGCCAGACAATAGACGGTGGGACTTCTAGTCTCGCCCAAGCCCGAAGTGACAGTGGGACTTCAGTCTCACTCAAGGATGAACCTGGCAGCCGGTGATAAGGCCTTCAAGATAAAGTGGGGAGGAGTGTTGTGTCGTGACGTGCCCAGAAACGCCGACCCGGAAGGTGATGGTTTTTACCCACTCCGGTATTCCGTGGTACCTGGGAAACTAGAAAATCGTGCAGAAGAGACGACGCTCCTGGAGACTAACGTAGCATCTTGAAGTGACAAGAAGGGCCAAACTGCCAGGAGAATTTCACCCATTTATCCGGTAAGACTACCCTGTCCCGTCCCCAGTCCTGGTCCCACACACGGGTTATTACAAATACATTAACATTAAAAGTAAATTTATTTGTGGTAATCCTTGAATTGTAAGAGAAGACCGGAGCGTGGCGAATGGCTAACTCTCCGGGCGACTTGACCAGGGCGGCGTAGATTTATTGTTTAGAGCAATATTTAATCCGGGGCAACCAAAGACCATTATCACTATTAAAGACATTTTCTCAAGTCCTAGATTGTTGATTCCCGTAACCTACGGATCTACACAGTGTCATCAGAGTTATTGCGCTTTCCCGTCCTCTGACAAAGCTGTTGCGCAGACTGTCATATCTCTCTGCTGCACATGTGCTCGTTTATGACTGTTCACATTTCTACTATAGGCCTACATGATTTTTTTTTTTTTTTTTTTTTTGGTTTCGGTTTTTCGGCCCTTTCAATATTATTTCACTCATATTGAGGTGGGCGAAAACCGGAGTACTTGGAGAAAAACCACCCGAACCTCCGTTTCAGAACTTGGAATCTCACATGTGGTCCGAGCCAGGCTCGAACCCACAGCGGTGAGAGACATAGCTCTCTTATCCACTAGGCCACATCAGATATTCCAAGGGGGTCGGGATGAATAATGAAGTTCTCTATTTCCTTGAAAATATTTGCTTAATGCTTATACATTATTTTGCTTCATTGCAGGCCAGATGCAGCCCAAATCTGATACCTCACACATGGGGGTGATGTCATAGGCTGGAATGACGTCACAGCTGGGAATGGACAGTTTACTGTGGAGGAGAAATCCATTTATTGTATTCACTAGTAAAGTGCTAACAGTGTACTTGGCATGCTGGGAAATCACGTGATGAACTGTTCATAATGCTATCATCCTTTAACGGAGGGTGGGGCTTTGCCCGATGGATTTCGATTTTCAAATATTTGTTCAAATACCCCTCCCTGGAGTCATCATACTCTGGATGAGCAATTGAGGCTTAATGAATTCCACTGTTGAGCCATATATGCCTAGGGTCCTTTTCTTGGGACGTCGACAAACACTGTAGAGACGGCGTCTGATCTGGGTCTACACTATTCGCTCATTTCATTGAACAAACCTGACACCCCTGGAATTGAAAATGGAACACTCCAATTTTATCAGGTGGAAGATTCCATTGTCATTTGTTTGTTTGATTTGATTTTTATCGACCCCGTCAACACTATATAGGTCATTTTGGAGACGTTGCTTCCAATTTTGTGGGACTTTTACCCGGCATTGAGATGAAATAACATCTCAAGCCCTGTCGCCCAATGAAACCAATAGGGTTTATAAGCATGTGCGGTTCGACGCGCACCGCTTTTTCGACGCGCACCGCTTTGCCTGTGCAGGCTTATATCCTCTAAGCGGTTTACCAGTATTCGTATGCGGTCGGATTCAGCTCTGCGTGGAAGCATCATGCAGCCCATTTATTTCTTCAAGCCCAAATGGGCGGGGGCCATCCATTGTCATATATGGGTTAAGACTAGCTATAATTTAAGACAAACTCTTCTTATAAAATATATTTAAAAGTTACGATTTTTCCTTATTTGAATTTTATACACCTAGTATCGCGGACTGATAAGAGACCACCGATGGAACTGTTCAGAAGTGGTCTTTAAGACCCGCACTTTGAACTGTTCCACAGGTTGTCTAAATATAAGTATTTCACTATATATGTACGAACATGTATATAGCAGGAGTTCATTTCAAAACATGGACGTGTCAGGTTGAGAAAGTTTAACAAATATCCGAATGGCTGAACGTTTTACAAAATCCAACGCTGCCGAACACGACGTCTGATCTGGGTGTTGTCATAGTTTACAGTCTCTCCTATTGTTGTTGTTTTCCAGTTTCCCCGTGTCGCCGGTCGTCAACTGGTGGGGTCCCAGGGAACACGACGTCTGATCTGTGTGTTGTCATAGTTTACAGTCTCTCCTATTGTTGTTGTTTTCCAGTTTCCCCGTGTCGCCGGTCGTCAACTGGTGGGGTCCCAGGGAACACGACGTCTGATCTGTGTGATGTCATAGTTTACAGTCTCTCCTATTGTTGTTGGTTTCCAGTTTCCCCGTGTCGCCGGTCGTCAACTGGTGGGGTCCCAGGGAACACGACGTCTGATCTGTGTGTTGTCATAGTTTACAGTCTCTCCTATTGTTGTTGTTTTCCAGTTCCCCCGTGTCGTGGGTCGTCAACTGGTGGGGTCCCAGGGAACACGACGTCTGATCTGTGTGTTGTCATAGTTTACAGTCTCTCCTATTGTTGTTGTTTTCCAGTTTCCCCGTGTCGCCGGTCGTCAACTGGTGGGGTCCCAGGGAACACGACGTCTGATCTGTGTGTTGTCATAGTTTACAGTCTCTCCTATTGTTGTTGTTTTCCAGTTTCCCCGTGTCGCCGGTCGTCAACTGGTGGGGTCCCAGGGAACACGACATCTGATCTGTGTGTTGTCATAGTTTACAGTCTCTCCTATTGTTGTTGTTTTCCAGTTTCCCCGTGTCGCCGGTCGTCAGCTGGTGGGGTCCCAGGGAACACGACGTCTGATCTGTGTGTTGTCATAGTTTACAGTCTCTCCTATTGTTGTTGTTTTCCAGTTTCCCCGTGTCGCCGGTCGTCAACTGGTGGGGTCCCAGGGAACACGACGTCTGATCTGGGTGTTGTCATAGTTTACAGTCTCTCCTATTGTTGTTGTTTTCCAGTTTCCCCGTGTCGCCGGTCGTCAACTGGTGGGGTCCCAGGGAACACGACGTCTGATCTGTGTGTTGTCATAGTTTACAGTCTCTCCTATTGTTGTTGTTTTCCAGTTTCCCCGTGTCGTGGGTCGTCAACTGGTGGGGTCCCCGGGAACACGACGTCTGATCTGTGTGTTGTCATAGTTTACAGTCTCTCCTATTGTTGTTGTTTTCCAGTTTCCCCGTGTCGTGGGTCGTCAACTGGTGGGGTCCCAGGGAACACGACGTCTGATCTGTGTGTTGTCATAGTTTACAGTCTCTCCTATTGTTGTTGTTTTCCAGTTTCCCCGTGTCGTGGGTCGTCAACTGGAGGGGTCCCAGGGAACACGACGTCTGATCTGTGTGTTGTCATAGTTTACAGTCTCTCCTATTGTTGTTGTTTTCCAGTTTCCCCGTGTCGCCGGTCGTCAACTGGTGGGGTCCCAGGGAACACGACGTCTGATCTGTGTGTTGTCATAGTTTACAGTCTCTCCTATTTAACCCTTATCTTGTTGAATATTCATTTAAGCCACACCCATTTCTGTCTATCAACCAATCAAATTACTTGATGTAATTTATTGCTACAAATTCATAAACAAATTCATAAACTGAATGCCAACAGTGTAGATCCTGATCAGAAGCCATCTGATCTGGATCTACACTGTTTGCAAAGAGAGGGATTGTCGTGAACCACAAGATGAGGGTTAATGTGTGAACATTTTATAGGCCTATACTTCACGACGGAAATGATTTAAGCCCCCCAGTGGAATTCGTTTCCGCTGACCGTTCCAAGGCGGTTCTTCTGTTGCGGTTTATTTTTGTTATGATTTGTCTTTGGGTGTTTGTGTCACTTATATTGTTGGGGTCTGTTGTTTCATGTTTGTGTTTATATTATTTTATTTTGGATAGCCTATTGGCCATTTTGTGGGAAAGTAACTGTCCTTTTGGCTTTCCGCTATTAGTGTTTCCGTTGGGGTCTGTTGTTTCATGTTTGTGTTTCTTCCCCTTTGGTGTCTCTGATGGGAGCTGATCATTGCCTCCACTTCTATTTATTGATATCGTTCGGAACTTCTACAAAACATTGCGTATATGTAATTCGCCCAAACTTTCTTTGATAAAATAAGGTTCCCTTGATTGACATAGAGGATCTTACATAAGTGTCAATGTACATGTATTATTGAAATTATTATATGAGTTGAGAAAAATGGATAAAATGCGAGGCTCTGCCGAGCATTTTATGCCTTTACCTCAACGAGTTTGATAAATTCAATAATACATGAGCACGAATGCAAGATTCTATTTATCATATGACATTAAAAACGAACTTTAATCACCAGTTTTACAAAAATGTCGCTCGGCGACGTCGTTAAGGACGTCATATATGTAACGTTACGGGGCGTATCTAACTAATTTGCATATATAATCCTCTAGTGGATTATCGAATTTATTATATATAGATTATTCATTCTCCTAGTTGAAATATGGGATTTATAAACCGAGGGAGGTAAAACAATCCGATAAAGAAACGAGTGCGAAGCACGAGTTTCTTTAACGGATTGTTTTACCTCCCGAAGTTTATAAATCCCATATTTCAAATAGGAGAAATGTATAATCTGTATATTACGTGCACTTCCATAGACTTTTAGGAGAGTTTGGATCTTGAATTTTGGATCTGAATGCCCGTTCAGTTGACTGTTTACAGCTCATGTAAACGGTTCAATCAGCGAAGTGTTACAGAATCTGGGTGGAAGAACAACTGGATGGGCGCCATTTTGAAAGCGCTTTCTACAGTTTTGAACAAAAATAGAAGAAACAAAGTGTTTCAGTGATAAAACAAGTAAAACGTTAGATTAAATAAAGCAAAACTTACATCCTAATCAATGGTCATATCCGGGTTTTCTTTTGTTTCAGCGTTGCATCCGACTCAAACGTCACGCATTCTGAACGTCTTTTGATATTTCTTAGACGCCATTACAATGACGTCATGAATAACGTCGCCGTGATTGAAACTTTCCCGCGTTTGAATAGAACAATTTCACTGCAAAGCGGTATCTCGTATCTTGTACATAAAGTAGTTCCAGCTGAAGGGATTTATTTCTCCGGCTAAGAGGAAATATTTCTTCTTAGCAAAAAGGGAAAATACCAAGTTTATGTCTGGTAGAAATCATGGTATTTCTCTGTAATGCATGTAATATATGGCGTTATTACACCCTCAGACGCGACGTCATATGATAAATGAATGTTTTCCCCCTTCTTTCTCGTTTTCTTTGTTTGTAATAATGAGAAAATTCTTTGTGATTCAAGAATGAGTTCGGTACAGTAATTGTGAATGAACTGGCAGTGTTTGAGTCAAGCGGGCACAGTCCGTCATAGCAATGTTACTTCAACATCGATGCACGACGTTGCATCTTAAATCAACATCGATGGAACGTCATTACGTTGCATCTTGCATCAACATCGATGCATGACGTTTCATCTGCAGCACCATCGATGCAACGTGTCACGACAAGGTGTTTCTTTTTTTTTTAACCCGAAACTTATAGGCATGTAATTACTTATTCTCTTACAAGAGAGCAATACTGACATGTTTACAAGTTAACCGATTTTTTATATTTTTTGTGCTACGGTAGCTAGGCCTTGTCAAGAAAACTGTCCAATTATTTTTCCCTTGATAAACGTAGGTTTCTTCGTTCTTTTCGGGCGGTTTCGGACCTGCACACACCTAAACATATGTTCTTGATGGAAGTTACGTCTGTCAAATCAGACAGATCTTGTTAAGAGGGCGTATTTTCTAACCAACTAACCTTCTTGAACCCTCTGTTATTCTCTGCTGGCTGGCCTGTGCAATACTCCATACAGGTGACGTGTCGATCAGGCGACCCGACTTTTGCGAGCTATTGTGGCAAGGTCGTCGCATGATCGTATACGTGTACTGACACATCCATATATAAGTAACTGACCGCTCAACATCGGGTGTGGCCCGGCCCCGATAGCTCAGTTGGTAGAGTGTCCGCTCCGGGGAACGGGAGGTCTCGGGTTCGATCCCGGGCCGCGACATACCAAAGTCGTTAAAAATGGTACTAGCTGTTCCTCGTTTGGCACTCAGGTTTACGGGGTAGAGCTAGGACTGGTCGATCCAGTGTCAGGATAATGTGACTGGGTGTGGTATCATGTAATGTGTCTGGGACATGATACTTCAGTGAGGCAGCACTATAAACGTGAGCATTGAGCTCCCTGTCGCAACCAGACACCGTCGTGACATGACTGAAAAATTGTTGAAAGCGACGTTAAACCCGAATTCACACACACACATCGGGTGTGGGACATTATTTCCAGAGCCGATGTTGCAGTATCGAGCATAGGCCGATAGCAGTGAGCAAAATGATTTTTATTTATTATCTTTGATTCTTAGATGCAGGGCTATTCTTGCTTGTCAGTATCCTTCTTGTGTTAATATTGCCATTTCTTTTCCCTGTACAGCACATAAGGGGGGCACCTTAGTGTTGGGCAGAGAAGAAATGGAACTTAAGCGCTGGATCTATTGCTTACATGGATCACCATCTATTGTAAGGGTAGATAGTTTTGGCGATTTATGTATCGTTCATTGTAGGGGCAGATAACTGCGTGAGGATTAAAAATTACCGTGTAAGACGGCATTTGTTCATAGGGCACGCACGCACGCATCTTTTTGCGATATAATTTGTGTAGATTCTGATCAGGCACAGTTTAAGGTCACACATACCATCATTATCGGCGCTTCATTGCATTGAAGGTCCTGATCAGACGCAGCACTGAATTTTCGTAGTAATGTTATTGTACATTTTTTTTCTCTTCTTTCGTTGGAAGACTGTTCAGATTCAATGAAAGTTTTAATAAATAGTGCCAGGGTGCATTTTCTGTAGACCCTGATCAGACGCCACCTGCGTCTATGCGCGATATGTTTTTTTTTTTTTCAATCATATGGCTCCAAGCAGATTTTTCAGTTATTTTGAGGGGAGTATATTTTGCTCACCGGTCTAGCCTGTAAGACTGGGCGAGCATACTGTACTCGATGATGGTTGACAAAATGGTATCCATTACTCGTCGTCGGTTGGCAAGGCGAGGAGTCCCAGCATCTACGGCTGGTTGTCATCATGAGGGAGTACCCTTCATTCTTAGTTTAGTCGGTGTACTTAGAGTACACCGAGCGATACATTGTCGCTGCAGTGTTAATATGACGTTGGTGCACTCATTTTTCTGTTTCTGCTTTGGCATGCAGATTGTGGGTACTCGTTAGAACGGCCTCACGCAGTGATACTGTTCTAACGTGTGGGCGCGTCCGTATTCTGGGCAGAAGTAGGGAACAATGGCAAACTTTTCACCGTCATTTTCAGCCATATGTTTTGTTAGAAGAACATTATATTTATGGTAACGCATTGGTTGTTTGCGCAACGGCGTTCTAGGGGACAATTTCAATCATTTAAAAGTGTAATGTTACTGTATTTTATTTGTACATGTATAAGCTCGTTTCTTACGTGTGATAGTTTTGTTTTAAATGTAGTAAGCTTTGGTGCACTAAGGTTATATCAGTCCCACCACGTGTATTCGGCCGCAAGGTCGTACCGTTGACGTCGAATATACGTTGATATAACGCTCGCTTGCCCGCTCCTAGTGATCTGTGTATGCAGGTTTCCCGTGCAATCAGGGGTGGCTTTCAATTATCGCATTTGTCAAAGGCCAAATTATCTTAAGTTTCACAACCCCCCACTTGCGCGGGCATGGCATCACACATCAGGGAGAGAATATGGAAAGCGGAGGTTAGCAGAAATTATTATGAGATGTTCGTTAATTTCAGACATCTACAAGGGCTTTATGATCTACCAATGGCCTGTGGCCCGTAGTAGCATCTAATATACTACTTCGTCAAGCAAAGAGGGTGATCCATACTTGACGTAATTCAGAGACACGAATCTAACATGAAGGACGTATCTCTAACATGAAGGTCGCATACAGTCGTATGAAGGACGCATACAGGCGTCGTGTATATAACTTCATAGAGATCTCCTTAAACGTGTGTGGTAGGTGGACGTTTGTGTGGACCACAGCACTAATGTAGTTTCCTCATATTAATTCTATATGCGTGAATACGTATGCGTCACGGGTGTGAATGCGTAAGCACAACAGGTGTGAATGCGTATGCGTCACACGTGTTTATGCGAAGACGTCACAGGCGCGTATGCACAGGCTTCACAAGTGTAAATATAAATGCATTACAGCACTAAAGCTTGTGGCGTATGATCAGTCCGTCAGGCTCAGCCTCGAACAGACGGACGAATTGGCACCTGGATAAACCTGGCGGACAGACAGACAAACGCAATAACGTCACCTAGAGTGTCCTTTACAAAAAGGGCACTCCCGTTGATCGTACAGGAAGATTCGACCACTAATGCCAGACTGTTTGCATGCAGATCAAAACAAAATATAAATTTCCTAATTTAATAAAATTTACAATTAATTTCAAATATTCATGATGTGATTAGGCGATGAATCCTATTGGTCTCTAGAGACAGAAAAATAACAAGTATTCTTAAGATTGAAGTGAAAGTTGTCAGCTGAATGAAAAACCTAAAGATTAACAAAAAGAAAAATGATCCCAAAAGTGTCCAGTTTTAAAGCCTAAATAAAAATGGGAGGCAAGTACGAGTTTAAGAAAAACTCGATGAGCCTCGCTAAAAAATGGTACGAACATAAGAAATGCTCGATGAACGAGTACAGAGATATCCTACTTCAGATGAACCATTAAAGTTACGCTGAGCGATATTGGACAGTTTGACGAACTTGGATCATGATTTTATATGACCCTAAAGTTTATTATGAAAAAGAAGCAGAATATACCAGATTCCGCTTTAAAAAGATGGTCATACTAGCTAGTAATGCAACCCAAAGTATGATAAATAATTAAATAAGTATTTCTTTATTATTGGAGTAAATAGGTAGATTTTACACTCCAGGATTAAGGGACTGGATATAAAAATAGCTAAATCAGCATAATACTGAGGGTAGCCATTAAAACAAAAGAAAGGTAATCGAAGTTAATCAATCAGTCAAGTTTGGTAATTCGGTTCAATACGAAATATTCGTTGCTTTCCGTATACTTACGGAATTAAGCGACGATCAAGTTTAAGGAATGGTACGCTGATTGGCTCGTCAGATTATTGACTGACCAATGAAAAGGCTTCTTGTATAAAACTTCGGTCAATTTAGCAACATGTCTGCCTCCTTACGAAGACAAAATGTCAAACTTATAATTCTTCCAGAATGCTTGACTTTTAAGGTCAGAATGACTTATTAAGTAAGTGTTAGCATTCATATTGACACCCGAATTCGTGACTGTCATACAACTACAACGGGCTATTATGTACAGCCAGAAAACTGATGTCAAATTATGAAAGATAACTGAAACATGAGTCATGTCATGATAGTTTGCCTTGCAATATCCTAAATTGTAACTGTTACGGTCAGACCAGACCTACTACACGTGTAGTGTATAGCTCAAAACTGAACACATATATTCCACTCCTGAAACGGGAACAGATAAGGAATTAACTTATTGCTCCTAAGAGCATTATGCGCATCGCCATACGTAACTGTTGTTTTCAAAAAGTGTTGAGTGTGTGTTGTGTACTGTTTTATTGAAGTGACGTTGTAAATAAATATGTTACTTGGACCTTGTTCTTTCTCGATTAGACCACCCCTCGTCTATCTTGACGCACGCTGCCTTTGGGTGTGTGAGGCTGAACTGAGCCACAGGCCAGCTCAACCTCCCACTCACCGGAAGTCACGTGACACAACGCCATGACGTTGCATCTTGCATCAGCATCGATGCATTGACGTTGCATCGACGTTGATACAACGTTGCTTCCGCTGGGATATATTGATGTCTATAGTTACAGACGTCAGCATGTTCAACAGGAATAAAAGTTCTGCAACGGAAGGTTACGTGGTTTTTTACCGAGTACTCAGTTTTCGCCCACCCCTGATAAATGATCGGTTCGATATAAGTGAAGAAATATAATCTTGAAAGGGCCGTACATTAAAAAAAAAAACAAAGGGGTTTTTTCACTTCATAAGGGAGATAACCGGAGAAAGATTCATACCAGCAAACATATAAATATTATTGCCCTTGAACTACTATTTCTGCCAAAATATGTAATAATTTAATGCATTATACAAGTCACCTCTGAAGGAGGAAGTTTAAAACTGATCAAAAGTGGTCTTAACACAGGAATTTTACTACATATTTTGACTTAAAGTCACGCAAATTCGTTCATAACCACCCTATAAACCGCTTTTAGCAACAAGAAAGGGTAGATGTGATTTTTTTTTGTTTGTTTCTGTTTCGCTTCTTTCATTCTCATGTCATTATTTTCTCAGGTTTCTCCACTTCATCCCCTATCTGTAGACGACACAAGATGACCCACAAGCGTTGATATGTTCCCAGCAGGTACATAACACTAATGCGACGTCGATTTGACGACCATGTAACGTCATGACATTAGTGACGCCTCACACCAACATCGGTGCAACGTAATGACGATTATTCAACGTCACATCTACGTCGGTGCAAAATCATGACGTTTATGCAACGTCGCATCTACGTCGGTGCAAAATCATGACGTTTATGCAACGTCGCATCTACGTCGGTGCAAAATCATGACGTTTATACAAGGTCATAACGTAGTACCTGCGTTTATTTGACTTTGCCCTAGCGACGTGTGCCTGCTGGGGTTAAATTCCGTCAACAAGAACAAGTCTCTAGTCCAAAATAAAGATTTGTGTGCATTGTTCAAACATTCAAGAGCTATGTACTGATACACTCCGTACCTTTCAGTTCTGCGGCGTATTCTTTGCTTTAAAAGAGAAAATCATTTTTATAATACATAAACTATCAGTTCTGTGGTGTATTCTTTGCTTTAAAAGAGAAAAACATTTTTATAATACATAAACTATCAGTTCTGTGGTGTATTCTTTGCTTTAAAAGAGAAAATCATTTTTATAATACATAAACTATCACACTATACAGTTCTGAGACTTATTTGGACATGGAATTTTGTGTCTTGGCTCATGTAACGGTTGCCGGGGAACTTGTGAGACTTATTTGGACATGGAATTTTGTGCCTTGACTCATGTAACGGTTGCTGGGGAACTTGTGAGACTTATTTGGACATGCAATTTTGTGCCTTGGCTCATGTAACGGTTGCTGGGGAACTTGTGAAGAAATGGCTCAATCTACAACTTGTGGATCTACAACTTGTAGAGGCCACCGCCCATCGGGGCTTGAAGAAATAGATGGGCTGCATGATGCTTCCACGCAGAGCTGAAACTGATTCGAACATGAATATTGGTAAACCGCTTAGAGGATCGAACCCTGCCCAAGCAAAGTGGTGCATGTCAGCCCGTCCATGCTTATAAATCATAATGGTTTCATTGGTCGGCAGGGATTGAGATGTAATTTCGTCTCAATGTCGGGTAAAAGTCCCACAAAATTGGAAGCAACGTCTCCAAAATGACCTTTACAGTGTTGATGGGGACGGGACGTTAAACCTCAAATCAAACAAACAAACAAAAGAACTTATAGAGAAATGGCGAACTCTACAACGTGTGGAGAAATGGCCTATTCTACAACTTGTAGAGAAATGGCGAACTCTGCAACTTGTGGAGAAATGGCCTATTCTACAACTTGTAGAGAAATGGCGAACTCTGCAACTTGTGGAGAAATGGCCTATTCTACAACTTGTAGAGAAATGGCGAACTCTGCAACTTGTGGAGAAATGGCCTATTCTACAACTTGTAGAGAAATGGCGAACTCTGCAACTTGTAGAGAAATGGCCTATTCTACAACTTGTAGAGAAATGGCGAACTCTGCAACTTGTGGAGAAATGGCGTACCCTACAACTTGTGAGGAAATGGCCAACTCTACAAATTGTAGGGAAATGACAAAATAGAAAACTAAAAATTATTGTTTTGTTGTTTTTCTTTGTTATATAATCATGCTATTGTTAAACACTAATCGTCGTCAAACGTCATTATGTAAATACCTATGGTATGAGTCTGCAAATTTCAGGAAATGTCCCATTCAATATGACTGTGAAGTATTACGCCATCTAGCGTGGATAAACCTAACTCCAGTTAAGGGGAATAGATACACCTACAGGGGAGGCAACTCCAGAAAAAGTATTTTTGTCTGCCGTGTCAAAAGGGGTTCATTCTTAGAGGAAATAATTTGCTCCTGAGGAGCTAATTCTTTCCTTAAGAGTAGACCCCATTTTTCCCGTGGGACAGAGTTAACAGAAAAGTAAATGGGAGTTTCCGAAAGTTGTCTCCCTTCGAAAAAATGGCGGAAAATTTTCCATGTGTGTCCATTCCCCTTAAAACTATAGACTAGGTTATATGATCATAAAGGAAGATATATACTACACTATGTAGGAGTATAAGGAGACGTTTTACCACCACCACGCGGAACATTCCTTAAATCTGCTAACTTCAAACTTTAGACCAGGTTATACGAGCTCAAAGAAGGAATATGTAATAGATATATCCATTGTTTTTGTGAAATATTGGTTAATATTTGTACTGATTGATATCTGTACAGGATAATTTGACGAGCCCGCCAGGGCGAGTCTAATTATCCTGTACAGATGTCAATCAGTACAAATATTTACCAATATTTCTCAAAAACAAATGGATATATCTGTTTTAATCCACAGCTTATTGTAGCTTCCACTTGAAGGTAATAGATAAACAAATATTAAAACCTATTGAAGCATATTTGTTTTATTTACTGTTAATTTCAATTTCTTTTATTTGACCTGGTTTACCCCGTCTGGAAAATGGATTGTCCTGTCTGAAGGACACTGTCAGCTGTTCTGCTTCATTAATATTCTATTGGATTTGATTGGTGTAAATCCAACTGTAGCCATATGTGGCCAATCAAAATTCTTCTTTCTGACCACAGGCTATTTGATCATGTTTTTTTAACCTGATGTTTATCACGGACATTTTAATGTTGAACCCTCAAGAGAAAAGACATTAATACTTTGAACTCAGATGTGTGTTTTTGCTGCATGCAAATGTTTCATAAAATGTTTGGCACCAGTTACAGAGGAACTGAAAACGGCAGTGTATTTTGTGATAATTCAGCGATATTTTTTTCTCCATAAAAGGGTATGTTGTGGGTACTCATTAGAACCGCCTCACCACAAAAACATGTTGTGGGTACTCGTTGGAATTGCCTCGATGAGGCAGTTCTAGCGAGTACCCACAATTTATGATTTTATGGAGAATTGAAGAAACTTATCCTCCAACCCCCGTTATCTGTTTCAATAGTAATTTACTAGTGGCAGACTTTTACTGGAACCGCCTCACCACAAAAACATGTTGTGGGTACTCGTTGGAATTGCCTCGATGAGGCAGTTCTAGCGAGTACCCACAATTTATGATTTTATGGAGAATTGAAGAAACTTATCCCCCAACCCCCGTTATCTGTTTCAATAGTAATTTACTAGTGGCAGACTTTTACTGGAACCGCCTCACCACAAAAACATGTTGTGGGTACTCGTTGGAATTGCCTCGATGAGGCAGTTCTAGCGAGTAACCACAATTTATGATTTTATGGAGAATTGAAGAAACTTATCCCCCAACCCCCGTTATCTGTTTCAATAGTAATTTACTAGTGGCAGACTTACTGGAACCGACAACAACACTGTAACATTTCAAAAACGTTGTTTCAATGTTGTTGTAATGATGTTGGTTTCAATGTTGTTGCAGTGATGTTGAAAGTATGTTTGCATTGTTGAACCAGTACAACGGCGTTATAATGATGCAACAGTTATTGCTAAAAGGATTTTTGACATTCTTTTATTTCTGAAATTATTTTGTTGCAATGTTGTGTTTTCACCAGTCAGTTGCTGCAGCAAAAACCACACACAGTGCTGTTCCTTCGGCATAGTAAAAGAAAATGTGGAACGGACTAGATGATGATGACGTTTTCTTGAGCCAGGCTTTGGATGATGCTGAATCCCTAATTAACTTACATCAAAAGGACGATTTAACATTGTCCCAGGCTCAAACAGGGGCAAGTAATTACATGGTTGACGGAAATATGGACTTATTGCTTGATTTCACTCTATCTCAGACAATGGATGCTTATGAAGTACAACAACCAGACTTTGATGTTGTGGAAAATATCAACATTTTTCTGCGGGGAAGTGACATTGCAGAAGCAAGCGATGTCAAACACAAATGAACATTGTTAACTCTGATTCAAGGGAGGTAAACCTTGAAGTGAAAGGGGATGTAAAACCAGTAAAACAGGAACTTAATAGATTTGGAAATTCTGTGAATGACACTGATATTGATACTTTGATATCCAGTATGGAAAGCAAAAACACGAAAAGAGCAACAAACTGGGCTTTTACAGTGTTTGAGAGCTGGAGAATGCACAAAGAAGATAGCATTCCAGAACTAACTCATTTCAGTGAAACTGACATAAATAACTTGCTAAGCAAGTTTGTGATTGAAGTCAAACGACAAGATGGTAAACCATATCCTCCGCGAACATTGTATAATTTGTGTACAGGACTTTTGCGTCACATGCGTGATAACAATATAAACAATATGAACTTTCTAAATGAAAAAGATGACAGATTTTTACGGTTTAGGAAAGTACTTGATGCTCAGATGAAAAGTCTCACATCAAAAGGAATAGGTACACGTGTGAGGCAAGCAGATGAAATAACACCAGAACAAGAAACCATATTATGGCAAAATGGTGTGTTTGGGAAAAGCAGTGGACAGTCAGTTATTCATACATTATTTTTCTACAATTGTAAACTGTTTGGGATGCGAGGTAGAGATGAGCACAGGTCTTTAGAGACTGACCAATTTACCTTTGGATCAGATGGAACTGGGAAATACATGGAATTTACTGGGAAAAGTTCTAAGACATACAAAGGTGGTTTAAAACACAGACGAATTGATGTCAAACATATCCGACACTATGCTAATGCCGAGAATGGCAATGATATTATCCATCTTTATCAGGAGTACATTGCGATTGTAGGATCTGGGGCATTTTATCGGCGACCTATGGCAGGTTTGCCCCTCAGGTTTAGTGCTCAAGCTATAGGAGTTCATAAACTGGAGGGGATGATGAAAGAAATAGCTGAAACTGGGGGTCTCCATGGAAACTTTACTAACCAGTCTGGTAAAAGAACATGTGCCACGACATTATTTCGTGGTGGTGTTGACGAACAGTTGATAATGCAACGAACTGGGCACAGAAGTGTAGAAGCTGTAAGGCAATACAAAAGACCAGGGCCAGCCCAGCTCAGAGACATCTCCAACATTTTGAATATTCCGAATCCAAACATTAAGTGTGAGACACCTGCAAATTCTGAAAGTGTATCCGTAGTTCCTGAAAGTGTAATTTTCAACTAAGCAGTTAGTAAATCCGAAAAAGGTGCAGAAAACACTGGAAAAAAAACCAAGAGTGGAGAGATGAGCAGTAATTTCCATAATTGTTCTTTCAATATTACTTTTAATTGAATTTTTTCTTCAAAATGGATATTTTTTTTTTATTAAAACAGGATAATCAGTTACTGAAATATTGACTGGAAAGATATTCAGTAATTTAATTAATTGTTTTGAATTATTCTTCAAAATGGATAACTTTTGGACTGTTATGGAATAATCAGGCATTGAAATATTATGATTGACGCAGTGAGTTAATTAGTTTGTTTGATTTGAGGTTTAACGTCCCCGTCAACACTGTAAAGGTCATTTTGGAGACGTTGCTTCCAATTTTGTGGGTCTTTTACCCGAGATTGAGATCAAATGACATCTCAAGCCCTGCCGCCCAATGAAACCATTAGGGTTTATTATCATGGAAGGGCCGACTCGCACTGCTTTGCCTGGGCAGGCTTAGATCCTCTAAGAGGTTTACCAGTACTCGTTTGCGGGTCTGTTTCAGCTCTGCGAGGAAGCATCATGCAGCCCATATATTTCTTCAAGCCCCGATGGCCGGGGGCCAGAGTTAATTAGTTTGGTAGTATAACACTAGATTTGCAATGATTTCAATTCTACAATCCGAACGGTTGATTAAATATATATTTAAATTATATTTTCTTTCATTCCATTTAAAAATTGAATAGAGACCCCCTGGTAGTCATCACATTATCAAGTCCATGGAATCTGTACCCTGGTAAACCCCACTTATATTATGTAAAGAAAAGGGGGGTTTACAGGGATATACATCATTTTTCTTATTTCTGCTCCAAAAACAGTCTCAGATCAGACCCAGATCAGAAGGAGCAGTCTGATCAGGGTCTGCACTGTTTGTCATTAAGTAAAAGCTATTTTAAATGTAGGTATTCATTCAAATAACCTCGGCGAGGCTATTTTAATGAATACCCACAATGTTAATTTTGTCATGCAGAGTTAGAAGCCCCTTCCCATTTTAATTGTAGCTCAGCTGATTGGTTCATTCAAAACTGTACATGATATCAGTACATGATAACAATACAATTATCAAAATTTATTAGTACTGCCAACATCAAAGGAAAGTACTGGAAGCTGTGGATTAAATGTGGGAGTACAACGAGACGTTTAACCGCCATCACGCGGAACATTTCTTAAATCTGCTAACTTCAAACTTTAGACCAGGTTATACGAGCTCAAAGATAGAATATATACTACTCTGTAGGAGTACAAGGAGACGTTTTACCGCCATCACGCGGAACATTTCTTAAATCTGCTAACTTCAACCTTTAGACCAGGTTATACGAGCTCAAAGATGGAATATATACCACACTATGTAGGAGTCCAAGAAGACGTTTTACCTCCACCACATGGAACTTTTGACCAGGTTATAGGATCTCAAAGGAGGAATATATACTACACTATGTAGGAGTACAAGGAGACGTTTTACATTTCTTAAATCTGCTAACTCCAAACACTCGTCCAAGTGAAGTGCACATGAAATGATGTTTTGTTATTGGTGAAATGTATTAATATTACAATAATTACGTGTATACTATGATCTTCCTCAGTCGGGGCTTGGTTCTTTGATAATAATGCCCTAGGCACTTAAGAACGACTTGGAATCAGCCATGGTGCACGGGCCATCGGTGTAAGGAAGTACTGAAGTTTGACTCTAATATTACAATAATTACATGTATACTATGGTCTCCCTCCATCAGGGCTTGGTTCTATGATAATAATGCCCTAGGTACTAAAGAACGACTTGGAATCGGCCATTGTGCACGAGCCATCGGTGTAAGGAAGTATTGAAGTTTGACTCTAATATTACAGTAATTACATGTATACTATGGTCCCCCCTCCATCAGGGCTTGGTTCTATGATAATAATTCCCTTTGTACTTACGAACGACTTGGAATCAGCCATGGTGCACGAGCCATTGGTGTAAGGAAGTATTGAAGTTTGACGCTAATATTACAATAATAACATGTATGCTATGGTTCCCCCTCCATCAGGGCTCGGTTCTACGGTAATAATTCCCTTTGTACTTAAGAACGACTTGGAATCAGCCATGGTGCACGAGCCATCGGTGTAAGAAGTATTGAAGTTTGACTCTAATCTTACAATAATTACATGTATACTATGGTCCCCCCCCCCTCCATCAGGGCTCGGTTCTACGGTAATAATTCCCTACACTGTAAAAATAGCGTATAGAAATTAAACATGTTTTATACATGTTTAGATCTAAACATGATTAGAAAAGTGTCTTGTTTCTGAACATGTAATTTGTTTTGCCGTATTTGTGAGTATAAACACGTCAAAAGTCGAAACACGTCTCGACTGAAATCGATACGATCCTTTTCCCGCGTAGACGAACGCTGAACGAACGCTGAAAGTTGCAGAGCTGCAAAGACATAAAATAGAGGTAAAATCATCATTATTCATGTTGTATTTGTCTATAACATTTTGTTTCTTTGATCCTTGAATAGTAGAAGATATGGTACGTCCTTCAAACATATTTTTCTTTCAAGGATGAGTGGACTATTGGTGTTTAGTTCTTAATGTAATTAGTTTTCGCGACTCATATTTTCTTTCTGGATCCAAGTTGTGTTCAGCAGACTTACTAATGCCATTTGATAGAAGATTGTGATTGGTAATAGAAACCTGCATATTTTCTTTCTTGAATGTATTTATATAAACTGCCTAAAACTGAAAAAAGTGAGGAATTGTTGGGGAAAATGCCACAACATTGTCTAAACACGTTTAGCGTAAGCATGTTCAAAACCTAAACATGTAAAATTTAAATATGCTTTAAGGTGTAGTGTTCTTCTTTTCTATCAAAGACATCTTAACCTCCAACATGAACTCACAAATAGTGCACGCTGTATGATTGTACTCTAGTTTCGCACAATGAAGGGGAGCCACTGCGTGATAACGCCGCCTTTATAAGCATGACCCCCCCCCCCCCACACACACACACACACACTAACTCTATAATAAAAAGCAGTGTTTTATGGAAGAACTACATGCAGAACCACCTCATCCCGAACCTTTATGAAGCAGTTCTAATGAGTAGACTGTAGAACACACAACTTATATTTTAAACAGACATAAGAAACCAATCCAATTTTTTCATCGACTATAATTTTAATTTTTACTGGCGTAACAATGATCTGAGTTTTCAAAACCTACAACCTACATCATAGTGTAGATTATATTTTCTTGTCCTTTGGGATCATTGATTCCATTGTGGAATTTTGAAAATATCTGAGGGTCACCGATGAGGCCTAATTGGCCGAAACTAGCTAGTCTGGTCCAGAAAGCATGTACACTCCATGTTTTTCCACTTCTGTAGTGTATTCCTTGCTTCCAAAGGATAACCCTTTTATAGAACATATTTGTATAGGTGTATTATCGTAAGGAGTTCATGTCTCGATCTAAAGCATGACACACTGTTTTCGTATCACTGCAAATGGCAAGAAAAATGGCGTTTTATCACCAAATATTCCTCGCCGGCACCGGGGCTCCAACCTGCTACTGCCGCAATCAGGTAATAGTTCTCAGGTCTAGCCGAAAGGTGCTTTTTAAACTATCTCAACACTGGCTTTTTCGGTATAAATTTAGAAATCGGATATACAGGTACAAATGTTTTTTTGTATACATTACTGGTCGTACAATACACTATAATATGTAACTGCTTATAAATTTGGTTTGTCAATCCTCATACCTATTTGTTGTGAAGAGGTGAGTTTTAAATGTATTCACAGACTTTTGGAACAATCCTCTTACCCAACACTTATGGAGAGGTGAGGCATGCTTGGTTATATTGGACAAGAACAAGACAGATATAACTTTATAAAATCTTAAAAAATATCACAAGCATAGAGCTTAGGTTAATGTTGCTTATTTTAACCAATATAAGCCTGGCTCATGACGGTCTTGTAAATGGGATATATAGGCAAACAGTGCAGATCCAGATGAGATGTGAGTCAGACAGTGCAGACCCAGATGGGACGCCACATCTCATCTCACTGTTTTCTTGAAATACGTGTATACACCAGTTTATGTTAAAATAATAAAAATAGAATCAACCTTGATCCCCTAATTTAACAAATGAACTCATTTAAATGATAGTGGAAGAATCCATTGAGCTTAAATGGGTTAAATTGAAAATAGAATGCTCGGGAACTGATACAATCAAATCCCAAATCCTCCCCACAATATCACCAGGGAAAGAAGTCGAAACATGGAGTGAGGACAATAAACCAAACAGACCACTGCTAACCCGAGTCAGCAGATCATTCCCAAACAGGTGGTGACTCGGAATACCCAAACGTAGCTAAAAAGGAACAACAAACATCATTGGGGAATGAATCAGAATAACCAACATGACAAACATTTAACTGGAAGGACAAACACAACTAAAAATGCACCAAAAAAAGGGGAGAAAGAATAAGAATCATCAACATAACAACATACATAGTTAGGAAAAAAATCAGAACCACAAATACAAAACAGGAACAAACCACAGCAAAAGAACCGACTTGGAATGGTCAGTAAAAATCACTGGTGGGTTTAAGTATACTTTACGGGATCCCAACCCCACCCTCACTTTCACTGCTTTTATAAAAGAGTTTGGGGGGTGGGGGGGGGTCAAAATTATAAAGGCGGCGTTATCTTCAGCAGAGGCTCCTCTTCATTATGCGAAACTAGAGTACAATCATACAGTGTGCACTATCAGTATCTGTGAGTTCATGTTGGAGGTTTAGATGTCTTTGGTAGAAAAGAAGAACACTACACCTTAAAGCATAATTAAATTTTACATGTTTAGGTTTTGAACATGTTTACGCTAAACGTGTTTAGACCATGTTGTGGCATTTTCCCCAACAATTCCTCACCTTTTTTGCAGTTTTAGACAGTTTATATAAATATAACACAACTTGGATCCAAAAAGAAAATATGAGTCGCGAAAACAAATTACATTAAGAACTAAACACCAATATTCTACTCATCCGTGAAAGAAAAATACCATATCTTCTACTATTCCATGATCAAAGAAATAAAACGTTATAGACAAATACAACATGAATAATGATGATTTTACCTCTAGACATGTTTAGATTTTTAACATGTTTCTGAGCTAAACATGTGCAGGTGTTAAACATGTCACTGTCCTATACATGTTTAATATCTAAACACCTTCCTAGACGTGTTTAGAAACGAGACATGTCAAAGCGTTAAACGCATAAAAAAACGGGACAAGAAATGCGTCTCAGAAAGTGTTTAATCTGTAAACACTATTTTTACAGTGTATGTACTTAAAACGACTGTGAATCAGCCATGGTACAAGAGCCATCGGTGTAAGAAGTATTAAAGAATACAATAACTACCAATAATCATATGTAAACTAATTACAATATACACAACATACAATATACACTAATTACAAAATGCAGTCGAACAACAATGGCTCGAAAATCTTTGAGACCTCGAAATTCTGTTTGAGACAGAGATAGTTCGAGCCACAAAGGGTTACTACCAGGAAGCATCACGAAAAACCTTTGAACATCTTTTCGATGTTCTATAATGAAAATATATGTTGTGTGTACTCATTGGAATCGCCTCATGGAGGCGGTTCTGTTGAGTACACACAACATACATTTGCAAATATGAATATGTATACACAACATACGTTTGCAAATGTTGTGGGTACTCATTTGAATCGCCTCATCTAATGAGTACACACAACATACATTTGCAAGATAAAAGGCTAAAATCGCCTTAATTATCTCCCACTATTTCTTATATAGAGATTTCCCCTAGGGACTCAAGAACGGGTTCGACTCAGCCACGGTAAACGAGCAATCAGTGTTTGAGCCATCGGAGTTCTACTGTACTCGTAACAGCACACTCGTAACAGATTATAAACAAAAACTAACTGTGACTTACTGTAACCTTTACATTATGTCAAGCCATGTCTGCTTCTCATGATGAATTTTGATATTGCTGTCTCAGTCCGGTTATTTTTTAAACTTTACATCATGTCAAGCAATGTCTGCTTCTCAAGATGAATTTTGATATTGCTGTCTCAGTCCGGTAATTTGGTAACCTTTACGTCATGTCAAGCAATGTCTGCTTCTCATGATGAATTTTGAGATTGCTGTCTCAGTCCGGTAATTTGGTAACCTTTACATCATGTCAAGCAATGTCTGCTTCTCATGATGAATTTTGATATTGCTGTCTCAGTCCGGTAATTTGGTAACCTTTACGTCATGTCAAGCAATGTCTGCTTCTCATGATGAATTTTGATATTGCTGTCTCAGTCCGGTAATTTTGTAACCTTTACATCAAGTCGAGCAATGTCTGCTTCTCGTGATGAATTTTGATATTGCTGTCT
This sequence comes from Lucinisca nassula, assembly GCA_963580285.1. Classification (NCBI taxonomy): domain Eukaryota; kingdom Metazoa; phylum Mollusca; class Bivalvia; order Lucinida; family Lucinidae; genus Lucinisca; species Lucinisca nassula. Next base: position 1,636,204 of record OY757020.1, on the reverse strand, counting down.
CAGTCCGGTCATTTTGTAACCTTTACGTCATGTCAAGCAATGTCTGCTTCTCATGAAGAATTTTGATATTGCTGTCTCAGTCCGGTAATTTGGTAACCTTTACATCATGGCAAGCAATGTCTGCTTGTCATGATGAATTTTGTTTAGCTGTCTCAGCCTCTCACCGCCGTGGGTTCGAGCCTCGCTCGGGTCACGTGTGAGACGCCAAGTTCTGCAACGGAAGGTCAGGTGGTTTTTCTCCGGGTACTCCGGTTTTCGCCCACCTATGATTAACGATCGGCTCGATATGAGTGAAATAATCTTGAAAGGGCCGTAAAACCCAAACCAAAAAAAAAAAAAAAAAAAAAAAGTCCCGTAATTTCTTCATTGGTCATGTAGCAGGCGGCGGCGAATTTGAACGGATGGTTTCGCCAGTGTTTGTTTAGTCGGGATTTGAACGAATGAAGTAACGGGCCTCCATATTCTGAAGCTTAAGAGCGCTTAGACTTAATCATTAGGTGTCCGATAGACGTGGCTCGCTCGGCCACATGTTCTGCAATGGAAGGTCAGGTAGTTTTTCTCTGGATACTGTATGAATGTGATGGGAGCCCATGTCACTTTTTCTTTCTTCGCGTGGCCTGACTAAAGTTGTTTTTAGAGGGAATAGATATATATTCATGGGAAACACATGTTCGTCATACAGCTCACGACGAAGACCAATCAAAACGAATGTATATGCATGAAGACGGCTCATTTCGGTCAGATACAGCAATGAAAAAAAAAGTGAAGGCAATGATCAGGAATCAATGGAATTACCCCACAGCTCCCATCAATAACTCACAAGTGAAAGAAACACAAACCTAAAATAACTATACCCTAATGGAAACATCAATAGCGGAAAGCCAAAAGGACAGTTACTTTTCCACAAAATGGCAAATAGGCTATCCAAAACAAAATAATATAAGCGATACACATACTCAAAAGACAAACCATAACAAAAATAATCCACGGCAGAAGAACCGCGTTGGAACGGTCAGTGAACACAATTCCACTTGGGGCTTGTGGGGGGGGGGGGGCTTAAATCGATGTATTAGTCCGCATGAAGGCCTCCTAACTCATCAGTGCAACATCTCCGAGATCACAATAATAAACAAAAACACAGACGAAACACCGGGGAGGACTCGTCAGCAAGAAACCCTTGAACTGCTGTAGCAAAAGAAATCCAACAGTTAGACTCCGATGGGCCCGATGAAGGCTGGGTTCAGTCACAGACAGTCAAGAAAGCTCCGTTCGGTCAGATACATTAAAGAGGTTAGTTCAGTCAGGCACAACAATGAAGGTTGAGTTCAGTCACAGACAGTCAAGAAAGCTCCGTTCGGTCAGATACATTAAAGAGGTTAGTTCAGTCAGGCACAACAATGAAGGCTGAGTTCAGTCACCAACAGCTAAGAAAGCTCAGTTCGGTCAGATACATTAAAGAGGTTAATTCAATCAGGCACAACAATGAAGGCTGAGTTCAGTCACCACCAGCATAGAAAGCTCAGTGCGGTTAGGTACATTAAAGAGGTTAGTTCAGTCACGCACAACAATGAAGGCTGAGTTCAGTCACCACCAGCTAAGAAAGCTCATGGCGGTTAGGTACATTAAAGAGGTTAGTTCAGTCAGGCACAACAATGAAGGCTGAGTTCAGTCACCAACAGCAAAAAAAAGCTCAGTTCGGTCAGATACATTAAAGAGGTTAATTCAATCAGGCACAACAATGAAGGCTGAGTTCAGTCACCACCAGCTAAGAAAGCTCAGTGCGGTTAGGTACAAAACAGAGGTTAGTTCAGTCAGGCACAAAAATGAAGGCTGAGTTCAGTCACCACAAGCTAAGAACGCTCAGTTCAGTTAAGGTACATTAAAGAGGTTAGTTCGATTAGATACAACAATGAAGGCTGAGTTCAGTCACCACCAGCTAAGAACGCTCAGTTCAGTTAAGGTACATTAAAGAGGTTAGTTCGATTAGATACAACAATGAAGGCTGAGTTCAGTCACCAACAGTCAAGAAAGCTCATGGCGGTTAGGTACATTAAAGATGTTAGTTCAATCAGATACAACAATGCAGGTTGAGTTCAGTCACCAACAGCCAAGAAAGCTCAGTTCAGTTAAGTTACATTATAGAAGTTAGATGAGTTCAGTCACCAACAGCCAAGAAAGCTCAGTTCAGTTAAGTTACATTAAAGAAGTTAGATGAGTTCAGTCACCAACAGCCAAGAAAGCTCAGTTCGGTCAGGTACATTAAAGAGGTTAGTTCAATCAGGTACAACAATGAATGCTCAGGTCAGTCACCAACAGTCAAGAAAGCTCAGTGCGGTCAGGTACATTAAAGAAGTTAGTTCAATCAGATACAACAATGAATGCTCAGATTAGATACAAAATGAAGGCTCAGTTCAGTCACCAACAGTCAAGAAAGCTCAGTTCGGTAAGGTACATAAATGAAGTTCGTTCAATCAGGTACAACAATGAAGACTGAGTTCAGTCACCAACAGCCAAGAAAGCTCAGTTCGGTTAGGTACATCAATGAAGTTAGTTCAATCACGCACAACAATGAAACCTTAGTTTAGACGAAAGAAACATCGATTGTTCAGATAAACCCTAGCTTCAGCAAATACTCAGATGAGTCGGTTTCAGCACTGGAAGTTCTGATCAGTCTTATGCTGCCGGTGAAGGCCGTGAATGATGAACTTCTAACACTGAAGGCTAAGGTTCAAGTGCACCAGACCAGTGATTGACCATGAAAACAATTTTTCTTACGTCTGTGAAGTTACGTTGTTATGACTACGCGTGTACGTCTTAATCAATAGGAGGACATCATGCCTTCGTCATCTGCGCATGTCCGTATAATGCTCTCAAACTTCATGTACTTGCTACATATACCAACAACAATCAAATAATTACACAATAACTATAAATTCAGTCAAACACACATATAAATTCAGTCAAACAATGTTCTTGCTACATATATCGACAGCAATCAAACAATTACACAATAACTATAAAATTCAGTCAAACACACAATGTTCTTGCTACATTTATCGACAACAATCAAACAATTACACAATAACTATAAAATGAAGTCAAACGCAATGTTCTTGCTACACATACTAACAACAATCAAATAATTACACAATAACTATAAAATGAAGTCAAACGCAATGTTCTTGCTACACATACTAACAACAATCAAATAATTACACAATAACTATAAAATGAAGTCAAACGCAATGTTCTTGCTACATATACCAACAACAATATTAATCAAATAATTACACAATAACTATAACATGCAGTCAAACGCAATGTTCTTGCTACAAATACCAACAACAATCCAATAATTACACAATAACTATAAAATGAAGTCACACACAATGTTCTTGCTACATATACCAACAAAAATCCAATAATTACACAATAACTACAAGAGGGCCATGATGGCCTTGGATCGCTCACCTGATCCATAGGGTATCAAGTGGGCCCCTGGGAGAGCCATTATTGGCCCCGGGGTATATGATTAATCTTGGTAGTGGTCTTAAAAGTGACGCTTCATACCAAATATCAAAGAACGGAGACATCTGGTTTCAGACAAGATTTTTAAAGGTTTTCCTTATATAAGTCTACATAAACCTTGGGTCCCATGGGCGGGCCATGTTTGCCCCCAGGGCTATAACTTGAACCATCTTGATAGAAATCCACAAGACGAAGCCTTATACCAAATATCAAAGACCTTGGCCTTCTGCTTTTAGACAAGACGATTTTCAAAGGTTTTCATTGCCTTGACTTCTATTTCCTAGGGCTATAATTTGAACAATTTAGATGAAGCTTCACACCAAATATCAAAGACCTGGGCCTTGCAGTTTCAGAGTAGAAGATTTTTTTTAAATTTCCCTATATTAGTCAATGTAAAATCAAAGGGCCCCGGGGCGGGGGCATTTTTGACCCAAGGGCTATGATTTGAAAAATCTTGGTAGAAGTCCACTAGATGAAGCTACACACCAAATTTCCAACAACTGGGTCATACGGTTTTTGGAGAAGTAGATTTTTAAAAATTTTCCCTGTATAAGCCAATGTAAAACCAAAGGGCCTGCAGGTGGGGGTATTTTTCGCCCTAGGCCTATAATTTGAACAATCTTGATAGAGGTCCACTAGATGAAGCTTCACACCAAATATCAAACAACTGGGTCATCCGGTTTTGGAGAAGAAGATTTTTAAGATTTTCCCTGTATAAGTCTATGTTAAACCAAAGGCCCCCGGGACGGGGGCATTTTTGGCCTCAGGGCTATAATTTGAACGATCTTGGTAGATGTCCACTAGATGAGGCCTCATACCAAATATTAAAGACCTGGGCCTTGTGGTTTCAGAGAAGGTTTATAAATATTTTCCCTATATAAGCCTATGCAAAACCAAATGGACCCGGGGCGGAGGCATGTTTGGCCCAAGGGCTAGAATTTGAACAATCTTGATAGAGAGTTCCACTAGATGAAGCTTCACACCAAATACCAAAGACTTGGGCCTTGCGGTTTCATAGAAGATTTTTCAAGATTTTCCCTATATAAGCCTATGTAAAATCAAAGGCCCCCGAGCGGGGGTATTTTTGGCCCCAAGGCTATAATTTGAACAATCTTGAAAGAGGTCAACTAGTTGAAGCTTGATACCAAATATCAAAGACCTTGGCCCTGTAGTTTCAGGGAAGATTTTTTAAAGAGTTTAACCTATGTAAAACGAAAGGCCCTCGGGGCAGGGGCATTTTTCGCCCCAGGGCTATAATTTGAACAATATTGGTAGAGGTCCACTAGATGAAGCTTCATAACAAATATCAAAGACCTGGACCTTGCGGTTTCAGAGAAGAATATTTTTTAAAAAAAAAATCTGTAAAAAAGTCTATTTTTAGCTCCTGTGACCTAGATGTGCAACAGACCGGAACCATTTGAACAACTTTGAAAGGGGACCACCTAAGGATCATTCCTGTGAAGTTTGGTCAAAATCCGATCAGTGGTTTAGGTGATGTTGTTTGAAGAAAAAGTTTACAGACGCTCGCACGCACGTACATACGGACGCACGGACGACGGACAAAAAGTGATCCAAAAAGCTTATCTTGTCACTACGTGACAGGTGAGCTAATAAAATGCATTCAAACACAATGTTATTGCTACATATATCAACAGCAATCCAATAATTACACAATAACTATAAAATGAAGTCAAACGCAATGTTCTTGCTACATATTCCAACAACAATCAAATAATTACATAATAACTATAAAATGAAGTCAAACGCAATGTTCTTGCTACATACATGTATACCAGCACAATCCAATAACTACACAATAACTATATGATAGAAAAATAATTATAGTTGGTGCAATTTGACATGATATTGACCTCTATGCAAAGAATAAATTAGTGTTGTTTCCTAATACGTCGGTTTTCGTAAACTGCTCGTGAATTTTCGGCATCTCGTGAATGGCGACCCATTTTCCGACCTCCATGTATGGAATAACAATATCGACCTCTTCCGAAAACGGCGAAAATAAATATATGCAATCAGTCGGGTGTCAAATTGTGTTAATAGAGGCTACCAGACTCATGTCAAATTGCACTGGCTATATACAAAACTGTTTGTTGTGTGTACTCATTAAAATCGCATCATCATCGAGGCGATTCTAATGAGTACACACAACACACATTTGCAAGATAAAAGACTAAAATCTCCTAAATTATCCCCCACTATTTTTTTTGTAGAGCTATCTCCTACGGGTTCTAGAAAGTGTTCGACTCAGCCATGAGAAACGAGCCATCAGTGTTCGAGCCATCGAAGTTGTACTGTATTCGTAACGGCACACTAGTAACAAATTAAACATGAAGTAACGGGTCTCCGTGTCCTGATGTCTAAGGGCACTTAGTCTTAATGCTGTGGTTCGCTCGGGCCACATGTTCTGCAATGGAAGGTCAGGTAGTTTTTCTACTGCATGGATGTTACGACTGATCTTATTCATTGCTGGGAGCCCATGTCACTTTTTGTTTCTTCACGTGGGTGGTTGAAATTGTTTTAGAGGGATTAGATATGTATATATTCATCTCCATACAGCTCAAAACGAAGACTGGATCAGACTACGTGAATGTTTAGGTTGATCTGAGTCATTGAATACGGCTCAGTTCGGTCAGATACAGCAATGTTCAGTCACCAACAGCCAAGAAAGCTCAGTTCTGTCAGGTACATTAAAGAGTACATCAATGAAGGCTGAGTTCAGTCACCAACAGCTAAGAAAGCTCAGTTCGTTCAGGAACATTAAAGAGGTTAGTTCGAATCAATACAACAATGAAGACTGAATTCAGTCACCATCAGCCAAGAAAGCTCAGTTCGGTCAGGTACATTAAAGAGGTTAGTTCAATCCGGTACAACAATGAAGGCTGAGTTCAGTCACCAACAGCCAAGAAAGCTCAGTTCGGTCAGGTACATTAAAGAGGTTAGTTCAGTCAGGCACAGCAATGAAGGCTGAGTTCAGTCACCAACAGCCAAGAAAGCTCAGTTCGGTCAGGTACATTAAAGAGGTTAGTTCAGTCAGGCACAGCAATGAAGGCTGAGTTCAGTCACCAACAGCCAAGAAAGCTCAGTTCGGTCAGGAACATTAAAGAGGTTAGTTCAATCAGGTACAACAATGAAGACTGAGTTCAGTCACCAACAGCCAAGAAAGCTCAGTTCGGTCAGGTACATTAAAGAGGTTAGTTCAGTCAGGCACAACAATGAAGGCTGAGTTCAGTCACCAACAGCCAAGAAAGCTCAGTTCGGTCAGGTACATTAAAGAGGTTAGTTCAGTCAGGCACAGCAATGAAGGCTGAGTTCAGTCACCAACAGCCAAGAAAGCTCAGTTCGGTCAGGAACATTAAAGAGGTTAGTTCAATCAGGTACAACAATGAAGGCTGAGTTCAGTCAGCAACAGTTAAGAAAGCTCAGTGCGGTCAGGTACATTAAAAAGGTTAGTTCAATCAGATACAACAATGAATGCTGAGTTCAGTCACCAACAGCCAAGAAAGCTCAGTTCAGTTAAGGTACATTAAAGAGGTTAGTTCAATCACGCACAGCAATGAAGACTTAGTTTAGACACAAGAAACATCGAATGTTTAGATAAACCCAAGCTACAGCAAATATTCAGATGAGTCGGTTTCAGCACTGGAAGTTCTGATCAGTCTTATGCTGCCGGTGAAGGCTCCGAACGATGAACTTCTCACACTGAAGGCTAAGGTTCAAGTGCACCAGACCAGTGATTGACCATGACAACAATATTTCTTACGGTTGTGAAGTAACGTTGTTATGACTACGCGTGTACGTCTTAATCAATAGGAGGACATCTTGCCTTCGTCATCTGCGCATGTCCGTATAATGCTGTCAATTTTCATGTACTTGCTACATAACCCACCAACAACAATCAAATAATTCTCAATAACTATAAAATTCAGTCAAACACAATGTACTTGGTACATATATCAACAACAATCCAATAATTACACAATAACTATAACATGAAGTCAAACACAATGTTCTCGCTACATATTCCAACAACAATCCAATAATTACACAATAACTATAAAATGAAGTCAAACACAATGTTCTTGCCACATATTCCAACAACAATCCAATAATTACACAATAACTATAAAATGCAGTCAAACGCAATGTTCTTGCTACATACATGTATACCAACAACAATCCAATAATTACACAATAACTATATGATAGAACAATAATTATAGCTGGTGCAATTTGACATGAGATTGACCTCTATGCAAAGAATAAATAAGTGTTTTCACCTAATACGTCGGTTTTCGTAAACTGCTCGTGAATTCTCGGCATCTCGTGAATGGCGACCCATTTATCGACCTCCATTTATTGAATAACACTATCAATCTCTTCCGAAAACGGCGAAGATAAATATATGCAATCAGTCTAGTGTGAAATTGTGGTAATAGAGGCCACCAGTCTCATGTCAAATTGCACTGGCTATATACAAAACCGTTTGCTGTATGTACTCATTAAAATCGCATCATCATCGAGGCGATTCTAATGAGTTAACACAACATACATTTGCAAGATAAAAGACTACAATCTCCTAAATTATCCCCCACTAGGCCTTATCTAGAGATTTCTCCTACGGGCTCTAGAAAGTGTTCGACTCAGCCATGAGAAACGAGCCATCAGTGTTCGAGCCATCGAAGTTGTACTGTATTCGCAACGGCAATTTAGTAACAAATTAAACATGAAGTAACGGGTCTCCGTGCCCTGATGTCTAAGAGCACTTAGTCTTAATGCTGTGGTTCGCTCGGGCCACATGTTCTGCAATGGAAGGTCAGAAATTTTTCTACTGCATGAATGTTACGACTGATCTGATTCAATGCTGGGAGACCATGTCACTTTTTCTTTCTTCGCGTGGCGTGGCTAAAATTGTTTTAGAGGGATTAGATATTTATATATTCATCGCCATACAGCTCAAAACGAAGACTGGATCAGACTACATGGATGTATAGGTTGATCTGAGTCATTGAAGACGGCTCAATTCGGACAGATACAGCAATGTTCAGTCACCAACAGCCAAGAAATCTCAGTTCTGTCAGGTACATTAAAGAGTACATCAATGAAGGCTGAGTTCAGTCACCAACAGCTAAGAAAGCTCAGTTCGTTCAGGAACATTAAAGAGGTTAGTTCAATCAGGTACATGAATGAAGGCTGCGTTCAGTCACCAACAGCTAAGAATGCTCAGTTCGGTCAGGATTATTAAAGAGGTTAGTTCAATCAGGTACAGGAATGACGGCTGCGTTCAGTCACCAACAGCTAAGAATGCCCAGTTCGGTCAGGAACATTATAGAGGTTAGTTCGATCAGGTCCAACAATGAAGACTGAGTTCAGTCACCAACAGCCAAGAAAGATCAGTTTGGGCAGATACATTAAAGAAGTTTGTTCAATCAAGTCCAACAATGAAAACTTAGTTAAGACACAAGAAACATCGAATGTTCAGATAAACCAAAGCTACAGCAAATACTCAGATGAGTCGGGTTCAGCACTGGAAGCTCTGGTCAGTCTTATACTGCCGATGAAGGCTCAGAATTATGAAGTTCCAACACTGAAGGCTAACGTTCAAGTGCATCAGACCAGTGTCACTGAAGGCTCACGTTCGAGTGCACCAGACGAGTGACACTAAAGACTCGCGTTCAAGTGCATCAGACCAGTGACTCTGAAGGCTAACGTTCAAGTGCACCAGACCAGTGTCACTGAAAGCTCGTATTCAAGGGCATCAGACCAGTGACACTGAAGACTCACGTTCAAGTGCACCAGACCAGTGACACTGAAGGCTCACGTTCAAGTGCACCATACCAGTGTCAATGAAAGCTCGTATTCAAGGGCATCAGACCAGTGACACTAACGTTATAGTGCACCAGATCAGAGACACTGAAGGCTTACGTTCAAGAGCATCAAACCAGTGACACTAAAAGCTCACGTTCAAGTGCATCAGACCAGTAACACTGAAGGCTAACGTTCAAGTGCATCAGACCAGAGACACTGAACGCTTATATTCAAGTGCATCAGACCAGTAACACTGAAGGCTAACGTTCAAGTGCATCGGACCAGAGACACTAAAGGCTCACGTTCAAGTGATTCAGGCCAGTGACAATGAAGGCCCACATTCAAGTGCATCAGACCAGTGCCACTGAAGGCTAACGTTCAAGTGCACCTGACCACTGACACTGAAGGCTCTCGATCAAGTGCATCAGACCAGTGACACTGCAGGCTCACGTTTAAGTGCACCAGATCAGTGACACTGAAGGCTCACGTTCAAGTGCATCAGACCAGTGACACTGAAGACTCGCGTTCAAGTGCACCAGATCAGTAACACGGAAAGCTCACGTTCAAGTGCATCAAACCAGTGACACTACAGGTTCACGTTCAAGTGCATCAAACCAGTGACACTACAGGCTCCCGTTCAAGTACACGAGACCAGTAACACCTAAGACTCACGCTCAAGTGCATCAGACCAGTGACACTACAGGCTAACGTTCAAGTGCACCAGTTCAAGTCCATCAGACCAGTGGCACTGAAAGCTCACGTTCAAGTGCACCAGATCAGTAACACTGAAGGCTCACGTTCAAGTGCATCAGACCAGTGACACTGAGGGCTTACGTTCAAGTTCATCATACCAGTGACACTTAAGGCTCATGTTCAAGTGCATCAGACAAGTGACACTGAAAGCTCACGTTCAAGTGCATCAGACCAGTGACACTGAAGACTCGCGTTCAAGTGCATCAGACCAGTGACACTGAAGACTCGCGTTCAAGTGCACCATATCAGTAACACGGGAGGCTCACGTTAAAATGCATCAGACCAGTGACACTACAGGCTCACGTTCAAGTGAACCAGATCAGTGACACTGAAGACTCACGTTCAAGTGCACCAGATCAGTCACACTGAAGGCTCACGTTCAAGTGCATCAGACCAGTGACACTGAAGACTCGGGTTCAAGTGCATCAGACCATTGACACTGAAGACTCGGGTTCAAGTGCATCAGACCAGTGACACTACAGGCTCACGTTCAAGTACACGAGACCAATAACACTGAAGACTCACGTTCAAGTGCATCAGACCAGTGACACTACAGGCTAACGTTCAAGTGCACCAGATCAGTAACACTGAAGGCTCACGTTCAAGTGATTCAGGCCAGTGACAATGAAGGCCCACATTCAAGTGCATCAGACCAGTGCCACTGAAGGCTAACTTTCAAGTGCACCTGACCACTGACACTGAAGGCTCTCGATCAAGTGCATCAGACCAGTGACACTACAGGCTCACGTTCAAGTGCACCAGATCAGTGACACTGAAGGCTCACGTTCAAGTGCATCAGACCAGTGACACTGAAGACTCGCGTTCAAGTGCACCAGACCAGTGACACTGAAGACTCGCGTTCAAGTGCACCAGATCAGTAACACGGAAGGCTCACGTTAAAGTGCATCAGACCAGTGACACTACAGGTTCACGTTTAAGTGCACCAGATCAGTGACACTGAAGGCTCACGTTCAAGTGCATCAGACCAGTGACACTGAAGACTCACGTTCAAGTGCATCAGACCAGTGACACTGAAGACTAACGTTCAAGTGCATCAAACCAGTGACACTAGAGACTCACGTTCAAGTGCATCAAACCAGTGACACTGAAGACTCACGTTCAAGTGCATCAGACCAGTGACACTGAAGACTCACGTTCAAGTGCATCAAACCAGTGACACTGAAGACTCACGATCAAGTGCATCAGACCATTGACACTACAGGCTCACGTTCAAGTACACGAGACCAGTAACACTGAAGACTCACGCTCAAGTGCATCAGACCAGTGACACTACAGGCTAACGTTCAAGTGCACCAGATCAGTAACACTGAACCTCACGTACAAGTGCATCAGACCAGTGACACTACAGGCTCACGTTCAAGTGCACCACATCAGTGCCACTGAAGGCTCACGATCAAGTGCATCAGACCAGTGACACTACAGGCTAACGTTCAAGTGCACCAGTTCAAGTCCATCAGACCAGTGACACTGGAAGCTCACGTTCAAGTGCACCAGATCAGTAACACTGAAGGCTCACGTTCAAGTGCATCAGACCAGTGACACTGAGGGCTTACGTTCAAGTTCATCATACCAGTGACACTTAAGGCTCATGTTCAAGTGCATCAGACCAGTGACACTGAAAGCTCACGTTCAAGTGCATCAGACCAGTGACACTGAAAGCTCACGTTCAAGTGCATGAGACCAGTGACACTGACGACTCACGTTCAAGTGCATCAGACCAGTGACACTGAAGACTCGCGTTCAAGTGCACCAGATCAGTAACACGGGAGGCTCACGTTAAAATGCATCAGACCAGTGACACTACAGGCTCACGTTCAAGTGAACCAGATCAGTGACACTGAAGGCTCACGTTCAAGTGCATCAGACCAGTGACACTGAAGACTCACGTTCAAGTGCATCAGACCATTGACACTGAAGACTCATGTTAAAGTGCATCAGACCATTGACACTACAGGCTCACGTTCAAGTACACGAGACCAGTAACACTGAAGACTCACGTTCAAGTGCATCAGACCAGTGACACTACAGGCTAACGTTCAAGTGCACCAGATCAGTAACACTAAAGGCTCACGTTCAAGTGCATCAGACCAGTGACAATACAGGCTCACGTTCAAGTGCACCACATCAGTGACACTGAAGGCTCACTTCAAGTGCATCAGATTAGTGACACTACAGGCTAACGTTCAAGTGCACCAGATCAGTAACACTGAAGGCTCATGTTCAAGTGCATCAGACCAGTGACACTGAAGGCTCATGTTCAAGTGCATCAGACCAGTGACACTGAAGGCTCACGTTCAAGTGCATCAGACCAGTGACACTGAAGGCTCACGTTCAAGTGCACGAGACCAGTGACTCTGAAGGCCTCGTGAAAGTGCATCAAACCAGTGACACTGAAGGCTCACGTTCAAGTGCATCAGACCAATGACACCGAAGATTCACGTTCAAGTGCATCAGACCAGTGACACTGAAGGCTTACGTTCAAGTGCATCAGACCAGCGACACTGAAGGCTCACGTTCAAGTGCATCGGACCAGTGACACTACAGGCTCACGTTCAAGTGCATCAGACCAGTGACACTGAAGGCTCACGTTCAAGTGCATCAGACCAGTGACACTGAAGGCTCACATTCAAGTGCATCAGACCAGTGACATTGAAGGCTCACGTGCAAATGTATCAGACCAGCGACACTGAAGGCTCACGTTCAAGTGCATCAGATCAGCGGCACTGAAGGCTCACATTGAAATGCATCAGACCAGTGACACTGAAGGCTCACGTTCAAGTGCATCACACCAGTGACACTGAAGGCTCACGTTTAAGTGCATCGGATCAGTGACACTGAAGGCTCAAGTTCAAGTGCATCAGATCAGCGACACTGAAGGCTCACATTCAAGTGCATCAGACCAGTGACACTGAAGGCTCACATTCAAGTGCACCAGACCAGTGACAATGTAGGCTCACGTTCAAGTGCATTTTGGAGACGTTGCTTCCAATTTTGTGGGACTTGTACCTGACATTGAGGTCACTGCAGGAGAAATAATCTGTAAAAATGTCTGACACCCTATAAACACTTTTAATGAGCCGTTACAGTTAATTAGAGAAACAGTTTAGGAGAAGAATATTACTTTTATCGTTCATCAATGATGTTATTGTAAAATGGATCTGAGAAAAAAAGGTGGTCATTCACTTTAAGATTTATCAAACTCCAACAGACATCGGGCTGATGCGAGTACATCCGAAAGAATTGTATAGTAAAGAAATAAGTACAAAATGGATGATGGTAGGATTTCAAAATGGATGCCTGGATCCTGTTGATACCGCAGCTTGCAGTTATCATATACAGTGGAATTCCGCTATTAAGACCACCTCAAATTAAGTCTTATTCTGCTTTGAAAAGCTTATTTTATATATTGCAGTTATTCTTTCTTTCTGTTTTCTGTATACAATGTCCTCTGGTCAAGGACCACCTTTGGGACTGTTCAAAAGTGGTCTTAAAGACCACTTTTGAACAGTCCCAAAGGTGGTCGTGATATGGGAATTTTTACTGTAATTCAATAAAACAGGATGGTGGATGATACATCCAAATGTAGGTCATCTGTCTACATACGGCCTGCTACGTAAGTGGCAATACATACTATAATATGCCAAAATGCAGCATTCCAATAAGGTTTTATAAGCAGCGATTTCCTGAAACATTCCATTGCTTTGTAAACATGACCTCGTTCTTTATACACCCACCTCAGAAGATTGAGACATGTTTCTCTATGACTGATACCACGTGTACCTAACATTGTTTCCATATTGTCTATATCAGCTGAGGCATGAGTGGCCATGTTAAGTTTGTCATGGTTCAGAAAGAGTAAGAAATGAAGCAGAAACTGAGCATCTACCACAGAATAGATCAGCTATACCCCGGGCCCTTTTTCCTGGTGGTGTATGAGGATCATCTTGCCGTATCATTTCATAACACAGAGCGGTGGGTGTGACATCCTTCTCAGCTGGTAGGAAATATACACAAGGTATAATCATATGTGACATGAGATATTCTGCAGTGACATGTGACAGCTGCGGCAATGCTTCAATAAGACCATTGTTGAGAGGATATACAGTTCTGTCTCTATAGCAGCGACAAAGAGTAAACCTGACTAGACTGCTCAGTGAGAACAAAATATCAAGAGAAGAATAGTAATAACCTAACATATACACTAACGTTGCCTGTTTGATCTTTGCCGAGAAAGAATCAGATTGTGAAGTTAGACTGTTCCAGTTTTCACTTATCAAGTAAGACCAAAAATACATCACGTAAACAAGTTCGTATAATGACCCCCCCTGACAACCCCACTTTATACAGAAAAACTGGGGCCTACAGGGGTATACATTACTTTTCTTATTTCTGCTCCAAGACATAGGATGTGGGTACTCGTTAGAACCGCCTCAATGAGGCGGTTCTAATGAGCACACACAACCTATGTTTAGAGTACAAACAAGAAAAATATCACAAATAGTCATCAGAAAATTGACTTTTTTGGAGAAATGAAAGAAGGCACTATGTCTCACGGGTGTGTCATCGTCATGGTATCACCTATAAAGATAAAGGTCGTGTTATTCTTGTAATGCTTTGGCAAGGCAAAGTTGTACGACATTTTTTTCTCATATTGTAGCCAGAAATTTAAATTTCCAGTGTTCAACCAAGGTGTGTCAAGGTAAAACAATACCTTTGTGCATATGAACTTTTCCAATCTTAGTACTGCTGCACTCCCACAGTACTTTGTCACATGGTTCATTTTAACATGTTTTATCTTGGCCTGTCTCTTATCAGATACATTAGTATTAAAGTTAACAAAGGCTCGGAGAACTGTGGTAAGTTAGTAGAGGTCAATACTGACATGTGCAATACTGCGCCACATGGTTCATAAAACACGTTTTTAACTTGGTGTGTCTCTTATCTGGTACATTACTATTACAGTTAACAAAGGCTCGGAGAACTGTGGTAAGTTAGTATAGGTCAATACTGAACTGTGCTTTACGGCGCCACATGGTTCATAAAACACGTTTTTAACTTGGTGTGTCTCTTATCCTGGTACATTACTATTACAGTTAAAAAAGGCTTTGAGTATTGTGTTAAGTTAGTAGAGGCCAATACAAACCTGGTTCATAAAACACGTTCTCTCAGTGTGTCTCTGGTACATTACTATTATAGTTAACAAAGGCTAAGAGAACTATGGTAAGTTAGTAAAGGCCAATACTGACCTGTGATTTACGGCACCACGTGGTTCATAAAACACGTTCTCTCAGTGTGGCTCTGGTACATTACTATTACAAGTAACAAGGGCTCAGAGAACTATGGTAAGTTAGTAGAGATCAATACTGACCCGTGCTTTATGGCACCACGTGGTTCATGAAACAGTTTTTAACTTGGTGTGTCACTTAACTGGTACATTACTATTACAAAAACCTACAGTAGTTCTTCGATGGCTCGAACACCGATGCTCGTTTAACATGGATAAGTCGAATCCGTTCTTGAGTCCCTAGGGAATTCCTTTGCATAAGGAATAGTGATGGATATTTTAAGACATTTACGTCGTTTATCTTGCAAATGTATGCTGTGTGTACTCATTAGAATCGCCTCAAATGCGTATACACAGAATACATTTTATAATAGAACACCGAAAACAAGGCCCAAAATATTCTCGGTATACCTCCTGACAGTAACCCTCAGTTGCTGAAACTATCTTATATCTCGAACAGATTTTAAGACATTTATGTCTTTTATCTTTCAAATGTATGCTGTGTGTACTCATTAGAATCGCCTCTGAGGCGATTCTAATGAGTATACACAGCATACAGTTATATTAAAGAACACCGAAAAGAAGGTCCAAAATAAACAAAAATCCCGTTATACCTCCCGACAGTAACCCTCAGTGGCTGAAACTACCCCATAGCTCGAACAGATTCTAAGACATTTGCGTCCTTTATCTTGTAAATGTTTGCTGTGTTTACTCATTAGAATCGCCTCCGAGGCGATTCTAATGAGTATACACAGCATACAGTTATATTAAAGAACACCGAAAAGAAGTTTCAAAATAAAAAAAAAATCCCGTTATACCTGCCGACAGTAACATCCAGTTGCTGTAACTATCCCATAGCTCGAACAGATTTTAAGACATTTACGTCTTTTATCTTACAAATATATGCTGTGTGTACTCATTAGAATCGCCTCTGAGGCGATTCTAATGAGTATACACAGCATAGAGTGATATTAAAGAACACCGAAAAGTAGGTCCAAAATAAACAAAAATCCCGTAATACCTCCCGACAGTAACCCTCAGTGACTCAAATTACCCCATGTCTCGAACAGATTTTCATTGTCCAAAAGGTGTTCGAGTCATCAAAGTTCGACTGTATTATCTACGTGCACAATGCTGGATTACTGGTCATGTTTTCAACGTCTTTAATATGCCAGAATGCAGCATTCCAATGAGGTTTGACTTCCTGTGATTTTCTGAAACATTCCATTGCTTTGTAAACATGACCTCGTTCTTTATACACCCACCCCAGAAGATTGAGACATGTTTCTCTATGACTGATACCACGTGTACCTAACAATGTTTCCATATTGTCAATATCAGCTGAGGCATGAGTGGCCATGTTGAGTTTGTCATGGTTCAGAAAGAGTAAGAAATGAAGCAGAAACTGAGCATCTACCAAGGCCCAGTCACCACAGAAATCATCAGCTGTATACCCGGTAATATTTCCTGGTGGTGTATGAAGATCATCTTGCCGTATCATTTCATAACACAGAGCGGTGGGTGTCATGTATGAACGTTTAGTGTTTGTACCATATAACCATGTATGTATTCGTGTCATGTATTTGACCATTGATTAAAATACCGGTGTAGCCAAATACTTTTTCCTTGTTGAATCCGCTCACAATTCCAGTGAAACATAAACAAATTGGCGACGAAAATGGGATATATTTGTCACGGATAAATTGAGAGAAAGGTTATCTCGATAATGGAAGTGATGAAGATCGGACAATATCTTGTTTACACGGAAAAATCATCCTAAAAAGATTCGGGAAAGTTTCCGGTGAACTGGTACAAGGTGACCGAAGATTTTGTCTGGAGGAACATTATTTACCGGTACCGAACAGTCTGGGTCTTACGGGTTCCCGAAAATTGTAAACTTCATACATTGGGAATACTTATGATACAATAAACTGTTAATTTATAGACAGTGGCTAGATCCAGTGATTTTATACTGACTTCAGTTTTGGCGGAACGAAAACCCTAATCTATCCTTATCTCCCAAACCCACTATTGTGAGATAAACATTTCAAGTACACAAAATGGCGTCGTTCATTGGTAAGATGGACTCATATGATGAGGCCACAGAGCCATGGCCCTGTTATCAAGAGCGATTGGATCAGTATTTCTTAGTGAATGAAATCGCAAATGGTAAGAAAGTTCCTGCGTTGCTGAGTTTGGTTGGGAGCCAAACATACAGGCTTTTAAGAGACTTGTTTTCGCCAGACCTTCCGTCCACTAAAGACTATGCCGTCCTTTGTGATAAGCTGAAGGATCACTATGCCCCGAAACCATTAGTGATTGCAGAAAGATTTAGATTTTATAAAAGAGATCAAAAATCTGATGAATCAGTAAGAGACTTTAATGTCGCCCTGAAGAAGCTGAGTGAGTATTGTGACTTTGGTGATAATTTAAAGGACGCTTTAAGGGACAGATTTGTTTGTGGACTCAAAAGTGAGGCTATCCAAAAGAAACTATTATCAGAACGCGATCTGACATATGACAAAGCCCTTGAAATTGCTCAAGCAATGGAGTCTGCATACAGAGATGTGGTTCAGTTGCAAGGGAAATCACTTGCAGAAGGGGCTAGCGCAGATATAAATAAACTGAAACTTAAGTCAGTGGGAAAGAAAGGAAAGAAAAAGTGGGAAAAATCTGCAGGCACTCAGCAGCCGGCAAAAAGTCCAGGTGCATCATCAAATGTTAAAAGCCATGTTACAGGTGTTTGAGAACTAATCACACACCAGAGAATTGTAGATTTAAGAATGCCACATGTCATGGTTGCCGGAAAAAGGGTCATATATTGCCCGCATGTAAGGCAAAAACAGAACACTCCAAAGAGAAAATGCATACATTAAATGTTGAAAGTTCTGACGAAGAGTATCTTAAAACATTATCAGATAGCAAAGACAGAAATGTGATATGGGTGTCACCTGAAATCAACGGTACTGTAATTGATATGGAATTAGATACCGGTTCAGGAATTTCAGTTATCTCCAAGCAAGACTTTGACAAGTTTTTCAAAAACTGTGAACTCATTAACACAAGCTTAACATTGAAAACTTACTCAGGAGAACCAATACATCCCTTAGGATATTTAGAGTGTAAAGTTCAACTGAATGATCAGTCAGAAACACTAAATCTTTATGTTTTGAATAATGAAGGAAGGCCATTGTTTGGTCGCGAGTGGCTAAGACACTTAAATTTGAATTGGGCCGAGATTAAATCATTACAGGTTCCAAATGAAAAGATTTCAAGACAGTCAGAAATAGACAATCTTAAGTCAAAATATTCGGAAGTATTTTCTGACGGATTGGGGAAATTGAAAACTATGCAAGCAAAGTTAATCTTGAAAGATAACAGTCCACCTAAGTTTGTGAAGGCAAGACCTGTACCCTACTCACTGAAATCTAAGATAGATACAGAACTAGATAAATTGGTTGATGAAGGAGTGATAGAGAAAGTTGACACCAGTGAATGGGCTACTCCTATTGTTCCCGTGCCCAAGGAAAATGGAGATATCCGTATCTGTGGAGACTATAAAGTAACTGTCAACCCAACATTACAAGTTGAACAGTATCCGCTTCCGCGCATTGATGATTTATTCGCGTCGCTATCTGGTGGCCAGCACTTCTCCAAAATTGACTTGAAGAATGCATATTTACAAATCGTAATGGAGGAAGAAAGTAAGAAACTTCTCACAATCAATACGCATCGGGGACTCTTCAGATACAACAGGTTGGTCTTCGGAATCGCCTCGGCACCTGCGATATTCCAGAAGACTATTGAACAAGTCATGCAAGGTGTTCCAGGGACACAGGTTATCCTGGATGACATGATTATTACTGGGAAAACAGATAAGGAGCACATAAGAAATCTTGAACTGGCTATCTGAAAATGGGTTAAAAGCCAATCCGGAAAAGTGTGAATTCTTTAAAGACAGAGTAACATTTTGTGGTCATGTAATAGATAAAGAAGGACTGCATAAAACACAGGACAAAATCGACGCAATACTCAATGCGCCAGAAATTGAAAATGTCAGTCAGCTAAGATCCTTTTTGGGATTAGTTACATATTACTCCAAGTTCATTCCGGATATGAGTACTGTACTGCAACCATTGCATCAACTGCTTGAAAAGGACAGGAAATGGAAATGGACAAAAGAGTGTCAGGTCGCCGTCAGTAAAATTAAGGAGATTATCACATCAGATATGGTGCTAACACACTATGATCCAGATTTGCCTGTAACATTAGCTTGTGATGCAAGTTCATATGGATTAGGTTGTGTTCTGTCTCACATAATGCCTAATGGACAAGAGAAACGTATTGCTTTCGCTTCTAGGACTCTGAATAAGGCAGAGAGAAAGTACAGTCAAATTGATAAGGAGGCACTAAGTATAGTTTGGGCTGTAAAGAAGAATAATCTCTACTTATATGGAAAGGAATTTACTCTTATAACCGACCACAAACCCCTAATGACAATTTTCAGTCCTAAAAAGGGAATAAGTTCCACGACGGCAGCTCGGTTGCAGAGGTACACACTGTTTCTTGCAGGGTACACATATGACATGAAGTATAAGAATACTAAAAGTCATGGAAATTGTGATAGTTTATCGCGTCTTCCACAGAAAACGTCAGTTGACAGTTATAGAATAGATGCTACTGAGATATTCTATATGTCACATTTTGAGTCTCTTCCCGTAACAGTAGACGAAATCAGTAGAGCGACAGATCACGATCCGGTGCTATCTCGTGTAAAAGACAGTATTAGGAGAGGATGGTCCTATAACACAGACAATATGTTAGATTCATACTTCAGTAGGAGGGATGAACTATCTTTACATCAGGGATGTATAATATGGGGGATGAGAGTAGTTGTACCACTAAAATTGCGTCAACGCATTTTAGATGAATTGCATGAAGGACATGTAGGAATGGTAAAGGTCAAATCCTTGGCAAGAAATTATGTTTGGTGGCCTAAAATTGATCAGGAAATTGAAAAACTGATAAAGCGTTGTGCTGGTTATCAGCAAAATAGGAATATGCCACCTGAAGCTCCTATTCACCCTTGGGAATATCCTGATAAACCATGGAAAAGGATCCATGTGGATTTTGCCAGGCCATTTCTTGATTCTATGTTCCTGATCATCGTGGACTCTTACTCAAAATGGCCTGTTGTAAAACAAATGAGAAAGACTACCGCGACACAGACAATTGAAGTAATGAGGGCTGTTTTCAGTGAATATGGTATTCCAGCGCAGATAGTTAGTGACAATGGTCCACAATTTATTGCGGAAGAGTTCAAGACTTTTCTTAGGGAGAATGGTATCCAGCAGATTCTAAGTGCCCCGTACCACCCAAAAAGAACGGTTTGGCTGAGAGATTTGTACAATCGTTTAAAGTGGCCATGAAAGCAGCTAAGAATGATTGTGGGACAATTCAAACCAAGCTATCAAAATTCCTCATGGCGTACAGGAATACCCCTCATTCTACTACGAATGAGTGTCCCGCGACTTTATTCCTGGGCAGGAAATTAACAACTAGATTAGACCTGCTTAAGCCCAATCTTAGTGAAACTGTGTCAAAATCCCAACAGAAAATGGTCAGGTCTACACGTGACAGACAATATGAAGTGGGTGATTCTGTCTCGGTGCGAGATTATCGAGGCAATCATGATGCTTGGATTCCGGGTACAATTCATAGGAAAACGGGTCCAGTTTCCTACGAAGTAGAAATCGGACATGATACCTTGTGGAGACGACATTCTGATCAGATACAAAGTTCTGGGTTTCGACAAGGTAAGACCAGTCTCGATATTCCAGTTAGTGGCGGTGCCTTACCATCTACAGAACCGCCACCGTTACATGTGGAACCTGAAACATGTAGTCCAGCAAAAGTGGTGAAAACTCCAGTGAAAGAGCGGCGTTATCCGGTCAGGTCTCGTAAGAAACCAGAAAAGTTAGATTTATAGGAATGCTGGAACTTATATTCAGTTTTGTGCTTAATCGGATATACGTAAAAGTTCAGACTTTTCATTGTATTCAGTTTTAGTGCTAAATCGGATATACATAAAAATTCAGACTTTTCATTCTGTTCAGTTATAGTGCTAAATTGGATATACAGAAAGTGCATTTTCACTACTCCAGAAACGGTTGTTGGATATACATGATTAGTCTCAGTTTCATCACTTAGTTTTATTTTTCGCTTGCGTGCTTTTTACTAGTCAGTTTATTGCCTTAATTTGAACATTAATCAAACTATCTTTCATCAACACATGGAAGATTAGTAGTTTCTAGTCAGTGCTATTTGCTATTTAGGGTTTAGTTTTCAGCATAAAAAAAACCGGCTACCTTTAGAACAAGATATGAACATTTAAGAGATAAGTACCCTTTTTAAAGATCTAAAAACAATAAACTTTATCAGTAAAGTTTAATTAAGCGTAGGGGTATGTCATGTATGAACGTTTAGTGTTTGTACCATATAACCATGTATGTATTCGTGTCATGTATTTGACCATTGATTAAAATACCGGTGTAGCCAAATACTTTTTCCTTGTTGAATCCGCTCACAATTCCAGTGAAACATAACAGTGGGTGTGACATCCTTCTCAGCTGGTAGGAAATATACACAAGGTATAATCATATTTGACATGAGATATTCTGTAGTGACATGTGACAGCTGTGGCAATGCTTTAATAAGACCATTGTTGAGAGGATTTACAACTCTGTCTTCATAGCAGCGACAGAGAGTAAACCTGACTAGACTGCTCAGTGAGAACAAAATATCAAGAGAAGAATAGTAATAACCTAACATATACATTAACGTTGCCTGGTTGATCTTTGCCGAGAAAGAATCAGATTGTGAAGTTAGGCTGTTCCAGTTTTCACTTATCAAGTAAGACCAGATTTGTTCTGTTGGTTTTCCTTGTTTAACTGCCAAGGTCACAACACCAGACATGATACTTATTCCTATGTATGGTAACACTGGAGTTATTGCACGCTGTGTTTGCTCTTCTGTATGACCGGGGCTCAGTCCAGGACTCGTTAATTCGAGCATTTTTATCATCAGTGACGCTAGGGGTGAATCAGAATCAGCCTCTAATGCTGCAGAAATATAAAGCTTTCCCATCTTGAAAACATGACAAAGCTGATTCAACTGAATTGATAATTGTGTCTCCTGTTTGTACTTATTCAAGCGCTTACTAAAGTACGTTTTTGTTGCTGTTGTAACAGACGGATCACAGTAAATGTGTAAATGGTCACCAATGTCATTAGTTTTAATGCGAGCAAGAAATTTACAATCAGCAGATAATAAAAGCTGCAAGCGCTGATGAAGCTGTTGTCTCACATCTCCATGGACACCTCTGATGAACAAGTTTGATGCTGGGATAAAGTAATTAGGACAGATGCCAGTGTCAGTCCATTGTGACAGAAGAGTTAAAGTAGCGACTACACAACCAAGTAAATTCTCGGGCCTCCAAAATTCAAACTGGGTATTTTCTATAAGATAAAACATACATGTCTTGATATGATATGAACTTAATGAATCTGGAACAAAGGGAACTATTAAGTCTTTCTTTATGATCTTTAACAGTACATAACATTTCTGCTGCACTGAATTAAAATTAGTCACAAGCAATCTTTCCTGTTGTGATAATGACACTCTCCACATAAGGTCTTGTTCATCACTGTTTGGGGGTCCGACTGGAACAAACAAACATCCAAATGTTTCACATAAATTTATCATCTCAGTAGTTGGCCAGTGGTAATGTCTTTGACTGTTCAGCCATTCAGAAGCACATTCTGGCCACTTGCTGCACTTAAATGCTATTACATTATCTGTTGACATTTGTGATTCTGATGCATCTCTTGACAGTGCTGGTCCTTGTCTACTGTCATAGCCCTGAGTAAGATCATTAGGAGGATTAAATGAACAGACCAGTCTATTATTCTTGTCAGTACAGAATTTAAACCAGTCCTGTATATGAAAAGGAAGTTGACTAGTTACCTCAGGATGGTTTCCCCTCAGAGCATTTCCATTATGTACTACTTGTAACTTACAATATCCTGGAGACGTGGTTTGATCCTGAACCATCAGTAAACAGGTGCCTACAGGATGGTCAGCAGGATCAGTCACTACGTTAAGGTTACTGATAGTTAAAACACGATCGAGATCAGAGCCCATGCCTAATGTCGACGTTCCTTCCACACTACTCCCAAAAACATTAACACTCATAAATGGCTGTTCCTCTATAGTTTACAATATTTCACATCTGGTGCAGTGGTCCATTTTCATCCGTCGTATCTCTTCAGACACTCCCAGATCTTCCAGTATCTCATACAACTTCAGTGACATCTCCCTGTGATGTTGTGGAAGACCTCTGGGTGTGGGGACAACGGCTGAAAAAGAAAAGAGTAGAAATAGAAACATAACAACACATCTTTTAAACTTGCATTTGTTACCAGCTTATCTATTCAACACATCAAATCATTACTTTAACATAACTAAGAAAAGAGAAATCCACCCAAATATGCCTAGCGGCCCTTTTGGGGAACTTAGCAAACAGTGTAGACCCAGATCAGACGCCGCAGAACGCGGGGTCTGATATGGGTGTACATTGTTTGCATAAACAAACATAAATTTTCTTAAAACTTACTGCAATCAAAACAAACCTGAAAACCCTGTCATTGGAAATGCACTTCCCCAAAACTTAATACGTGGACTATTCCATTGTCATAAATGGGTAAACTGAACCAGAACTTTGCCTTTTTGCAATTTACAGTCTGACAAGTAGTTTAGGTCGTAGTACCAAAGCGTTAATCCAAAATCATTAGTCCATAGA
This sequence comes from Lucinisca nassula, assembly GCA_963580285.1. Lineage (NCBI taxonomy): Eukaryota > Metazoa > Mollusca > Bivalvia > Lucinida > Lucinidae > Lucinisca > Lucinisca nassula. The sequence continues at coordinate 1,611,932 of OY757020.1, read as the reverse complement.
CAAAATGGCAAATATCAATGTTCAGATCAACAGACATGGACTCAACAACTGAAGTTTGCTGCAATAGCTTTGTATTTCAGCAAAGTCATAAAAACTGTCTCCCATTATAAACGACAAAGATGCAGATCAACTTGACCATCAGCACAGACTGATCAACATCATCATAGTTATCTCTTAGTGGATCGGCCCCCGCCAATCGGGGCTTGAAGAAATAGATGGGCTGCATGATGCTTCCGTGCAAAGCTGACACCGACCCGCACACGAGTACTGGTAAACCGCTTAGAGGAGCTAAGCCTGCCCTGGCAAAGCGGTACGTGTCGGACCGTCCGTGCTAATAAACCCTATTGGTTTAATTAGGCGTCAGGGCTTGATAAGCCATTTCAAAACGTCCCACAAAATTTGAAGCAACGTCTCCAAAATGACCTTTACAGTGTTGACGGGGACGTTAAACCTCAAATCAAACAAAATCTCTTCGTGGATATTTTGAAACCCTAGTTTCTATATCTCTTGTTTTTTATTGTTTTTTTTTTTTTTTTTTTTTGGTTTTACGGCCCTTTCAAGATTATTTCATTTATATCGAGCCGGCGAAAACCGAAGTACCCGGAGAAAAAAAACCTGCCTTCCGTTGCAGAACTTGGCGTCTCACATGTGACCCGAGCCAAGCTCGAAGCCACAGCTGTGATAGACTTAATGATTAAGAATCAGCGCTCTTATCCACTAGGCCACGGAGGCCCGTTCTATATCTCTTGTTAGTCTGTGTAAGTGAGCAGGCAGGTTGATGGCTTACCTGGTCACTGACTCTAAAAAATTATCTTGCTAGTCTGTGTAAGTGAGCAGATTATTGTCTAACCTGGTATCTAACCCAAAAAACAATTATCTTGCTAGTTTGAGTAAGTGAGCAGGCAGGTTGATATCTTACCTGGTCTCAACCTCTAAAACAATTCTCTTACTAGTCTGTGTAAGTGAGCAGGAAGATTGATGTCTTACCCTTACCTGGTCACAAACCTTAAAACAATTATCATGCTAGTCTGTATAAGTGAGCAGGCAGATTGATATCTTACCTGATCACAAACCCTAAAACAATTCTCTTGCTAGTCTGAGTAAGTGAGCAGACGGGTTGATGTCTTACTTGGTCACAAACCCTAAAACAATAATATTGCTAGTCTGTGTAAGTTAGCAGACAGATTGATGTTTTACCTGGTCACAAACCCTAAAATAATTCTCTTGCTAGACTGTGTAAGTGAGCAGACTGGTTGATGTCTTACCTGGTCACAAACCCTAAAACAATAATCTTGCTAGTCTGTGTAAGTGAGCAGACAGGCTGATGTCTTACCTGGTCGCAAACCCTAAAACAATTATCTTGCTAGTCTGTGTAAGTGAGCAGGCAGATTGATATCGTACCTGGTCACAAACCCTAAAACAATTCTCTTGCTAGTCTGAGTAAGTGAGCAGGCGGGTTGAGGTCTTACCTGGTCACAAACCCTAAAAGAATTATCTTGCTAGTCTGTGTAAGTGAGCAGGCAGGTTGATGTCTTAACTAGTCACAAACCCTAAAACAATTATCTTGCTGGTCTGTGTAAGTGAGCTGGCAGGTTGATATCTTACATGCATGGTCACAAACCCTAAACAATTATCTAATGTTCTGTTATGTTGTACCAATTTTGATTTCATCATGCCTGTATAATAATGTTCCGTTATGTTGTACATCTCTTGCTAGTCTGTGTAAGTGAGCAGGTAGATATCTTACCTGGCCACAAACACTAAACCAAGTTTGATTTCATCATGCCTCTACAATAATGTTCTGTTATGTTGTATATCTCTTGCTAGTCTGTGTAAGTGAGCAGGTAAATATCTTACCTGGCTACAAACACTAAACCAGGTTTGATTTCAACATGCCTCTACAATCATGTTATGTTATGTTGTATATCTCTTGCTAGTCTGTGTAAGTGAGCAGGTAGATATCTTACCTGGATACAAACACTAAACCAGGTTTGATTTCATAATGCCTGTACAATAATGTCTGCTATGTTGTATATCTCTTGCTCTTCATTCTAAAACAGGTATAGTTTGAACAATTTGACATGAGACCGGTGAACTCTATTATCATAATTTCACACCCGAATGAACCGACAAGGAATTCTTGGCAGTTACGTCATAATTAGTTTACTCGAATATTCATATGACATGGCCTTTACTTGAAACCTATGACTACCGCCATAACCTTGTGGATTTTGTGGCCGAGAGAGAAGAGCAGTTGTTCTACAGACCAAGAAGTGGCTGGTTCAAAACCGACGTGCCACATGATTTTTTATTTTTTTATTTTTTTTTTATTTGACCTCGTAATACACATACCCACCCACACCCACCCACCCACACACTACATGTGAAATCTGCTTTACCCGTGTGACATGTTAAAAGTGGATAATTATGACGTGTACAGAACATATTTCTTGTTCATTTTCAAGCACATAACAGTTGACTGTATGAGAAATACAAATGAAAATAAGTGAAATAGAAAAAAAAAATATATACAAAATTTACTATATATTTTAAACCAGTAAAATATTAAAATATGAAACAATGAACATTTAATTTACTATAAAAAGATAAAACAAATGTATAATAAAAATACCGCAATCAGTGAGATTCGAACTCGGACCTTCAGCACGACAAGCAGCGTTGACATCCCCTGGGCCGTTGTGACTGCTATATAATCAGTGGGCGTGTCCTGTTCATACGATAAACCCAACCGCAAATTTATGCTGGAAAATCCTTTCTATTTTTAGCTTTGTTATTGATTTGACGTCACTGCCAGACCTAGTTTGTTTACCAGTATTTATATAAATCTTCGCCGTCTCCCGAAGTTGTTGATATTGTTATTCAATACATAAAGGTCGGTTTTGTTTGATTTCAGTTGTAACGTCCCCGTCAACACTGTAAAGGTCATTTTTGAGACGTTGCTTCCAATTTTGTGGGACTTTTACCCGCCATTGAGATTCAATGACATCTCATGCCCTGCCACCCAATGAAACCAATAGGTTTTATAAGCATGGACGGTCCGACACTCGCATCGCTTTGCCTGGCCAGGCTTAGATCCTCTAAGCGGTTTACGACTACTCATGTGCGGGTCGGTTTCAGCTCTGCGTGGAAGCATCATGCTGCCCATCTATTTCTTCAAGTCCCGATGGGCGGGGGCCGAAAAAAGGTCGGTAAACGGGTCGCAATTCACCAGATGCCGAAAAGTCACGAGAAGTTTACGAAAGACGACATACCGGCACCGATAGCTCAGTTGGTAGAGTGTCTGCTCCGGGGAACGGGAGGTCACGGGTTCGATCCCGGGCCGCGACATACCAATTTAGTTAAGAATGGTACTAGCTGCTCCTCGCTTGGCACTCAGATTTACGGGGTAGAGCTAGGACTGGTCGACCCACTGTCAGGATAATGTGACTGGGTGTGGTATCATGTAATGTGTCTGGGACAAGATACTATAGTGAGGCAGCACTATAAAGGTGAGCATTGAGCTCCCTGTCGCAACCAGACACCGTCGTGATATGACTGAAAAATTGTTGAAAGCGACGTTAAACCCGAATTCACACACACACACACACACACACACACACACACACACACACACACACACACACACACACACACACACAATCCTACATATATTAATAATTATATAATCAACAGCCAGGCAACCCCGGCAATTGTAATCAATACCAGTACATAACTGTTTTTTTTTTTTTTTTTTTTTTGGTACATTTGTCATAACAATTTATTTTTGTTTGTCTGTCGATTTGAGGTAAACTGAATCTTCATTTTTTGTTTGTGTTTTTGTTTTATGGCCCTTTCAAGATTATTTCACTCATATCGAGCCGATCGTTAAATCGGAGGTGGGCGAAAACCGGAGTACCCGGAGAAAAATCACCTGACCTTCCGTTGCGGACTTGGCGACTCACATAAATCTTCAATTTAATCAAAACTGTAATCGTATATTGTGGGTACTTGCCAGAACCACCTTAAAGCGTCGGTTCTTACTGAAACCCTCAAACATATTTTGTGGATACTAGTATGCGCAGCCACAAGGATGCGGTTCCAAGGAGCCTACCTTCAATATGTAATCTTAGATTGTGGGTACTCGCTAGAACCACCTTAAAGCGTCGGTTCTAACTGAAACCCACAAACATATTTTGTGGATACTAGTATGTACAGCCACAACGAGGCGGTTCTAAGGAGCCTACCCTCAATATGTAATCTTAGATTGTGGGTACTCGCTAGAACCACTTTAAAGCGTCGGTTCTAACTGAAACCCACAAACATATTTTGTGGATACTTGTATGTACAGTCACAACGAGGTGGTTCTAAGGAGCCTACCCTCAATATGTAATCTTAGATTGTGGGTACCCGCTAGCACCACCTTAAAGCGTCGGTTCTAACTAAAACCCACAAACATATTTTGTGGATACTAGTATGTACAGCCTCAACGAGGCGGTTCTAAGGAGTCTACCCTCAATATGTAATCTTAGATTGTGGGTACTCGCTAGAACCACCTTAAAGCGTCGGTTCTAAATGAAACCCACAAACATATTTTGTGGATTCTAGTATGTACAGCCACAACGAGGCGGTTCTAAGGAGTACCCTCAATATGTAATCTTAGATTGTGGGTACCCGCTAGAACCACCTTAAAGCGTCGGTTCTAACTGAAACCCACAAACGTATTTTGCGGATACTAGTATGCACAGCCACAACGAGACGGTTCTAAGGAGCCTACCCTCAATATGTAATCTTAGATTGCGGGTACTCGCTAGAACCACCTTAAAGCGTCGGTTCTAACTGAAACCCACAAACATATTTTGTGGATACTTGTATGTACAGCCACAACGAGGAGGTTTTAAGGAGCCTACCCTCAATATGTAATCTTAGATTGTGGGTACTCGCTAGAACTACCTTCTAATTAAAACCGCAAACATATTTTGTGGATACTAGTAAGTACAGCCACAACGAGGCGGTTCTAAGGAGACTACCCTCAATATGTAATCTTAGATTATGAATACCCGCTAGCACCACCTTAAAGCGTCGGTTCTGACTGAAACTCACAAACATATTATGCGGAAACTAGTATGTACAGCCACAACGAGGCGGTTCTAAGGAGCCTACCCTCAATATGTAATCTTAGATTGTGGGTACCCGCTAGCACCACCTTAAAGCGTCGGTTCTAACTGAAACCCTCAAACATATTTTGTGGATACTAGTAAGTACAGCCACAAGGAGGCGGTTCTAAGGAGACTACCCTCAATATGTAATCTTAGATTGTGAATACCCGCTAGCACCACCTTAAAGCGTCGGTTCTAACTAAAACCCTCAAACATATTTTGTGGATACTAGTAAGTACAGCCACAACGAGGCGGTTCTAAGAAGCCTACCCTCAATATGTAATCTTAGATTGTGGGTTAAAACTGAAACCCACAAACATATTTTGTGGATACTTGTATGTACAGCCACAACGAGGTGGTTCTAAGGAGCCTTCCTTCAATATTTAATCTTAGATTGTGGGTGCTCGCTAGAACCACCTTGAAGCGTCGGTTCTAACTTAAACCCTCAAACATATTTTGTGGATACTAGTATGTACAGCCGCAACGAGGCGGTTCTAAGGAGCCTACCCTCAATCTTTGCTTTAAAAACCAAGAGAATAATGTATTCAACTCAAAGTCCCCATATTAATGATTATAACAGAGATCTATGCAAAGTTTGATAGGACTTCATTGCATAGTCTTGTTGAAGTAATGGAAATGATCTGTTAAGGCATAACGATAACAAACCCTAGTGATATAGTGCATTCTTTCATATCTCCAAAATAGCTACTTTTTCTGGAGAGCATTTTTTATTTTTCTTATTTATTGGTTGTGGGTACTCGTGAGAACCGCCTTTGAGTACCCACAACCTATGTCTTCGTGCAGAAAATGATGTATACACCTGTAAACCAGAGGTTACGGTTTAAAGGGATAATCAGTTTTACATACTTTTTTTTACCAACGTAGCACAAGAGATAAGGGTACCTCTTCAGTGAAAACAATTTATGTTCAATGCTGGATACGACAAAAAGGTGCGAACATCGCAGATTTCAAGAATTATCTAAGAAGAAAATATGTCGCAAATGTTTTGATAAAACTGTCGCCAGGCGTGAATCTCCCTGTTAGTTTGTTTGCAGTGTACTAGTGTGCGGGCCGGATTCAGCTCTGCGTGGAAGTATCATGCAGCCCATATATTTCTTCAAGCCCCTATGGGCGGGGGCGTGAATCCCCCTGTTGAGGGGAATAAGAATGTAAATGTAGATCTACTCACGTCGAGAAAAAGCCATTCTTTGAAGTTTTAAGATTCAGGGCACAAACGTTGTAATTAAACGGCAGATCAGACACACGGCTATAAAATTACCTTTAACATAAATAAGGAAGTTTAGATCATGTGTCCTTGTCACTATGGGCACTATCTCAGGTGGAGGTAAAAATCTTAATATAACCATGACGTCATAGCCGGCTTGCAGGGAATACAAAGAAATAAAAAAGCCACGTCATGATAAAATAATTTGCGAACACCAATGATGTAGATCAGCCTGTGCTTTGAACAGTCTGACAACATCTAACAGTTCAATATATTCTAGTTTCTAGATTTTGAACTTTGCCCCCGCGCCCCTAGTATAGGAGGAATAGATTAGACTGCCTTGTGCTTCTGCGCAGAGCTGAAACCGACGTAAACTACTTAGAAGTTCGAAGCCTGCCTTTGAAAAGTGGTGCAAGTTGGACCACTCCTAATTCCATAGTCGCTGGTAGAGCTTGAGGTGTCATTTCATCTCATTGCCGTGTAAAGTCCCACACAAGAGGGCCCAGAGGGCCCTGGTTCGCTCACCTGATCCAAAGCATAACAAGATGGCCCCGGGCAGGGTCAATTTTGGCCCCAGGGCTAAAATTTGAACAATCTTGGTAGATGTCCACAAGATGAAGCTTCATATCAAATATGAAAGACCTGGGCTTTCTGGTTTCAGAGAAGAAGATTTTAAAGGTTTACCCTGCATATAGAAGTCTATGTAAAACAAGATTTTCCCTATATAAGTCTATGTTAAACCAAAGGGCCCCGGAGCGGGGGCATTTTTGGCCCCAGGGCTATAATTTGAACAATCTTGGTAGAGGTCCACTAGCTGAAGCTTCATAACAAATATCAAAGACCTAAGCCTTGTGTTTCAGAGAAGATGATTTTTAAAGATTTTCCCTAAGATTTTCCCTATTTAAGTCTATGTAAAACCAAAGGGCCACATGGCGGGGGCATTTTTGGTCTCAGGGCTATAATTTGAACAATCTTTATAATGGTCCACTAGCTGAAGCTTCATAACAAATATCGAAGACCTAAGCCTTGTGGTTTCAGAGAAGAAGATTTTTCAAGATTTTCCCTATATAAGTCTATGTAAAACCAAAGGGCCCCGGAGCGGGGGCTTTTTTGGCCCCAGGGCTATAATTTGAACAATCTTGGTAGAGGTCCACAAGATGAAGCTTCATACCAAATATCAAAGACCTGGGCCTTGCAGTTTCAGAGAAGAAGATTTTTCAAGATTTTCCCTATATAAGCCTATGTAAAACAAAAGGGCCCTGGTGCGGGGGCATTTTTGGCCCCAGCACTATAATTTTAACAATCTTGGTAGGGGTCCACTAGATGAACCTTCATACCAAATATCAAAGACCGGGGCCTTGCGGTTTCAGAGAAGAAGATTTTTCAAGATTTTCCCTATATAAGCCCATGTAAAACCAAAGGGCCCCCGTGCGGGGGGCATTTTTAGCTCCAGCACTATAATTTGAACAATCTTGGTAGGGGTCCACTAGATGAAGCTTCATACCAAACATCAAAGACCTGGGCCTTGCAGTTTCAGAGAAGAAGATTTTTTAAGATTTTCCCTATATAAGCCTATGTAAAACAAAAGGGCCCTGTTGCGGGGGCATTTTTGGCCCCAGCACTATAATTTTGACAATCTTGGTAGGGGTCCACTAGATGAAGCTTCATACCAAATATCAAAGACCTGGGCCTTGCGGATTTTTCAAGATTTTCCCTATATAAGCCCATGTAAAACCAAAGGGCCCCCGTGCGGGGGCATTTTTAGCTGCAGCACTATAATTTGAACAATCTTGGTAGGGGTCCACTAGATAAAGCTTCATACCAAATATCAAAGACCTGGGCATAGCGGTTTCAGAGAAGAAGATTTTTAAAGATTTTCCTATATAAGCCCATGTAAAACCAAAGGGCCCCCGTGCGGGGGCATTTTTGGCCCCAGCACTATAATTTGAACAATCTTTGTAGGGGTCCACTAGATGAAGCTTCATACCAAATATCAAAGACATGGGCCTTGCGGTTTCAGAGGAGAAGATTTTTCAAGATTTTCCCTTTATAAGCCCATGTAAAACCAAGGGGCCCCTGTGCGGGGGCATTTTTAGCTCCAGCACTATAATTTGAACAATCTTGGTAGGGGTCCACTAGATGAAGCTTCATACCAAATATCAAAGATCTGGGCCTTGCGGTTTCAGAGAAGAAGATTTTTAAAGATTTTCCCTATATAAGCCCATGTAAAACCAAAGGGCCCCCGTGCGGGGGCATTTTTGGCCCCAGCACTATAATTTGAACAATCTTGGTAGGGGTCCACTAGATGAAGCTTCATACCAAATATCAAAGACCTGGGCCTTGCGGTTTCAGAGAAGAAGATTTTTTAAGTTTTCGGTGAAAAAAATCTATTTTTGGCTACTGTGACCTATATGTGCAATGGACCGGAACCATTTGAACAACTTTGAAAGGGGACCACCTAAGGATCATTCCTGTGAAGTTTGGTCAAAATCCGATCAGTGGTTTAGGAGGAGATGTCGTTTGAAGAAAAGTTTACGGACGCACGCACGGACGCACGGACGGACGCACGGACGCACGACGGACGACGGACAAAAAGTGATCCCAAAAGCTCACCTTGTCACTACGTGACAGGTGAGCTAAAAATCGTAAACAATGTGTCAAAATGAACTAACTATTTCCCGGGAAATAGGCGTGTATATCAGCGAACCAAATGTGTTACTAAATGTCATTTCATCACACCAACAAAATCGGAAGCAGCGTGTCAAAAATTAACAAATTAGTGTTGACAGGGAAGTAAAACCTAAACAATATATCCTGGCTTTGTTGTAGACATAACTATTTACAGCTACTGGTGGCTAATTACCAGAAACTGAGCACATTCTTGTTATTGACAAAAATAAATATTGTTTTCCCGGGAAGAGAAGAACTTGTCCTTATTGGGTCAATATGAGTCAAGCACAAGTTACCAAATTATTATAAGTGATGTGCCACGTTTCATGTAGCTTTTCTTGTCCAGGTTATGGTTATATTTACTCGTACTATTCGTGTCACTATGACATTTTAGTGACGTGTATAGAAGGTTGTCTGTAAACTCCAGTTAACAGCTTTTTATAGCCGTGCTATTCGTTGAAGTGACATGTAAAGAAGGTTATATGTAAACTCCAGGTAACGGCTGTTTATAGAAGTGCAATTTGTGTCACCATGACGTTGAAGTGACGTGTAAAAACGCTGTCTGTAAATACCGGATAACAGCTATCTATGGCCGTTCTGTTAGTGCCAGAAGCCTCCGTGGTGTAGTGGTTACGCTGCTCGCCTTGTAAATCAGGGGTCGCAGGATCGACCCCGGGCTTCTCCAGACTTTCGGATATTTCTATAAACTGAGGACCCGTCTCCGTATTACCTTAGCTGTTGGTGGGACGTAGAACTCAAACACTCACTCACTCTGTTAGTGTCATTATGACGTTGAAGTGACGTGTAAAGAAGGCTGTAAACACCAGGTAACGGCTATTTATAGCCGTGCTATAGGTTGTCTGTAAACTCCATGTAACAGCTTTTCATAGCCGTGCTATTCGTGTCACTTTGCCGTTGAAGTGACACACAAAGAAGTATATTTGTAAACAACAGTTATTTAACACTGTGCTAGTCTTGCTAAGCATGTTACTATGACATTGAAGTAACATCTATTTATAGTTGTGCTTTTCGTGTCACTATGACGTTGAAGTAACATCTTTTTATAGCTGTGCTTTTCGTGTCACTATGATGTTGAAGTATCGTGTAAAGAAGGTTATCTGTAAACTCCAGGTAACCGCTAAAACAGCAGTGCTATTCATGTCACTATTACGCTGAAATATCGTGTTAAGAAGGTGATCTGTAAACTCCAGGTAACAGCTATTTATAGCTGTGCTATTCGTGTCACTTTGACATTGAAGTGTCGTGTAAAGAAGGTTATCTGTAAACTCCCGGTAAAAACTATTTATAGCAGTGCTATTCGTGTCACTATGTCATTGAAGTGACCTGTAAAGAAGGTTATCTGTAAGCTCCAGGTAACAGCTATTTATAGCCGTGCTAGTCGTGACACTATGACATTGAAGTGTCGTGTAAAGAAGGTTATCTGTAAACTCCAGGTAACAGCTATTTATAGCTGCACTATTCGTGTCACTATGACATTGAAGTGTCGTGTAAAGAAGGTTATCTGTAAGCTCCAGGTAACAGCTAAAACAGCAGTGCTATTCATGTCACTATGACGTTGAAATTTCGTGTTAAGAAAGTTATCTGTAGAATCCAGGTAACAGCTATTTATGGCCGTGCTATTGGTGTCACTTTGACAATGAAGTGAAGTGTAATGAAGTTGTCTGTAGACTTCCGGTCATGGTTATATATAGCTATACTATTGGTGTCACTATGACGTTGAAGTGTTGTGTAATGAAGTTGTCTGTAGACTCCAGGTAATGGTTATATATAGCTGTACTATTGGTGTCACTATGACGTTGAAGTGTAATGAAGTTGTCTGTAGACTTCAGGTAATGGTTATATATAGCTGTACTATTGGTGTCACTATGACGTAGAAGTGAAGTGTAATGAAGTTGTCTGTAGACTCCATGTAATGGTTATATATAGCTGTACTATTGGAGTCACTATGACATAGAAGGGAAGTGTGATGAAGTTGTCTGTAGACTTCAGGTAATGGTTATATATAGCTGTACTATTGGTGTCACTAGGACATTGATGTGAAGTGTAATGAAGTTGTCTGTAGACTCCAGGTAATGGTTATATATAGCTGTACTATTGGTGTCACTATAAAAAGGATGTGAAGTGTAATGAAGTTGTCTGTAGACTCCAGGTAATGGTTATATATAGCTGTACTATTGGAGTCACTATGACATAGAAGGGAAGTGTAATGAAGTTGTCTGTAGACGCCAGGTAATGGTTATATATAGCTGTGCTATTGGTGTTACTATGACATTGAAGTGAAGTGTATTGAAGTTGTCTGTAGACTTCAGGTAATGATTATGTCACGGTGAAATTATGGAAACTGGAGGAGCGCTTGCGCTTAGGACTTTCTAGTCATTCCCAGTTATTTTCCCCTATTGATCGTCGCTTTTCATACATCATTATCAATTTCCCGCGGTACGACGTATAGCGGGAAATTATTGTCTTAATGGAACCGGTTTGACTGGTTGGGAACGAGCTATTGGTCATGTGGTAAAGTTAGTGCGGGTGTATAAGGGCGTGAACAAAATCAGTTCTACACGAGATCTCTCACAGTAAACATCAACGTTTCTACAAGATGGACGAAAGAGAAGAAGATGAGAGAATGAATGAGAAAATCACAGAAGCAGTTAGGGAAAGTCACACGAAGTTGCTTGCGGAGATGACCAGCTTATTCACAAAGATAAGCGAGCAACATTCCACTTCCAATGAGGAGCAGTTGGTCAAGATAAGCAGTATTGTCGCAACAGGGGAAATGCCAAAATTCAAACGAAAGAGCAACGAAGAGCAGTACAAGTTGAACTCAAAGGTGATGTTGAAACTTGACGAGGCAGAGAAGTCTGTGGAGGTTACGAATTTAGAAAAGACAAATGAAAAAATAACTGAAGGTATGTTTCGGTATAATATGGTGAAAATTTGATTTCTTGCGCCCCCCCCCCCCCCCCCCACACACACACAAAAGAAAAATAGAAAGAAGGAAAGGAAGAATGAAAGGAAAAGGAAAATGTGCAAAATGAAAATCCCGTAAAAGGTACGTAGAAAAGGAAACGCTTTACAAAAAGTTACGCAGTATGTTTACGCATCATGAAAGTACAAAGTTACGCATCAGAAAGTTACGCAAAAAGTACGCATCATACTTATACGTCAAAAAAAAAAAAAAAATAAATAAAAAAAAAAAAAAAAAAAAATTGTAATAGTTCAATATACGAGTCGGGATTTTTATCGCTCGATAAATATATGTAATGTATGTTAAGATTGTAATTATGGAAGGACATATTTTCAAAGATTATAAACGGTGAAAGCTTATGGTACATTTACTTTATCAGCTTGTTGGTCTTTGTTTGTTCTATTAATGAGCTTTGCAGGGGAGAAGCGGGCAAGAGCGACGAAAACTAAAGACCGAGGGTACAACGGAGGATGGTAAAATATTTGTATGAAAAATTTAATACAGTGAATAGATTGTTTTTTCAAATGTGAAATTTTTAAATGTAGTTTTAAAAAGAAAGCAAGAAAGAAAACACCCACAGACACTCGCACAAACACACACACACACACACAAAAATAATATATATATATATATATATATATATATATATATATATATATATATATATATATATATATATATATATATATGTATAATGTATATGTATATATATATATATAATGTGGTAATTCATCGCACTATGGTTGTGACTATTTTATTGAATTAAATTAGCGATTTATTAGTGTTATCGCATTTATGTTTAAACTTGGTGTTCGTGGTTCATAATTACCATACAGCTCACGTCATAATAATAATAATAATAATTATGATAATAATAATAAATACTGATGATGGTGATAACAGAAACGAAAATAAAAAAAGGGAAGTAAGTTGTTTTAAAGATACTAGGCTATGGGTTGCATGTATTTTCAGCCAAAGACCTGCTGAAACACCGTCAGAAAATCATCAAGCTGGCAGACCAGTCTGAGCATGGTTGGAAAATGGTGGCCGAATACGAGTCAAACCCAGTTGCCAGCGATAGTGATGACGAGAAAAGGATCTATAAGGCAGAGGCAAGGGCATCTAGGAAAATGAGAGCCGAAAGAGGGGCTAAGCGTGGTAGATGGAGAAGGTATCCGTATGATCGACGCGGTTTCATGAATCGAAGGACAGCCGAGGGCATGCAGAATTCTATAACACATCTACAGGGCCAACAAACGAAGAAACCTGGGTTATGTTTTGTTTGTCATGGTGAAGGGCATTGGAAGTCGGACTGCCCGACGGCGAAGGCGGTTATTAACTCCAATAATAAGATAAGTAGTAATACTGAATCTTTAGCATACAAAGCAATAAAATATATTTTAGATCCAGCGGAACAGGCTCATGTAAGTGTTACAGGGAGTGCGCCTGATAGTTATAAGGGCACGTCAGGAGAAGAGATAGTTCCATCGCCAGTAGGTAGGTTGCGGAAAGCAATAGATAAATGGAAGGAAATCACTGATGATAGATACATATTAGAGGTAATAAGGCAAGGCTATAGTTTACCTTTGAAAGAAAATCCTGAAAGTATTGTTCTTAAAAATAATAAGTCAGCCAGAAACAATATGACTTTCGTAACACAGGAAGTAAATAATTTGGTAGAACGCGGTGTCATTTCAGAGGTGCCGGAGGCTCCAAAAGTGGTAAATCCATTAACAGTGGCTTACAACAAAATTGGCAAACCGCGTTTGGTTTTAGACTGCAGGCACATTAATCGTTGTTTGCATGTTTTCAAATTTAAATATGAAGATATAAAGGTAGCAGAGTCCATGTTTGAAATGGGATCATTCCTCTTCACGTTCGATCTAAAGAGCGCTTATCACAGTTTAGATATCATCAAAAAACATAGAACATTGCTTGGATTTGCGGTTCCAGATGGCGGAAAAATGAAATGGTACGTATTTAATTCATTGCCATTTGGAATAGCCTCTGCAGGGCATATATTTACTAAAGTATTGAGGGTAGTTGTTGCATTTTGGAGGGCCCGGGGTCATAAAATCATTATGTTTCTAGATGACGGAATAGGAGGAGCACGAGGAGTGAATGAAGCGGTAAGATCTAGCACTTTTGTGAGAGAAACTTTGCTGAGTCTAGGGTTTTTATTAGCAAGCGAAAAATGTCAATGGCAACCATGTCAGCAGGTAACGTGGCTTGGCCATTTCTTAGACATGAAAGAAGCAAAACTATATATTACGGAGGAAAGAATCAAAAGGCTCGAATCAGCTATAGATTCATTGATCTATCAAATTGAGAAAGATCAGTACAATTTAATTCATGTTAAGGTACTTGCATCTGTAGTGGGCCAAATTATTTCGATACAGAACGTTGTTGGAAATAAGGTCAGGTTGATGACACGCCATATGTACATATGTATCTTATCAAAAGCAAGTTGGAATGCCCCAGTCGTTATTACGACTGAAGCACGAGCTGAGTTAGACTTCTGGAGGGCAAACGTCAGAAACATGAATAGTCTTGGAAAGAGCATAAACGGTAAGACATTTTATCAGCTTTGTTTATTTGCGGATGCTAGAAGCAATGGCTATGGAGGGTATTTGCAAGCGTATGGAAACGCAAAATTTGGTAGCCCAGAAAGTTTAAGAACAAAATGTAGTAAGTCCCCGGAAGTGGACTGTTCAAAGCTCCCGGAAGCAGATATAAAAATGTTTTCGGAAATCAGAAATGAAACGTCAACAGAAACAGGTGTGTGTAATCTACATACAGCCTTTGATAATGCTATGAAAAAGAGTATGAGACCCCCGGAAGAGGGTATTATAATGCTCCCGGAAGTGAGTATCAATAAGTCTGCGGAAACGGGAAGTTATAGTTTTCAGACAATGACAAGTAATGGAATTGGTAACGATAGGCATGCATCTTGTGAGAATTGGGCTGTAAGTGGAGTAGTGTTCGGAGATTGGACGGAAGAAGAAAAGTCCAAAAGTTCTACTTGGAGAGAAAGCGAGACGGTAAGACGGGTAATGAGGAGTAATGTTGAAATGTTGAAAAACAAGAAGGTTAAGATATATTCAGACAATAAGAACGTCCAATCTGTTTTGCAAATCGGCAGCAGAAAAGCAGACTTACAAAAGATCGCATGTGATATAAATGACATGTGCGAAAAGAATGAGATCAAAATATGTCCGGAATGGATTCCAAGAGACCAGAATGAGGTTGCAGATGACCTCAGTAGATGGGGAGATTGTGAGGATTGGTCGATTAATAATCAGATATATATGGAACTCGATATGAAGTGGGGACCGCATACATTTGATAGATTCGCATCTCAATTCAATTCAAAATGCATGAAATTTAATTCAAGGTTTTGGGTCCCAGGAACACAAGGTATCAATGGTTTGGATCAGTTTTGGGGCGGTGAGATCAATTGGATTGTACCTCCCCCTAGGCTGATTCTTGATTCAGTCAGAAAAATTGAAAAAGAGCGGGCAAATTGTACGCTGATAATTCCAATTTTGAGATCTGCGGCATATTGGCCCGAATTAATAGACAAGAATGAGAATTGTTCATTTAAATCGTTCGTTAGCGATTTCATTATGTTGCCTTCAAGAAATGTAATTCTTAAGGGGAGGGGAAATAACGGCATATTCGGCAAGGAGCAGTTAAGTTTTAGAATGGCAGCTTTGAAAATAAGATTTTGAATGTTTTCAGCGTCCAAATATTTATAGTAGATGGCTGATAGAACGCATGAAAGTAATACTGTCTGTTTCAGGTGGTTTGCTTATTTTAAACACGAGTCCGTATTCTGATGCTACATGTTTTCAGAATATTATTCATATTTCAGGTGTTGGTCTAAGGGAGACAATCAGGGGACGTTTGGCTGATATTGGTGCAACAGCGGCAGATAACGATGGTTTGGCGGAGAGAATGGCAAGCTACGTAATTAGTTCGAAAGCTGATAATACGAACAAAAAGTATTTCGCACATTTTAATCGTTTTAAGGCATTTTGTGTCTCAAAAGGTTTTCCATATAAACCAGCAGATCCAATACATGTGGCAATTTACCTAACTCATTTGCTCGACAGCCGTGCTTCATCTCATGTTATATCAGCAGCTTTTTACAGCATTAAATGGGTACATGAAATTAACTGTTTGTCCGATCCGACATCTAATGGTTGGGTGAAAAGTTTGCTAGAGGCAGGAAAGAGACTGAATTCCAATCCGATCAAGAAAAAAGATACAGTTGATTCTGAAATGTTAATATCGTTGTGTGACAAGTTTAAAGATTCTAGTGATGTGTTGTGCTTAAGAGATCTTACTATGATTTTATTAGGATACGCTGGCTTTCTGCGTTTTAGTGAAATCAGTCAGCTGAAATGTAATGATATAGTGTTTAAAGAAGATTACTTCATGTTGTATATCCGAAAAAGCAAAACTGACGTTTATAGGGACGGCAAAGAAGTATTGATTTCTAAAGGTGTTTCTTCCGCTTGCCCGCATAGTATGTTGCTCAGATATTTAGATGCTACTGGCCAAGATAATACTTTGGACATTTATTTATTTAGACCAGCAAACAGATCTAAAGGTAGAGCTAAATTGTTGTCTGCAAATAAGCAACTCAGTTACACTAGAGCACGGGAATGCATTGTAGAAAAATTGAGATTGGTAGCTCCTACTTTGAATCTAGGTACTCACAGCTTGCGCGCAAGTGGGGCTACTATGGTGGCAAATGCGGAAGGGCATAATATAAATGAAAGATGTCTGCTAAGACATGGACGCTGGAAGTCTACTATTTCGAAAGACGGTTACGTCAAAGACTCTGTGGAAATGAGACTCAGCGTCACGAAAAAGTTAAAATTATAATTACATTGTTGATGCGAAAATTGAAATTTGTAAAGCTTTCTAACATTTGATGATCTACGCATAAATCTCGCTAATTGCAAGAAATTAACCTCTTGTTCATTTCTTAACCCGCTTAAGGTGAAGCTTAAGACTTATCAATTTCCCGCGGTACGACGTATAGCGGGAAATTATTGTCTTAATGGAACCGGTTTGACCGGTTGGGAACGAGCTATTGGTCATGTGGTAAAGTTAGTGCGGGTGTATAAGGGCGTGAACAAAATCAGTTCTACGCGAGATCTCTCACAGTAAACATCAACGTTTTTCCTTATTTACAAATTTCAATTTTTGTATCATGGAGTGAGTAAACACTCGGATGGGTATAGTCACACACGTGTTTCTTTTGAAAAACTATTTTTGATCATTATTAACGCGTGTGATGCTGTACTCGATCCAGCTGGTCGAGCCTGGAAAATCCTACCTCCCCGTCCTTAACAAGAAAAAGATATTAAAGGTAGGGGTTGGGTAGCCCGCTCCCAGTTACGCAAGCGTAGAGATAATACATCTATCTGAAACCAATGATATAATAATTTCCAAACATGTTTGCATGTATATCATTTGTATGTTTATGACCGTCCATCTTGTACGTATAACTATTCTCTACGCATAAATCTCGCTAATTGCAAGAAATTAACCTCTTGTTCATTTCTTAACCCGCTTAAGGTGAAGCTTAAGACTATACTCATATATTTCATCTTTCGTTAAGCATTAAGCATTCCTGAGTAGCGTATATCAAATCCCGGTGTCCTTATGTAAGTCTCGCGCGCTTTTCACTTCACTGATTAACACCGCATGCGCACATTCTTACCTCAGCCTTTGTCAGTCTTTCTTTGTCCCTGGCATGGGTAGGTCTCACGACCACCTGACGGACACCATCTATGTTATTCCTAATTACTTAGGATATTCATAATATTTATTCAGGTATGCGTTTACTTTATTTCATTATCTTGTTGAACATTTGTAAATAATCATAATTGTCATTATTTCATGAATATTCATATCTTGCCATTTCGATCTCTCGACCTCGAGTCAGTCTTTCTTTGTCCCTGGCATGGGTAGGTCTCACGACCACCTGACGGACACCATCTATGTTATTCATAATTACTTAAGATATTCATATTATTTATTCAGATGACGAGGTCGAGAGGGAGAAGGTTCTCCTAGCTTCAAAAACATGGAAATCATCTATATAGTTGTCATTACTTGAACCCCGAGAAAGCGGGAGAAGGTCATATCAACGTCATCCATCATCATGTGACCACAACCACCTTAATTCATTCATCAAACAAACATCCCGTGACAACGAAACTATCCCGTGACAATTATATATAGTTGTACTATTTGTGTACTTGAGACATTGAAGTGAAGTGTAATGACGTTGTCTGTAGACTTCAGGTAACGGTTGTATATAGCTGTACTATTGGTGTCACTATGACGTAGAAGTGAAGTGTAATAAAGTTGTCTGTAGACTCCAGGTAATGGTTATATATAGCAGTACTATTGGTGTCACTATGACATAGAAGGGAAGTGTAATGACGTTGTCTGTAGACTTCAGGTAACGGTTGTATATAGCTGTACTAGTGGTGTCACTATGACGTAGAAGGGAAGTGTAATGGAGTTGTCTGTAGACTCCAGGTAATTGTTATATATAGCTGTACTATTGGAGTCACTATGATATAGAAGGGAAGTGTAATGACGTTGTCCGTAGACGCCAGGTAATGGTTATATATAGCTGTACTAGTGGTGTCACTATGACGTAGAAGGGAAGTGTAATGCAGTTGTCTGTAGACGCCAGGTAATGGTTATATATAGCTGTACTATTTGTGTCACTATGACATTGAAGTGAAGCGTAATATACTTGTCTGTAGACTCCAGGTAATGTTATATATAGCTGTACTATTTGTGTCACTATGACGTTGAAGTGAAGTGTAATGAAGTTGTCTGTAGACTCCAGGTAATGGTCATATATAGCTCTACTATTTGTGTCACTATGACATTGAAGTGAAGTGTAATGAAGTTATCTTCGTCACTATGACGTTGAAGTGACGTGTACAAAAAGGTGGTATGTAAACTCCAGGTAACAGTTATTTATAGCCGTGCTATTCGTGTCACTATGACGTTGATGTGACGTGTTAAGAAGGTAATCTGTGTCACTATGACGTTGAAGTGACGTGTTAAAAAGGTTGTATGTAAATTCCCGGTAACAGTTATTTAAAGCCGTGCTATTCGTGTCACTATGACGTTGATGTGTTGTGTAAAGAAGATTCTGTAAACGCCAAGTAACAACTATCTATAGTCGTGCTTTTCGTGTTGATATGACATTAAAGTGACGTGCAAAGAAGGTCGTCTGTAAACTCAAGGTACAGTTATTTATAGCCGTGCTATTCGTGTCACTATGACGTTGAAGTGACACCAGCTAACGGCTATTTATAGTGGCAATATTCGTGTCACTATGACGTTGGAGTGTTATGAAAAGAAGGATATCTGTAAACCCCAGATAACAGCTATTGATAGCTGTGCTATACGTGTCACTATGACGTTGAAGTGACGTGTAAAGAAGGTTACTTATAAACTCCAGGTAACAACTATTAATAGCCGTGCTTTTCGTTTCAATATGAATTGAAATGACATGTAAAGAAGTTTGTAAACACCAGGTAGCAGAACTCCAGGTAACAGCTATTTGTAGCTGCGCTATTCCTGTCACTATGACGTTAAAGTGAAGTGTTAAGAAGGTTCGTGTCACTATGATGTTGAAGTGACGTGCAAAAATGGATATCCGTAAACTTCAGGCAACAGCTCTGTGCTATTCGTGTAATGACGTGACCTACGTTACCGCGAAAATAAATGCTACTTGTAAAGACGTTAAGAAAATGCGGCAAATCACGACACTGGGGTAGAGTCCATCAGAAATGCAGCGAAATCAGGTAGGCCAAAATCTGCATCTCGTTAAGAAATCGTTTCCAAAATAAAGTAAATCATTGAATTAGATGCCAGATTTACAGTTCGTGATATTGCACGAAAGATAGGCATATCGCTATCAACTGTTCACCTTATTTTGAAGAAGCATTTGAACGTCAGAAAGATTTCTGCTAGATGGGTGACACATCTGTTGACTGACGAGCAAAAGAGGGAACGGGTTAAAATGGCCAAAAGGCTGCTTCAAATGTTGCCAAAATATGACAAAAAGCAGTTTGCCAATGTCGTCACAGATGATGAAACCTAGGTCCATTACTTTGAGCCCGTCAGAAGGGTTAGCAATAAGATCTGGGCCACTAAACACAGCAAACGCCCAATAATTTGCCAAACGTTCTTTGAGTACAAAAAAGGTTTTGTATGCAATCTTCTTCTCTGGTGAAGGAGTCGCAATAAAAGTGCCGGTGAAAAAGGGCAAAAGCATCACCCATCACCGGAAAGTACCACAAAGACGTAGTACTGAAGAAACTGAAAACGTATTATCAGATACGACGCCCTGCCACTTGTTTTAAACATGTGCGTCTTCTACTTGACAATGCAATCGCTTATACCTCCGCAATAGTTGCGGCTTTTTTGAAGAAAGAAAAAATAACTGTTTTGCCTCATACCCCCCCCCCACCCCCCGCATTCCCCAGCCCTTGCCCCTTTGTTTCCTAAATTGAAATCATTCCTTGCTGGGCGGAAATACCAGTCCCGACAGGCACTTGGATCTGCCATTCATTAGTACCTTATTACTGTGCCAAAATCAGCGTACCATGACGCCTTCATGAAGTGGATATATCGACTGAAACTTTGCATTTCTAGCCACGGGGAGTACTTCGAGGCTATGAAATGAGCACTTTTGGGCTAACTTGAAATTTGAAGTCTCCAGATAGAAATAAGCAATTCTTTTCGAACATCCCTCGTAAAGTCAACAACCTATCGAAAATAAATGCCAAAGTTACTCTCCGTTTATTTTCACCTCAAATGTATTATACATGTATTTATTTCATACTGAATGGTTGAAGTTTTAGCGTAAATATCAACTGGGCCCCGTCAAGCTATTTTGGTACTTATCGCCTATGCGAGCAGCGAAGGTTCTGGCTAGCCTGCGCTTCCGCGCAGTCTCGCCAGAACCTTCGCTGCTCGCTCATACAAGCAGTGAATCAAGAGGAACCTTCAGACAGAAAGCCATATCCTTGGCCCCTCTGAATGGCTGGGCATGCGCAGTTAAAATTTGTCATGACGGAATGCTCGAAGACATAAATTCGCTTGGTGGGGCTCAACTAACGACTTAACTGGATGCGATTGATTGCTTTGGATCAGCCGTCCAGACGTATGTAACTGGAAACTTTTCCAAGTCATCTCTACCGATCGAATTCGAGAAAAAACAAATGCCAAAATAGATGTTTATACATGTTTATATGAAGGCATAGCTTATCACAGCTGAAATAATAAGTGATTAACAGTCTTGTCAGTGCGATCGATAATCGATTAGTACTCACTGAAGATTTGGTCATAATTTTACCTTACTACATAGATCCAGATAACGGGTAGTGTTAAGATTAATTCAAGGATTTTTTCTTATTTCTTTATATAAACTTGTGTTTTGAGCACGTGTTATAGTCGACTCGATGATGAGGCGTTTCTAACAAGTACCCACAGCAAGACTAGGGCAACTTATCCCTTTGTTATCGCGGTAACTTCTTCTTATCCGGAGATATATTTCTAGCTATCTGTCCCAGCATGACCCTTACGGTCTTTTATTGTGAGAATCAAAACTGTTCGTTTTATGAATACTAATGAGAGAGGGAATATGCCAGTTTGGACTACTTAATATAACAGACATAGATTTGTTTGTTTGAGTTGAGGTTTTACGTCCCCGTCAACATCATTAACCCTTGTCCTGCTGAGCCCGGATATGCCTTATTTTCCAAACAATAAAGATCCAGATCAGATGGCTTCTGATGAAGCCATCTGATCAGGATCTACATTGTTTGCCATTCAGATTGTGAATATGTTGCAATAATTTGCATCAAGTAATCTAATTGGTTGATAATGGGTAGTGGGTGTGGCATATATAAATAGTCAGCAGGAGAAGGGTTAATGTCATTTTAGAGACGTTGCTTCCGATTGTGTTGCATTTTTACCAGACATTGGGATGAAATGACATCTCAAGCCCTGCCGCCAATAGAAACCACTGTGGTTTAAAGAGTGGTCCGACTCGCATCACTTTTTCTGGCCCGGCTTAGACCTAAGCTGTTTACCAGTACTCAAGTTCGGTCGGTTCATCTCTGCGCGGAAGCACCGTGCAGCCCAATCTATTTCTGCAGGACCCGATGGGCAATAGATATAGAAACCAATTAATCGATGATAAGTAAATAAGTATCGATTCCCGATCGATTACTATCTCATAAGTAAGTAAGAATCGATTGTCGTTTTCCTGGAGTTCATCGATCGAATAATCGCTACTCTACTCTGTCGTGTTCAACTTTATCTACAGTATCAATTTTCTCGAATTCAACAATTTCTAGATCATTTTCCAAGTCTCTGCTCAGTCAAGCGATCCATTTAGAAATTCAATTTTTGTTTGTTTGATTTGAGGTTTAACGTCCCCGTCAACACTGTAAAGGTCATTTTTGAGACGTTGCTTCCGATTTTGTGGGACTTTTACCCGACGTTGAGATGAAAAGACATCTCAAGCCCTGTCGCCCAATGAAACCAATAGGGTTTATATTCATGGACGGTCCGACTTGTACTTCTTTGCCTAGGCATGTTTAGATCCTCTAAGCGGTTTACCAGTACTCGTGTGCGGGTCGGGTTTAGCTCTGCGTGGAAGCATCGTGCAGTCCATATATTTCTTCAAGCCCCGATGGGCGGGGGCCGATTAGAAATTCAATTGATTAAAAACAAAAACACTGGTGATGTTAAGTCAACGTGGTTTAACGGAGATTATGATTTAACCCAAATTGTGCGAAAACCAAAAACACAAACAAGAGTTGTCAGAAGACAACATCGCTCGCCTTGGGGGGCCTAAGATGGATGAGGGCAAGTTATCAAAATAATTTTCTTCTGTAAAACAGCCCAATAGACTGCAGCAAATGAAAGAGAACCAAAATGTACCCCTAATCATCCTGTTTTCAAGCCTTTCCGCTGCAAAAAAAAAAAAAAAAAAAAAAAAATGAAGAAGAAATCTAAGTTTGATGAAAAAAAAATTCTACAAACTACCAAGTAATAACAAGGCATCACAGGCGATACAAATCCCCTCGAGCAAGACAAATTAAAAAAAGCCTAGCCTAGCATTTGTGTAAAATTACATTATATCCATCAATAAATGTAGGTACTTAAGAGTGATGACAAAGTTTTTTTAAAAATACCCACAGTGACCTTGACTTTGAGCCCCAGACCCTGAAAGTTGAACTTCATACCCAACATTTGTATGAAGTTATCTTAAAATCCATCAATAAATCTGGACACTAGAGCAATGATCAAGTTTTTCTAAAAATAGCCACAGTGACCTTGACCTTCAGCCGCTGACCCGGAAAGTCAAAGTCACTCAAGATATCATCATACCAAACATTTGTGTCAAGGTATATTAAAATCCATCAATAAATGAAGGCGCAAGAGCGATGACAAAGTTTTGATAAAAATAGCCACAGTGACCTTGACCTTCAGCTCCAGACGCTGAAAGTCGAACTCGCTCAAGATATCCAACATTTTTGTGGAGTTATATTAAAATCCATCCATAAATGTAGGCACTAGAGCGATCAAAATTTTTTCTACAAATAGCCACAGTGACATTGACCTTCAGCCCCGGAACCTGAAAGTCGAACTTGCTAGAGATATCATCATACCCAACATTTGTGTGAAGTTATATTAAAATCCATCAATAAATTAAGGTGCAAGAACGATGACGATGTTTTTTCTAAAAATAGCCACAGTGATCTTGACCCCGTGACCCTCAAAGTAGTGACCTTGACCTCAGGCCCCGGACCCTGAAAGTCAGTCACTCGAGATATCATTATACCCAACATTTGGGTGAAGTTATATTAAAATCCATCAATAAATGAAGGCGCTAGAGCGATGACAATGTTTTTCTAAAAATAGCCACAGTGACCTTGACCTTGAGCCCCAGACCCCGCTATGTTTTTAAAAAAGAAAAAAAAAAAACGTTCCTCCCCCGGGATTTGAACTCACGCAGCTTGCAGGTAAACTTTAACACAGAGAAGTAAGGGAGGTAATACAGACGAAAATATTAACTTCTCAAAAAGTCCAATTTAAGCCAGAAAACCTGTAAAATGAAGTACAATGATAATGTTAAATATTGTTTTGTTTTTTTTAGCAATTATTAATTATATATTCAAAATAAAGTTGTAAAACATCACATATTTGAGAGCTTGCAGGTAAACTTTAACCAAATGCGGACGCCGACGCTGACGCCGGACGCCCGAGGGTATGGCAATAGCTCCCCCTTACTTACGTAAGGCGAGCTAAAAATACAAGTATATTAAATGTCAATTCGGGAGTGGTTGAAGTTTTTAAACCAGAGGCACACACTAAATGACCATATGCTCACGCTAGTCGCAGCATAAACTTCAGAGACAAAATATCTGAAAATGTCTGTTGACGCCACCGAAGCCGACTATGAGCACGCTGCCTGAGGTACAGTGATGTTATAGTAGGTGGAGTCAGCTCAAAGTTGATGATCGATCATCGGATTATTTATGTGATCGATAATAGATTAATAATCGATAATCTTATAGTGAGAGTTGATGATCGATCATCGGATTATTTATGTGACCGATAATAGATTAATAATCGATAATGTTATAGTAGGTGGAGTCAGCTCAGAGTTGATGATCGATCATCGGATTATTTATGTGACCGATAATAGATTAATAATCGATAATGTTATAGTGGGTGGAGTCAGCTCAAAGTTGATGATCGATCATCGGATTATTTATGTGACCGATAATAGATTAATAATCGATAATATTATAGTAGGTGGAGTCAGCTCAAAGTTGATAATCGATCATCGGATTATTTATGTGACCGATAATAGATTAATAATCGATTATTGAACTGCTAGAAATATTTTCAGTGTTTTTTTTTATTTATGTTTTTAGATACAAAAAAGAACTGGATGTTTCTTGGCAAAATGTATAAATTTTATCGAAAAAAGGTCATTTTTCATATATAACTTTTCACTTGTGTTGGTATTAATTACACGTTACACAATGATCACAATTGTCTTTGAATTCTTACAATTGTACAAAGAAATCTAGCTATGTAGATTAAGACAAAAATTTACTCGATAACTTTTTTTTTGTTTTGGTTTTGGTTTTGGTTTCACGGCCCTTTCAAGATTATTTCACTCATATCGAGCCGATCGTTAATCAGAGGTGGGCGAAAACCGGAGTACCCGGAGAAAAACCACCTGACCTTCCGTTGCAGAACTTGGCGTCTCACATATAACCCGAGCGAGGCTCGAACCACAGCGGTGAGAGACTTAATGCTCAAGAGTCAGCGCTCTAAACCACTAGGCCACGGAGGCCCGTTACTCGATAATGGAAAACCATAATAAATTATTTACTATACCACGATCTCATTATAACACGGTTCCTTATCACACGATTTGGATATAGATTGGTAACAAGATGAATCCAAAATAGATTATACAGGAAAACGATCTTAAGAGGTTACTTTTCTATATAATAACTAACACAGTTTCTGCTTTGGACCCCAACAATAGTGTTATAAAGAGGTGGTGTAATTCATGTTTTTGCTCTTCTACTACTCAGGGCTGACTACTACTCAGGACATCTACTACACAGAACTATCTACCCTCAGGACTGTCTATTACTCAGGACCCTCTACTGCCAGAACTATCTACTACTCAGGACCATCTACCAGACATAACTATCTACTACTCAGGACTGTTTACTACTCAGAGCCATCTACTACAGAGAATTATCTACTACTCAGGACCATATACTAGACATAACTATCTACTACTCAGGACGGTTTACTACTCAGAACCATCTACTACAGATAATTATCTACTACTCAGGACCATCTACTAGACATAACTATCTACTACTCAGGACTGTTTACTACTCAGTGCCATCTACTACAGAGAATTATCTACTACTCAGGACCATATACTAGACATAACTATCTACTACTCAGGACGGTTTACTACTCAGAACCATCTACTACAGAGAATTATCTACTACTCAGGACTATCTACTAGACATAACTATCTACTACTCAGGACTGTTTACTACTCAGAGCCATCTACTACAGAGAATTATCTACTACTCAGGACGGTTTACTACTCAGAACCATCTACTACAGAGAATTATCTACTACTCAGGACCATATACTAGACATAACTATCTACTACTCAGGACTGTTTACTACTCAGAGCAATCTACTACAGAGAATTATCTACTACTCAGGACCATCTACTAGACATAACTATCTACTACTCAGGACGGTTTACTACTCAGAACCATCTTCTACAGAGAATTATCTACTACTCAGGACTATCTACTAGACATAACTATCTACTTCTCAGGACTGTTTACTACTCGGAACCATCTACTACACAGAACTATCTACCCTCAGGACTGTCTATTACTCAGGACCCTCTACTGCCAGAACTATCTACTACTCAGGACCATCTACTAGACATAACTATCTACTACTCAGGACTGTTTACTACTCAGAGCCATCTACTACAGAAAATTATCTACTACTCAGGACCATATACTAGACATAACTATCTACTAATCAAGGACGGTTTACTACTCAGAACCATCTACTACAGAGAATTATCTACTACTCAGGACTATCTACTAGACATAACTATCTACTACTCAGGACTGTTTACTACGCGGAACCATCTACTACACAGAACTATCTACCCTCAGGACTGTCTATTACTCAGGACCCTCTACTGCCAGAACTATCTACTACTCAGGACCATCTACTAGACATAACTATCTACTACTCAGGACTGTTTACTACTCAGAGCCATCTACTACAGAGAATTATCTACTACTCAGGACGGTTTACTACTCAGAACCATCTACTACAGAGAATTATCTACTACTCAGGACCATATACTAGACATAACTATCTACTACTCAGGACTGTTTACTACTCAGAGCAATCTACTACAGAGAATTATCTACTACTCAGGACCATCTACTAGACATAACTATCTACTACTCAGGACGGTTTACTACTCAGAACCATCTACTACAGAGAATTCTCTACTACTCAGGACATTATACTAGACATAACTATCTACTACTCAGGACGGTTTACTACTCAGAACCATCTACTACACAGAACTATCTACCCTCAGGACTGTCTATTACTCAGGACCCTCTACTACCAGAACTATCTACTACTCAGGACCATCTACTAGACATAACTATCTACTACTCAGAACTGTTTACTACTCAGAGCCATCTACTACAGAGAATTATCTACTACTCAGGACCATATACTAGACATAACTATCTACTACTCAGGACGGTTTACTACTCAGAACCATCTACTACAGAGAATTATCTACTACTCAGGACCATCTACTAAACATAACTCTCTACTACTCAGGACTGTTTACTACTCAGAACCATCTACTACAGAGATTTATCTACTACCCAGGACCATATACTAGACATACCTATCTACTACTCAGGACGTGTTACTACTCAGAGCCATCTACTACAGAGAATTATCTTCTACTCAGGACCATATACTAGACATAACTATCTACTACTCAGGACGGTTTACTACTCAGAACCATCTTCTACAGAGAATTATCTACTACTCAGGACTATCTACTAGACATAACTATCTACTTCTCAGGACTGTTTACTACTCGGAACCATCTACTACACAGAACTATCTACCCTCAGGACTGTCTATTACTCAGGACCCTCTACTGCCAGAACTATCTACTACTCAGGACCATCTACTACACATAACTATCTACTACTCAGGACTGTTTACTACTCAGAGCCATCTACTACAGAAAATTATCTACTACTCAGGACCATATACTAGACATAACTATCTACTAATCAAGGACGGTTTACTACTCAGAACCATCTACTACAGAGAATTATCTACTACTCAGGACCATCTACTAGACATAACTATCTACTACTCAGGACGGTTTACTACTCAGAACCATCTACTACACAGAACTATCTACCCTCAGGACTGTCTATTACTCAGGACCCTCTACTACCAGAACTATCTACTACTCAGGACCATCTACTAGACATAACTATCTACTACTCAGGACTGTTTAATACTCAGAGCAATCTACTACAGAGTATTATCTACTACTCAGGACCATATACTAGACATAACTATCTACTACTCAGGACTGTTTACTACTCAGAACCATCTACTACAGAGAATTATCTACTACTCAGGACCATCTACTAAACATAACTCTCTACTACTCAGGACTGTTTACTACTCAGAACCATCTACTACAGAGAATTATCGACTACTCAGGACCATATACTAGACATAACTATCTACTACTCAGGACGTTTTACTACTCAGAGCCATCTACTACAGAGAATTATCTTCTACTCAGGACCATATGCTAGACATAACTATCTACTACTCAGGACGGTTTACTACTCAGAACCATCTTCTACAGAGAATTCTCTACTACTCAGGACTATCTACTAGACATAACTATCTACTACTCAGGACTGTTTACTACTCAGAGCCATCTACTACAGAGAATTATCTACTACTCAGGACCATATACTAGACATAACTATCTACTACTCAGGACGGTTTACTACTCAGAACCATCTACTACAGAGAATTATCTACTTCTCAGTACCATCTACTAGACATAACTATCTACTACTCAGGACTGTTTACTACTCAGAACCATCTACTACAGAGAATTATCTACTACTCAGGACCATCTTATAGACATAACTACCTACTACTCAGGACGGTTTACTACTCAGAATCATCAACTACAGAGAATTATCTACTACTCAGGACCATCTACTAAACATAACTCTCTACTACTCCTACTACAGAGAATTATCTACTACTCAGGACCATCTACTAGACATAACTATCTACTACTCAGGACGTTTTACTACTCAGAGCCATCTACTACAGAGAATTATCTTCTACTCAGGACCATATACTAGACATAACTATCTACTACTCAGGACGGTTTACTACTCAGAACCATCTTCTACAGAGAATTCTCTACTACTCAGGACATTATACTAGACATAACTATCTACTACTCAGGACGGTTTACTACTCAGAACCATCTACTACACAGAACTATCTACCCTCAGGACTGTCTATTACTCAGGACCCTCTACTACCAGAACTATCTACTACTCAGGACCATCTACTAGACATAACTATCTACTACTCAGGACTGTTTACTACTCAGAGCCATCTACTACAGAGAATTATCTACTACTCAGGACCATATACTAGACATAACTATCTACTACTCAGGACGGTTTACTACTCAGAACCATCTACTACAGAGAATTATCTACTACTCAGGACCATCTACTAAACATAACTCTCTACTACTCAGGACTGTTTACTACTCAGAACCATCTACTACAGAGATTTATCTACTACCCAGGACCATATACTAGACATACCTATCTACTACTCAGGACGTGTTACTACTCAGAGCCATCTACTACAGAGAATTATCTTCTACTCAGGACCATATACTAGACATAACTATCTACTACTCAGGACGGTTTACTACTCAGAACCATCTTCTACAGAGAATTATCTACTACTCAGGACTATCTACTAGACATAACTATCTACTTCTCAGGACTGTTTACTACTCGGAACCATCTACTACACAGAACTATCTACCCTCAGGACTGTCTATTACTCAGGACCCTCTACTGCCAGAACTATCTACTACTCAGGACCATCTACTAGACATAACTATCTACTACTCAGGACTGTTTACTACTCAGAGCCATCTACTACAGAAAATTATCTACTACTCAGGACCATATACTATACATAACTATCTACTAATCAAGGACGGTTTACTACTCAGAACCATCTACTACAGAGAATTATCTACTACTCAGGACTATCTACTAGACATAACTATCTACTACTCAGGACTGTTTACTACGCGGAACCATCTACTACACAGAACTATCTACCCTCAGGACTGTCTATTACTCAGGACCCTCTACTGCCAGAACTATCTACTACTCAGGACCATCTACTAGACATAACTATCTACTACTCAGGACTGTTTACTACTCAGAGCCATCTACTACAGAGAATTATCTACTACTCAGGACGGTTTACTACTCAGAACCATCTACTACAGAGAATTATCTACTACTCAGGACCATATACTTGACATAACTATCTACTACTCAGGACTGTTTACTACTCAGAGCAATCTACTACAGAGAATTATCTACTACTCAGGACCATCTACTAGACATAACTATCTACTACTCAGGACGGTTTACTACTCAGAACCATCTACTACAGAGAATTCTCTACTACTCAGGACATTATACTAGACATAACTATCTACTACTCAGGACGGTTTACTACTCAGAACCATCTACTACACAGAACTATCTACCCTCAGGACTGTCTATTACTCAGGACCCTCTACTACCAGAACTATCTACTACTCAGGACCATCTACTAGACATAACTATCTACTACTCAGAACTGTTTACTACTCAGAGCCATCTACTACAGAGAATTATCTACTACTCAGGACCATATACTAGACATAACTATCTACTACTCAGGACGGTTTACTACTCAGAACCATCTACTACAGAGAATTATCTACTACTCAGGACCATCTACTAAACATAACTCTCTACTACTCAGGACTGTTTACTACTCAGAACCATCTACTACAGAGATTTATCTACTACCCAGGACCATATACTAGACATACCTATCTACTACTCAGGACGTGTTACTACTCAGAGCCATCTACTACAGAGAATTATCTTCTACTCAGGACCATATACTAGACATAACTATCTACTACTCAGGACGGTTTACTACTCAGAACCATCTTCTACAGAGAA
Organism: Lucinisca nassula; assembly: GCA_963580285.1. Lineage (NCBI taxonomy): Eukaryota > Metazoa > Mollusca > Bivalvia > Lucinida > Lucinidae > Lucinisca > Lucinisca nassula. The sequence continues at coordinate 1,580,882 of OY757020.1, read as the reverse complement.
TTATCTACTACTCAGGACTATCTACTAGACATAACTATCTACTTCTCAGGACTGTTTACTACTCGGAACCATCTACTACACAGAACTATCTACCCTCAGGACTGTCTATTACTCAGGACCCTCTACTGCCAGAACTATCTACTACTCAGGACCATCTACTAGACATAACTATCTACTACTCAGGACTGTTTACTACTCAGAGCCATCTACTACAGAAAATTATCTACTACTCAGGACCATATACTAGACATAACTATCTACTAATCAAGGACGGTTTACTACTCAGAACCATCTACTACAGAGAATTATCTACTACTCAGGACATCTACTAGACATAACTATCTACTACTCAGGACGGTTTACTACTCAGAACCATCTACTACACAGAACTATCTACCCTCAGGACTGTCTATTACTCAGGACCCTCTACTACCAGAACTATCTACTACTCAGGACCATCTACTAGACATAACTATCTACTACTCAGGACTGTTTACTACTCAGAGCAATCTACTACAGAGTATTATCTACTACTCAGGACCATATACTAGACATAACTATCTACTACTCAGGACGGTTTACTACTCAGAACCATCTACTACAGAGAATTATCTACTACTCAGGACCATCTACTAAACATAACTCTCTACTACTCAGGACTGTTTACTACTCAGAACCATCTACTACAGAGAATTATCGACTACTCAGGACCATATACTAGACATAACTATCTACTACTCAGGACGTTTTACTACTCAGAGCCATCTACTACAGAGAATTATCTTCTACTCAGGACCATATGCTAGACATAACTATCTACTACTCAGGACGGTTTACTACTCAGAACCATCTTCTACAGAGAATTCTCTACTACTCAGGACTATCTACTAGACATAACTATCTACTACTCAGGACTGTTTACTACTCAGAGCCATCTACTACAGAGAATTATCTACTACTCAGGACCATATACTAGACATAACTATCTACTACTCAGGACGGTTTACTACTCAGAACCATCTACTACAGAGAATTATCTACTTCTCAGTACCATCTACTAGACATAACTATCTACTACTCAGGACTGTTTACTACTCAGAACCATCTACTACAGAGAATTATCTACTACTCAGGACCATCTTATAGACATAACTACCTACTACTCAGGACGGTTTACTACTCAGAATCATCAACTACAGAGAATTATCTACTACTCAGGACCATCTACTAAACATAACTCTCTACTACTCCTACTACAGAGAATTATCTACTACTCAGGACCATCTACTAGACATAACTATCTACTACTCAGGACGTTTTACTACTCAGAGCCATCTACTACAGAGAATTATCTTCTACTCAGGACCATATACTAGACATAACTATCTACTACTCAGGACGGTTTACTACTCAGAACCATCTTCTACAGAGAATTCTCTACTACTCAGGACTATCTACTAGACATAACTATCTACTACTCAGGACTGTTTACTACTCGGAACCATTTACTACACAGAACTATCTACCCTCAGGACTGTCTATTACTCAGGACCCTCCACTGCCAGAACTATCTACTACTCAGGACCATCTACTAGACATAACTATCTACTACTCAGGACTGTTTACTACTCAGAGCCATCTACTACAGAGAATTATCTACTACTCAGGACCATATACTAGACATAACTATCTACTACTCAGGACTGTTTACTACTCAGAACCATCTACTACAGAGAATTATCTACTTCTCAGGACCATCTACTAGACGTAACTACCTACTACTCAGTACGGTTTACTACTCAGAATCATCTACTACAGAGAATTATCTACTACTCAGGACCATATACTAGACATAACTATCTACTACTCAGGACTGTTTACTACTCAGAGCCATCTACTACAGAGAATTATCTACTACTCAGGACCATCTACTAGACATAACTATCTACTACTCAGGACGGTTTACTACTCAGAACCATCTACTACAGAGAATTATCTACTACTCAGGACATTATACTAGACATAACTATCTACTACTCAGGACGGTTTACTACTCAGAATCATCTACTACAGAGAATTATCTTCTACCCAGGACCATCTACTAAACATAACTATCTACTACTCAGGACTGTTTACTACTCAGAATCATCTACTACAGAGAATTATCTACTACTCAGGACCATATACTAGACATAACTATCTACTACTCAGGACGGTTTACTACTCAGAGCCATCTACTACAGAGAATTATCTTCTACTCAGGACCATATACTAGACATAACTATCTTCTACTCAGGACGGTTTACTACTCAGAACCATCTACTACACATAACTATCTACTACTCAGGACGGTTTACTACTCAGAACAATCTACTACACAGAACTATCTACTACTCAGGATCATCTACTAGACTGAGCTATCTACTACACAGGGCTATCTACTACACAGGAAGCCTCATACTACTCAGGGATGCCTTCTTCTCAGGACTGTCTACTACACAGATCTATCTACTACTCAGGACTGTCTACTACTCAGGACAGCCTTCTACTGAGGACAGCCTACCACACAGGACTGTCTACTATACTCAGGACCATCTACTACATAGCACTATAAACTACTCCGGTCTATCTACTACTCAGGACCACCATTCAGATCCTGAAGTCTTCGTCCATGGTTGGTAAGCCGTATATGGACAGTATTGTATCCGCCTTTATTCTGTCCTCTTCCGAGATACGCCTGACTGGAGCGCCACCTATCCGACCGCGTTTCAGAAGTGAGCCCCGTTGTGAATCCTTGCTGAAAGCTGTTAGTGCTGCTTTCACATGGTTTTTATCTAGATTCAGTGCGTGAAAAAATCTTCTACATGTTTCAAAATTTTCGGAAACTAAATCTTCGTATTTGACAGCAAGAATGTTCTCATCACCTGACATCAAGTGTCTGACAAGACACATGTAACTAGCCCATAAGTGTGTGAAATTCCAGTTATGTTACAATCTGGGTCAGTGTCGAAGGCGTTATTCACCTTCCACAACAAGCCCAACATTTCCACCTGCTTCTTCAATATTGGCTTAACAAGACTCAACCAGGCTTCATCGAAGATTCTACGAGCAATTCCAGCGTGAGGAAATCCATCCAGAAATGCGATAGCCGATGATACAGTTTCTTTACAGTTTCTGTACATGAATATGTGTCTAATATCTGGAAAGAGGTTGAAAATATCTTTCACCAAGATGGCGCAAACTCCTCTAGTTTTGAGACAAATCCTTTCAACACCTGGCGGGACTTACAAAGGTGTCTAAGTGAGGACTTCAGAAACTGGAGATGCTCAGTTTCAGAAATCAAGTTTGATTTTTGCATAAAATCAATGTTTGATGGTACAATTGGTTCCGCTATCAATAACATTTTGGGAACTTTCTCAAAAACATGGCACAGCAGAGTTGATCCACATCTCCCTGTACTTGATATCCAAATTATTCGTGTTGCAGGGTTACCAACCTTGTTAGCCAGTGCATGGAAACAGGTGCTTGACATTTTTATCACATTTTTGCTGTGAGAAAACTGGGCCATATAGAAAAATTGGTTTACATCAGAACTGTTAATATTTATACCTACATCAGTTTCAACGAATACAGCTTCTTGTCCTGTCACGGAATTTAAGGAAACGTTTGATTTGAGCACATACTAGGGCTCAACACTCGTTAAATACAGACAAATAAAATCTCTAGGACAGGCATATTCAAACTCGTGAAACTTTCTCTTCCAGAGAACTTGTCCAAACTGAGCTTTTGTTTCATTTCTCAACACAAGTTTTTTTCACCAAAATGTTGATACTATTTAGAATCGCATATAATGTGCAGTACACCGCATAAACAAATGCTGATACAATTAAGATGAACATTGATACTGCAATGCTATATCCTTGCGCTGCTATCATTGTCGCTAGAAATATATTCTGAAATAGAAAAAAAAATATATTAAATGAGGGCCTTAAGCGCTATTCTACTATAGTTGCAGTCTTCGGGATACCAGATAAGGAAATCAATAGTTTTAGCTTGGGGCGGAAATTCTGTTCTGACCCCGGTGTTCTTACCAAGAATCGTATATCCTCACGTGTTTTAATAAATGCACTAATTGAATACGACCTCATATGCGCCGACGTTAAGGTTGACGTCACAGCGCGTTACTTGACCTTACTAAACATTCCTGTAGTGTCATCACACTATGGCGGACGTTGGTAACCGAAGTGACTGCAGCATTAAAATCCGGGCTAAGAAGTGAAAAGTATGCAAGAAAACGAACCCTATATGGGTTTGAAGGGTGGATAGAAAAAATCCGTCCATCGGGATCAATGTCAGGCATCACTCGGCAAGCCTCGTGATGCCGGACAGTGACGCTCGGGACGGATTGTTCCATCCACCCCTCACACCCCATTGAGGGAGGAAAGATCTAGTATGGTTGCCGTCTGGGGGGAGGGTATCTAGTATGGTTGCCATCACGTAAACAAATTCATGAATTTAAGACCCCGTAAACCAACTTTATACAGAGAAAATTAGGGTTTAAGGGGGTATACATTATGTTTCAAATTTCCGCGCGAAGACATAGGTTGTTGGTACTCGCTGAGGCGGTTCTAACGAGCAATGGCAAACATGCGCCAAGACACTGGTTGCTGGTACTCGTAAGAAGCACCTCAGCGAGGCGGTTCTGACGAGCACCCGTAAACTATGTTTGCAGGATTAATAAGAAAAAATATTACAGATTTTATCAGAGAAGCAACCGTTTCGGAGATATGACGAAATGCACCATGTCGCACGAGTGTGTTAAAGTACTGACCGTCGCCAAATAGAAGGAAGGATTCTAGAATGGTTGTCATCATCGGGGAAGGAAGAAGGGCTCTAGAATGGTTGCCGGAAGGGAGGAAGTGAGTATCAAGAATGCCGTCTCCGAGAAAAAAGGATTCAAGCATGGTTGCCGTGCCCAGGGAGAGAAAAGGATAACAATAGGGTTGCCGTCTCCAGGCGTGGAAGAAGGATTTTGCAACAAGTATGGTTGCCATCTCCAGGGACGAAGGAAGGATTCTAGGATGATCACGCTCTTCATAGAAGGAGGGAGGATTCTTGGGTGGGCGCATTCTCCAGGGCAGAAGTTACGATTATTGCATATCCAGAGGGGACGAAGTTTTCTAGTGTGGTTTTCGTCTCCCGACTCCGGAGGAGACGAAGATTTCTAGTGAGGTTTTCGTCTCTCGACTCAAGCGGGGACGAAGGTTTCTAGTTGGGTTTTCGTCTCCCGACTCCAGCGGGGACGAAGGTTTCTAGTGTGGTTTTCGTCTCCCGACCCCAGAGGAAACGAAGGTTTCTCGTGGGGTTTGTTCTCCCGACTCAAGAGGGGACGAATTTTTTCTAGTATTGTTTTATCTCCCGACTCCAGAGGGGACGAAATTTTCTAGAGTGGTTTTTGTCTCCAGTGAGGGGGAAGGATTCTAGTACTGTGACCGTCACCAGATGGTTGGGTAGATTCTAGTATGATTGCCGACTCCAGGGAAGGACGAAGTATTCTTCAATGGTCGCCGTCTCCAGGGAGGATTCTAGTATGGTCGCCATCTCCATAAAGGGAGGAAGGATTCTAGTATTGTCGCCATCTCCAAGGAAGGGAGGAAGGATTCTAGTATGATCGTCGTCACCAAGGAGGGAGGAAAGATTCTAGTATGATCACCATCTCCATGAAGGGAGGAAGTATTCTAGTATGGTCGCCATCTCCAAGGAAAGAAGGACGGATTCTAGTATGGCCGCCATCTCCAAGGAGGGGAGGAACGATTCTAGTATGGTCGTCATCTCCAAGGAGGGGAGGAAGGATTCTAGTATGGTCGCCATCTCCAAGGAGGGGAGGAAGGATTCTAGTATGGTCGCCAATTCCATGAAGGGAGAAAGGATTCTAGTATGGTCGCCATCTCCATGAAGGGAGGAAGGATCCTAGTACGATCGCCATCTCCATGAAGGGAGGAAATATTCTGCTATGATCACCATCTTCATGATGGGAGGAAGGATTATAGATTATAGATCGCCATCTCCAAGGAAGGAAAAGAGATTCCAGTATACGTGCCGTCGCCAGGGAGCGAGGAAGGATTCTAGTATGATCGTCGTCAAAAAGAGAGAGGAAGGATTCCGTCACCAAGAGAAGGATCGCCCTCTCCAGAGAGGGGAGAGAGATTCAAGTATGTCGCTGTCTCCAGGGAAGAAGGAACAATTCAAGCATATCGCCGTCTCAAGAGAAGAAGGGAGGATTCTAGTATGGCCACACTCTACATGGATTGAGCAAGTGATTTAGTATGGTCACTGTTTCCAGAGAAGGGAGAAGAATTCTAACATTGTCAGCGTTTCCATGGAATAAGGAAGGACTCTTATATGGTCACCGTTTCCAGGGGTGGAGGAAAGATTCTAATATGCTCGCCGTCTACCGGAAAGGAGGAAGCATTCTAGAATGATGTACGTCTCGAGGGAAGAGGGGATTCTAGTATAGTGTCATCACCAAGGAGGAAGGATTCAGGTATGGATGCCGTCTCCAGGGAGGGAGTGGAATCTCACATGATCGCTGTGTCCATAACCGAAGCAAACATTCTAGCGTGGTTGCCGTCTCCAGGGAAGGACGATGGATTACAATATGGTGGCCGTTTCCAGAGTGGGAGCAAGGATCTTAGTATTGTGGGTGTCTCCAGAGAGGAAGGAAGAATTCCAGGACGGGAGAAAGCATTCTAGAATGGCTGGCGTATGCAGGGAGGAAGGAAAGATTCTAGCATGATTGGCGTCTCCAGGGAGGGAGGAAGGATTTTAGTATGACTGGCATCTGCAGGGAGGAAGGAAAGATTCTAGTATGATTGGCGTTTCCAGGAAGGGAGGGGGGATTCTAGTATGATTGCTGTCTACAGGGAGGGAGGAGGGATTCTAGTATAACTGGCATCTTCAGGGAGGGAGGAAAGATTCTAGTATGATTGGCGACTCCAGGTAGGAAGTAAAGGATTCTAGTATGATTGCCGTCTCCAGGGAGAGAGGAAGGATTCTAGAATGGTTGTCGCTATCAGGTAGGGAGGAAAGATTCAAGTACGGACGTCGTTTACAGGGAAGGAGAGGAATTTTAAACGATCGCTGTGTAAATAGTCGAAGCACACATTCTAGTGTGGTTACCGTCTCCGGGGAAGGACGATGAATTCCAATATGGTGACCGTTTCCAGAGTGTGAGCAAGGATATAAGTATGATTGGTGTCTCCAGAGAAGAGGCAGGAATTCCAGGACGGGAGAAATGATTCTAGTATGACTGGCATCTGCCAGGGGGAAGGAAGGATTCGAGTATGATTGACGTCTCCAGGGAGGGAAGAAGGATTCTAGTATGATTGCCGTCTCCAGGGAGGGAGGAAGGATTCTAGTATGATTGCCGTCTCCAGGGAGGGAGGAAGGATTCTAGTATGAATGGCGTCTACTGAGAGGGAGGAAATATTCTTGTATGACTGGCGTCTCCTGGGAGAAAGGAATGATTCAAGTATGGTTGCCGTCTCCCGGGAGAGAGGAAGACTTCTAGTATGATTGGTGTTTGCACGGAGGGAGAAAAGATTATGTTATGACTGGTGTCTCAAGGGAGAAACAATCTAGTTTGGTCGCCGTCTCTAGGGTGAGCCTCATGATTCTAGTTTGATTGTCGTCTACAGAAAGGGGATAGGCTTCTAGTATGATTGTTGTCTGTAGGGAGGGAGAAACGATTCTAGTATGATTGGCGTCTTCTTGGAGGGAGGAAGGATTCTGTTATGATTGCCATCTCCAGGGAGCGGGTTAGGATTCTGGTATTATTGCCGTCTCCATGGAGTTGGGAAGGATGCAAGTATAATTGCCGTCTCCAGGGAGAGAGGAAGGATTCTAGTATGGTTTTCGCCACCAGGGAGGGAGGATTCAAGTATGGTTGCCCTCTCCAGGGAGATGGAGAGGACTCCCAACGATTGCTGTGTTCATAGTCGAAGCAAACATTCTAGTGCGGTTGCTGTCCCCGGGAAGGACAATAAATTCCAATATGGTGGCCGTTGCCAGAGTAGGAGCAAGAATTTACGTACGATTGGTGTCTGCGGAGAGGAAGGAAGAACTCCAGGACCGGAGAAAGGATTCTAGTATGACTGGCATCTGCAGGGAGAAAGGAAGGATTCTAGTATGACTGGCGTCTCCAGGGAGGGAGGAAGGATTCTATTATGATTGCCGCCTTCGGGGAGGGAGGAAGTATTCTAGTATGACTGGCGTCTCCTGGGAGGGAGGAAGGATTCTAGAATGAATGGCGTCTCCTGGGACGGAGGAAGGTTTCTGGTATTAATGGTATTAAGGATTCATGTATGGTTGCCGTCTCCAGGGAGATAGGAAGACTTCTAATATGATTGGTGTTTGCAGGGAGGGAGCAAAGATTATGTTGTGACTGGCGTCTCAAGGGAGGGAGAAAACAATCTAGTTTGATCGCCGTCTCTAGAGTGAGCCTCATGATTCTAGTTTGATTGTCGTCTACAGGGAGGGTGTAGGCCTCTAGTATGATTGCTGTCTGCAGGGAGGGAGAAAGGATTCAAGTATAATTGGCGTCTCAGAGGAGAGAGGAACGGTTCTGGTATGATTGGCGCCTCCTGGGAGGGCGGAATGATTCTGGTATGATTGCCAACTCCAAGGAGTGCTGTTGGGATTCTGGTACGATTGCCGTCTCCGGGGAGGATGGAATGATTCTGGTATGATTGCCATCTTTAAGGAGTGTGTGTGTGGGGATTCTGGTATGATTGCCGCCTCCAAGGTGTGTGTGGGGTTCCGGTATGATTGGCGCCTCCAAGGAGTGTGGGGGATTCTAGTATGACTGCCGTCTCCAGTGATTTGGGAATGCTTCTAGTGCGATTGGCGTCTCATGGGAGGGATGAAGGGTTCTAGTTTGATCGCCATCTCCAATTTGAGCGGAATGATTGGCGTCTCCAGGGAGGGAGGAAGGATTCTGGTATGATTGAAGTCTCCATGGAGGAGGAAGAATTCTGAAATGATTGGCATCTCCAGGGAGCGGGGTAGGATTCTGGTATTATTGCCGTCTCCATGGAGTTGGGAAGGATGCAAGTATAATTGGTGTCTCCAGGGTGAGAGGAAGGATTCTAGTATGGTTTTCGCCACCAGGGAGGGAGGATTCAAGTATGGATGCCCTCTCCAGGGAGATGAAGAGGACTCCCAACGATTGCTGTGTTCATAGTCGAAGCAAGCATTCTAGTGCGGTTGCTGTCCCCGGAAAGGACAATAAATTCCAATATGGTGGCCGTTTCCAGAGTGGGAGCAAGGATTTACGTACGATTGGTGTCTGCGGAGAGGAAGGAAGAACTCCAGGACCGGAGAAAGGATTCTAGTATGACTGGCATCTGCAGGGAGAAAGGAAGTATTCTAGTATGATTGGCGTCTCCAGGGAGGGAGGAAGGATTCTATTATGATTGCCGCCTCCGGGGAGGGAGGAAGTATTCTAGTATGACTGGCGTCTCCTGGGAGGAAGGATTCTAGAATGAATGGCGTCTCCTGGGAGGGAGGAAGGTTTCTGGTATTAATGGCGTCTCCTGGGAGGGAGGAAACGTTTTTGCATGATTCGCGTCTCCTGGGACGGAGGAAGGATTCATGTATGGTTGCCGTCTCTAGGGAGAGAGGAAGACTTCCAATTTGATTGGTGTTTGCAGGGAGGGAGCAAAGATTATGTTGTGACTGGCGTCTCAAGGGAAGGAGAAAACAATCTAGTTTGGTGAGCCTCATGATTCTAGTTTGATTGTCGTCTACAGGGAGGGAGTAGGCCTCTAGTATGATTGCTGTCTGCAGGGAGGGAGAAAGGATTCAAGTATAATTGGCGTCTCAGAGGAGAGAGGAACGGTTCTGGTATGATTGGCGCCTCCTGGGAGGGCGGAATGATTCTGGTATGATTGCCAACTCCAAGGAGTGCGTGTTGGGATTCTGGTACGATTGCCGTCTCCGGGGAGGATGGAATGATTCTGGTATGATTGCCATCTTCAAGGAGTGTGTGTGGGGATTCTGGTATGATTGCCGCCTCCAAGGTGTGTGTGGGGGATTCCGGTATGATTGGCGTATCAAAGGAGTGTGGGGGATTCTAGTATGATTGCCGTCTCCAGTGAGTTGGGAATGATTGTAGAGCGATTGGCGTCTCATGGGAGGGATGAAGGGTTCTAGTTTGATCGCCATCTCCAATTTGAGCGGAATGATTCTAGTATGATTGTCGTCTACAAGGAGGGAGAAGGATTCTAGTATGATCGGTGTCTCAAAGGAGGGAGGAAAGATTCCGGTATGATTGGCGTCTCCAGGGAGGGAGGAAGGATTCTGGTATGATGGAAGTCTCCATGGAGGAGGAAGAATTCTGAAATGATTGGCATCTCCAGAGAGGGAGGAAGGATTCTAGTATAATTGGCGTCTCCAGGGAGGGGGAAGGATTCCAGTATAATGGCCGTCTCCAGGGTGGGAAACGCATTCTAGTATGATTGCCATCTCCAGGAAGGGAGGACGGATTCTAGTATGACTGGCGTTTCCAGGGAGTCGGGATGATAGGCATCTCCAGGAAGGGAGGAAGGAATCTAGTATGATTGGCGTCTCAAGCGATGAAGGAAGATTCTAGTTTGGTCGCCGTTCACAGAGAGGGAGGAAGGATTATGTTATGATTGGCGTCTCCTGGGAGGGAGGAAGGATTAAAATATGATTGACGTCTCCAGGGAGGTGAGAAGGATCCTAGTAAGTTTGGTGTATCCAGGGAGGGAGGAAGGAATCTAGTATGATTTGTGTCTCCTGGGAGGTCGGAATGATTCTGGTATGATTGGTGTCATCTGTGAGGGTGGAAGGATTCTTGTGTGATTGGCATCTCCTTGGCAGGAGGAAGGATTCATGACTGTATAATTGGCGTCTCCTGGGAAGGTGGAATGATTCTAGTATGATTAGCGTCTCAACGATGGGAGGAAGGATTCTAGTATGATTGGCGTCTCAAGGGAGGAAGGATTCAAGTATAATTGGCGTCTCCAGTGAGGATGGAATGATTCTGATATGATTTGCGTCTCCAGAGAGGGAGTAAGGATTCTAATAGGATTGGTGTATCCAGGGAGGGAGGAAATATTCTGGTATGATTGGCATCTCCTGGGAGGGAGGAATAATTCTTGTATGATTGGTTTCTCCTGGGAGGGTTGATGCTTCTAGTATGATTGGGGTCTCAATGGAGGGAGGAAGGAGTATAGTATGATTGGCGTCTCAAGGGAGGAAGGATTCTAGTATAATTGGCGTCTCCAGGAAGGATGGAATGATTTTGGTACGATTCGCGTCTCCAGGGAGGGTTGAAGGATCCTAGTACGATTGGTGTCTCCAGAGGGGGAGGAAAGATTCTGGTATGATTTTGCATCTCCGGGGAGGAAGGAATGATTCTTGTATGATTTGCGTCTCCTGGGAGGGTGGAATGCTTCTAGTATGATTGGAGTCTCGAGGGAGGGAGGAAGGATTCTAGTATGATTGGCGTATCAAGGGCGAAAAGAAGCATTCTAGTATGATTTGCGTCTCCTGGAAGAGAGGGAGGATTTTAGTATGCTTTGCGTCTCCAGGGATGGGGGACGGATTCTGGTATGGTTGGTGTCTCTGGGAGGGAGGAAGGAATCTGATTTGATTTCCGTCTCAAGTGAGGGAAGGATACTAGTATGATTTCCGATTCCTGAGCGGTGGGAAGAATTGGAGTGTGATTGGCGTCTCCGGGGTGGGAGGAAGGATTCTAGTTTGGCCGCCGTCTCCAAGATGAGTGGAAGGAAACAAGTATGATTGACGTCTTCGTTGGGGAGTAAGGATTCTAGTTTGATTGTCGTCTCCAGGGAGGGAGGAAGGATTCGAATATGATTGTCGTCTCCAGGGAGGGAGCGGAATCTCACATGATCGCTGTGTCCATAGCCGAAGCAAACATTCTAGTGTGGTAGCCGTCTCCAGGGAAGAACGATGGATTACAATATGGTGGCCGTTTCCAGAGTGGGAGCAATGATCTAAGTATGATTGGTGTCTCCAGAGAGGAAGGAAGAATTCCAGGACGGGAGAAAGCATTCTAGAATGGCTGGCATATGCAGGGAGGAAGGAAAGATTCTAGCATGATTGGCGTCTCCAGGGAGGGAGGAAGGATTTTAGTATGACTGGCATCTGCAGGGAGGAAGGAAAGATTCTAGTATGATTGGCGTCTCCAGGGAGGGAGAAAGCATTCTAGTATGACTGGCGTCTGCAGGGAGGAAGGAAAGATTCTAGTATGATTGGCGTCTCCAGGGAGGGTGGAAAGAGTCTAGTAAGATTGCCGTCTCCAGGGAGAGAGGAAAGATTCTAGTATAACTGCCGTCTCCAGGGAGGGAGGAAAGATTCTAGTATAACTGCCGTCTCCAGGGAGAGAGGAAAGATTCTAGTATAACTGCCGTCTCCAGGGAGGGAGGAAAGATTTTAGTATAACTGCCGTCTCCAGGGAGAGAGGAAAGATTCTAGTATAACTGCCGTCTCCAGGGTGGGAGAGGAATCTCAAACGATCGCTGTGTCCATAACCGAAGCATCTGCAGGGAGGCAGGAAGGATTCTAGTATGATTGACGTCTCCAGGGAGGAAGGAAGGATTTTATTATGATTGACGTCTCCAGGGAGGGAGGAAGGATTCTGGTATGATTGACGTCTCCAGGGAGGAAGGAAGGATTCTAGTATGATTGACGTCTCCAGGGAGAGAGGAAGGATCAGTAAGATTGCCGTCTCCAGGGAGAGAGGAAGGATTCTAGAATGGTTGTCGTCACCAGGTAGGGAGGAAAGATTCAAGTATGGATGCCGTCTCCAGGGAGAGAGGAAGGATTCTAGAATGGTTGTCGTCACCAGGTAGGGAGGAAAGATTCAAGTATGGATGCCGTCTCCAGGGAGAGAGGAAGGATTCTAGAATAGTTGTCGTCACCAGGTAGGGAGGAAAGATTTAAGTATGGATGCCGTCTCCAGGGTGGGAGGAAAGATTCAAGTATGGATGCCGTCTCCAGGGAGAGAGGAAGGATTCTAGAATAGTTGTCGTCACCAGGTAGGGAGGAATGATTCAAGTATGGATGCCGTCTCCAGGGAGAGAGGAAGGATTCTAGAATAGTTGTCGTCACCAGGTAGGGAGGAAAGATTCTAGTATGGACGTCGTCTCCAGGGAAGGAGAGGAAGGATTCTAGTATGATTGCCGTCACCAGGTAGGGAGGAAAGATTCAAGTATGGATGCCGTCTCCAGGGAGGGAGAGGAATCTCAAACGATCGCTGTGTAAATAGTCGAAGCAAATATTCTAGTGTTGTTGCTGTCTCCGGGGAAGGACGATGAATTCCAATATGGTGACCGTTTCCAGAGTGTGAGCAAGGATATAAGTATGATTGGTGTCTCCAGAGAAGAGGGAAGAATTCCAGGATGGGAGACATGATTCTAGTATGACTGGCATCTGCCAGGGGGAAGGAAGGATTCTAGTATGATTGACGTCTCCAGGGAGGGCAGAAGGATTCTAGTATGATTGCCGTATCCAGGGAGGGAGGAAGGATTCTAGTATGATTGCCGTCTCCAGGGAGGGAGGAAGGATTCTAGTATGAATGGCGTCTACTGAGAGGGAGGAAATATTCTTGTATGACTGGCGTCTCCTGGGAGAAAGGAATGATTCAAGTATGGTTGCCGTCTCCCGGGAGAGAGGAAGACTTCTAGTATGATTGGTGTTTGCACGGAGGGAGAAAAGATTATGTTATGACTGGTGTCTCAAGGGAGAAACAATCCAGTTTGGTCGCCGTCTCTAGGGTGAGCCTCATGATTCTAGTTTGATTGTCGTCTACAGGGAGGGGATAGGCTTCTAGTATGATTGTTGTCTGTAGGGAGGGAGAAACGATTCTAGTATGATTGGCGTCTTCTTGGAGGGAGGAAGGATTCTGTTATGATTGCCATCTCCAGGGAGCGGACCGGCCCCGATAGCTCAGTTGGTAGAGTGTCCGCTCCGGGGAACGGGAGGTCTCGAGTTCGATCCCGGGCCGGGACATACCAAAGTCGTTAAAAATGGTACTAGCTGCTCCTCGCTTGGCACTCAGATTTACGGGGTAGAGCTAGGACTGGTCGATCCAGTGTCAGGATAATGTGACTGGGTGTGGTATCATGTAATGTGTCTGGGACATGATACTTCAGTGAGGCAGCACTATAAACGTGAGCATTGAGCTCCCTGTCGCAACCAGACACCGTCGTGATATGACTGAAAAATTGTTGAAAGCGACGTTAAACCCGAATTCACACACACACACACACTCCAGGGAGCGGGTTAGGATTCTGCTATTATTGCCGTCTCCATGGAGTTGGGAAGGATGCAAGTATAATTGCTGTCTCCAGGGAGAGAGGAAGGATTCTTGTATGGTTTTCGCCACCAGGGAGGGAGGATTCAAGTATGGTTGCCCTCTCCAGGGAGATGGAGAGGACTCCCAACGATTGCTGTGTTCATAGTCGAAGCAAACATTCTAGTGCGGTTGCTGTCCCCGGGAAGGACAATAAATTCCAATATGGTGGCCGTTGCCAGAGTGGGAGCAAGAATTTACGTACGATTGGTGTCTGCGGAGAGGAAGGAAGAACTCCAGGACCGGAGAAAGGATTCTAGTATGACTGGCATCTGTAGGGAGAAAGGAAGGATTCTATTATGATTGCCGCCTCCGGGGAGGGAGGAAGTATTCTAGTATGACTGGCGTCTCCTGGGAGGGAGGAAGGATTCTAGAATGAATGGCGTCTCCTGGGAGGGAGGAAGGTTTCTGGTATTAATGGCGTCTCCTGGGAGGGAGGAAACGTTTTTGCATGATTGGCGTCTCCTGGGACGGAGGAAGGATTCATGTATGGTTGCCGTCTCCAGGGAGATAGGAAGACTTCCAATATGATTGGTGTTTGCAGGGAGGGAGCAAAGATTATGTTGTGACTGGCGTCTCAAGGGAGGGAGAAAACAATCTAGTTTGGTCGCCGTCTCTAGAGTGAGCCTCATGATTCTAGTTTGATTGTCGTCTACAGGGAGGGAGTAGGCCTCTAGTATGATTGCTGTCTGCAGGGAGGGAGAAAGGATTCAAGTATAATTTGCGTCTCAGAGGAGAGAGGAACGGTTCTGGTATGATTGGCGCCTCCTGGGAGGGCGGAATGATTCTGGTATGATTGCCAACTCCAAGGAGTGCGTGTTGGGATTCTGGTACGATTGCCGTCTCCGGGGAGGATGGAATGATTCTGGTATGATTGCCATCTTTAAGGAGTGTGTGTGGGGATTCTGGTATGATTGCCGCCTCCAAGGTGTGTGTGGGGTTCTGGTATGATTGGCGCCTCCAAGGAGTGTGGGGGATTCTAGTATGACTGACGTCTCCAGTGATTTGGGAATGCTTCTAGTGCGATTGGCGTCTCATGGGAGGGATGAAGGGTTCTAGTTTGATCGCCATCTCCAATTTGAGCGGAATCATTGGCGTCTCCAGGGAGGGAGGAAGGATTCTGGTATGATTGAAGTCTCCATGGAGGAGGAAGAATTCTGAAATGATTGCCATCTCCAGGGAGCGGGGTAGGATTCTGGTATTATTGCCGTCTCCATGGAGTTGGGAAGGATGCAAGTATAATTGGCGTCTCCAGGGTGAGAGGAAGGATTCTAGTATGGTTTTCGCCACCAGGGAGGGAGGATTCAAGTATGGATGCCCTCTCCAGGGAGATGAAGAGGACTCCCAACGATTGCTGTGTTCATAGTCGAAGCAAACATTCTAGTGCGGTTGCTGTCCCCGGAAAGGACAATAAATTCCAATATGGTGGCCGTTTCCAGAGTGGGAGCAAGGATTTACGTACGATTGGTGTCTGCGGAGAGGAAGGAAGAACTCCAGGACCGGAGAAAGGATTCTAGTATGACTGGCATCTGCAGGGAGAAAGGAAGGATTCTAGTATGATTGGCGTCTCCAGGGAGGGAGGAAGGATTCTATTATGATTGCCGCCTCCGGGGAGGGAGGAAGTATTCTAGTATGACTGCCGTCTCCTGGGAGGAAGGATTCTAGAATGAATGGCGTCTCCTGGGAGGGAGGAAGGTTTCTGGTATTAATGGCGTCTCCTGGGAGGGAGGAAACGTTTTTGCATGATTCGCGTCTCCTGGGACGGAGGAAGGATTCATGTATGGTTGCCGTCTCTAGGGAGAGAGGAAGACTTCCAATATGATTGGTGTTTGCAGGGAGGGAGCAAAGATTATGTTGTGACTGACGTCTCAAGGGAAGGAGAAAACAATCTAGTTTGGTCGCCGTCTCTAGAGTGAGCCTCATGATTCTAGTTTGATTGTCGTCTACAGGGAGGGAGTAGGCCTCTAGTATGATTGCTGTCTGCAGGAAGGGAGAAAGGATTCAAGTATAATTGGCGTCTCAGAGGAGAGAGGAACGGTTCTGGTATGATTGGCGCCTCCTGGGAGGGCGGAATGATTCTGGTATGATTGCCAACTCCAAGGAGTGCGTGTTGGGATTCTGGTACGATTGCCGTCTCCGGGGGGGATGGAATGATTCTGGTATGATTGCCATCTTCAAGGAGTGTGTGTGGGGATTCTGGTATGATTGCCGCCTCTAAGGTGTGTGGGGGGATTCCGGTATGATTGGCGTCTCAAAGGAGTGGGGGGGGGGGGTTCTAGTATGATTGCCGTCTCCAGTGAGTTGGGAATGATTCTAGTGCGATTGGCGTCTCATGGGAGGGATGAAGGGTTCTAGTTTGATCGCCATCTCCAATTTGAGCGGAATGATTCTAGTATGATTGTCGTCTACAAGGAGGGAGAAGGATTCTAGTATGATCGGTGTCTCAAAGGAGGGAGGAAAGATTCCGGTATGATTGGCGTCTCCAGGGAGGGAGGAAGGATTCTGAAATGATGGAAGTCTCCATGGAGGAGGAAGAATTCTGAAATGATTGGCATCTCCAGGGAGGGAGGAAGGATTCTAGTATTATTGGCGTCTCCAGGGAGGGGGAAGGATTCCAGTATAATGGCCGTCTCCAGGGTGGGAAACGCATTCTAGTATGATTGCCATCTCCAGGAAGGGAGGACGGATTCTAGTATGACTGGCGTTTCCAGGGAGTCGGGAAAGCTTCTAGTATGATAGGCATCTCCAGGAAGGGAGGAAGGAATCTAGTATGATTGGCGTCTCAAGCGATGAAGGAAGATTCTAGTTTGGTCGCCGTTCACAGAGAGGGAGGAAGGATTATGTTATGATTGGCGTCTCCTGGGTGGGAGGAAGGATTCTTGTATAAATGGCGTCTCCTGGGAGGGAGGAAGGATTAAAATATGATTGACGTCTCCAGGGAGGTGAGAAGGATCCTAGTATGTTTGGTGTATCCAGGGAGGGAGGAAGGAATCTAGTATGATTTGTGTCTCCTGGGAGGTCGGAATGATTCTGGTATGATTGGTGTCATCTGTGAGGGTGGAAGGATTCTTGTGTGATTGGCATCTCCTGGGCAGGAGGAAGGATTCATGTATAATTGGCGTCTCCTGGGAAGGTGGAATGATTCTAGTATGATTAGCGTCTCAAGGATGGGAGGAAGGATTCTAGTATGATTGGCGTCTCAAGGGAGGAAGGATTCAAGTATAATTGGCGTCTCCAGTGAGGATGGAATGATTCAGATATGATTTGCGTCTCCAGAGAGGGAGTAAGGATTCTAATAGGATTGGTGTATCCAGGGAGGGAGGAAATATTCTGGTATGATTGGCATCTCCTGGGAGGGAGGAATAATTCTTGTATGATTGGTTTCTCCTGGGAGGGTTGATGCTTCTAGTATGATTGGGGTCTCAATGGAGGGAGGAAGGAGTATAGTATGATTGGCGTCTCAAGGGAGGAAGGATTCTAGTATAATTGGCGTCTCCAGGAAGGATGGAATGATTTTGGTACGATTCGCGTCTCCAGGGAGGGTTGAAGGATCCTAGTACGATTGGTGTCTCCAGAGAGGGAGGAAAGATTCTGGTATGATTTTGCATCTCCAGGGAGGAAGGAATGATTCTTGTATGATTTGCGTCTCCTGGGAGGGTGGAATGCTTCTAGTATGATTGGAGTCTCGAGGGAGGGAGGAAGGATTCTAGTATGATTGGCGTATCAAGGGCGAAAAGAAGCATTCTAGTATTATTTGCGTCTCCTGGAAGGGAGGGAGGATTTTAGTATGCTTTGCGTCTCCAGGGATGGGGGACGGATTCTGCTATGGTTGGTGTCTCTGGGAGGGAGGAAGGAATCTGATTTGATTTCCGTCTCAAGTGAGGGAAGGATACTAGTATGATTTCCGATTCCAGAGCGGTGGGAAGAATTCGAGTGTGATTGGCGTCTCCGGGGTGGGAGGAAGGATTCTAGTTTGGCCGCCGTCTCCAAGATGAGTGGAAGGAAACAAGTATGATTGACGTCTTCGTTGGGGAGTAAGGATTCTAGTTTGATTGTCGTCTCCAGGGAGGGGGGAAGGATTCGAATATGATTGTCGTCTCCAGGGAGGGAGCGGAATCTCACATGATCGCTGTGTCCATAGCCGAAGCAAACATTCTAGTATGGTAGCCGTCTCCAGGGAAGAACGATGGATTACAATATGGTGGCCGTTTCCAGAGTGGGAGCAATGATCTAAGTATGATTGGTGTCTCCAGAGAGGAAGGAAGAATTCCAGGACGGAAGAAAGCATTCTAGTATGACTGGCGTCTGCAGGGAGGAAGGAAAGATTCTAGTATGATTGACGTCTCCAGGGAGGGAGGAAGGATTCTAGTATGACTGGCATCTGCAGGGAGGAAGGAAAGATTCTAGTATGATTGACGTCTCCAGGGAGGAAGGGAGGATCCTAGTATGATTGCTGTCTCCAGGGAGGGAGGAGGGATTCTAGAATAACTGGCATCTACAGGGAGGTGGGAAAGATTCTAGTATGATTTGTGTCTCCAGGGAGGGAGTAAAGGATTCTAGTATGATTGCCGTCTCCAGGGAGAGAGGAAGGATTCTAGTATGATTGCTGTCTCCAGGGAGAGAGGAAGGATTCTAGAATAGTTGTCGTCACCAGGTAGGGAGGAAAGATTCAAATATGGATGCCGTCTCCAGGGAGGGAGAGGAATCTCAAACATTCTAGTGTGGTTGCTGTCTCCGGGGAAGGACGATGAATTCCAATATGGTGGCCGTTTCCAGAGAGTGAGTAAGGATTTAAGTATGATTTGTGTCTCCACAGAGGAAGGAAGAATTCCAGGACGGGAGAAAGGATTCTAGTATGAGTGGCATCTGCAGGGAGGAACGAAGGAATCTAGTGTGATTGACGTCTCCAGGGAGGGAGGAAGGATTCTGGCATGATTGCCGTCACCAGGGAGGGAGGAAGGATTCTAGTATGACTGGCGTCTCCAGGGAGGGAGGAAGGATTCTAGTATGCATGGCGTCTCCTGAGAGGGAGGAAATATTCTTGTATGACTGGCGTCTCCTGGGAGAGCGGAAGGATTCAAATATGGTAGCCGTCACTCGTGAGAGGGGAAGACTTCTAGTATGATTGGTGTTTGCATGGAGGGAGGAAAGATTATGTTATGACTGGTGTCTCAAGGGAGGAAACAATCTAGTGCGGTCGCCGTCTCTAGGCAGAGCCTCATGATTCTAGTTTGATTGTCGTCTACAGTGAGGGGGTAGGCTTCTAGTATGATTGTTGTCTGCAGGGAGGGAGAAACGATTCTTGTATGATTAGCATGTCCTTGGAGGTATGAAGGATTCTGTTATGATTGCTGTCTCCAGGGAGCGGGGTAGGATTCTGGTATTATTGCCGTCTCCATGGAGTTGGGAAGGATTCCAGTATAATATGCGTCTCCAGGGTGAGAGGATGGATTCTAGTATAATATTTTCACCACCAGGGAGGGAGGGAGGATTTATGTATGGATGCCGTCTTCAGGGGGGGGGGGGGGTGGGGGGAGGGGACTCCCAACGATCGCTGTGTCCATAGTCGAAGCAAACATTCTAGTGCGGTTGCTGTCCCCGGGAAGGACGATGAATTCCAATATGGTGGCCGTTTCCAGAGTGGGAGCAAGGATTTACGCACGATTGGTGTCTCCGGAGAGGAAGGAAGAACTCCAGGACCGGAGAAAGGATTCTAGTATGACTAGCATCTGCAGGGAGAAAGGAAGGATTCTAGTATGATTGGCGTCTCCAGGTAGGGAGGAAAGATTCTTGTATGATTGCCGACTCCGGGGAGGGAGGAAGTATTCTAGTATGACTGGCGTCTCTTGGGAGGGAGGAAGGATTCTAGTATGAATGGCGTCTCCTGGGAGGGAGGAAGGATTCAAGTATGGTTGCCGTCTCCAGGGAGAGAGGCAGACTTCCAATATGATTGGGGTTTGCAGGGAGGGAGCAAAGATTATGTTATGACTGGCGTCTCAAGAGAGAGAAAACAATCTAGTTTGGTCGCCGTCGCTAGGCTGAGCCTCATGATTCTAGTTTGATTGTCGTCTACAGGGAGGGAGTAGGCTTCTAGTATGATTGCTGTCTGCAGGGAGGGAGAAAGGATTCAGGTATAATTTGTGTCTCAAGAGAGAGAGGAACGATTCTGGTATGATTGGCGTCTCTTGGTAGGACGGAATGATTCTGGTATTATTGTCATCTCCAACGAGTGTGGGTGGGGATTCTGGTATGATTGCCGCCTCCAAGGTGTGTGTGTGTGGGGATTCCTGTATGATTGGCGTCTCCAAGGAATGTGGGGGATTCTAGTATGATTGCCGTCTCCAGTGAGTTGGGAATGATTCTAGTGCGATTGGGGTCTCATGGGAGGGATGAAGGGTTCTAGTTTGGTCGCCGTCTCCAATGTGAGCGGATTCTAGTATGATTTTCGTCTTCAGGGAGGGAGGAAGGATTCTAGTATGATCGGTGTCTCAAGGGAGGGAGGTAAGATTCCAGTATGATTGGCGTCTCCAGGGAGGGATGAAGGATTCTGGTATGATGGAAGTCTCCATGGAGGGGGAAGAATTCTGAAATGATTGACATCTCCAGGGAGGGGGAAGGATTCTAGTATGATTGGCGTCTCCAGGGAGGGGAAGGATTCCAGTATAATTGGCCGTCTCCAGGGAGGGGAAAGGATTGTAGTATGATTGCCATCTCCAGAGAAGGGAGGAAGGATTTTACTATGATTGGCGTTTCCAGGGAGTTGGGAAGGATTCTAGTATGATAGGCATCTCCAGGGAGGGAGGAAGGAATCTAGTATGATCGGCGTCTCAAGCGATGAAGAAAGATTCTAGTTTGGTCGCCGTTGACAAGGAGGGAGGAAGGATTCTGTTATGATTGGCGTCCCCTTCGGAGGGAGGAAGGATTTTTGTATGATTTGCGTCTCCAGGGAGGGAGGAAGGATTCAAATATGATTGACATCTCCAGGGAGGTGAGAAGGATCCTAGTACGTTTGATGTATCCAGGGAGGGAGGAAGGAATCTATTATTATTGGCGTCTCCTGGGAAGTCGGAATGAATCTGGTATGATTGGTGTCATCTGTGAAGGTGGAAGGATTCTTGTGTGGTTGGCATCTCCTGGGAAAGAGGAAGGGTTCTTGAATGATTGGCGTCTCCTGGGAAGGTGGAAGGATTCTAGTATGATTGGCGTCTCAATGGAGGGAGGAAGGATTCTAGTACGATTGGCGTCTCAAGGGAGGAAGGATTCCAGTATAATTGGCGTCTCCCGGGAGGGTGGAATGATTCTGGTAAGATTGGTGTCTCCAGGGAGGGAGTAAGAACTCTAGCACGATTGGTGTATCCAGGCAGGGAGGAAAGATTCTGGTATGATTGGCATCTTCTGGGAGGGAGGAATAATTCTTGTATGATTGATGTCTCCTGGGAGTGTGGATGCTTCTAGTTTGATTGGGGTCTTAATGACGGGAGGAAGGAGTATAGTAGGATTGGCGTCTCAAGCGAGGAAGGATTCTAGTATAATTGGCATCTCCAGGGAGGGTGGCATGATTTTGGTATGATTGGCGTCTCCAGGGAGGGTTGTAGGATCCTAGTACGATTGGTGTCTCCAGAGAGGGAGGAAAGATTCTGGTATGATTAGCATCTCCAGGGAGGGAGGATTGATTATTGTATGATTGGCGTCTCCTGGGAGGGTGTAATGCCTCTAGTATGATTGGCGTCTCAAGGGCGGGAGGAAGGATTCTAGTATATTTTGCGTCTCCTGGAAGGGAGGAAGGATTCTAGTATGCTTTGCGTCTCCAGGGATGGGGGAACGATTCTGGTATGGTTGGCGTCTCTGGGAGGGAGGAAGGAATCTGATATGATTTCCGTCTCCAAGGAGGGAAGGATACTAGTATGATTGCCAATTCCAGGGAGGTGGGAAGAATTCTAGTGTGATTGGCGTCTCCAGGGTGGGAGGAAGGGTTCTAGTTTGGCCGCCGTCTCCAGGATGAGTGGAAGGAAACAAATATGATTGGCGTCTTCGTTGGGGAGTAAGGATTCTAGTATGATTGTCGTCTCCAGGAAGGGAAGATTCGAGTATGATTGTCGTCTCCAGGGAGGGAGGAAGGATTCTAGTTTAGTCGTCTACTGGGGGAGTAAAAGGAACCTAGTATGATTAGCGTCCCCAAGAAGGGAAGAATGAGTTTTGTATGATTGCCGTCTCCAGGGAGCGAGAAAGGATTCTAGTTTGGTAACCGTCTCCAGGGTGAGTGGAAAGAATCTAGTACGATTAGCGTCGCAAGGAAGAGAGGAAGGATTCTAGTATGTTTGCCGTCTCCAGAGCGGGAGGGAGGATTCTAGTATGATTGGTGTATCCAGGGATGGAGGGAGGATTCGAGTATGATTGGTGTATCCAGGGAGAAAGGAAGGATTCTAGTATGATTGGCGTCACCAGTGAAGGAGGAATGCCTAGTCGTCTCCAGCGATGAATGGTTTCTAGTGAGGTCGGTGGTTCCATGGGTAGGATAAGAATTCTAGCCGGGAAGGAGGAATGATTCAAGACCGCTTCAGGGAGAAGGGAGGCTTCTAGCACGATCGACGGCTCCATGGAGGATAGAATGATTCAAGACTGGTCGCCGGTCTCAGGGATGCTGAAAAGGATTCTAGTATGATTGCTTCTTCCAAGTTGGGAGATTCTATTACCATTAACAAAGTACATGTAAATGATTATACCGCTCTATTGACAAACTGATACAAAAACCTTTCTTCGATTAATGTATTTCAATGCGCATGCGCAGACAACTTAACCCATCGTATGCAAGTGGACTCTTCCATTGCTATATGTTGGGCAAGTCCATTTGTCATATAAAGGGTTTTGTAGGCCACTTGTTTCGTTTATATTCCATTTTTGACGGAAAATTCTGTTGCCAATTCCAGGGAGGTGGGAAGAATTCTAGTGTGATTGGCGTCTCCAGGGAGGGAGGAAGGATTCTAGTTTGGCCGCCATCTCCAGGCTGAGTGGAAGGAAACCAGTATGATTGGCGTCTTCGGGGGGGGGGGGGGAGTAAAGATTCTAGTATGATTGCCGTCTCCAGGGAGGGAGGAAGGATTCTAGTATAATTGCCGACTCAAGGGGGGGATTCTAGTTTGGTCGCCCTCTCCAGGGTGAGTGGAAGGAATCTAGTACGATTAGCGTCGCAAGGAAGGGAGGAAGGATTCTAATATGATTGCCGTCTCCATGGAGGGAGGGGAAGGATTCTAGTATGATTGGTGTATCCATGCAGGGAGGAGGGATTCTGGTATGATTGTCCTCTCCAGTGAGGGAGGAAGGATTCTTGTATGATTGGTCTATCCAGGGACGGAGGAAGGATGCCAGTAGGATTGTCGTCTCCAAGGAGGGAAGAAGGATTCTAGTATGATTGGTGTATCCATGGAGGGAGGAAGGATTCTGGTATGATTTCCGTCTCCCGTGAGGACTGGAAGCATACTAGTAATATTGGTGTAGCCAGGGACGGAGAAAGGATTCTAGTATGATTGCCGTCTCCAGGGAGGGAGGAAGTATTCTAGTATGATTGGTGTATCCAGGGTGGATGAAAAAATTATAGCAGGCTTGGTGTATCCTGAGACTGAGAGAGGATGCTAGTTTGATTGTCGTCTCCTGGGAGGGAGGAAGGATTCTGGTATGATTGCCGTCTTCATTGAGGGGTGAAGGATTCTAGTATGATTGCGTATTCCAGGGAGGTGGGAGAATTCAGGGAGGGAGCCAGGATTCTGGTTTGGTCGCATTTCCAGGATGAGCGGAAGGAATCTAGTATGATTGGCGTCTCCAGGCAGGGAGGAAGGATTCTAGTATGATCGGCGTCTCCTGGGACGGAGAAAGGATTCTAGTATGACTGGCGTCTACAGGCAGGGAGTAAGGATTCTAGTAGGACTTCGTCTCAAGGTATGGAGACGGGATTGTAGTATGATTGGCGTCTCCTGGGAGGGAGGAAGGATTCTAGTATGATTGGTG
Source organism: Lucinisca nassula (assembly GCA_963580285.1). Classification (NCBI taxonomy): domain Eukaryota; kingdom Metazoa; phylum Mollusca; class Bivalvia; order Lucinida; family Lucinidae; genus Lucinisca; species Lucinisca nassula. The sequence continues at coordinate 1,556,479 of OY757020.1, read as the reverse complement.
TATCCAGGGAAGGGAGGAAGGATTCCAGTATAATTGACGAATCAAGGGAGGGAAGAAGGATTCAAGTATGGTTGGTATATCAAGGGAGGGCGGAAGGATTCTAGTATGATTGATGTATCCAGAGAGGAAGGATTCTGTCATGATTGGTGTATCTAGGGTAGGAGGGAGGAAGGATTCTAGTATGGTTGTTGTATCCAGGGAGTATGATCGCTGTCCCCAAGGAGGGAAGAAGGATTCTAGTATGATTGGTGTATCCAGGGTGGGAGGAAGGATTCTAGTATAAATGGCGTGTCCAGGGAGGGAGGAAGGACTCTAGTATTTTTGGTTTATCCAGGGAGGGAGGGAGGAAGGATTCTTGTGCGAGTGGTGTATCCAGGGAGGGAGGGACGATTCTAGTATGATTGGGGTATCCATGGAGGGAGGAAGGATTCTAGTATGATTGCCGTCCCCTATCCAGGGAGGGAGGATTCTAGTATGATTGGTGTTTCCAGTAGGGAAGGAAGGATTCTAGTATGATTGTCGTCTCCAGAGGGGGAGGGAGGATTCTAGTATGATTGGTGTATCCAGGGAGGGAGGGAGGATTCTAGTATAATTGGTGAATCCAATGATGGAGGGAGGATTCTAGTATGATTGGTGTATCCAGCGAGAAAGGATGGATTCTAGTATGATTGGCGTCACCAGTGGAGGAATGCCTAATCGTCTCCAGTGATGAATGGTTTCTAGTTAGTTCGGTGGTTCCAAGGGTATGATAAGGATTCTAGCCGCCGTGAACCTTTCTTCGATTTATTTATTTCAATGCGCATGCGCAGACAACTTTACCTATCGTATACTAGTGGACTCTTTCATTGCTATATGTTGGACAAGTCCATTTGTCATATAAAGGGTTTTGTAGACCACTTGTTTCGTTTTTCCATTTTTGACGGAAAATTATATTAGCAAATAGTGCAGGCCCTGATCAGACGCCACATTCTGCGTCGTCTGATCTGAGCCTGCACCGTTTGCCAACGTACCACTTTAGGTATTTCCGGCATACAATGGTTTAAAAAAAGGTTGGACCACGTCTTCTGTACATCAGTAGCAAAAGCTCAGGGGAAGCCGCATTTTACAGGGTTCGCCTCCCGGTGGACACACAACGTGATCGTGGCAACGTCGATACAACCTCATGACGTTGCATCGACGTCGATACTACCTTGTTTCAATGTCATATTCCTATTTGGCAGTGTCTTTGCTAGTGACTTTTTTTTTTCAAAGAATTGAAAAATATTGAAATATATACCAGTTTACGGAGCCCATCATACGAACCACACCCGTGTGACATTGTGCATTTTTCACATCTCCGAAATTGTTCGGCCCCCGCCCATTGGGGCTTGAAGATATATATGGGCTGCATGATGCTTCCACGCAGAGCTGAATCCGGCCGCACGCTAGTACTGGTAAACTGCTTAGAGGATCTAAGTCTGTCCCGGAACCGCTGTGCGAGGCGGACCGTCCATGCTAATAAACCCTATTGGTTCCATTGGGCGACAGGGCTTGAGATGTCATTTCATCTCAATGTCGGGTAAAAGTCCCACAAAATTGGAAGCAACGTCTCCAAAATGACCTTTACAGTGTTGACGAGGACGTTTAACCTCAAATCAACCAACCAACCGATATTGTTACTTTTCTGATGAAAACCCATGATATTCTTTTTTATTTATACCGCAAACATTTGTTGCGGGTGCTCGTTAGAACCGACTCGATGAGGCGGTTTTAACGAGTACTCACAATCTATGTCTTGGGGCAGAAATAAGAAAAAATGTAAACCCCCGTAAACCTCAGTTTTCTCAATATAAAGTTGGGTGTAGAGGGATGTTCCTTACATGGACTTGTTAATGTGATGATGTCAGTCCGTCATCCTAAAGAAAAAAAAATGATAAAAAAGCCTCCATGGCCCCATGGATAAGAGTATTGCTTCTTAATCATTAGGCATCTTACGGCTGTGGTTCGATCCTGGCTCGGGTCACATGTGAGACGCCAAGTTCTGCAACAGAAGGTGGGGTGGTTTTTCTCCGGTTTTCGCCCACCTCCGACTAACGATCGGCTCAATAAAAAGTGAAATAATCTTGTTAAGGCCGTAAAACCAAAACCTAAAAATGTGATACAAAAAAATAATAATAAAGAAAATAGAGAGTTGGTTGGTTGAATTGAGGTTCAACGTCCCCGTCAACACTGTAAAGGTTATTTTGGAGACGTTGCTTCCAATTTTGTGGGACTTTTACCCGACATTGAGATGAAATGACATCTCAAGCCCTGTCACCCAATGAAACCAATAGGGTTTATTAGCATGGATGGTCCGCCTCGCAACGCGGTTCCTGGGCAGGCTTAGATCCTCTAAGCGGTTTACCAGTACTAGTGTGCGGGCCGGATTCAGCTCTGTGTGGAAGCATCATGCAGCCCATATATTTCTTCAAGCCCCTATGGGCGGGGCCGTCAGAAGTAAATAGAGAGAGTAAATAAAATAAATAAATAAATAATAAATCAAACACCTCCCAAGTTGTTGCGGAAACATGAACAGTATGTTAGGTTATTGTTTGTCACATTTGCTTGGCTCTTTACTTTGTACACTTAAGGGTATTGGGAACACCTGGCTGATTTTTTTTTCCCGCCATTTTTCAAAGGCAGGTACTTTTCGGGACTTCCTGTTCGCTTTGCTACATGTGGGTTTACGGCGTCCCGCAAACCCCCATGCTGACAAGACAACCGAGCGTGATCTCTGACAGGTGTACGGGCAGCTGTGGGGTAAGGCACAAGAAAGATGTTAGATGGATGACATGAATTATTTACAGTATCTACATACAACACCTACTAACACAAAACATCACAATTTGTTGCTTCTGTAGCCAACTCACGGCGTCCGCTCCGAAGGCAAAACAATGTTCTGTGCTCGGAACGGGTGACGTGAATACCTACAGAAGCAAACAACAAAAACAACAACAAAAACAAAAAAAGAAACAACACAAGACGCGACTGGCCAGTTTATAACTTAGGGTGAATTCCCCACTCGCGTGAAACTTCCTCTCGCGAACTAGTAGAACTAGTCTATCAACATAGTTGATAATCATAGGTTTAGCGATCACGTTTGCTGATCAGAGGTTTAGTGATCGTCCAAATAACCTGCAGGTAAGTTGACCTCTTCCATGGTCTCACATTTGTTTACAACGAACAATGATTTAGATTCTGCTTCTACCCTGGTAGGCGCTGATTACGGCGGTCTGTCCGCCCTTGCTGGACCCTAACGCCTAGCGTCGTACCAGTACCTGCTGCTATGAAGCAGGGAGCAGCAGGTCACACATTGTTGTGCCTGCAAATTACGATAACTGGACTAGAAACGAGTCACAAAACATACATGCTATATCATGATCCCCCTCCCGGAGAAGTAAGAATATGTTCATGCATATACCGTTATTGCGCATGCGCCGACCAGACATACAGGCTGATTAGTGCATGCGACAAATAACCGTACAGCAGAACTCAACTTGACTGTGCATCAAATTGTCAGCACCCAGCGCTTGACACAATAATACTCAAAGTTCATGTTTCCTTACTGAGCACTACAGAAATCAATTAATGCTCACTACTACTGAGCATAATTCTCATCAAATCTGTGCTCACTACATTATCACAAGTAAGAGGCAATTGAACAGACCACGCCTTTGCGCTACCCGGTCAGCTGCCAATTACAGGAAACATAACAATCTCTATTTCATATCCTTCTCCGCGACACGGCTCACAAATATAGCTATTCACAAATTCAATACATTAATAACAGATAGAAACTACAACAGAAGATTTTCATCTATAATCCACAACATTTGTTAGTGTCTCATAAGGGCCAACACTGTTTGCCGTAAATTCTCTCTATTTGGTAGGCACCCCGTCACAACCGTCCTCGCGACGCCGATAACGCAGCTGACGTCATCCCCGCCGCTCAGGCCGTTATGACGTGTGGCGACCAAATACTCCCACTTATCATCATCACGTTCTTTATATGTACATACATGCACAAACTGAGTTATCAGACAAAAACGGCATCATTACAAAATGAACTCGTAATTCTTCTTGAACAAAATTATTTCTAATCAACGTGAACATGCTTGTAAAATAAAATTCATTACGGTTCATCATCACGGATAACCCAACAGGCTCTTGTAAGAGTTTGCCCTGATGATGAAGATATGGTTAAACCCGTCTTAAGTTTACGTCCCCTCTACACCTAATATCATATTGGGACGGAACCACGGTTTTCTAACCACAGCTAGTCAAAAGTCATGGATCAAACAAGTGACCCGGCGTTTATTAATTACATTCTACAAAGGGATGTAAAAGCCTAAATGAATCCAGAATGAGCGGGTGTCCAAACTTTACGTCTCACCAACATCTAGGGTCAGCATGAGACAGGACCTCACTTAGAAAGACTTATTCTACTACTGGAGAAGCCTGGGATCGATCCTGCGACGTCTAGCTGGCAAAGCTAGTAGCCTAATCACTACAGGCCTCAACAGTGAATTCAGAATAGGCTTCAGAAAGTTGGGGTATACTAGAAGTAAACCCCTCCAAAACCTACAAGCATGTTCATACAAAAATAATACTAAACATAGATTTAACATGCCTTTCAATATACTTTCTCTCTCCCGACACGATGTTGTGGGTACACGTTACCACTTGACCTGCTGCTAAAGTGTTCGTTTTTTTCAGGGTTTATATATCTATGAATACTACCAGAAAATCATGCCTACTCATATTACCTTGCTTTGTTCGTGGCGAAGTGGAGATACCGGCCACAAACAAAGCTAGATAGCAAAAATCGAGTAGATAATGGATTTGCGTTCAAATAGTATATTTCCCATAGGAAAAATTGATGAAACGACCCTATAAATCAATGCCATGACTCCTGTTAAAACGAACACCCTCACAACACGTGACGGGAATGAAAATAATATATGGCACAATTTGGCGGTTGGCGATATTTAGGTAAATTCTATAGGACTCAGCCTTATAGCGGCCCCCTGTATTGTAAAAACAGCTCTCTATAAACCACTCATGCATACATCGTATGATATGTGCATGACTTGTTCATGGAGCCGCACAGTTTGCGTACCATATTTCACCTAAAATATTTCACTCGCACCGCCCTACCATATATCTACTAAAATAATTTAGATGTGCATAAGCACCAGAGAGGTTTCCTATTCCATCTGGTAACATTGCTGGAAGCCCTGCCCCGCTGAAAAAAGGGTCTACTCTTCAGGGAATGAATTTGCTCCTCAGGAGCAAATTCTTTTCTTTAACAGTTGACCCCTATTGACATGGGAGACAAAAATACTTTTGGAGCGGTTGGCTCCCCTGAAGGCGTTCCCTTTCCCCTTATTTTTTCTCAATATAATATTTTATAGAGGGCGAAGCGTCCGCTTGTAAATCGATATGTACAGTTTCATTCGATCAATGATGAGGTGTAGAAAATCAAAGGCCTTAGAGAGTTCAAAATCAAAACGTGACGAACATCCGATAGGTTTGGTCTTGTAGGTCAAAATAGTAGGCAATGGTCTCAAACGTGGTCCACTTCATGGCTTTACAGGCCTCCTTAGTCTTGAGGGTAAAAGCGCATTAGGTCTCTCACCGTTGTGGTTCGAGCCTCGCTCGGATCACATGTGAGATGCTAAGTTCTGAAACGGAAGGTCAGGTGGTTTTTCTCCGGGTACTCCGGTTTTTGCCCACATCTGAATAACGATCGGCTCGAGATAAGTGAAATAATCTTGAAAGGGCCGCAAAATCAAAACAAAAAACAACTCTTCATGGGTTTTGAAAAAAGTAGGCTCCCTTTAAAAAGCATCTAGTGACTTTGATCTTGTCGGTCTAAATTAATATGATGTGAACCAAATCCACTCAAACTTTATTCCTGTCGGCCTCGGTAGCTCAGTAGGATGCGCCGCTGACTGGTTATCAGGAGGACTCTGGTTCGATACCTACCGAGGTCGATAACATTCCTTCGTGGAGCTTGATCATGAAATCTCTTCTACGGTCATTCTCTCACTTCCAATGATTCAAGAAGGGCAGTTGTCAGTTGTTAGCTAAAGAATGTACACTGTACGTATAAGTCTGCCCAGGGAAAGTGTTGACAGGTAAACTGACCTCCTGAAAACTGAACTAAATGGTGTTGACTGTGTCGTTAAACTCGAAAACAAACAATTAAACTTTTATCCCTTAATAGACCCTAAGACCTTGATAAATTGATAAATTGCAATGTTTGTGATTGCCCACGCCAATGGGCGTAGGTTGCGATCCATAACAAGTATAAACTTTCACACAAAAAGAGGCCCATGGGCAGAGTTCAGGCACAGAATTGCTAGCCCATATTTGCTGTCATTTTTGTTCAGGCTTACACAACATACACATCTACAAACTCTCAACCACGACGGACCATTGCCTGTCCTATAATTCGAATAATGGATATCCATAAATCAGTCGAATTATGAATATCCATAATTCGAATTATGGAAATCCGTAAATCGAATGAATATCCATAATTCAGATCGATTTTTGATATCCATAATTATCATTAATTCGAATAATGGATGTCCATAATTCGGTCAATATATGGATTCCCATAATTCGATTCAGATATCCATAATTCGTCTTGGCTAGTAAATACAATAAATACTAACTGAAACCAAAGGCTTTTGCGGTGAATTGTGAATATCCATACATCGATTTATGCATAATTCAGATCGATTTATGGATATCAATAATTCGAATTCTGGATATCATTAATTCGAATTATGGATGTCCATAACTATAAATAGGGAATAAATAGTAAAAGGGCGCCATTATTCCTAGCTGACACACGCGTTTCCGAGCTGCACGTACGTGGCTTGGAATTGCCTTTTAATTACAGATTTTAGCTGACACACGCGTTTTCGATCAGCATCCGGCTTATACTCAGTGTCACTGAAATTAAAAAAAAAAAAAAAAAAAAAAAAAAACACACACAAAAAACACAGAAAAAAAAAACACACAAAAATACGCAGTCCTGCTTGTTTTCCGTTTTTGGCGCATTTTCACTTTAATCATATTTATAATTTAAATTTGAACATTTTTCCCGCATATTTGTATAGTCTACATACGTGTACAATTTTAAGTTTGAAAATGCCTTCAATAGTCATAAGACACATGTTGTTTAAAATACACAAAGGACTTTTTATGTACAGATATACTATAAATAAACCCACTAATCCTTAAAGCCCCATGCGAATAATAAAGCAGACGACAGTCATTTTTTGTCAATTTTCGAAGTAATTCAGGCTTTTAAGTTTTATCATAATTATCTGCAAGATGATTTGCTCGGTCTAATTTCCTCTGAACAAAATAAGAAAACAATGCAAATGATAACCGCTTCAGTCGGAACACATTACGTAAACAAGCCTATTCAAATATATTGAAAAATTTACCACCAAAAAACTGAAAAATTGCAGATAAAAACATCTGATATTCATCATTTTTCTGCTCAAAACATAGATTGTTGGTACTTGTTAGAACCGCCTCAGCGAGGCGGTTTGCGATTCGAGGCAGTTCTAACGTGTAGTGACAATCTATGTTTTGGAGCAGAAATAAGAAAAACAAGAGGGTCATAGTGGCCATGGATCGCTCACCTGATCCTTATTTTAGAATCGGACCAAAACTGTGGCCTCTACTGTGTTCAAAATGTTTTTCTATAATTTGACCTACTGACCTACATTTTTACCCGACATGACCCATATTCGAACTTAACCGAGATATTGTCATGATGATCATTCTGAGCAAGATTGATGATGATTTGTATACAATTGTGGCCTCTGGAATGTTCACAAGAAACGTTTACGCACGGACGACGAACGACGACGCCGGACATCGCACAGTCACAAAAGCCCATCATGACTTTCGGCCAGGTGAGCTACAAACATAAACCCGTGTAAACCCTGGCTTTACTCTATAGGCCCCGTCAAGCGATTTTAGTACTTATCGCCTATGCGAGCAGCGAAGGTTCAGGCGAGCCTGCGCATCCGCGCAGACTCGCCAAAACCTTCGCTGCTCGCTCATGCAAGCATTAAATCAAGAGTGACCTTCTGACAGAAAGCCATATCCCTGGCCCCTCTGAATGGCTGGGCATGCGCAGTTAAAATTTGTCATAACGGAATGCAGGTTTTACGACAGACTGCATGCATGGTAGTTAACCCAATCACGGTTGGCAACTTTGCTTCCCTCTTTAATTGCACGCCGGTGGGTCAGGCTTCAGATTCTATGACGGTTCCAACGTAAAGGCTTATTGAGAATTAGAGAGATCTAATTCAAGGTAATGTTGGTTGGTGCCTGATGCTCTGTCTCTGGTCGGGCCCATCGGAGTCTAACTGTTGGTTTTCTTTTTCTCCAGCATTTCAGTGGTTTCTTGCTGTCGAGTCCTCACCGTTGTCTCACCTCTGTGGTTCTTTGATTATTTGTGTTCACGGAGATGTTGCACTGATGAGTTAGGAGGCCTTCATGCGGACTGAACAAATTATTTGTCTAAATCGCGACAGAAGTACGGGCGAGGATTGTGGCCACGTAAAATCGATTAAAGCCCCCAGTGGAAATCTTTCCACTGACCGTTCCAAGGCGGTTCTTCTGTGGCGGTTTATTTATGTTGTTGTTTGTTTCTTACTGTGTGTATCACTTGTGTCTTTTTATTTTGGATGGCCATATGGCCATTTTGTGGGAAAGTGACTGTCCTTATGGCCTTCCTTTGTTTAGGGTTCCATTATGGTCTGGTCGCTTAATGTTTGTGTTTCTTCCCCATTGGTGTCTTTGATGGGTGGAGTAAGTTAATTGTATCGATTCCTGATCTTTGTTTTACTTCTAATTTTTATATCTGGAAAATTTATGAAACTTTAACTTTAAATTACTTGAACTTGAAAACTGCGACACCTGTTATTACGTTTGTCATCCAGTCATTCTGCAAAAATATACATGTTACCTTATTATACGTGAATTTCTTATAAGAAACCTTTTTATATAAGTTATATATAGCTTTATAAGTTTCATATAAGCCTCATATAAGTTAAGACCTATTTGAAATTTCTGACAGAATCTGTCATTTTAGTTGGCCCCCGCCCATCGGGGCTTGACGAAATAGAAGGGCTGCATGATGTTTCCACGCAGGGCTGAAACCGACCCGCAAACAGCTTAGAGGATCTAAGCCTGCCCAGGCAAAGCAGTGCGAGTGTTGGTCCGTCCATGTTTATAAACCCTATTGGTTTCATTGGGTGGCAGGGCTGGAGATGTCATTTCATCTCAATGCTGGGTAAAAGTTCCACAAAATTGGAAGCAACGTCTCCAAAATGACATTTACAGTGTTGACGGGGACGTTCAACCTCAAATTAAACAAACAAAACTCATTTTAGTGCTTTTGGCGCTTTTCTTTTAATTAATCGCAACCTATTATTTCTGTTTTGCATATTTGCTATTCTGTTTGATGTCTGGACAAAACCATAACTTCAGCCTTACTGACACCATTGACAAATTAACATCCAAAAACAGTCCAGCGGGCACAAGTCACTTGGGCAACGTCAAATCAACGTCAGTGCAACGTTACGACGTTGCACCGACGTAGATGTGACGTTGCATAAACGTAATGACGTTACGCCGATGTTGAAGTCACGTCACAGTTACGTCATTATATCTCGTACTACTGCTTAACTTTGAACCGCTAGTCTGCTGCATAGATCACTTATATTTAAAAATCGTTTATCATAAAGTACTTTTAGCTGAAACAAAAGTTTGAACATCTGGTTTCAGACCACGAGAGCCTTTCTTGTACTTCAAGAGCACAATATAAAAAAAAAAAAAAAACTGCAGGCGTCAAGGCGGTAACGTGTGTGTGAATTCGGGTTTAACGTCGCTTTCAACAATTTTTCAGTCCTATCACAACGGTGTCTGGTTGCGACAGGGAGCTCAATGCTCACTTTTATAGTGCTGCCTCACTGAAGTATCATGTCCCAGACACATCACATGATACCACACCCAGTCACATTATCCTGACACTGGGTCGACCAGTCCTAGCTCTACCCCGTAAATCTGAGTGCCAAGCGAGGAGCAGCTAGTACCATTTTTAACGACTTTGGTATGTCGCGGCCCGGGATCGAACCCGTGACCTCCCGTTCCCCGGAGCGGACACTCTACCAACTGAGCTATCGGGGCCGGTCCAAGGCGGTTACCACTACTGATGTTTTGTTATCCAAACAAACAGCATGTGGGCACTGTGTGAAAAAGAGCTGTAAAAACAGTGTTCAATTCTTCATGCCGTCACGTGTAATTTCACCTTTGATTCCAAAGGCAACTTTTGCGGTTCTGTTATTTTATTGTTTGTCGGTTGTCCGAATGCACATGACGTAATTGTGACGTCACATCAGCGTCGGTGCAACTTCATAATGTATGTGCAACGTCACATCTACGTTCGTACAACATCATGACGTTGCACAGACGTTGATTTGACGTTGCCATAGCGACGGGTGCCTGCTGGACATTTTCACGTTTAATTCAGGCTTTTTGGCAGCAAACTCAGCCTGCGCATTCAACCTGCATGGCGATCACAAGGCAAAGAGACTGGATACAAGATAGCAAGAGGCAAACCTTCATCCATGATATCTGCAATAGACTAGATGTAAATGAGTTTCAGTTCAACCTGCATGGCGATCACAAGGCAAAGAGACTGGATACAAGATAGCAAGAGGCAAACCTTCATCCATGATATCTGCAATAGACTAGATGTAAATGAGTTTCAGTTCAACCTGCATGGCGATCACAAGGCAAAGAGACTGGATACAAGATAGCAAGAGGCAAACCTTCATCCATGATATCTGCAATAGACTAGATGTAAATGAGTTTCAGTTCAACCTGCATGGCGATCACAAGGCAAAGAGACTGGATACAAGATAGCAAGAGGCAAACCTTCATCCATGATATCTGCAATAGACTAGATGTAAATGAGTTTCAGTTCAGATGATCACAAGGCAAAGAGACTGGATACAAGATAGCAAGAGGCAAACCTTCATCCATGATATCTGCAATAGACTAGATGTAAATGAGTTTCAGTTCAACCTGCATGGCGATCACAAGGCAAAGAGACTGGATACAAGATAGCAAGAGGCAAACCTTCATCCATGATATCTGCAATAGACTAGATGTAAATGAGTTTCAGTTCAGATGATCACAAGGCAAAGAGACTGGATACAAGATAGCAAGAGGCAAACCTTCATCCATGATATCTGCAATAGACTAGATGTAAATGAGTTTCAGTTCAACCTGCATGGCGATCACAAGGCAAAGAGACTGGATACAAGATAGCAAGAGGCAAACCTTCATCCATGATATCTGCAATAGACTAGATGTAAATGAGTTTCAGTTCAACCTGCATGGCGATCACAAGGCAAAGAGACTGGATACAAGATAGCAAGAGGCAAACCTTCATCCATGATATCTGCAATAGACTAGATGTAAATGAGTTTCAGTTCAGATGATCACAAGGCAAAGAGACTGGATACAAGATAGCAAGAGGCAAACCTTCATCCATGATATCTGCAATAGACTAGATGTAAATGAGTTTCAGTTCAACCTGCATGGCGATCACAAGGCAAAGAGACTGGATACAAGATAGCAAGAGGCAAATCTTCATCCATGATATCTGCAATAGACTAGATGTAATTGAGTCTCAGTTCAGATGATCCAGAAGAGAACTGGACAGTCTTCAGAGACACTTCATTCTTTAGCAATAGATTCCCTAGGTCCAGTATCTCGCAAAATCAAGGCTGGTTTGACGAGAAAAAGTCCAGGGACTCCTCGAAGAGAAGCACCATGCAGGCCCCGAGGTTATAAAATATTATTCCATGCTCAGCTCAGCTGAGCATGAATTTTGTTATGCTCATAACTTCATCTATCAAAATACAAACAAATCAGGCTATTTTCCGGCTCAGATCAGCACACAAACCCGTTTATCCTGTTCATAAATTTAAAATGCCAACATTTGTTGGCATTTTAAAATTTATGAGCAGGATAAATTTCTTGCTGAAGTGAGTTGAGCATGAAAAAAGTTTTATAACATTGGGGCCTGTTCAGTATCTAACAAGCCTTCCCCCCACCCCCTATTCAGATATATGCAAGACAGTTCAAATTAGACTCCGAGTTGTAATACTTCGGGGGTTTTGTAATGTTTCTGTTGAGTCGATATTTAAACGAGGTAACTGAGGGAGCTTGCTTTACGTCTTCAGACAGAGCATTCCATGCGCTTATTGTAGAAGGGAAAAATGAGTTGTAAAACAAGTTTGTATTGGCTTGGAGAGATCGAATATCCGTTGAATTTCTAAACTTGTATGAAGTGCTCTCACTAACTAGGGGTGGAATAAGATCTGAGAGGTAACTTGGCGTGAGACCGTTCATTATTTTATAAAATATAACGAGTTTATGTTTGTCTCTCCGACTTTGGAGGGATTCCCATCCAAGATCTGAGAGCATCTTATCAATACAACATAACTTGGTTGCCCCAGTGATGATCCTTGCAGCTTCGGTGTGAATTGAGTCTAGTTGCTTTTTGGTCTGTGTTGAGCAGTTGTTCCAAACTGAGTCGCAGTACTCCAGCAATGGTCTTATAAAAGCTATGTAGGTTCTTTCAAGAGCTTTAAGACTGACTCTAAATTTTAGAGCTCTCATAAGGTTAAGTCTAGTCCAGGCTTTCTTAGCAATGTTTTCGATATGGGTTGACCATGTACATGTGCTTGTAAACATAAGACCTAGGTGCTTATGTGTAGTTGTGTCTGTTATAGTGACATCGTTGAACCAAAGCGGAGGGTGGTTGGGTAGATTCATTTTCCTAGACACATTCATGGATAATGTTTTGCTTGCATTGAAATCGACAAACCAATTTTGGGCCCAGTTACTAACAGATTGTAAGTCCGTGTTTAAGAGATCTGCAGCTCTTTGAGGGGTATCGACAATAACGTATAAACTTTGTCATCTGCGAACAGTCGGACTGAGTAGCCTATATCATTGACAATGTCATTGATATACAGTAGAAATAGAAGGGGATCAAGGATTGATCCCTGGGGCACGCCTGCGTTTACTATGGACCAATCGGATGACTGCCCATTCAGAACGACGCGTTGCTTTCGTCCAGTGAAATAACTAGAGAACCAGCGAGTTATTTTTCCTGAGCAGCCTATACCTGATAGCTTATAAAGTAAACCTCTGTGCCAGACTCTGTCAAAGGCCTTACTGATGTCGCAGAATACGGACCTGACTTCCTTACCATTGTCAACGGCTTCACAAAAAGCATGATAAATATGCAATAGCTGATAGACAGTTAAGTCACCTTGAACAAACCCGGATTGGAATGGGGTGAGAATTTGGTTTTCCATGATATAGTTATACAGATACTTGTGAATAAAACGTTCCATCGTTTTTCCCATTTGACTCAGAAGTGTAATTGGCCTATAGTTTGATGGAATTGATTTATCGTCTTTCTTATAAATCGGAGTAACGTTACCATATTTCCCGGGCTCAGGGAAGTAACATTGACCCAAGGAGCGGTTAAATATAATAGAGAGAGGTTCTGCGATGAGAGTGGCTCCTTCTTTTAGGAGTCGTGGACTAATTAAATCTGGACCACAGGCTTTATTTACATTGAGATTTGATAAGACATCCTTAATGTCCTCAGCTAAAATAGTTATGGTTCTAATGGTGTGTTGAACAACCGACAGCTAGGGTAATGGCCTGTTATCATCTATCAATGTTGACTGAGATGCAAAGTAATTGTTCAGCATATTGGCTTTTTAACGAAAGAGCATTAGGGCCTTGTACCCTTTTTTCTTTTGATAGGTATCTCGAAATTTCGACTTAGTATCTCGAAATTTCGACATAATAACTCGAAATTTCGACTTAGTATCTCGAAATTTCGACATAATAACTCGACATTTCGACTTATTAACTCGAAATTTTGACTTAGTATCTCGAAATTTCGACGTAGTAACTCGAAATTTCGACTTAGTATCTCGAAATTTCGACTTAATAACTCGAAATTTCGACTTATTGACTCGAAATTTCGATTTAGTAACTCGAAATATCGACTTAGTAACTCGAAATTTCGACTTAGTATCTCGAAATTTCGACTTAGTAACTCGAAATTTCGACATCCTATCTCGAAATTTCGACTTAATAACTCGAAATTTCGACTAAGTATCTCGAAATTTCGACTTACGAGATATTAAGTCCTATACACACAGTTAATGTTAAACACCCCCGCTTCATTATACCCAAGCTTTGAAAACAAGTTTACATCAAGCAGATTATGCAAATTATGTGATAACATTGTGAGACTATGGTCATTATCGGCTAACTTGTATCGTGTAAACGCCAATGACCTTTCTCGGTGTATTTTTACGGCGTAGCCGTTATGGTTTTGCTTTTGTCCTACATTTTTCGTTACTCCATTGGTCAATAAAACCACATATGCAAGGAGATGACCATTTCATTGGTCAATGATTTGCATAAATAAATCTACTCAAAAATACGACAGTTTACCGAAGTTTTAACCTAGGAGATGTTTCATTTTTTATGTGAGACATAAATGACAAATATATACAGTTTCGGCTTGCTCACCGTCTTGTCCTTTGATGACCATACGTCATATGTATAATTGGGATTCTAGTGAATTCTGTAACTGCTGCGGTGAATAGCTATTTTTACCTAAAATCACGTGGTTGGTCTATATAGCGAAAGGAACCATTACGCGAAAGGAAGGTTCCTTTCGCGAAAGGAAGAATTTTCTGCGAAAGGAATTGTTTGTTTGAGGTATAACGTCCCCATCAACACTGTGTAGGTCATTTTGGAGACGTTGCTTCCAAGTTTGTGGGACTTTTACCCGACATTGAGATGAAAGACACCTCAAGCCCTGTTGCCCAATGAAACCAATAAAGAGATATAGCATGACAAAAACATGTAATAATCGCATTACAAATTGACAGATGTTTAATTTACAATATATGCTAAATAAAAGTTGCAGTGTATCATTTGTCTTCAGCATACTTTATCACCTCCATTTTAACACAAAATGGACATTTTCGAATATCATTAATGTTATATTAATTCTGAAAAGGAATAAGTGTAATTTGATTTTTAGTTAGGTACACATAACATCAAGTTTTCGTCCGTTTGTCTGCTCGTCCGTTTGTTCGTCCGTCTATGCGTTTACGTTCACCATAGCGACAACCCTAAATGTTAACCCTAGAATTTGTGTTCAAAAACAGTGATTGATAACGTTTTCTTATTTGTTGTGCATATACTTGAGATCATATGCTCTTGAAATGAGGTCATGTTTTTAACCTTGACCTTTTACATTGACCTTCGCTCAAACAGGCGGGACACCGCCCTCTGCAAAGCTATTTTTCCTCGCGTGACATCTGAATTGTTTGAATACAGTAAACCATTTCATAGCTAGACAATTGTTGCTGTCACTATTGTAGCTCATATTGCACGACCCGCAGAAAAAGCGACCGACTGAAGTCGGTTGATTTTCTAAGAGTGCCCTAAAATCACCGTGTCATTCTGTCAGTCTGTCTGTCCGTCCGTAACCCGTTTGTGAAAATTGGTGATAGTGACTTAACCGCTTGGAATATTTAAACAATTTTTGGCATACTGATAGATATCAATGAGATCTAACCAATGAACTTGCGAAATATTACATTCCATTTAGTATAGCCTCGCCGAGGCGAAAAATGTGAAAATTTTCGAACTGCTTCTCCTCGGAAACCGTTGGGCCAATTGAAGTCAAATTTCATTTGGAGGCTCTATGGGATGGGGGAAACCAAAATTTGCTCATGGGGTCCAGGTCACATGACCGAAATGGCCACCAAGCCATATACGGTCTGTCTGTCTGTCCGTCCGTAACCCGTTTGTGAAAATTGGTGATAGTGACTTAACCGCTTGGAATATTCAAACAATTTATGGCATACTGATAGATATCAATGAGATCTAACCAATGAACTTGCGAAATATGACATTCCATTTAGTATAGCCTCGCCGAGGCGAAAAATGTGAAAATTCTCGAACTGCTTCTCCTCGGAAACCGTTGGGCCGATTAAGGTCAAATTTCATATGGAGCCTCTATGGGATGGGGGAAACCAAAATTTTCTCATGGGGTCCAGGTCACATGACCAAAATGGCCGCCAAGCCATATTGATAAATAGCATCTGGGACGTAGGCCCATCATAAATTGCTAAAATTGTGACCCTGGGTTGACCTTGACCTTCTTTGTGCCTAGGTCAAACTTTGACACATATGCTTTTGTATTGGAAAAGTGAGAATTCATTTTTTCCTGCAAACGATTCAGAAAACAGTACTAAAGTATAAGATATATTTTTGCTCCTTACGATAAGGCGCATTTATTGGGGGAACCGTTTTAGGTCCAGGTCACATGACCAAAATGGCCACCATACCCATATATGGTAACACTCATAAAGCTAAAAGCATCCGGCGGGTCGTGCACTTCAGCTGAAGCACTGGTTTCTAAACATCCTTCCAATTAAATCTACGCCGCATATCTTTTTTAAAGATATTTCTTGTTTCACATGTTCTTTCACTCTTTTTTTCTCTCTATATTGGCCAATGTTAATTTTATCAAATATTTCTCACGAACTATAAAACTAGGGGCCCAAAACATATGTATCATGTAAGAGTCAGAGGGTTTTCTGTCTCATCAGGACGTCGCGCATTTAATCCCGTTTCACGGCCCCCGCCCATCGGGGCTTGAATAAATTGATAGGCTGCATGGTGCCTCAACGCAGAGCTAAAATCCGACCACACACGAGTACTGATAAACCGCTTAGAGGAGGTAAAGCGGTGTGAGTCTTATAAACCCTATTGGTTTCATATCGGTTTCATTAGGCGACAGGGCGACCCCCGCCCATCGGGGCTTGACGAAATATATGGGCTGCATAATGCTTCCACGCAGAGCTGAATCCGACCCGCACACGAGTACTGGTAAACCGATTAGAGGAATTAAGCCAGCCCAGGCAAAGCGGTGCGCACGAGTCGTACCGTCCATGCTTATAAACCCTATCGGTTTCATTGGGCAACAGGGCTTGAGATGTCATTTCATCTCAATGTCGGGTAAAAGTCCCACAAAATTGGAAGCAAAGCACAAAATGATCTTTACAGTGTTGACGGGGACGTTAAACCTCAAATCAAACAAACAATGCGACAGGGCTTGAAAAGTCATTTCATCACAACGTTGGGTAAAAGTCCCACAAAAGTGGAAGCAACGTCTTCAAAATGACATATACAGTGTTGACGGGGACGTTAAACCTCAAATCAAACAAACAAATTCAACCCCGTGTCAGTAAAATAAAAGCGGGCTAAAAGTCATATTTGACAGTTTTTTTTCGGTATCAAACTTTCTCATCGTGTGCTGTAAAAATCATGTATAGATCAAAGCACTGACAGCACTGGTGGGTCGATTGTCTTCGAGTGTGGATTTGAACATGTTTCGTTTATCCTTTAAATTCCTAGACTATAAGCAAAATGTGTAGATTTTGATCAGACACCGCACTTGGGTCGATTAATTATCAATTGACTAAAAGTTACTAACTACAGAAGCTTCCGCCTTCTATTGACCTCGTGACTATCACTGACCATGTTCAAAATCCAGGTCGAGCTATTTATAGCAGCGCTATAGTCTTTCCTTGTGACGTCAGTGCGCCAAGTAGACTGGGCCGGGGAACATGGACATTGCAAACAGTGTAGACCCTGATCAGACGCCGCAGAAGAGAGATTCATTAAATAACCGGTATGTTCATGTGTAGATGGTCAGCGATAGTCACGTGGACAATAGCAGGCGAGAAGCTTCTGTAGGTTGTTACTTTGGGTCGAATGAAAAAAAAATCGACCCAAAAGATGGTAAACTATGCAACACGAACACCATGGCTAACTTAACAAAGCAACAAACGGACAGAAAATGCGGTATCAGAATACGTTGCGTGTTCAAGATGTATCATTTTGACATAGCAGCAGATTCCTTGACCCTTCGTTTCATCCCATCGGTCAGACGTCGAAATTGATGGCTGGTCAGCTCTAGCCACGCGTGTGTGTGGTAGTGGTGGTTGTGGGGGGGGGGGGCGTGGGTTTGTTTAATGTTCTGTATTCGACGCCCAAGAATCTCCCAAATATGTTCAAGGTGATTCAAATACGGGCTTCTAGCTAGCCAAGCCAATGTCTCAATTCCGTAACGGCGGGGTCTAGCACACAGGTCCAGTGGCAAATGATTCGTTCTCAAAATGAGGCATGACTTCTGGCGCTAAACATGCAAAAATATCCAAACTCCATATTTAAACCGTGATAATGAAGTTGTGGAAAGTTGGTTCTGAGATCTGAGGTCTTCTTTCAACTCTGAGTTGACCATAGCATGATTCCTGTTATGGCTAATCCCTATTCAGAGTTGAATGCACAGCGCAGATCATAGAGTCAGCTTCGAGGTAGTATGTCGAAATTTTTATATAGTAAGTCGATATTTCGAGTCAGTATGTCGAAATTTCGAGATAGTCAGTCGAAATTTCGAGTTATAAAGTCGAAAGTTCGAGATAATAAGTCGAAAATTCGAGATATTAAGTCGAAATTTCGAATAACTTAGTCGAAATTTCGAGTTATTAAGTCGAAATTTCGAGATAATTCGTCGAAATTTCGATTTATTAAGTCGAAATTTCGAGATATTAAGTCGAAATTTCGAGGTATTAAGTCGAAATTTCGAGATACGAAGTCGGAATTTCGAGATATTAAGTCGAAATTTTCGAATTATTAAGTCGAAATTTTCGAGATATTAAGTCGAAATTTCGAGATAATAAGTCGAAATTTCGAGTTACTAAGTCTAAATTTCGAGATAGTAAGTCGAAATTTCGAGATTATGAGTAGAAAATTCGAGATACCAAGTCGAAATTTCGAGATACGAGTCAAAAAAATAAAAGTTAAAGTGGCCCTAATGCTCTTTCGTACTTTTTGGAGATCGTTTTCTGCACACTCATTATTCATATACGGAAGCGTATTGGTGCCTCTATTTATTGTGTTATACCGCAACTCGGCGAGTTCAGCTATAGCGATTTGATGCGATTATCAAGCATATTTTGACTTGTATTTGTCGAAATATTTTGTTATATCGCAGTAAATCGGCTAAAACTGTCGCGAATTAATTTCCAAGGTGCAAAGAGGAAGTCGACATCTTTGAACTATCACAAAAGTCGACTTGAAACAAGTCGTCTTGAAATTAATTATGTCATTTTGACCTGTTAAACATTTACTAGACTGAGAATGAAGACAACTTCACGCATTACAGAAGACGACATAATTGCATGTAGTTTAACTGCACGACATTCCATAAATTGCATGTCCTAAATGCGTAAATGACTTCGAAATACTCGATATATGCCTATGATAATAAAAATCGGTTTATAACTAAGCGACTTCTAATTCCTTCATCAATATGTCGACTTGTGCAAAATCGTCAAGTTAGAATGCATGCGATTTTCGCGTCTTCGCTAGGACGTGATGTTTTCTTCCCTTCTTGTCTAATCAATTTTTTACAAGCTAAATAACGATAACTATGTTGAAGACGACTCTTTTCGGGTCGATTATTGTCATATTTCAAATATGTCGATTTCTTTTATGCCGCTTAAATGTTTTTTTTCGAGTTGACTTTAGCCGATTCAAGGCAATTCAACAAAATATGTCAACAAATGCAAGTGGAAATATGCCAGAAAACAGTGACAACTTGCCATATTTGAAGTCGCAAAGTTGCGATATAACACAAAAAGTGGAGGCACCAATACGCTTCCGTATTCATAAATAGTGTGGGTATGGTATTTGATTTTTTCCCTAAATTTAGAAGTTGCTTAGATGTTTTATAAAAGAGCCTATATAGTGTCCGTTGTTTCACACGATAGTAGACGATCTCGCCTATCTGCTCTGAAAGGTAGTGAGAAGTTTTCAATATGGATAGATTCATCTTTTACGTCTGGTTTAAGCAAGCTTTCAGAGAAGACAAGTACGTCGTATGCTTCTGCCTCGGCTTCAATCAAATCGAGCTTTGGCAGGATGCTCTGAGCATTTAAGTGGAGTATACTAAGGTGGTTAGATAGCGTATCAATGGATACGTCGAGATTATTAAAACTGGCACTAGCAGAGCCCACGACAGAATCTGGACCGGGATTAGTTTCAATATCACCACTCAAAAGAACAAGAGAGAAAATCCAACATATAATTACTGCCGCTGAGAGCGAAGATATGTAGTATAGACTGAAAACAGTATTTTTCCAGGGTGGACACAATACTCGTTTTATGTATTTGTACGTCTCATTGCTGCGCTGCAAGGCTGTGATTATACCTAATGCTGAATGACTGTAGTTAGTGTTAGTGTGCTGCTTGGTAAGTATCACTGCGAGTAGAAAAAAGTGAACCTTGTTAACCATAATTTTTTTGTCAGTGCCTAGTCCTATGGTGTTTGACACTCCGAGGAAACCACCGAGGCCATCCGATCTAAAGCGACTACCCTTCATATGCCACATAATAAAAAGTGCAGAAATATCAGGACAGCCTCAGATAGCTTACTCCGAATGCCACAATGAGTCGCACCATTTGATTCATGTAATCCCTGAAATTCCCGTCGGATGAGTGGAGGGTGAGAGAATCGGTCATATGAAGAAAGGGGAAAAAGTAGAAAGACACATGAAAGGATGCATAAAAGAATATCATAGTAAAATAGGTTGGAGTAAAAGTAAACTTTGTTATGTAAGACTTAAATGAGTCTGGACTTTTGACATTACCACTCACTTATTGTACGAAGACGCAGCTTTTTACATGAGTGCGGGGCCATTATTCATGAGTATTGTAATGTGGCCCATTGAGAACCCAGGGGCATGATTGGCAGGAATTATGTAGGTGACCACTTGCCATTACTACATGCTAAATATATAAGCTCTGGGCCCTGTGGTTTCAGAGAAGAAGATTTTTGAAGCTTTTTTCCATTATGAGTCTATGGGAGCGAAGGGGTCCCGGGGCGTGGCCCATTTGGAACCCAGGGGCATGATTGGCAGGAATTATGTAGGTGACCACTTGCCGTTGCTACATGCTAAATATCTAAGCTCTGGGCCCTGTGGTTTCAGAGAAGAAGATTTTTTTAACTTTTTTTCCATTATGAGTTTATAGGAGCTAAGGGGTCCCGGGGTGTGGCCAATTTGGACCCAAGGGGCATGCTTGGCAGGAATTATGTAGGTCTCGACTTGGCGTTGCTACATGCTAAATATCTAAGCTCTGGGCCCTGTGGTTTCAGAGACGAGATTTTTGAAGCTTTTTTTCAATTTTGAGTCTGTGGGAGCGAAAGGGCCCCGGGGCGTGGCCCATTTGGATCCCAGGGGCATGATAGGCAGGATTTATGTAGGATACCACTTGCCATTGCTACATGCTAAATATCTCAGCTCTGGGCCCTGTGGTTTCAGAGAAGAATATTTTTGAAGCTTTTTTCCCATTATGAGTCTATAGGAGTTAAGAGGTCCCGGGGCGTGGCCCGTTTGGACCCCAGGGTCATGATTGGCAGGAACTATGTAGGTGACCACTTGCCGTTGCTACATGCAAAATATCTAAGCTCTGGGCCCTGTAGTTTCAGAGAAGAAGATTTTTGAAGTTTGTTCCCATTATGAGTCTAAGGGAGCTAAGGGTCGCCGGGGCATGGCCCATTTGGAATCCAGGGGCATGATTGGCAGGAATTATGCAGGTGACTACTTGCCCTTGCTACCTTCTAAATATCTAAGCTCTGGGTCCTGTGGTTTCAGAGAAGAAAATTTTTGAAGCTTTTTTCCATTATGAGTCTATGGGAGCGAAGAGGCCCCGGGGCGTGGCCCCTTTGGAACCCAGGGGCAAGATTGGCAGGAATTATGAAGGTGACCGCTTGCCCTTGCTACATGCTAAACATCTAAGCTCTGGGCCCTGTGGTTTCAGAGAATAAGATTTTTGAAGCTCTTTTCCATTATGAGTCTATGGGAGCGAAGGGGCCCCGGGGCGTGGCCCATTTGGAACACAGGGGCATGATTGGTAGGAATTATGTAGGTGACCAATTGCCATTGCTATATGCTAAATGTCTTAGCTCTGGGCCCTGTGGTTTCAGATAAGATTTTTAAAGCTTTTTTCCATTATGAGTCTATGGGAGCATAGGGGCCCCGGAGCGTGGCCCATTTGGAACCCAGGGACATGATTGGCAGGATTTATGTAGGTGACCACTTGCCATTGCTACATGCTAAATATCTAAGCTCTGGGCCCTGTAGTTTCAGAGAAGAAGCTTTTTTAAGCTTTTTCCATTATGAGTCTAAAGGAGCTAAGGGGCCCCGGGGCGTGGCCCATTTTGAACCCAGGGGCATGATTGGCAGGAATTATGTAGGTGACCACTTGCCGTTGCTACATGCTTTATATTTAAGCTCTGAGCCCTGTGGTTTCAGAGAAGAAGATTTTTTAACATTTTTTTTTCAATTATGAGTATATAGGAGCTAAGGGGTCCCGGGGTGTGGCCAATTTGGATCCAAGGGGCATGATTGGCAGGAATTATGTAGGTCACCACTTGCCGTTGCTACATGCTAAATATCTAAGCTCTGAGCCCTGTGGTTTCAGAGAAGAAGATTTTTGACGCTTTTTCCGTTATGAGTCTATGGGCGTGGCCCATTTGGATCCCAGGGGCATGATTGGCAGGATTTGTGTAGGTGACCACTTGCCCTTGCTAAATGCTAAATATTTTAGCTTTGGGCCCTATGCTTTCAGAGTAGAAGCTTTTTGAAGCTTTTTTTCCATTATGAGTCTATAGGAGCTAAGGGGCCCCTAGGCTTGGCCCGTTTGCACCCCAGGGGCATGATTGGCAGGAATTATGTAGGTGACCACTTGCCCTTGCCACATGCTAAATATCTAAGCTCTGGGCCCTGTGGTTTTAGAGAAGAAGATTTTTGAAGCTTTTTTCCATTATGAGTCTATGGGAGCGTAGGGGCCCGGGGCGTGGCCCATTTGGAACCCAGGAGCATGATTGGCAAATATTATGTAGGTGACCACTTGCCGTTGCTTCATGCTAAATATCTAAGCTCTGGGCCCTGTGGTTTCAGAGAAGAAGATTTTTGAAGTTTTTTTTCCATTATGAGTCTATGGGGGCGAAGGGGCCCCAGGGCGTTGCCTATTTGGAACCCAGGGGCATGATTGGCAGGAATTATGTAGGTGACCACTTGGCGTTGCTACATGCTAAATATCTAAGCTCTAGGCCCTGTGGTTTCAGAGAAGAAGATTATTGAAGCTTTTTTTCCATTATGAGTCTATCGGGGCGAAGAGGCCCCGGGGCGTGGCCCATTTACAAACAAGGGGCATGATTGGCAGGAATTATGTAGGTGACCACTTGCCGTTGCTACATGCTGAATATCTAACCTCTGGGCCCTGTGGTTTCAGAGAAGAAGATTTTTGAGGCCTTTTTCCAATCTGAGTCTATAGGAGCTAAGGGGCCCCGGGGAGTGACCAATTTGGACCCCAGGAGCATGATTGGCAGGATTTATGTCGGTGACCACTTAACATTGTTACAAGCTAAATATCTAAGCTCTGGGACCTGTGGTTTCAGAGACGAAGATTTTTAAAATTTTTCCCATCATAAGTCTATGGGAGCTATATGTTGCCATGGCAAACAGAATTCCAATCTGATCAGCCCAAAAACCTTATGCAGCCTTTCCCCCTACCTAATGATGCTTCACATGAAATTTGATCAAGATTGGCCATGGGGTATTAGAGATATACTTATTTGAAATTGTTTACGGACGGACGCACGCACGCACGCAATACGGACGACGGACAAAAAGTGATCCCAAAAACTCACCTCGTCACTACGTGACAGGTGAGCTAAAAACAACAACAAAAAAAAAAAAAAAAAAAAACAATCAAGGGGTTTTTGTCACTTCATAAGGGAGATAACCTGAGAAAGATTTATACCAGCAAACATATAAACATTATTGCCCTTGAACTACTATTTCTGCCAAAATATGCACAACCAGTGCCTCAGCTGAAGTGCACGACCCGCCGGATGCTTTTAGCTTTATGAGTGTTACCATATATGGGTATGACGGCCATTTTGATCATGTGACCTGGACCTAAAACGGTTCCCCCAATAAATGCGCCTTATCGTAAGGAGCAAAAATACATCTTATACTTTAGTACTGTATTCTGAATCGTTTGCAGGATAAAATGCATTCTCACTTTTCCAAAACAAAAGCATATGTGTCAAAGTTTGAACTAGGCACAAAGAAGGTCAAGGTCAACCCAGGGTCACCATTTTAGTAATTTATGATGGGCCTACGTCCCAGATGCTATTTATCAAGTTTCGTGGAAATCTGCCCAGTGGTTCTTGAGAAGACTATTTTTGAAGGGTTTTTACCATATATGGCTTGGCGGCCATTTTGGTCCTGTGACATGGACCTGGACCCCATGAGCAAATTTTGGTTTCCCCCATCCCACAGAGGCTCCATATGAAATTTGACTTCAATCGGCCCAACGGTTTCCGAGGAGAAGCATTTCGAAAATTTTCGCCTCGGCGAGGCTATACTAAATGGAATGTAATATTTCGCAAGTTCATTGGTTAGATCTCATTGATATCTATCAGGTTTCCGAGGAGAAGCAGTTCGAAAATTTTCACATTTTTCGCCTCGACGAGGCTATACTAAATGGAATGTAATATTTCGCAAGTTCATTGGTTAGATATCATTGATATCTATCAGTATGCCAAAAATTGTTTAAATATTCCAAGCGTTTAAGTCACTATCACCAATTTTCACAAACGGGTTACAGACGGACCATATATGGCTTGGCGGCCATTTTGGTCATGTGACCTGGACCTGGACCCCATGAGCAAATTTTGGTTTCCCCCATCCCGTAGAGGCTCCATATGAAATTCGACTTTAATCGGCCCAACGGTTTCCGAGGAGAAGCAGTTCGAAAATTTTCACATTTTTCGCCTCGGCGAGGCTATACTAAATGGAATGTCATATTTCGCAAGTTCATTGGTTGGATCTCATTGATATCTATCAGTATGCCAAAAATTATTTAAATATTCCCAGCGGTTAAGTCACTATCACCAATTTTCACAAACGGGTTACGGACGGACAGACTGACTGACTTCAGTCGGTCGCTTTTTCTGTGGGTCGTGCAATTTAATGTATTATACACGTCATGAAGTTTAGAACTGATCAAAAAGGTCTTAACACAAGAAGTTTACTACATATTTTGACTTAATGTCACGCAGATTCGTTCATAACCACCCTATAAATCGCTTTTAGCAATAAGAAAGGGTAGATGTGATGTTTTTTTTTTTTCTGTTTCGCTTCTTTCATTCTCATTTCATTATTTTCTCAGGTTTCTCCAATTCATCCTTTATCTGTAGACAACACAAGATGACACACAAGCGTTCCCAGCAGGTCCATAACGCTGATGCGACGTCGATTCGACGTCCTTGTTACGTCATGGCATTGGAGCAGCCTCACACCAACATCGGTGCAACGTAATGACAACACAAGATGACACACAAGCGTCGATATGTTCCGAGCAGGTACATAACACTAATGCGACGTCGATTCGACGTCCATGTAACGTCATGGCATTGGAGCAGCCTCACACCAACATCGGTGCAACGTAATGACGATTATTCAACGTCACGTCTACGTCGGTGCAAAATCATGACGTTTATGCAACGTCACATCTACGTCGGTGCAAAATCATGAAGTTTATACAAGGTGATAACGTAGCACCGACGTTTATTTGACATTGCCCTAGCGACGTGTGCCTGCTGGGGTTAAATCCCATCAACAAGAACAACGCAGAGCTGAAACCGATTCGAACATGAATACTGGTAAACCGCTTAGAGGATCGAACCCTGCCCAGGCAAAGCGGTGCGTGTCAGCCCGTCCATGCTTATAAATCCTATTGGTTTCATTGGGCGGCAGGGATTGAGAAGTCATTTCGTCCCAATGTCGGGTAAAAGTCCCACAAAATTGGAAGCAACGTCTCAAAGATGACCTTTACAGTGTTGACGGGGACGTTAAACCTCAAATCAAACAAACAAACAAAACAACTTGTAGAGAAGTGGCGAACTCTACAACGTGTGGAGAAATGGCCTATTCTACAACTTGTAGAGAAATGGTGAACTCTACAACGTGTGGAGAAATGGCCTACTCTACAACTTGTAGAGAAATGGCGAACTCTACAACGTGTGGAGAAATGGCCTATTCTACAAATTGTAGAGAAATGGCGAACTCTGCAACTTGTGGAGAAATGGCGTACTCTACAACTTGTGGAGAAATGGCCTATTCTACAACTTGTAGAGAAATGGCGAACTCTACAACGTGTGGAGAAATGGCCTATTCTACAAATTGTAGAGAAATGGCGAACTCTGCAACTTGTGGAGAAATGGCGAACTCTGCAACTTGTGGAGAAATGGCCAATTCTACAAATTGTGGAGAAATGACATAATAGAAAACTAAAAATTATTGTTTTGTTGTTTTTCTTGTTATATAATCATGCTATTGTTAAACACTAGTCGTCATCAAACATTATTTTGTAAATACCTATGATAAGAGTCAGCAAATTTCAGGAAATGTTCCGTTCAATATGACTGTGAAGTATTACGCCATCTAGCGTGGAATAACTTAACTCCAGTTAAGGGGAATAGATACACCTACAGGGGAGGCAACTCCAGCAAAAATATTTTTGTCTGCCATGTCAAAAGGGCTCAATTCTTAAAGGAAAGAATATGCTCCTGAGGAGCAAATTCTTTCCTTAAGAGTAGACCCCATTTTTTCCCAAGGGACAGAGTTAACAGAAAAGTAAATGGGAAGTTCCGAAAGTTGTCTCCCTTCGAAAAAATGGCGGAAAATTTTCCATGTGTGTCCATTTCCCTTAAAACTATAGACTAGGTTATATGATCATAAAGGAAGATATATACTACACTATGTAGGAGTACAAAGAGACGTTTTACCGCCACCACCCGGAACATTCCTTAAATCTGCTAACTTCAAACTTTAGACCAGGTTATACGAGCTCAAAGAAGGAATATATGTGGGAGTACAAGGAGACGTTTTACCGCCATCACGCGGAACATTTCTTAAATCTGCTAACTTCAAATTTTAGACCAGGTAATACGAGCTCAAAGATGGAATATATACCACACTATGTAGGAGTACAAGGAGACGTTTTACCTCCACCACACGGAACTTTTGACCAGGTTATACGATCTCAAAGGAGGAATATATACTACACTATGTAGGAGTACAAAGAGACGTTTTACATTTCTTAAATCTGCTAACTCCACACACTCGTCCAAGTGAAGTGCACATGAAATGATGTTTTGTTGTTATTGGTGAAATGTATTAATATTACAATAATTACGTGTATACTATGGTCTTCCTCAGTCGGGGCTTGGTTCTTTGATAATAATGCCCTAGGTACTAAAGAACGACTTGGAATCAGCCATGGTGCACGAGCCATCGGTGTAAGGAAGTATTGAAGTTTGACTCTAATATTACAATAATTACATGTAAACTATGCCCCCCCCCCCTCCATTAGGGCTCGGTTCTACGGTAATAATTCCCTTTGTACTTAAGAACGACTTGGAATCAGCCATGGTGCAAGAGCCATTGGTGTAAGAAGTATTGAAGTTTGACTCTAATATTACAATTATTACATGTATACTATGGTCCCCCTCCATCAGGGCTTGGTTCTTTGATAATAATTTCCTAGGTACTTAAGAAGGACTTGGAATCAGCCATGGTACAAGAGTCATTGGTGTAAGAAGTATTGAAGTTGATTCTAATATTACAATAATTACATGTATACTATGGTCCCCCTCTCCATCAGGGCTCGGTTCTACGGTAATTATTCCCTAGGTACTTAAGAACGACTTGGAATCAGCCATGGTACAAGAGCCATTGGTGTAAGAAGTATTGAAGTTGATTCTAATATTACAATAATTACGTGTATACTATTGTCTCCCTTCATCGGGGCTTGGTTCTTTGATAATAATTCCCTAGGTACTTAAGAACGACTGTGAATCAGCCATGGTGCAAGAGCCATTGGTGTAAGAACTATTAAAGAATACAATAACTACCAATAATCATATGTACACTAATTACAATATCCACTGCATACAATATAAACTAATTACAAAATGCAATCGAACGTCAATGGCTCGAACACCTTTGGCACCTCGAAAATCTGTTTGAGACAGAGATAGTTCGAGCCACAAAGGGTTACTGCTAGGAGGCATCACGAAAAACCTTTGAACATCTTTTCGATGTTCTATAATGAAAATATATGTTGTGTGTACTCATTGGAATCGCCTCATCGAGGCGATTCTAATGAGTACACACAACATACATTTGCAAATATGAATATGTGAACACAACATACGTTTGCAAATGTTGTGGGTGCTCATTAGAATCGCCTCATCTAATGAGTACACACAACATACATTTGTAAGATAAAAGGCTAAAATCGCCTTAATTATCTCCCACTATTTCTTATATAGAGATTTCCCCTAGGGACTCAAGAACGGGTTCGACTCAGCCACGGTAAACGAGCAATCAGTGTTCGAGCCATCGGAGTTCTACTGTACTCGTAACAGCACACTCGTAACAGATTATAAACATAAACTAACTGTAACTTACTGTAACCTTTACATTATGTCAAGCAATGTCGGCTTCTCATGATGAATTTTGATATTGCTGTCTCAGTCCGGTACTTTGGTAACCTTTACATCATGTCAAGCAATGTCTGCTTCTCATGATGAATTTTGATATTGCTATCTCAGTCCCGTAATTTGGTAACCTTTACGTCATGTCAAGCAATGTCTGCTTCTCATGATGAATTTTGATATTGCTGTCTCAGTCCGGTAATTTTGTAACCTTAACATCATGTCCAGCAATGTCTGCTTCTCATGATGAATTTGGATATGGCTGTCTCAGTCCCGTAATTTTGTAACCTTTACATCATGTCAAGCAATGTCTGCTTCTCATGATGAATTTTGATATGGCTGTCTCAGTCCCGTAATTTTGTAACCTTTACATCATGTCAAGCAATGTCTGTATCTCATGAAGAATTTTGACATTGCTGTCTCAGTCCGGTAATTTTGTAACCTTTACATCATGTCAAGCAATGTCTGCTTCTCGTGATGAATTTTGATATTGCTGTCTCAGTCAGGTAATTTTGTAATCTTTACATCATGTCAAACAAATGTCTGCTTCTCGTGATGAATTTTGATATTGCTGTCTCAGTCCGGTAATTTTGTAACCTTTACATCATGTCAAGCAATGTCTGTATCTCATGAAGAATTTTGACATTGCTGTCTCAGTCCGGTAATTTGGTAACCATTACATCAGGTCAAGCAATGTCTGCTTCTCGTGATGAATTTTGATATTGCTGTCTCAGTCCGGTAATTTTGTAACCTTTACATCATGTCAAGCAATGTCTGCTTCTCATGAAGAATTTTGATATTGCTGTCTCAGTCCCGTAATTTTGTAAGCATTACATCATGTCAAGCAATGTCTGCTTCTCATGATGAATTTTGATATTGCTGTCTCAGTCCGGTAATTTGGTAACCTTTACATCATGTCAAGCAATGTCTGCTTCTCGTGATGAATTTTGATATTGCTGTCTCAATCCTGTAATTTTGTAACCTTTACGTCATGTCAAGCAATGTCTGCTTCTCATGATGAATTTTGATATGGCTGTCTTAGTCCGGTCATTTTGTAACCTTTACGTCATGTCAAGCAATATCTGCTTCTCATGATGAATTTTGATATTGCTGTCTCAGTCCGGTAATTTTGTAATCTTTACATCATGTCAAGCAATGTCTGCTTCTCGTGATGAATTTTGTAATTTTGTAATCTTTACGTCATGTCAAGGAATGTCTGCTTGTCGTGATGAATTTTGATATTGCTGTCTCAGTCCGGTAATTTCGTAATCTTAACATCATGTCAAGCATTGTCTGCTCCTTGTGATGAATTTTGTAATTTTGTAATCTTTACGTCATGTCAAGCAATGTCTGTTTCTCGTGATGAATTTTGATATTGCTGTCTCAGTCCGGTAATTTTGTAACCTTTACATCATGTCAAGCAATGTCTGCTTCTCATGATGAATTCTGATATTGCTGTCTCAGTCCGGTCATTTTGCAACCATTACATCATGTCAAGCAATGTCTGCTTCTCATGATGAATTTTGATATTGCTGTCTCAGTCCGGTAATTTTGTAACCTTTACATCATGTCAAGCAATGTCTGCTTCTCATGATGAATTTTGGGATTGCTGTCTCACTCCGGTAATTTTGTAACCTTTACATCATGTCAAGCAATGTCTGCTTCTCGTGATGAATTTCGATATTGCGGTCTCTGTCCAGTAATTTGGAAACTTTTACATCATGTAAAGCAATGTCTGCTTCTCATGATGAATTTTGGGATTGCTGTCTCACTCCGGTAATTTTGGTAACCTTTACATCATGTCAAGCAATGTCTGCTTCTCATGATGAATTTTGATATTGGTGTCTCTGTCCCGTAACTTGGTAACCTTTACCTTATGTCAAGCAAGGTCTGCTTCTCGTGATGAATTTTGATATTGCTGTCTCTGTGCCGTAATTTGGTAACCTTTACATCATGACCAGCAATGTCAGCTTCTAGTGATGAATTTTGAGATTGCTTCTCAGTCCGGTAATTTGGTAACCTTTACATCATGTCAAGCAATGTCTGCTTCTCGTGATGAATTTTGATATTGCTGTTTTAGTCCCGTAATTTTGTAACCTTTACATCATGTCAAGCAATGTCTGCTTCTCGTGATGAATTTTGATATTGCTGTCTCAGTCCGGTTATTTTGTAACCTTTACATCATGTCAAGCAATGTCTGCTTCTCATGATGAATTCTGATATGGCTGTCTCAGTCCGGTAATTTTGTAACCTTTACATCATGTCAAGCAATGTATGCTTCTCATGATGACTTTTGATATTGCTGTCTCAGTCCCGTAATTTGGTAACCTTTACATCATGTCTAGCAATGTCTGCTTCTTATGATGAATTTTGATATTGCTGTCTCAGTCCGGTAATTTTGTAACCTTTACATCATGTCAAGCAATGTCTGCTTATCATGATGAATTTTGATATCGCTGTCTCTCCCCCGGTAATTTGGTAACCTTTACATCATGTCAAGCAATGTCTGCTTCTCATGATGAATTCTGATATTGCTGTCTCAGTCCGGTCATTTTGTAATCTTTACATCATGTCAAGCAATGTCTGCTTCTCATGATGAATTTTTGAAATTGCTGTCTCAGTCCCGTAATTTGGTAACCTTTACATCATGTCAAGCAATGTCTGCTTCTCGTGATGAATTCAGATATTGCTGTCTCAGTCCCGTAATTTGGTAACCTTTACATCATGTCAAGCAATGTATGCTTCTCGTGATGAATTCCGATATTGCTGTCTCAGTCCCGTTATTTGGTAACCTTTACATCATGTCAAGCAATGTCTGCTTCTCGTGATGAATTCCGATATGGCTGTCTTAGTCCGGTAAGTTTGTAACCTTTACATCATGTCAAGCAATGTCTGCTTCTCATGGTGAATTTTGATATGGCTGTCTCAGTCCGGTAATTTGGTAACCTTTACGTCATGTCAAGCAATGTCTGCTTCTCATGATGAATTTTGATATTGGTGTCTCTGTCCCGTAACTTGGTAACCTTTACCTTATGTCAAGCAAGGTCTGCTTCTCGTGATGATTTTTGATATTGCTGTCTCTGTCCCGTAATTTGGTAACCTTTACATCATGACCAGCAATGTCTGCTTCTAGTGATGAATTTTGAGATTGCTGTCTCAGTCAGGTAATTTTGTAACCTTTACATCATGTCAAGCAATATCTGCTTCTCATGATGAATTTTGATATTGCTGTCTCAGTCCGGTAATTTGGTAACCTTTACATCATGTCAAGCAATGTCTGCTTCTCGTGATGAATTTTGATATTGCTGTCTCAATCCTGTAATTTTGTAACCTTTACGTCATGTCAAGCAATGTCTGCTTCTCATGATGAGTTTTGATATGGCTGTCTTAGTCCGGTCATTTTGTAACCTTTACGTCATGTCAAGCAATATCTGCTTCTCATGATGAATTTTGATATTGCTGTCTCAGTCCGGTAATTTTGTAATATTTACATCATGTCAAGCAATGTCTGCTTCTCGTGAAGAATTTTGTAATTTTGTAATCTTTACGTCATGTCAAGGAATGTCTGCTTCTCGTGATGAATTTTGATATTGCTGTCTCAGTCCGGTAATTTTGTAATCTTTACATCATGTCAAGCAATGTCTGCTTCTCGTGATGAATTTTGTAATTTTGTAATCTTTACGTCATGTCAAGCAATGTCTGTTTCTCGTGATGAATTTTGATATTGCTGTCTCAGTCCGGTAATTTTGTAACCTTTACATCATGTCAAGCAATGTCTGCTTCTCATGATGAATTCTGATATTGCTGTCTCAGTCCGGTCATTTTGCAACCATTACATCTTGTCAAGCAATGTCTGCTTCTCATGATGAATTTTGATATTGCTGTCTCAGTCCGGTCATTTTGCAACCATTACATCTTGTCAAGCAATGTCTGCTTCTCATGATGAATTTTGATATTGCTGTCTCAGACCGGTAATTTTGTAACCTTTACATCATGTCAAGCAATGTCTGCTTCTCGTGATGAATTTTGATATTGCGGTCTCTGTCCAGTAATTTGGAAACCTTTACATCATGTCAAGCAATGTCTGCTTCTCATGATGAATTTTGGGATTGATGTCTCACTCCGGTAATTTTGGTAACCTTTACATCATGTCAAGCAATGTCTGCTTCTCATGATGAATTTTGATATTGGTGTCTCAGTCCCGTAACTTGGTAACCTTTACCTTATGTCAAGCAAGGTCTGCTTCTCGTGATGAATTTTGATATTGCTGTCTCTGTCCCGTAATTTTGTAACCTTTACATCATGACCATAATGTCTGCTTCTAGTGATGAATTTTGAGATTGCTTCTCAGTCCGGTAATTTGGTAACCTTTACATCATGTCAAGCAATGTCTGCTTCTCGTGATGAATTTTGATATTGCTGTTTTAGTCCCGTAATTTTGTAACCTTTACATCATGTCAAGCAATGTCTGCTTCTCGTGATGAATTTTGATATTGCTGTCTCGGTCCCGTAATTTGGTAACCTTTACATCATGTCAAGCAATGTCTGCTTCTCGTGATGTATTCCGATATTGCTGTCTCAGTCCCGTAATATTGTAACCTTTACATCATGTCAAGCAATGTCTGCTTCTCATGATGAATTCCGATATGGCTGTCTCAGTCCGGTAATTTTGTAACCTTTACATCATGTCAAGCATGTCTGCTTCTCATGATGAATTTTGATATGGCTGTCTCAGTCCGGTTATTTTGTAACCTTTACATCATGTCAAGCAATGTCTGCTTCTCATGATGAATTCTGATATGGCTGTCTCAGTCCGGTACTTTGGTAACCTTTACATCATGTCAAGCAATGTATGCTTCTCATGATGAATTTTGATATTGCTGTCTCAGTCCCGTAATTTGGTAACCTTTACATCATGTCTAGCAATGTCTGCTTCTTATGATGAATTTTGATATTGCTGTCTCAGTCCGGTAATTTTGTAACCATTACATCATGTCAAGCAATGTCTGCTTCTCATGATGAATTTTGATATCGCTGTCTCTCCTCCGGTAATTTGGTAACCTTTACATCATGTCAAGCAATGTCTGCTTCTCATGATGAGTTCTGATATTGCTGTCTCAGTCCGGTCATTTTGTAATCTTTACATCATGTCAAGCAATGTCTGCTTCTCATGATGAATTTTTGAAATTGCTGTCTCAGTCCCGTAATTTGGTAACCTTTACATCATGTCAAGCAATGTCTGCTTCTCGTGATGAATTCAGATATTGCTGTCTCAGTCCGGTCATTTTGCAACCATTACATCTTGTCAAGCAATGTCTGCTTCTCATGATGAATTTTGATATTGCTGTCTCAGACCGGTAATTTTGTAACCTTTACATCATGTCAAGCAATGTCTGCTTCTCGTGATGAATTTTTATATTGCGGTCTCTGTCCAGTAATTTGGAAACCTTTACATCATGTCAAGCAATGTCTGCTTCTCATGATGAATTTTGGGATTGATGTCTCACTCCGGTAATTTTGGTAACCTTTACATCATGTCAAGCAATGTCTGCTTCTCATGATGAATTTTGATATTGGTGTCTCAGTCCCGTAACTTGATAACCTTTACCTTATGTCAAGCAAGGTCTGCTTCTCGTGATGAATTTTGATATTGCTGTCTCTGTCCCGTAATTTGGTAACCTTTACATCATGACCATAATGTCTGCTTCTAGTGATGAATTTTGAGATTGCTTCTCAGTCCGGTAATTTGGTAACCTTTACATCATGTAAAGCAATGTCTGCTTCTCGTGATGAATTTTGATATTGCTGTTTTAGTCCCGTTATTTTGTAACCTTTACATCATGTCAAGCAATGTCTGCTTCTCGTGATGAATTTTGATATTGCTGTCTCGGTCCCGTAATTTGGTAACCTTTACATCATGTCAAGCAATGTCTGCTTCTCGTGATGTATTCCGATATTGCTGTCTCAGTCCCATAATATTGTAACCTTTACATCATGTCAAGCAATGTCTGCTTCTCATGATGAATTCCGATATGGCTGTCTCAGTCCGGTAATTTTGTAACCTTTACATCATGTCAAGCATGTCTGCTTCTCATGATGAATTTTGATATGGCTGTCTCAGTCCGGTTATTTTGTAACCTTTACATCATGTCAAGCAATGTCTGCTTCTCATGATGAATTCTGATATGGCTGTCTCAGTCCGGTACTTTGGTAACCTTTACATCATGTCAAGCAATGTATGCTTCTCATGATGAATTTTGATATTGCTGTCTCAGTCCCGTAATTTGGTAACCTTTACATCATGTCTAGCAATGTCTGCTTCTTATGATGAATTTTGATATTGCTGTCTCAGTCCGGTAATTTTGTAACCATTACATCATGTCAAGCAATGTCTGCTTCTCATGATGAATTTTGATATCGCTGTCTCTCCTCCGGTAATTTGGTAACCTTTACATCATGTCAAGCAATGTCTGCTTCTCATGATGAGTTCTGATATTGCTGTCTCAGTCCGGTCATTTTGTAATCTTTACATCATGTCAAGCAATGTCTGCTTCTCATGATGAATTTTTGAAATTGCTGTCTCAGTCCCGTAATTTGGTAACCTTTACATCATGTCAAGCAATGTCTGCTTCTCGTGATGAATTCAGATATTGCTGTCTCAGTCCCGTAATTTGGTTATCTTTACATCATGTCAAGCAATGTATGCTTCTCGTGATGAATTCCGATATTGCTGTCTCAGTCCCGTTATTTGGTAACCTTTACATCATGTCAAGCAATGTCTGCTTCTCGTGATGAATTCCGATATGGCTGTCTCAGTCCGGTAATTTTGTAACCTTTACATCATGTCAAGCAATGTCTGCTTCTCATGATGAATTTTGATATGGCTGTCTCAGTCCGGTAATTTGGTAACCTTTACGTCATGTCAAGCAATGTCTACTTCTCATGATGAATTTTGATATTGCTGTCTCAGTCCGGTTATTTTGTAACCTTTACATCATGTCAAGCAATGTCTGCTTCTCGTGATGAATTCTGATATGGCTGTCTCAGTTCGGTAATTTTGTCATCTTTACATCACGTCAAGCAATGTCTGCTTCTCATGATTAATTTTGATATTGCTGTCTCATTCCCGTAATTTCTTCATTGGTCATGTAGCAGGCGGCGGCGAATTCGAATGGATGGTTTCGCCAGTGTTTGTTTAGTCGGGATTTGAACGAATGAAGTAACGGGCCTCCATGTTCTGATGCCTAAGAGCGCTTAGACTTAATCATTATGTGTCCGACAGCTGTGGTTGGCTCGGCCACATTTTCTGCAATGGAAGGTCAGGTAGTTTTTCTCTGGATACTGTATGGATGTGATGGAAGCCCATGTCACTTTTTCTTTCTTCGCGTGGCCTGACTAAAGTTGTTTTTAGAGGGAATAGATATATATTCATGGGAAACACATGTTCTTTATACAGCTCACGACGAAGACCAATCAAATATGCATGAAGACGGCTCATTTCGGTCAGATACAGCAATGAAAACAGAAGTGAAGGCAATGATCAGGAATCAATGCAATTACCCCACAGCTCCCATCAATAACTCACAAGTGAAAGAAACACAAACCTAAAATAACTATACCCTAATGGAAACATCAATAGCGGAAAGCCAAAAGGACAGTTACTTTTTCACAAAATGGCCAATAGGCTATCCAAAACAAAACAAGAGGACCAAGCTAGCTTGGTCCTGTATCGCTCACCTGAGCTAACAGATGCAAAGTTTAAGGAAGTGCCAACCTTTACTGAAGGCAATGGGAGGACATGGTGATGACAGGGTATGCATTTTCTGAAAATCAAGTAGAATTTAACTCTATGATAAACAGGCTGACCTCACCGGTTTTCAAACTCATTCAAACTTTTATTCCTGACTTGCTTTGAAGATCCTATCTAAACTGAAGTGGCTATGGTGATGAAAAGTTCAAAAACAAGAGTTTTCAAACTCCTCCAAGCTTTCTGCCTGACTTCCTTGTTTGTAAGTTTCATGAAGATCCGTTCAAAACTAAAGGGGCAGCAGTGATAACAATGTCGAAAATAGGCATTTTCAGCAATCAAAGGCACGTCACACTATGATAAATGTGCCGACTTGGCCGGTATTCGAACTCACCTCAGGTTTTATTCCCAGCCACCTTACATGTAAGTTTCAGAAAGATCCGATCAGACTAGGCCAGTATTCAAACTCATCCAAGATTTTATTCCCAGCCACCTCACATTTAAGTTTCAGAAAGATCCGATCAAAACTGAAGGGGGTACAGTGATGACAAGGTCAAAATTTGGCATTTTTAGCAATCAAAGGGATGTTACTCTAAAATAAATGAGCTGACTTGGCCAGTTTTCGAACTCATCCGAGGTTTCATCCCCAGCCACCTTACATATAAGTTTCAGAAAAATCCGATCAAAACTGAAGGGGCTACAGTAATGACAAGGTCAAAAATCAACATTTTCAGCCATCAAAGGGACAGAACTCTAAGATAAATGGGCTGACTTGGCCTGTTTTCGAACTCATCCAAGATTTTATCCCCAGCCACCTTACATATAAGTTTCAGAAAGATCCGATCAAAACTGAAGGGGCTATGGTGATGACAAGGTCAAAAATCGGCATTTTCAGCAATCAAAGGGACGTAAATCAATGATAAATGGGCCAACTTGGCCGGTATTCAAACTTATCCTAGGTTTTATCTCCAGTCACCTTACATATAGGTTTCAGAAAGATTCGATCAAAACTGAAGGGGCTACGGTGCTGACAAGGTAAAAAATCGACATTTTGAG
This sequence comes from Lucinisca nassula, assembly GCA_963580285.1. Lineage (NCBI taxonomy): Eukaryota > Metazoa > Mollusca > Bivalvia > Lucinida > Lucinidae > Lucinisca > Lucinisca nassula. The sequence goes on along the minus strand of OY757020.1, from coordinate 1,518,851 downwards.
CCATCAAAGGGACATAACTATATAGTTAATGGGGCAACTTGGCCGGTTTTCGAACTCATCCGAGGTTTTATCCCCAGCCACCTTACATATAAGTTTCAGAAAGATCCGATCAAAACTGAAGGGGCTACAGTGTGGACAAGGTCAAAAATCAACATTTTCAGCAATCAAAGGGACCTTACTCTATGATAAATAGGCCACCTTTGCCGGTATGCGAACTCATCCGAGGCAATATCCCCAGCCACCTTGCATATAAGTTTCAGAAAGATCCGATCAAAACTGAAAGGGCTACGGTGATGACAAGGTCAAAAATCGGCATTTTCAGCAATCAAAGTGACGTTACTCTGTGATAAATGGACCAACATGACTGGTTTTCGAACTCATCCAAGATTTTATCCCCAGCCACTTTACATATAAGTTTCAGAAAGATTCGATCAAAACTGAAAGGGCTACAGTGATGACAAGGTCAAAAATCAGCATTTTCAGCAATCAAAGGGACGTTACTCTACGATAAAAGGGCCGACTTGGTCGGTTTTCGAACTCATCTGAGATTTTATCCACAGCCACCTTACATATAAGTTTCAGAAAGATCCGATCAAAACTGAAGGGGCTACGGTGATGACAAGGTCAAAAATCGGCATTTTCAGCAAACAAAGGGACGTAACTCTATGATAAATTGGCGGACTTGGCCGGTTTTCGAACTCATCCGAGGTTTTTTCCCCAGCCACATTACATATAAGTTTCAGAAAGATCCGATCAAAACTGAAGGGGCTACGGTGATGACAAGGTCGAAAATGGGCATTTTCAGCAATCAAAGGGACGTAACTCTATGATAAATGGGCCGACTTGGCCGGTTTTCGAACTCATCCGAGTTTTTATCCCCAGTCACCTTACATATAAGTTTCAGAAAGATCCGATCAAAACTGAAGGCGCTACGGTGATGACAAGCATTTTCCCATAGTAAGTCTATGAGACCTTGTGGTTGCCATAGGAACCAAAGTTTTAGAGCGATTTCAAAAAAAAGTTTATGTCATCAATGCCCCACCAGAGGCATGCTACAGGTGAGAAATGATTGAGATCAGCCTGCAGGATACAGAGATATAGCTGCTCCAAAGTGTGGACGGACGACGGACGGACGACGGACGACGGACGACGGACGACGGAGGTCCCACTATACTATAAGCTCCCCTTGAGCCTTCGGCCCAGGTGAGCTAATAATATAAGCGATACACATACTCAAAAGACAAACCATAACAAAAATAATCCACGACAGAAGAACCGCGTTGGAACGGTCAATGAACACAATTCCACTTGGGGCTTGTGCGGGGGGGGGGGGGGGGGAGAGAGAGGGGGGGGGGGGGCTTAAATCGATGTATTAGTCCGCATGAAGGCCTCCTAACTTATCAGTGCAACATCTCCGAGATCACAATAGTAAACAAAAACACAGAGACGAAACACCGGGGAGGACTCGTCAGCAAGAAACGCTTGAACTGCTGTAGCAAAAGAAAACCAACAGTTAGACTCCGATGGGCCCGATGAAGGCATGGGTCAGTCACAGACAGTCAAGAAACCCCCGTTCGGTCAGATTCATTAAAGAGGTTAGTTCAGTCAGGCACAACAATGAAGGTTGAGTTCAGTCACCAACAGTCAAGACAGCTCAGTGCGGTCAGATACATTAAAGAGGTTAGTTCAGTCAGGCACAACAATGAAGACTGAGTTCAGTCACCACCAGATAAGAAAGGTCAGTGTGGTCAGATACATTAAAGAGGTTAGTTCGATTGGGTACAACAATGAAGGCTGAGTTCAGTCACCACCATCTAAGAAAACTCATGAGTGAGTGTTTCAGTTTTACGTCCCACCAACAGCTAAGGTCATACGGAGACGGGACCTCGGTTTAAAGACTCATCCGAAAGTCTGGAGAAGCCCGGGATCGAACCTGCGACCCCTGGTTTACAAGGCGAGTAGCGTAACCACTCGACCACGGAGGCTTCTCTAAGAAAACTCATGGGGGTTAGGTACATTAAAGAGGTTAGTTCGATTAGATACAACAATGAAGGTTGAGTTCGGTCACCAACAGTCAAGAAAGCTCAGTTCGGTCCGGTACATTAAAGAAGTTAGTTCAATCAGATACAACAATGAAGACTGAGTTCAGTCACCAACAGCTAAGTTCAGTTAAGGTACATTAAAGAGGTTAGTTCGATTAGATACAACAATGAAGGCTGAGTTCAGTCACCAACAGTCAAGAAAGCTCGGTTCGGTCAGGTACATTAAAGAGGTTAGTTCAATCAGGTACAACAATGAAGGCTGAGTTCAGTCACCAACAGTCAAGAAAGCTCGGTTCGGTCAGGCACATTAAAGAGGTTAGTTCAATCAGGTACAACAATGAAGGCTGAGTTCAGTCACCAACAGTCAAGAAAGCTCTGTTCAGTTAAGGTACACTAAAGAGGTTAGTTCAATCAGGTACAACAATGAAGGCCCAGTTCAGTCACATACAGCCAAGAAAGCTCAGTTCAGTTAAGGTACATTAAAGAGGTTAGTTCAGTCAGGTACAACAATGAAAAGTAGAAGTAAAACAAAGATCAGGAATTGATACAATTAACCTACTCCACCCATAAAAGACACCAAAGGGAAAGAAATACAAACATTAAGCGACCAGACCATAATGGAAACCTAAACAAAGGAAGGCCATAAGGACAGTTACTTTCCCACAAAATGGCCATATGGCCATCCAAAACCAAAAGACACAAGTGATACACACAGTAAGTAACAAACAACAACATAAATAAATCGCCACAGAAGAGCCGCCTTGGAACGGTCAGTGGAAGATTTCCACTGGGGGGGGGGGGGGGGGGGCTTAAATCGATTTTACGTGGCCACAATCCTCGCCCTTACTTCCGTCGCGATTTAGACAAATAATTTGTTCAGTCCGCATGAAGGCCTCCTAACTCATCAGTGCAACATCTCCGTGAACACAAAAATCAAAGAACCCCAGAGGTGAGACAACGGTGAGGACTCGACAGCAAGAAACCACTGAAATGCTTGAGCAAAAGAAAACCAACAGTTAGACTCCGATGAGCCCGACCAGAGACAGAGCATCAGGCACCAACCGACATTATCTCTCTAATTTTCAATAAGCCTTTACGTTGGAGCCGTCATAGAATCTGAGGCCTGACCCACCGGCGTGCAATTAAAGAGGGAAGCAAAGTTGCCAACCGTGATTGGGTTAACTACCATGCATGCAGTCTGTCGTATAATATCCATGTTGTACCCAATCTTTTTATATCGAAGAATGATTTTACGAAATTGGGTGCTGAAGTCATTGCGGTTATATATTTTTCTGAATTTATATGCTAAGTCACCATAAAATTCGGGTTCCGATAGACCTTGTTGCAGAAGAGATTTAAGTCCAATATTGAATTTTGAAATTAAATCAGAATGGCGTCTATAAAATTTTGAAAAGGCTTTGCGTAGTTTATGGTACCGATAACCCTGATTAAGAAGTTTAGCCGTTAATAATTTATTACGAGTGTTGAAGTCAGTTACATGACTACACACTCTAGCAAATCGAATTAATTGCGAAATATAAACGCCATAGGATGGCGCACGAGGAACATCACCATCCAAAAAAGGAAAATTTACAATCTCAAAATCAAAGTCATCGCGTTTTTCATAAATTTTGCACGAAACAAATCCATCTACAATAGACAGATGTAAATCCAAAAACGGGGCCTCGGTATCAGAAGAATTTGCTTTATTTAACTCAAGTTCTAGGGGGTAAATCTGACTGATCAAACCATCAAAATAGGTATTATCAATATTTAATAAATCATCTAAATGTCTAGAAGTAGAGCTAAAAGCTTCAATAATTTCAGATTGGTTATCAATGGAAAGCGACAAAATGAAGTCTCTTTCATAACAATACAAGAACAGAAGGCTGAGTTCAGTCACCAACAGTCAAGAAAGCTCAGTTCGGTCTGGTACATTAAAGAGGTTAGTTCAATCAGATACAACAATGAAGACTTTGTTCAGTCACCAACAGTCAAGAAAGCTCAGTTCGGTCAGGAACATTAAAGAGGTTAGTTCAATCAGATACAACAATGAAGACTGAGTTCAGTCACCAACAGTCAAGAAAGCTCAGTTCGGTCCGGTACATTAAAGAAGTTAGTTCAATCAGATACAACAATGAAGACTGAGTTCAGTCACCAACAGTCAAGAAAGCTCAGTTCGGTCAGGAACATTAAAGAGGTTAGTTTAATCAGATACAACAATGAAGGCTCAGTTCAGTCACATACAGCCAAGAAAGCTCAGTTCAGTTAAGGTACATTAAAGAGGTTAGTTCAATCAGATACAACAATGAAGGCTGAGTTCAGTCACCAACATCCAAGAAAGCTCAGTTCAGTTAAGGTACATTAAAGAGGTTAGTTCACTCAGATACAACAGGAAGGCTCAGTTCAGTCAATAACAGTCAAGAAAGCTCAGTTCGGTCAGGTATATTAAAGAGGTTAGTTCGATTAGATACAACAATGGAGGCTGAGTTCAGTCAATAACAGTCAAGAAAGCTCAGTTCGGTTAGGTACATCAAAGAGGTTAGTTCAATCACGCACAACAATGAAGACTTAGTTTAGACACAAGAAACCTCGAATGTTCAGATAAACCCAAGCTACAGCAAATATTCAGATGAGTCGGTTTCAGCACTGAAAGTTCTGATCAGTCTTATGCTGCCGGTGAAGGATCCGAATGATGAACTTCTCACACTGAAGGCTAAGGTTCAAGTGCACCAGACCAGTGATTGACCATGAAAACAATTTTCTTACGGTTGTGAAGTGACGTTGTTATGACTACGCGTATACGTCTTAATCAATAGGAGGACATCTTGCCTTCGTCATTTGCGCATGTCCGTATAATGCTGTCAATTTTCATGTACTTGCTACATATACCAACAACAATCAAATAATTCTCAATAACTTTAAAATTCAGTCAAACACAATGTACTTGGTACATATACCAACAACAATCCAATAATTACACAATAACTATAAAATGAAGTCAAACACAATGTTCTTGCCACATATTCCAACAACAATCCAATAATTACACAATAACTATAAAATGCAGTCAAACGCAATGTTCTTGCTACATACATGTATACCAACAACAATCCAATAATTACACAATAACTATATGATAGAACAATAATTATAGCTGGTGCAATTTGACATGAGATTGACCGCTATGCAAAGAATAAATTAGTGTTTTCATCTAATACGTCGGTTTTCGTAAACTGCTCGTGAATTTTCGGCATCTCGTGAATGGCGACCCATTTATCGACCTCCATTTATTGAATAACACTATCAATCTCTTCCGAAAACGGCGAAGATAAATATATGCAATCAGTCGGGTGTGAAATTGTGGTAATAGAGGCCACCAGTCTCATGTCAAATTGCACTGGCTATATACAAAACCGTTTGTATGTACTCATTAAAATCGCATCATCATCGAGGCGATTCTAATGAGTTAACACAACATACATTTGCAAGATAAAAGACTACAATCTCCTAAATTATCCCCCACTATGCCTTATCTAGAGATTTCTCCTACGGGCTCTAGAAAGTGTTCGACTCAGCCATGAGAAACGAGCCATCAGTGTTCGAGCCATCGAAGTTGTACTGTATTCGTAACGGCAATATAGTAACAAATTAAACATGAAGTAACGGGTCTCCGTGCCCTGATGTCTAAGAGCACTTAGTCTTAATGCTGTGGCTCGCTCGGGCCACATGTTCTGCAATGGAAGGTCAGGAAGTTTTTCTACTGCATGAATGTTACGACTGATCTGATTCATTGCTGGGAGACCATGTCACTTTTTCTTCGCGTGGCGTGGCTAAAATTATTTTAGAGGGATTAGATATGTATATATTCATCTCCATACAGCTCAAAACGAAGACTGGATCAGACTACGTGAATGTATAGGTTGATCTGAGTCATTAACGACGGCTCAATTCGGTCATATACAGCAATGTTCAGTAACCAACAGCCAAGAAAGCTCAGTTCTGTCAGGTACATTAAACAGTACATCAATGAAGGCTGAGTTCAGTCACCAACAGCTAAGAAAGCTCAGTTCGTTCAGGAACATTAAAGAGGTGAGTTCAATCAGTTACAGGAATGAAGGCTGCGTTCAGTCACCAACACCTAAGAAAGCTCAGTTGTCAGGCACATTAAACAGTATATCAATGAAGGCTGAGTTCAGTCACCAACAGCTAAGAAAGCTCAGTTCGTTCAGGAACATTAAAGAGGTTAGTTCAATCAGGTACAGGAATGAAGGATGCGTTCAGTCACCAACAGCTAAGAATGCTCAGTTCGGTCAGGAACATTATAGAGGTTAGTTCGATCAAGTACAACAATGAAGACTGAGTTCAGTCACCAACAGCCAAGAAAGCTCAGTTTGGGCAGATACATGAAAGAAGTTTGTTCAATCAGGTCCAACAATGAAAACTTAGTTAAGACACAAGAAACATAGAATGTTCAGATAAACCAAAGCTACAGCAAATACTCAGATGAGTCGGGTTCAGCACTGGAAGCTCTGGTCAGTCTTATACTGCCGATGAAGGCTCAGAATTATGAAGTTCCAACACTGAAGGCTAACGTTCAAGTGCATCAGACCAGTGACACTGAAGGCTCACGTTCGAGTGCACCAGACCAGTGTCACTGAAAGCTCGTATTCAAGGGCACCAGACCAGCGACACTGACGACTCACGTTCAAGTGCACCAGACCAGTGACACTGAAGCCTCACGTTCAAGTGCACCAGACCAGTGTCACTGAAAGCTCGTATTCAAGGGCATCAGACCAGTGACACTAACGTTCAAGTGCACCAGATCAGTGACACTGAAGGCTTACGTTCAAGAGCATCAAACCAGTGACACTAAAAGCTCACGTTCAAGTGCATCAGACCTGTAACACTGAAGGCTAACGTTCAAGTGCATCAGACCAGATACACTGAACGCTTATATTCAAGTGCATCAGACCAGTAACACTGAAGGCTAACGTTCAAGTGCATCAGACCAGAGGCTCACGTTCAAGTGATTCAGACCAGTGACAATGAAGGCCCACATTCAAGTGCATCAGACCCGTGACACTGAAGGCTCACGATCAAGTGCATCAGACCAGTGGCACTACAGGCTCACGTTCAAGTGCACCATATCAGTGACACTGAAGGCTCACGTTCAAGTGCATCAGACCAGTGACACTGAAGACTCGCGTTCAAGTGCACCAGATCAGTAACACGGAAGTCTCACGTTAAAGTGCATCAGACCAGTGACACTGAAGACTCGCGTTCAAGTGCACCAGATCAGTGACACTGAAGGCTCACGTTCAAGTGCATCAGACTAGTGGCACTGAAGACTCACGTTCAAGTGCATCAGACCAGTGACACTACAGACTCCCGTTCAAGTACACGAGACCAGTAACACTGAAGACTCATGTTCAAGTGCATCAGACCAGTGACACTACAGGCTCACGTTCAAGTGCACCAGATCAGTAACACTGAAGGCTCACGTTCAAGTGCATCAACCCAGTGACACTGAAGGCTTACGTTCAAGTTCATCATACCAGTGGCACTAAAGGCTCATGTTCAAGTGCATCAGACCAGTGACACTGAAGGCTCACGTTCACGTGCATCAGACCAGTGACACTACAGGCTCATGTTCAAGTGCATCACATCAGTGACACTGAAGGCTCACGTTCAAGTGCATCAGACCTGTGGCACTACAGGCTAACGTTCAAGTGCACCAGATCAGTAACACTGAAGGCTCACGTTCAAGTGCATCAACCCAGTGACACTGAAGGCTTACGTTCAAGTTCATCATACCAGTGGCACTAAAGGCTCATGTTCAAGTGCATCAGACCAGTGACACTGAAGGCTCACGTTCACGTGCATCAGACCAGTGACACTGAAGACTCACGTTCAATTGCATCAGACCAGTGACACTGAAGACTCGCGTTCAAGTGCACCAGATCAGTAACACGGGAGGCTCACGTTAAAGTGCATCAGACCAGTGACACTACAGGCTCACGTTCAAGTGCACCAGATCAGTGACACTGAAGGCTCACGTTCAAGTGCATCAGACCAGTGACACTGAAGACTCACGTTCAAGTGCATCAGACCAGTGACACTACAGGCTAACGTTCAAGGGCACCAGGTCAGTAACACTGAAGGCTCACGTTCAAGTGCATCAGACCAGTGACACTACAGGCTCACGTTCAAGTGCACCACATCAGTGACACTGAAGGCTCAGGTTCGAGTGCATCAGACCAGTGACACTACAGGCTAACGTTCAAGTGCACCAGATCAGTAACACTGAAGGCTCACGTTCAAGTGCATCAGACCAGTGACACTACAGGCTCACGTTCAAGTGCACCAGATCAGTAACACTGAAGACTCACGTTCAATAGCAGTGACACAGAAGGCTCACGTTCAAGTGCATCAGACCAGTGACACTGAAGGCTCACGTTCAAGTGCACGAGACCAGTGACACTGAAGGCTCACGTGAAAGTGCATCAAACCAGTGATACTGAAAGCTCACGTTCAAGTGCATAAGACCAATGACACTGAAGATTCACGTTCAAGTGCATCAGACCAGTGACACTGAAGACTCACGTTCAAGTGCATCAGACCAGTGACACTGAAGGCTCATGTTCAAGTGCACGAGACCAGTGACACTGAAGGCTCACGTGAAAGTGCATCAAACCAGTGATACTGAAGGCTCACGTTCAAGTGCATCAGACCAATGACACTGAAGATTCACGTTCAAGTGCATCAGACCAGTGACACTGAAGGCTTACGTTCAAGTGCACGAGACCAGTGACACTGAAGGCTCACGTTAAAGTGCATCAAACCAGTGACACTGAAGGCTCACATTCAAGTGCATCAAACCAGTGACATTGGAGGCTCACGTTCAAGTGCATCAGACCAGTGACACTGAAGGCTCACGTTCAAGTGCATCAGACCAGTGACACTGAAGGCTCACGTTCAAGTGCATCAGACCAGTGACACTGAAGGCTCACATTCAAGTGCATCAGACCAGTGACACTGAAGGCTCTCATTCAAGTGCATCAGACCAGTGACACTGAAGGCTCACATTCAAGTGCATCAGACCAGTGACACTGAAGGCTGACGTTCAAGTGCATCAGACCAGCGACACTGAAGGCTCACGTTCAAGTGCATCGGACCATTGACACTGAAGGCTCACGTTCAAGTGCATCAGATCAGCGACACTGAAGGCTCACATTCAAATGCATCAGACCAGTGACACTGAAGGCTCACGTGCAAGTGTATCAGACCAGCGACACTGAAGGCTCACGTTCAAGTGCATCAGATCAGCGACACTGAAGGCTCACATTGAAATGCATCAGACCAGTGACACTGAAGGCTCACGTTCAAGTGCATCACGCCAGTGACACTGAAGGCTCACGTTCAAGTGCATCGGATCAGTGACACTGAAGGCTCAAGTTCAAGTGCATCGGATCAGCGACACTGAAGGCTCAAATTCAAGTGCATCAGACCAGTGACACTGAAGGCTCACATTCAAGTGCATCAGACCAGTGACACTGTAGGCTCACGAAGTGCATTTTGGAGACGTTGCTTCCAATTTTGTGGGACTTGTACCTGACATCGAGGTCACTGCAGGAGATACAATCTGTAAAAATGTCTGACACCCTATAAACAACTTTAATGAGCCATTACAGTTAATTAGAGAAACAGTTTAGGAGAAGAATATGATTTTATCGTTCCTCAATGGTGTTATTGTAAAATGGATCTGAGAAAAAAAGGTGGTCATTCACTTTAAGATTTACAAACTCCAAAAGACATCGGGCTGATGCGAGTACATCCGAAAGAATTGTATAGTAAAGAAATAAGTAAGTACAAAATGGATGGTGGTAGGATTTCAAAATGGATGCCTGGATCCTGTGGATACCGCAGCTTGCAGTTATCATATACAGTGGAATTCCGCTATTAAGACCACCTCAAATTAAGTCTTATTCTGCTTTGAAAAGCTTATTTTTGGCTTGCAGCGACGGCTGCAAGCCAGTTAGATTGGAATTATGGTTCCGGTTTTAGACTTCTCTTTCTATGTTATTTTGGATCCTCAGGTGTTTTTTTAAAAACAAAAATCAGATTTACAGTCAGCTTTTTCCGGTGTTCTGGTTCCCTCACCCTATAGCTCAATAGCTTTCGCATATTTTAATAGAATACAGGGTACCAGTTCAGTGAGAGATGGTCTAGTGACGGAGCTATCGTTTCTGTGCGAAAGTTTAACTAAACACCGAAGCGAATTTATCCACTAGGCCACAGTCTACTCAGCACTACCGTCAATACAGTTTACTAAATCAATGAAACTACACTACTCACAATTGTGTAAGTTTTTAATCCCCCGCCGCGAAGCGGGGTGGGGATTATAGGAATGTCCTTCGTCTGTCCGTTCGTCCGTCTGTCTGTCAGTAACACTTTTTTGTCCGCTCCATATCTCCTTAACCCTTTGATAGAAATTCATTAAACTTTAGTCAGTTGTTCACCTCAATGAGACGGAGTGTCGCGCGCAAGACCCAGGTCCGTACCTCAAAGGTCAAGGTCATTCTAAGAGGTTAAAGGTCAAAAAATGGATTTTGTCGTGTCCGATCAATAACTTTCATATTCCTGGATGCATTTAAATATTACTTGGCAGAAATGTTCACCTCAATGAGACGGAGTGTCGCGCGCAAGACCCAGGTCCGTACCTCAAAAGTCAAGGTCGTACTTAGAGGTTAAAGGTCAAAAATGGGTTTTGTCGTGTGCGATCAATAACTTACTTATTCCTGGATGGATTTAAATATTACTTGGAAGAAATGTTAACCATAATTGACAGTGTGTCGCGCGCAAGACCCAGATCCAAACCTCAAAGGTCAAGGTCATACTTAGAGGTGAAACGTAAAAAAAGCGTCTTTTTATCGTGTCCGATCAATATTTTTCTTATTCCTGTGTTGATTTTAAACTAACTTGACAGTAATGTTAATCATCAGGAGACGATGTGTTGTGCGCAAAATCCAGGCTGGTTTCTGAGAGGTCAAGGTCATACTTAGAGGTCAAAGGTGAAAAAGGGTCTTTTTTGGGTGTTTTGTCAATAACTTTCTTACTCCTGGATGGATTTTAAAATTACTTGGCAGAAATGTTAACCATCATAAGGTTGCTAATTCAAAGTCATGGTGAAGGTCACAGGGTTTAGCTTTGTTACTGAAGGCGGCGGGGGATTCTGGCTGTCCCTCAGACTACATTCTTGTTATATATAATTATGATATACATGTACTTCCTTGAAGAAACATACATTAAAGTTTGAAGGGCCTTCACACACCATCTTCCTTTAATATAAAAAACTGTCTGTCCACAATTTGTTTATCCTCCATAACTTTCTTATTCCTGGATGGATTTAAATATATACTTGGCAGAAATGTTAACCATAATGTGATGGAGTGTTGCGCGCAAGACTTAGGTCCGTACCTCAAAGGTCAAGGTCATACTTAGAGGTTAAAGGTCAAATAAGGGTCTTTGTCGTGTCCAATCAATAACTTTGTTATTCCTGGATGGATTTAAATATTACTTGGCAGAAATGTTAACCATAATGTGACGGAGTGTCTCGCGCAAAACCCACAGCCGTACCTCAAAGGTCAAGGTCATACTTAGAGATAAAAGGTCAAAAAAGCGTCTTTTTTATTGTGTCCCATCTATAACTTTCTTATACCTGGATGGATTCAAATATTATTTAGCAGAAATATTAACCATAATGGGACAGTGTGTCACGCGCAAGACCCAGGTCCGTACCTCAAAGGTCAAGGTCATACTTAGAGGTGAAAGGTAAAAAAAACGTCTTTTTATCGTGTCCGATCAATATCTTTCTTATTCCTGGATTGATTTTAGAATAGCTTGACAGTAATGTTAATCATCATGAGAGGATGTGTTGTGCGCAAAACCCAGGTTGGTTTCTAAAACCGAGTTATCATGTTCAAAATGATTCTTTGAGCTATGTTCTTTCATTTCCTTGTTCTTTATAGTTTTTTAACATCAACATTTCCTACTCCTCTGATAGCGCTGCCGGGGCGCTAGTCAGTTTCACTGACAGCTCTAGTTATATTGAAGGTACTGCCACCAATAAATGAACAAAGTTTACGGCGTACTGACAGTCAATTGGTCCAGTTTTTATCAAGATTAAGATTCACCTTAAATAGCTTTATACTGTTTATTTCTTTTTAGACTTTCAGATAAAAACTGTTAACATTGGTAACATTGTTTACTTTGGTTGTCTCTTGTTTATAATATTTTTTATACTGTGCTAATAAAAGATGTTAACATTTAATGTCTCTTCCTCCTTCGTCTTATACTCCCTTGTATGTATATTTGTGTCGTCACCTAACAATTACATGTTTACTGGCCACATGACATGAATGTATACTCAGTATGTATGGAAGACCGCCTCCATGGTCCAGTGATTAAGGTCGCTGACTTGTAATCACTGGAGGGTCATGGGTTCGAGCCCCACTACCGGCCATGATCGTTTATGTGAGAACATTTGGTAGTTTGTGTCGGAGGATCGGAGTCTAGTACTGGTACTTTCCAGGAACGATGGTTAGGAAACTACCCGCCTGTATATGACTGAAAGATTGTTGAACGGGCGTAAAACCTAGCAAAACAAACAGTTTGTATGATGTCTTCTACCACATTATTGTCTCTCATAAATCTGTTAGGGACATTTATTTTGTTTTGTTTGTCCATTTCTACTTGCCAAATCGCATCGTCCGTGCTCCACAAGTCCGTTATTCCTCCTGTCTGTCTGTTAACAATGTCTTCTTCCAACTACAATTCAGATACTACCGAGCAAATTTCAATAAAACAGGGTGTAGTTTATATTTTACTTTTGGTCCTTTGAGATCAGCGTGAATATTCTGAGAAATCAGAAATAAATTTTTGGTTTAGACTCATATTCTAGACAGGTTTTTAATTTTTTGGACCCCTATTTGATTTATATCAGTCTTTGTATCGACTGCCTATTCGAAATTTGCAAAATTGCAGTATGTTTCCTCTGGCTTTCTTTGCCGGATCATTACAGGGTCACTGATGAGGCTTTATTAGCCGAAACTACGTAGTATGACCCATCTTCTTTCTTATGAATGTTTTCATTGCTCTTAAAGGAACTCATTTTTGTTTTTCATCACAATGATCCCTTACTATCAAAGTTGTTCAAAAGTGAGAATGTGATCACTGGGTCACATGCCAATGCCTCAGTTACCTTAACATTGAAATATTTCTTCCAATAAATGTCAGGGTAGTGCCACATAGAAAATTGACACCTCGTGGGTTTGTCCATTCCAATGTGTAGATAAACCATATATTGCCTTTGAGTACATTGCATCAAAAGCCTATGTCCCATTAACAAGAACCGTGCAATTTGCTTCCTCACCAGTACTTTCATCTACATCAACTTGTACATCCATGTGGCGGCAATATGGCTACATTTACACCAGGAACAGTACCCTTAAAACCAGGCAAGCCTTTCCTTTTAAAAGGAACCTTTATATATATTGCAGTTATTCTTTCTTTCTGTTTTCTGTGTACAGTGTCCTCTGGTCAAGGACCACCTTTGGGACTGTTCAAAAGTGGTCTTAAAGACCACTTTTGAACAGTCCGAAAGGTGGTCGTGATATGGGTATTTTTACTGTAATTCAATAAAACAGGGTGGTGGATGATACATCCAAATGTAAGTCATCTGTCTACATACGGCCTGCTACGTAAGTGGCAATACATACTATAATATGCCAAAATGCAGCATTCCAATAAGGTTTTATAAGCAGCGATTTCCTGAAACATTCCATTGCTTTGTAAACATGACCTCGTTCTTTATACACCCACCCCAGAAGATTGAGACATGTTTCTCTATGACTGATACCACGTGTACCTAACAATGTTTCCATATTGTCTATATCAGCTGAGGCATGAGTGGCCATGTTAAGTTTGTCATGGTTCAGAAAGAGTAAGAAATGAAGCAGAAACTGAGCATCTACCAAGGCCCAGTCACCACAGAAATCATCAGCTATATACCCGGTAATATTTCTTGGTGGTGTATGAGGATCATCTTGCCGTATCATTTCATAACACAGAGCGGTGGGTGTGACATCCTTCTCACTTGGTAGGAAATATACACAAGGTATAATCATATTTGACATGAGATATTCTGTAGTGACATGTGACAGCGGTGGCAATGCTTCAATAAGACCATTGTCGAGAGGATGTACAACTCTGTCTTCATAGCAGCGACAAAGAGTAAACCTGACTAGACTGCTCAGTGAGAACAAAATATCAAGAGAAGAATAGTAATTACCTAACATATACATTAACGTTGCCTGTTTGATCTTTGCCGAGAAAGAATCAGATTGTGAAGTTAGGCTGTTCCAGTTTTCACTTATCAAGTAAGACCAGATTTGATCTGTTGGTTTTACTTGTTTTACTGCCAAGGTCACAGCACCAGACATGATACTTATTCCTATGTATGGCAACACTGGAGTTATTGCACGCTGTGTTTGCTCTTCTGTATGACCGGGGCTCAGTCCAGGACTCGTTAATTCGAGCATTTTTATCATCAGTGACTCTAGGGATGAATCAGAATCAGCCTTTAATGCTTCAGAAATATAAAACTTTCTCATCAAGAAAACAGCACCAAGCTGATTCAACTGAATTGATAATTGTGTCACCTGTTTGTGCTCATTCAAGCGCTTACTAAAGTACGTTTTTGTTGCTGTTGTAACAGACGGATCACAGTAAATGTGTAAATGGTCACCAATGTCATCAGTGTTAATGCCAGCAAGAAATTTACAATCAGCTGATAATAAAAGCTGCAAGCGCTGATGAAGCTGTTGTCTCACATCTCCATGGACACGTCTGATGAACAAGTTTGATGCTGGTATAAAGTAATTAGGACAGATGCCAGTTTCAGTCCATTGTGACAGAAGAGTTAAAGTAGCGACTACACAACCAAGTAAATTCTCGGGCCTCCAAAATTCAAACTGAGTATTTTCTATAAGATAAAACATACAGGTCTTGATATGATAAGAACTTAATGAATCTGGAACAAAGGGAACTATTAAGTCTTTCTTTATGATCTTTAACAGTACATAACATTTCTGCTGCACTGAATTAAAATTAGTCACAAGCAATCTTTCCTGTTGTGATAAAGACACTCTCCACATAAGGTGTTGATCATCACTGTTAGGGGGTCCGACTGGAACAAACAAACATCCAAATGTTTCACATAAATTTATCATCTCAGTAGTTGGCCAGTGGTAATGTCTTTGTCTGTTCAGCCATTCAGAAGCACATTCTGGCCACTTGCTGCACTTAAATGCTATTACAATATCTACTGGCGTTGCTGATCCTGATGCATCTCTTGACAGTGCTGGTCCTTGTCTACTGTCAGCACCCTGAGTAAGATCATTAGGAGGATTAAATGAACAGACCAGTCTATTATTCTTGTCAGTACAGAATTTAACCCAGTCCTGTATTTTAAGAGGAAGTTGACTAGTTACCTCAGGATGGTTTCCCCACAGAGCATTTCCATTATGTACTACTTGTAACTTACAATATCCTGGAGACGTGGTTTGATCCTGAACCATCAGTAAACAGGTGCCTACAGGATGGTCAGCAGGATCAGTCACTACGTTAAGGTTACTGATAGTTATAACACTATCTATATCAGAGCCCATGCCTAATGTCGACGTTCCTTCCACACTACTCCCAAAAACATTAACACTCATAAATGGCTGTAGATATATAGTATACAATATTTCAGTTCTTGTGCATTTGTCCATTTTCATCCGTCGTATCTCTTCAGACACTCCCAGATCTTCCAGTATCTCATACAACCTCAGTGACAACTCCCTGTGATGTCGTGGATGACCTCTGGGTGTGGGGTCAACGGCTGAAAAAGAAAAGAGTAGAAATAGAAACATAACAACACATCTTTTAAACTTGCATTTGTTACCAGCTTATCTATTCAACACATCAAATCATTACTTTAACATAACTAAGAAAAGAGAAACTCTAACCACCATCCGAGAAAAGGATGAAGCTGTACCTCAGTATTCCCTTAAGTTACTAACTCCTTACATGATAATTCACATGATTTGATTTCACAGTAATATAACAATACTTGAACATACATGTAGCTTCATATCACAAACCGCTACATCCACAAAAATATAAATGAATGGGCTCTTGGACTATGAGAACAACACATGCAAATGAGCCCGTTAATAACTTAAGACCTGCACTTTCTTTCAAAGACCTTATCCCACTTCTGACACCAATGTCACGTGACTTCCGGTGAGTGGGAGGTTGAGCTAGCCCGCGGCTCCGTTCAGCCTCACACACACCCAAAGGCAGCGTGCGTCAAGATAGACGAGGGGTGGTCTAATCGAGAAAGAACAAGGTCCAAGTAACACAAATATTTATTTACAACATCACTTCAATAAAACAGTACACGTCACTTCAATAAAACAGTACACGTCACTTCAATAAAACAGTACACAACACACACTCACGGAAAACAACAGTTACTTATGTCTTACATTTAAGACACAATGCTCTTAGGAGCAATAAGAGAATTCCTTTTCTGTTCCCATTTTTAGGATTTTTAATATACGAGCTGTGTTCATTTTTGGAACCATACACGATTAAGGAGATCTCTGATACACGGGACGCCTTATGCCTCCTTTACACGTCCTTCATGTTGGAGATTCTTCCTTCATATAAGAGATTCGTCTGACTACGTCAAGTATGGATTACCCTCTTGGCTTGACAAAATAGTCGATTAGATGCTACTACGGGCCACAGGCCATTGGTAGATCATAAAGCCTTGTAGATGTCTGAAATTAACGAACATCTCATAATAATCTCTGCTAACCTCAACTTTTCAAATTCTTGCCATGATGTGTGATGCCATGCCCGCGCAAGTGGGGGGGGGGGGGGGGGGGGGGGGGGGGGGTTGTGAAACTTTCAGGATAATTTGACCTTTGACAAATGTGATAAATGAAAGCCACCCCTCAGTTCACGGGAAACCTGCATAACAGATCACTAGGAGTGGGCAAGCGAGCGTTATATCAACGTATATTCGACGTCAACGGTCAGGACGTCAACGTCAATTTGACGTCACGACGTTGCGGCCGAATACACGTGGTGGGACTGATATAACCTCAGTGCCCCAAAGCTTACTACATTTAAGACAAAACTATTACACTTAAGAAACGAGCTTACACAAGTACAAATATAAATACAGAAACATTACACTTTTAAATGATTGGAATTTGTCCCTTAGAACGCCATTGCGCAAACAACCAATGCGTTACCATAAATATAATGTTCTTCTAACAAAACATATGGCTGAAAATGACGGTGCAAAAGTTTGCCATTGTTCCCTACTTCTGCCCAGAATACGGACCGCGCCCACACGTTAGAACAGTATCACTGCGTGAGGCCGTTCTAACGAGTACCCACAACCCGCATGCCAAAGCAGAAACACGAAAAAATGAGTGCACCACCGTTATTTTAACACTGCAGCGACAATGTATCGCTCTGAGTATTCTGATATAAGTACACCGACTCTAAACTAAGCATAAAGGGTACTAACTCATGATGACAACCAGCCATAGATGATGGGACTCCTCGCCTTGCCAACAGACGGCGAGTAAAGGACATTATTTTGTCATTCATAATCGAGTACAGTATGCTCGCCCAGTCTTACAGGCTAGACCGGTGAGCAAAATGTACTCCCCTCAAAATATCTGGAAACTCTGCTTGGAGCCATATGATTGATAAAAAACATATCGCGCGTAGACGCAGGTGGCGTCTGATCAGGGTCTACAGAAAATGCACCCTGGCAGTATTGTATTAAATCTTTCATTGAATCTGAACAGTCTTCCAACGAAAGAAGAGAAAAAACATGTACAATAACATTATTGCGAAAATTCAGTGCTGCGTCTGATCAGAACCTTCAATGCAATGAAGCGCCGATAATGATGGTATGTGTGACCTTAAACTGCGCCTGATCAGAATCTACACAAATTATATTGCAAAAAGATGCGTGCGTGCCCTATGAACAAACGCCGTCTTCCACGGTATCTTTTAATCCTAACGCAGTTATCTCCCCTACTATGAACGGTACATAAATCGCCAAAATTATCTACCCTTACAATAGATGGCGATCCGTGTAAGCAATAGATACAGCGCTTAAGTTCCATTTCTTCTCTGCCCAACACTAAGGTGCCCCCCTATGTGCTGTACAGGGAAAAGAAATGGCAATATCAACACAAGGAGGATACTGACAAGCAAGAATAGCGCTGCATCTAAGAATCAAAGATAATAAATAAAAATCATTTTACTCACTGCTATCGGCCTAGTATGCTCGATACTGCAACATCGGCTCTGGAAATATTGTCCCACACCCGATGTTGAGCGGTCAGTCACTTATATAGGGATGGGTCAGTACTCGTGTACGATCATGCGATGGCCTTGCCACAATAGTTCGCAAAGTCGGGTCGCCTGATCGACACGCCACCTGTATGGAGGACCACATAGGCCAGCCAGCAGAGAATAACAGAGGGTTCAAGAAGGTTAGTTGGTTAGAAAATACGCCCTCTTAACAAGATCTTTCTGATTTGACAGACGTAACTTCCATCAAGAACATATGTTTAGGTGTGTGCAGGTCCGAAACCGTCCGAAAAGAACGAAGAAACCTACGTTTATCAAGGAAAACATAATTGGACAGTTTTCTTGACAAGGTCTAGCTACCGTAGCACAAAAAAGAATTATAAGAATTCGGTTAACTTGTAAACATGTCAGTATTGCTCTCTTGTAAGAGAACAAGTAATTACATGCCTATAAGTTTCGGGTTGAAAATAAGAAACCTTGTCGTGACATTCACCCAAATATGCCTAGCGGCCCTTTTGGGGACATTGACAAACAGTGTAGACCCAGATCAGACGCCGCAGAACGCGGCGTCTGATCTGGGCCTACACTGTTTGCATAAAAAATATAAATTTTCGTAAAACTTACTGCAATCAAAACAAACCTGAAAACCCTGTCATTGGAAATGCACTTCCCCAAACTTAAAAGGTGGACGATTCCATTGTCATATATGGGTTACTTTGCCTTTTTGCAATTTACAATTTAACAACTGAAGTTTGCTGCAATAGCTTTATATTTCAGCAAAGTCATAAAAACTGTTTCCCATTATAAACGACAAAGGTGCAGATCAACTTGACCATCAGCACAGACTGATCAACATCATCATAGTTATCACTTAGTGGATCGGCCCCCACCCATCGAGGCTTGAAGAAATAGATGGACTGCATGATGCTTCCACGCAGAGCTGACACCGACCCGCACACGAGTACTGGTAAACCGCTTAGAGGAGCTAAGCCTGCCCAGGCAAAGCGGTACGTGTCGGACCGTCCATGCTAATAAACACTATTGGTTTAATTAGGCGTCAGGGCTTGAGATGCCATTTCAAAAAGTCCCACAAAATTTGAAGCAACGTATCCAAAATGACCTTTACAGTGTTGAAGGGGACGTTAAACCTCAAATCAAACAAAATCTCTTCGTGGATATTTTGATAACCCTAGTTTCTATATGTCTTGTTTTTTTTTTGTTTTTTTTTTTTTGTTTTACGGACCTTTCAAGATTATTTCACTTATATCGAGCCGGCGAAAACCGAAGTACCCGGAGAAAAAACCCTGACCTTCCGTTGCAGAACTTGGCGTCTCACATGTGACCCGAGCCAAGCTCGAAGCCACAGCGGTAATAGACTTAATGATTAAGAGTCAGCGCTCTTATCCACTAGGCCACGGAGGCCCGTTCAATATCTCTCGCTACTCTGTGTTAGTGAGCAGGCAGGTTGATGGCATACCTGGTCACTGACTCTAAAAAATTATCTTGCTAGTCTGTGTAAGTGAGCTGGCGGATTAATGTCTAACCTGGTATCTAACCCAAAAAACAATTCTCTTGCTAGTTTGTGTAAGTGAGCAGGCAGGATGATATCTTACCTGGTCTCAACCTCTAAAACAATTCTCTTACTAGTCTGTGTAAGTGAGCAGGAAGATTGGTGTCTTAGCCTTACCTGGTCACAAACCCTAAAACAAGTATCATGCTAGTCTGTATAAGTGAGCAGGCAGATTGATATCTTACCTATTTACAAACCCTAAAACAATTCTCTTGCTAGTCTGAGTAAGTGAGCAGGCGGGTTGATGTCTTACCTGGTCACAAACCCTAAAACAATAATATTGCTAGTCTGTGTAAGTGAGCAGGCAGGCTGATGTCTTAACTAGTCACAAACCCTGAAACAATTCTCTTGCTAGTCTGTGTAAGTGAGCTGGCAGGTTGACATCTTACGTGCATGGTCACAAACCCTAAACCTGGCCACAAATACTTAACCAGGTTTGATTTCAACATGCCTCTACAATAATGTTCTGTTATGTTGTATATCTCTTGCTAGTCTGTGTAAGTGAGCAGGTAGATATGTTACCTGGCTACAAACACTAAACCAAGTTTGATTTCATCATGGCTGTACAATAATGTTCTGTTATGTTGTATATCTCTTGCTCTTCATTCTAAAACAGGTACAATTTGAACAATTTGACATGAGACCGGTGAACTCTATTATCATAATTTCACACTCGACTGAATGCATGTATTTATCTTCGCCGTCTCCCGAAGTTGGCGATATTGTTATTCAATACATAAAGGTCGGTTTTGTTTGATTTCAGGTGTAACGTCCCCGTCAACACTGTAAAGGTCATTTTTTAGACGTTGCTTCCAATTTTGATGGACTTTTACCCGCCATTGAGATGAAATGACATCTCATGCCCTGCCACCCAATGAAACCAATAGGTTTTATAAGCATGGACGGTCCGACACTCGCACCGCTTTGCCTGGCCAGGCTTAGATCCTCTAAGCGGTTTACGACTACTCATGTGCGGGTCGGTTTCAGCTCTGCGTGGAAGCATCATGCTGCCCATCTATTTCTTCAAGTCCTGATGGGCGGGGCCGAAAAAAGGTCGGTAAATGGGTCGCAATTCACCAGATGCCGAAAATTCACGAAAAGTTTACGAAAGCCGACATACCGGCCTAGATAGCTCAGTTGGTAGAGTGTCCGCTCCGGGGAACGGGAGGTCACGGGTTCGACCCCGGGCCGCGACATACCAAAGTCGTTAAGAATGGTACTAGCTGCTCCTCGCTTGGCACTCAGATTTACGGGGTAGAGCTAGGACTGGTCGACCCACTGTCAGGATAATGTGACTGGGTGTGGTATCATGTAATGTGTCTGGGACATGTTACTGCAGTGAGGCAGCACTATAAAAGTGAGCATTGAGCTCCCTGTCGCAACCAGACACCGTCGTGATATGACTGAAAAATTGTTGAAAGCGACGTTAAACCCGAATTCACACACACAAACACACACACACACACACACACACACACACACACACACACACACACACACACACACACACACACACACACACTCCTACATGTACTAATAATTATATAATCAACAGCCAGGCAACCCAGGCAATTGTAATCAATACCAGTACATAACTTGTTTTTTGTTTGTTTTTTTTTGGTACATTTGTCATAACAATTTATTTTTGATTGATCTGTCGATTTGAGGTAAACTGAATCTTCATTTTTTGTTTGTGTTTTGGTTTTATGGCCCTTTCAAGATTATTTCACTCATATCGAGCCGATCGTTAATCGGAGGTGGGCGAAAACCGGAGTACCCGGAGAAAAACCACCTGACCTTCCCTTGCAGAACTTGGCGTCTCACATGACTCTTCAATTTAATCAAAACTGTAATCGTATATTGTGGGTACTCGCTAGAACCACCTTAAAGCGTCGGTTATGACTGAAACCTTCAAACATATTTTGTGGATATTAGGATGCGCAGCCACAAGGATGCGGTGTTAAGGAGCCTACCCTCAATATGTAATCTTAGATTGTGGGTACTCGCTAGAACCACCTTAAAGCGTCGGTTCTAACTAAAACCATCAAACGTATTTTGTGGATACTAATATGTACAGCCACAACGAGGCGGTTCTAAGGAGCCTACCCTCAATATGTAATCTTCGATTGTGGATACCCGCTAGAACCACCTGAAAGCGACGGTTCTAACTAAAACCCTCAAACATATTTTGTGGATACTAGTATGCGCAGCCACAAGGATGCGGTTCTAAGGAGCCTACCCTCAATATGTAATCTTAGATTGTAGGTACCCGCTAGAACCACCGTAAAGCGTCGGTTCTAACTAAAACCCTCAAACATATTTTGTGGATACTAGTGTGTGTGTGTGAATTCGGGTTTAACGTCGCTTTCAACAATTTTTCAGTCATATCACGACGGTGTCTGGTTGCGACATGGAGCTCAATGCTCACTTTTATAGTGCTACCTCACTGAAGTATCATGTCCCAGGCACATTACATGATACCACACCTAGTCACATTATCCTGACACTGGGTCGACCAGTCCTAGCTCTACCCCGTAAATCTGAGTGCCAAGCGAGGGGCAGCTAGTACCATTCTTAACGACTTTGGTATGTCGCGGCCCGGGATTGAATCCGTGACCTCTCGTTCCCCGGAGCGGACACTCTACTAACTGAGCTATCGGGGCTAGTGTGGATACTAGTAAGTACAGCCACAACGAGGCGGTCGTAAAGAGCCTATCCTCAATATGTAATCTTAGATTGTGGGTACCCGCTAGAACCACTTTAAAACGTCAGTTCTAACTAAAACCCTCAAATATATTTTGCGGATACTAGTAAGTACAGCCACAACGAGGCGGTTCTAAGGAGTACCCTCAATATGTAATCTTAGATTGTAGGTACCCGCTAGAATCACCTTAAAGCGTCGGTTCTAACTAAAACCCACAAACATTTTTCTGTGGATACTAGTAAGTACAGCCACAACGAGGCGGTTCTAAGGAGCCTACCCCCAATCTTTGTTTTAAAAACCAAGAAAATAATGTATTCCACTCAAAGTCCCCATATCAATGATTATAACAGAGATGCAAAGTTCGATGGGACTTCATTGCAGGGTCTTGTTGAAGACATAACCATTAAACAAACCCGTGTGATATAGTGAATTCTTTCATATCTCCAAAATAGCTAGTTTTCTGAAGAGCATGTTTGATATTTTTCTTGTTTATACTCCAAATATTGCTTGTGGGTGCTCGATAAAACCGCCTCATTGAGGCGGAGGCGGTTCTAATGAGTGCCAACAACCTATGCCTTGAAGCAGAAATAAGCAAACTGATGTTTTTGCCCCTGTTAACCAGGGCTTTCTAAATAGAGGAATGTTCAATTTTACATACAGTACCATATTGTTTTACCGCATTAGCCATGTATTGTAAATTTATTTGTGCTGATTTGTTTGTTTGATTTGAGTCGTCCCCGTAACAACTGTAAAGGTCATTTTGGAGACGTTGCTTCCAATTTTGTGGGACTTTTATCCGACATTGAGATGGAATGACACCTCAAGCCCTGTCGCCCAAATAAACCAATAGGGTTTATAAGCATGGACGGTCCGACACGCACCGCTTTGCCTAGGCAGGCTTAGATCCTCTTAGCGGTTTACCAGTACTCGTTTGCGGGTCTGATTCAGCTCTGCGTGGAATCATCATGCAGCCCATCTATTGTTTCAAGCTCCGACGGACGGGGGTCGTTAACATTTGGCATTTGTTCCAGGCTGAAGACACTCATCTCAGGATACGACAAAAAGTGCGAACATCGCAGATTGCGAGAATTTGATGAAACAGGATTTTTGTTCCAAGAACTTAATATGCTCTTTCTAAGAATAAAATATGTCGTCGCCAGGCCAGCCTTGTGCACAGGAGCTTGAAGTTTTGTCCATAAGTAGTCCAAAAGTTTCAAAATCAAAAGTGAAACTAAGCAGTTAGTGTCACTTTTGATTTTGAACCTTATGAATTACTAATGGACATAACTTCAAACTCCTGTGCCTTGTGTAGCGTGAATGTGAGTGGAGCCATATTATGTCTAAAGAATGTAAATGTACTCACGTCGAGAAAAAGCCATTCTTGGAAGTTTTAAAATTTAGGACACAGCCACAATTTAAACGGCAGATCAAACAAACACACGGCAAAAAGGTAATACCTGTAAATTCTGACATATAAGGTCAGGTTTCGTGTAGCAATCTTAATATAAACATGACGTCATTATCGGACTTAATAAAATACATAGAAATAAAAAGTCACGTCATGAGAAAACAATTTGCGTACACCAATCATGTAGATCAGCCTGTGGTTTTGAACAGTCTGACAGCATCTGAGTGTTAGTTCCATATATAATGACCCCCGCCCATCGGGACTTGGAGAAATAGATGGGCTGCATGATGGTTCCACGCAGAGCTGAAACCGACCGCACACGAGTACCGGTAAACCGCTAGAGGATCTAAGCCTGTCCAGGCAAAGCGGTGTCAGATAACCTTGTTGTTGTTTGTGTTGAAATGATGATGACGTGATGCTGATGATGATGATGATGATGATGATGATGATGATGATGATGATGATGGACTGTTTGGTAACATCAATTCACCTTATTTGCATTATCTGCTGGTTCCTAGTCTGAAGGTTATCAGTGTTGGAAAAACAGGTAACCACACCCCCTGACCTTTTAAGGTCAGGGGGGTCTGGTTACCTGTTTTTCCAATATTGACACTGTGCAAGCTGGGAGCCAGCAAATAATGCAAATATGGTGAATAAAGTTTCTCATTTAGTAATGGGCTGTTGCATTTAGGAGTCGGCAACCATGCAGTCACGTATTGTTTCACTACGTCATTTAACAAAATACGAAAAGTAGAAGCACTCAGAAATATCTTCACCAACTCGAGACCAAGATAGGTTGTCACGGCCCCCGCCCATCGGTGCTTGAAGAAATAGATGGCTGCTACTGATGGTTGATTTCCAGTTACTGAGCTTCCAGTGGACACACAGCGTTACTGAGCTTCCAGTGGGCATACAGCGTTACTGAGCTTCCAGTGGGTACACAGCGTTACTGAGCTTCGAGTGGGCATACAGCGTTACTGAGCTTCCAGTGGACACACAGCGTTACTGAGCTTCCAGTGGGCACACAGCGTTACTGAGCTTCCAGTGGGCACACAGCGTTACTGAGCTTCCAGTGGGTACACAGCGTTACTGAGCTTCCAGTGGGTACACAGCGTTACTGAGCTTCCAGTGGGCACACAGCGTTACTGAGCTTCCAGTGGGCACACAGCGTTACTGAGCTTCCAGTGGGCACACAGCATGCTTTCAACGTCGCATCAACGTCGTCGCAAAGTCATGACGTTTCATAGACGTTGTTGCGACGTTACTTAGACGGCACGTACCCGCTGGGAGGTATTATCAAAGAAAGTAAATTCTAGTTGAATAGTTTGTTTTCTTGTGAAACACGCGTCTACATTTGAAGGGAAGAATTGACTTGTTAATCAGTCATCTAAAAGTTACTATGAAATAAAAGCACTGCCACTTGAGCAAACACACTCATTTACACCCCGTAGGTAGTTAATAGAAGTGTAGGACTATTGCATCCTCGCTCCTATCACTGTCGTCTAAATGATTATGACAAAGTTACAAGGAAGGACAGACAGGATGTCAGAATGACAAAGACTATGTTGTGCAGGCAGCTGGACAGATCACCGTCCTGTTGTTAGCAAACTCGACCTGCGCATTCAGCCTCCATGGCGACCGTAAGGCAAGAAAGTGCCCAAGAAACCGGAAACAATACAGCAAAAGGTAAGCCTTCATCCATGACATATGCAGCAGACTAGACGCAATGGAATTCAGTTTAGATGATCCAAAAGAGAACCGGACAGTCTTCAGAGCAAGGCTCTGGGATCAGATTCAATATCTGAGATCTACAAAGCAGGAGGCACTCCAGTTGCAAAGAGGATGGCAGATGAGTTACTGTGGAGAAAAGAAGCCATCCCTCAAGAATTCAAGGATGCTTTAATTATCAACCAATTCAAACGGAATCGGAACAATCATGTCTGCGACAATCATCGTGGCATCTCTTTACTGTCAATTGCTGGGAAGGTCCTCGCAAGAGTCCTGCTTAAGCGACTGAATGAACATCTTGATCATTCAGGACTTCTAACTGTTGGTTTTCCTTTGCTCCAGCATTTCAGTGGTTTCTTGCTGTCGAGTCCTCACCGTTGTCTCACCACTGTGATTCTTTGATTTCTGTGTTCACGGAGATGTTGCACTGATGAGTTAGGAGGCCTTCATGCGGACTGAACAAATTATTTGTCTAAATCGCGACGGAAGTAAGGGCGAGGATTGTGGCCACGTAAAATCGATTTAAGCCCCCCAGTGGAAATCTTCCACTGACCATTCCAAGGCGGCTCTTCTGTGGCGATTTATTTATGTTGTTGGTTGTTACTTACTGTGTGTATCACTTGTGTCTTTTAATTTTGGATGGCCATATGGCCATTTTGTGGGAAAGTGACTGTCCATATAGCCTTCCTTTGTTTAGGTTTCAATTATGGTCTGTCTGGTCGCTTAATGTTTGTATTTCTTTCCCTTTGGTGTCTTTTATGGATGGAGTAAGTTAATTGTATCAATTCCTGATCTTTGTTTTACTTCTACTTTCTACCAGTATCTCTTTCAAGGTTATCCCTTCTACTGTCTCTTCTATCCATTTCCCTGTTATCCCTTCTACTGTCTTTTCTATCTCTTTCCCGGTTATCCCTTCTACTGTCTCTTCTATCACTTTCCCGGTTATCCCTTCTACTGTGTCTTCTATCTCTTTCCCGGTTATCCTTTCTACTGTCTCTTCTATCCCTTTCCCGGTTATCCCCTCTACTGTCTCTTCTAACTCTTTCCCGGTTATTCCTTCTACTGTCTCTTCTATCTCTTTCCGGTTATCCTTTCTACTGTCTCGTCTATCTCTTTCCTGGTTATCCCTTCTACTGTCTCTTCTATCTCTTTCCTGGTTATCCCTTCTACTGTCACTTCTATCTCTTTCCTGGTTATCCCTTCTACTGTCTCTTCTATCTCTTTCCTCGTTTCTGTAGACGAAACAGGATGACCATTAAGAAGCATAAACATGAAACAACTAGACTCTAATGGAAACAACGTTGTATCAACATCAATACTGGCGTCTGTCACTACAAACTTCAATATTTCCCAGCGAGCACACAACGTGTATGTAACTTTGTATCAACGTCGATACTGGCGTCTGTAACTACAAACTGCAATAATTCTCAGCGAGCACACAACGTGAAAGCGACGTTGTATCAACGTTGATACTGGCGTCTATCACTACCAACTGCAATAATTCCCAGCGGGTACACATCGTGTATGTATCGTCGTATCAACGTCGATACTGGCGTCCGTCATTGCAAACTGCAATAATTCCCAGCGACGACATAACGTGTACGCGACGTTGTATCAACGTCGATACTGGCGTCTATCACTACAAACTGCAATCATTTCCAGCGGTCACACAACGTGTATGTAACGCTATATCAACGTTGATACTGACGTCTGTCACGAAAAAATTCTAAATTTCTAGCGACCACACAACGTGTAAGCGACGTTGTATCAAGGTCGATACTGACGTCTGTCACTACAAACTGCAATAATTCCCAGCGAGCACACAATGTGTATGTAATGTTGTATCAACGTCGATACTGGCTTCTATCCCTATAAACTGCAATAATTCCCAGCGACTATTCAACGTGTAAGTGAAGGTGTATCAACGTCGATGCTGGCGTTTGTCACTGCAAACTGCAAAAATTCCCAGCGGGCACACAACGTGTATGCGACATTGTATCAACGTCGATACTGACGTCTGCCACTACAAACACTGCAAAATTTCCCAGCGACCACACAACGTATATGTAACGTTGTATCAACACTGGCGTCTGTCACTACAAACTGCAATAATTCCCAGCGAGCACACAACGTGTAAGCGACGTTGTATCAACGTTGATACTGGCGTCTATCACTACAAACTGCAATAATTCCTAGCGACCACACAACGTGTATGTAACGTTGTATCAACGTCGATACTGGCATCTGTCATTACAAACATCAATAATTCACAGCGACCACACAACGTGTAAGCGACGTTGTATCAACGTTGATACTGGCATCTATCACTACAAACTGCAATAATTCCTAGCGGGCACACAACGTGTATGCGACGTTGTATCAACGTCGATACTAGCGTCTCTCACTACAAACTGCAATAATTCCCAGCGAGCACACAAAGTGTATGCGACGCTGATCAACGTTGATACTGGCGTCTATCACTACTAACTGCAATAATTCCTAGCGGGCACACAACGTGTATGCGACGTTGTATCAACGTTGATACTGGCGTGTATCACTACAAACTGCAATGATTTCCAGCGAGCACACAACGTGTAAGCGACGTTGTATCAACGTTGATACTGGCGTCTTTCACTACAAACTACAATAATTCCTAGCGGGCACACAACGTGTATGCGACGTTGTATCAACGTTGATACTGGCGTCTATCACTACGAAATGCAATGATTTCCAGCGAGCACACTACGTGTAAGCGACGTTGTATCAACGTTGATACTGACGTCTGTCACGACAAACTACAAAAATTCCTAGCGACCACACAACGTGTAAGCGACGTTGTATCAAGGTCGATACTGACGTCTGTCACTACAAACTGCAATAATTCCCAGCGAGCACACAATGTGTATGTAATGTTGTATCAACGTTGATACTGGCGTCTATCCCTATAAACTGCAATAATTCCCAGCGACTATTCAATGTGTAAGTGAAGTTGTATCAACGTCGATGCTGGCGTCTGTCACTGCAAACTGCAAAAATTCCCAGCGGGCACACAACGTGTATGCGGCATTGTATCAACGTTGATACTGACGTTTGTCACTACAAACTGCAAAATTTCCCAGCAACCACACAACGTATATGTAACGTTGTATCAACACCGATACTGGCGTCTGTCGCTACAAACTGCAATAATTCCCAGCGAGCACACAACGTGTAAGCGACATTGTATCAACGTTGATACTGGCATCTATCACTACAAACTGCAATAATTCCTAGCGAGCACACGTGTATGTAACGTTGTATCAACGTCGATACTGGCGTCTGTCATTACAAACATCAATAATTCACAGCGACCACAAGACGTGTAAGCGACGTTGTATCAACGTTGATACTGGCGTCTATCACTACAAACTGCAATAATTCCTAGCGGGCACACAACGTGTATGTAACGTTGTATCAACGTTGATATGGGCGTCTATCACTACAAACTGCAATGATTTCCAGCGAGCACACAACGTGTATGTAACGTTGTATCAACGTTGATACTGGCGTCTATCATTACAAACTGCAATAATTCCCAGCGAGCACACAACGTGTAAGCGACGTTGTATCAACGTCGATACTGGGTCTGTCATTACAAACGTCAATAATTCCCAGCGGGCATACAATGTGTAAGCGACGTTGTATCAACGTCGATACTGGGTCTGTCACTACAAACTGCAATATATCCCAGTGGGCACACATGTAAGCGACGTTGTATCAACGTCGATACTGGCGTCTGTCACTACAATCTGCAGTAATTCCCAGCGGGCACACAACTATTGTATGCAACGTTGTAACAACGTCGATACTAGCGTCTCTCACTACAAACTGCAATAATTTCCAGCGACGTTGTATCAACGTTGATACTGGCGTCTCTCACTACAAACTGCAATAATTCCTAGCGGGCACACAACGTGTATGCGACGTTGTATCAACGTTGATACTGGCGTCTATCACTACAAACTGCAATGATTTCCAGCGAGCACACAACGTGTAAGCGACGTTGTATCAACGTTGATACTGGCGTCTTTCACTACAAACTGCAATAATTCCTAGCGGGCACACAACGTGTATGCGACGTTGTATCAACGTTGATACTGGCGTTTATCACTTCAAACTGCAATGATTTCCAGCGAGTACACAACGTGTAAGCGACGTTGTATCAACGTTGATACTGGCGTCTATCACTACAAACTGCAATGATTTTAGCGAGCACACAACGTGTAAGCGACGTTGTATCAACGTTGATACTGGCGTCTATCATTACAAACTTCAATAATTCCCAGCGAGCACACAACGTGTAAGCGACGTTGTATCAACGTCGATACTGGGTCTGTCATTACAAACGTCAATAATTCCCAGCGGGCATACAATGTGTAAGCGGCGTTGTATCAACGTCGATACTGGGTCTGTCACTACAAACTGCAATAATTCCCAGAGGGCACACAACATGTAAGCGACGTTGTATCTACGTCGATACTGGCGTCTGTCACTACAATTTGTAGTAATTCCCAGCGGGCACACAACTATTGTATGCAACTTTGTATCAACGTCGATACTAACGTCTCTCACTACAAACTGCAATAATTCCCAGCGAGCACACAAAGTGTGTGCGACGTTGTATCAGCGTCGATGCAACGTCATGACGTCTATGACTACGGCAACACGGGCTCGATGTTGGCGTGCGTTGTCGTCTTGGAAATCGAAGTTCCAACCAATGCGACGGGCGAATAGGACAACCACTGGGCGTAAAATTTGGTCTACGTAACGCTGGCCAGTCAAGTTACCTTGAACGATCATTGTAACTTGACTGGTCAGCGTTACGTAGACCAAATTCCAAGACGACAACGCACGCCCACATCGAGCCCGTGTTGCCGTCGAATTTCTGAGACAACAGGGTGTAAGGACACTGCCGTGGCCAGCCAAATCCCACGATATGTCGCCGATTGAGCACATTTGGGATGTCTTGGGTCGCCGCTTGCACAACCGTTGAGACCGTAGCATTGTAACAATCTGCAACAGCTTGGCTGTATGGCGACGGATACCAAGGGAGATAATCCGTCGCACATCACTAACATGCCAAGAAGGTGTCGTAGATGCATCAATGCTCGTAGTGCATGGACCAGACACTGATCCCCTTTGCATATAAACCTTCCTTGTGACATTGAAGTTTCGCTTCTTTCTATTTGAATTTGGGGTTCACTTATTTTTGTTCCTAGTATATATTAATGTGGGAAAAAAGGTAAGTTTCTGTGAAATCCTAAATTAAGAATATTAATATTAAGTGTTCACAGTACCTTTTTTTTTTTGTATTCCCCGTCAACACTGTACAGGTCATTTTGGAGACGTTGCTTCCAATTTTGTGGAACTTTTTTTTTTTTTTTTTTTTTTGGTTTGGGTTTTACGGCCCTTTCAAGATTATTTCACTCACATCGAGACGATCGTTAATTAGAGGTGGGCGAAAACCGGAGTACCCGGAGAAAAACCACCTGACCTTCCGTTGCAGAACTTGGCGTCTCACACGTGGCCCGAGCGAGGCTCGAACCTACGGCGATGAGAGACCTAATGACTAAGAGTCAGCGCTCTTATCCACTAGGCCACGGAGGCCCGTTTGTGGAAGTTTTACCCGACATAAGGTAAAATGACATCTCAAGCCCTGACGCCCAATGAAACCAACAATAGGGTTTATAAGCATGGACGGACCGACTCGCAACACTTTGCCTTGGCAGGCTTAGCGGTTTACAAGTAGGCTACTCATGAGTGGCTAGTTTACAAGTAGGCTACTCATGAGTGGTCAGTTTACAAGTAGGCTACTCATGAGTGGTCAGTTTACAAGTAGGCTACTCATGAGTGGTCAGTTTACAAGTAGGCTACTCATGAGTGGTTAGTTTACTAGTAGACTACTCATGAGTGGTCAGTTTACAGGTAGCCTACTCATGAGTGGTCAGTTCACAAGTAGGCTACTCATGAGTGGTCAGTTTACAGGTAGGCTACTCATGAGTGGTCAGTTTACAAGTAGGCTACTCATGAGTGGTCAGTTTACAGGTAGGCTACTCATGAGTGGTCAGTTTACAAGTAGGCTACTCATGAGTGGTTAGTTTACAAGTAGGCTACTCATGAGTGGTCAGTTTACAGGTAACCTACTCATGAGTGGTCAGTTTCAGCTCTGCATGGAAGGAAACACCATGCAGCCAAATCTATTTCTTCAAGCCCCGATGGGCGGTGACGATCACTGCCCCTGAGCCTGGCTGAAACTGTTCACCTAAACACACACACACACACACAAACACACACACACACACACACACACACACACACACACACACACACACACACACACACACACACACACACACACACACACACACACACACACACACAAAACACTCTTCGCGTTCCATCACCACAAGACTAACAACACTCTACAAATAGGGACTATTTCTAAAGGGAAGAATTTGCTCATTCTTTTCTTTAAGACCCTTTGGTCAGTTACAGTGCTCGTCTTATATACAGGAAAGTTTCATTCTTTTCTTTAAGATGGAGGGAGAACCGTGGGTATATACAGTGCTCGTCTTATATACAGGAAAGTTTCATTCTTTTCTTTAAGATGGAGGGAGAGCCGTGGGTCAGTTACAGTGCTCGACTTATATACAGGAAAGTTTCCTTCTTTTCTTTAAGATGGAGGGAGAGCCTTGGGTCAGTTAGAGTGGTCGTCTTATATACAGGAAAGTTTCATTCTTTTCTTTAAGATGGAGGGAGAGCCGTGGGTCAGTTACAGTGCTCGACTTATATACAGGAAAGTTCCATTCTTTTCTTTAAGATGGAGGGAGAGCCATGGGTCAGTTACAGTGCTCGACTTATATACAGGAAAGTTTCATTCTTTTCTTTAAGATGGAGGGAGAGCCGTGAGTCAGTTACAGCGGTCGTCTGATATACAGGAAAGTTTCATTCTTTTCTTTAAGATGGAGGGAGAGCCGTGGGTCAGTTACAGTGCTCGCTTTATATACAGGAAAGTTTCATTCTTTTCTTTAAGAGGAGGGAGAGCCGTGGGTCAGTTACAGTGATCGTCTTATATACAGGAAAGTTTCATTCTTTTCTTTAAGATGGAGGGAGAGCCGTGAGTATAAACAGTGCTCGACTTATATACAGGAAAGTTTCCTTCTTTTCTTTAAGATGGAGGGAGAGCCGTGGGTCAGTTACAGTGATGTCTTATATACAGGAAAGTTTCATTCTTTTCTTTAAGATGGAGGGAGAGCCGTGGGTCAGTTACAGTGGTCGTCTTATATACAGGAAAGTTTCATTCTTTTCTTTAAGATGGAGTGAGAGCCGTGGGTCAGTTACAGTGCCCGTCTTATATACAGGAAAGTTTCATTCTTTTCTTTAAGATGGAGGGAGAGCCGTGGGTCAGTTACAGTGCTCGTCTTATATACAGGAAAGTTTAATTCTTTTCTTTAAGATGGAGGGAGAGCCGTGGGTCAGTTACAGTGCTCGACTTATATACAGGAAAGTTTCATTCTTTTCTTTAAGATGAACGGAGAGCCGTGGGTCAGTTACAGTGGTCGTCTTATATACAGGAAAGTTTCATTCTTTTCTTTAAGATGGAGGGAGAGCCGTGGGTCAGTTACAGTGCTCGACTTATATACAGGAAAGTTTCATTCTTTTCTTTAAGATGAACGGAGAGCCGTGGGTCAGTTACAGTGGTCGTCTTATATACAGGAAAGTTTCATTCTTTTCTTTAAGATGGCGGGAGAGCCGTGGGTAAGTTACAGTGCTCGTCTTATATACAGGAAAGTTTCAATTTTTTCTTTAAGATGGCGGGAGAGCCGTGGGTCAGTTACAGTGCTCGCTTTATATACAGGAAAGTTTCATTCTTTTCTTTAAGAGGAGGGAGAGCCGTGGGTAAGTTACAGTGATCGTCTTATATACAGGAAAGTTTCATTCTTTTCTTTAAGATGGAGGGAGAGCCGTGAGTATAAACAGTGCTCGACTTATATACAGGAAAGTTTCTTTCTTTTCTTTAAGATGGAGGGAGAGCCGTGGGTCAGTTACAGTGATGTCTTATATACAGGAAAGTTTCATTCTTTTCTTTAAGATGGAGGGAGAGCCGTGGGTCAGTTACAGTGATGTCTTATATACAGGAAAGTTTCATTCTTTTCTTTAAGATGGAGGAAGAGCCATGGGTCAGTTACAGCGGTCGACTTATATACAGGAAAGTTTCATTCTTTTCTTTAAGATGAACGGAGAGCCGTGGGTCAGTTACAGTGCTCGTCTTATATACAGGAAAGTTTCATTCTTTTCTTTAAGATGGAGGGAGAGCCGTGGGTATATACAGTGCTCGACTTATATACAGGAAAGTTTCATTCTTTTCTTTAAGATGGAGGGAGAGCCGTGGGTCAGTTACAGTGGTCGTCTTATATACAGGAAAGTTTCATTATTTTCTTTAAGATTGAGGGTGAGCCGTGGGTCAGTTACAGCGGTCGTCTGATATACAGGAAAGTTTAATTCTTTTCTTTCAGATGGAGGGAGAGCCGAGGGTCAGTTACAGTGCTCGACTTATATACAGGAAAGTTTCATTCTTTTCTTTAAGATGGAGGGAGAGCCGTGGGTCAGTTACAGTGCTCGACTTATATACAGGAAAGTTTCATTCTTTTCTTTAAGATGGAGGGAGAGCCGTGGGTCAGTTATAGTGCTCGTCTTATATACAGGAAAGTTTGGAAAGTTATCTCATCAGCATCAGTCAGTTACAGTGATGTCTTATATACAGGAAAGTTTCATTCTTTTCGTTAAGATGGAGGGAGAGCCGTGGGTCAGTACCAGTGGTCGTCTTATATACAGGAAAGTTTAATTCTTTTCTTTAAGATGGAGGGTGAGCCGTGGGTCAGTTACAGTGCTCGTCTTACATACATGAAAGTTCCATCACCACAAGACTAACAACCCTCTACTAATAGGGTCTTTAAGATGGAGGGAGAGCCGTGGGTCAGCTACAGTGCTCGATTTATATACAGGCAAGTTTGGACAATAATCTCAAGACTGAAAACCCTCTACAAATAGGGAAGAATGTGCTAATTATTTTATTTAAGATGGAGGGAGAGCCGTGGGTCAGTTATAGTGCTCGTCTTATATACAGGAAAGTTTCATTCTTTTCTTTAAGATTGAGGGAGAGCCG
Organism: Lucinisca nassula; assembly: GCA_963580285.1. NCBI lineage: Eukaryota > Metazoa > Mollusca > Bivalvia > Lucinida > Lucinidae > Lucinisca > Lucinisca nassula. The sequence continues at coordinate 1,483,742 of OY757020.1, read as the reverse complement.
TGGGTCAGTACCAGTGGTCGTCTTATATACAGGAAAGTTTCATTCTTTTCTTTAAGATGGAGGGAGAGCCGTGGGTCAGTTACAGTGGTCGTCTTATACACAGGAAAGTTTCATTCTTTTCTTTAAGATGGAGGGAGAGCCGTGGGTCATTTACAGTGGTCGTCTTATACACAGGAAAGTTTCATTCTTTTCTTTAAGATGGAGGGAGAGCCGTGGGTCAGTTACAGTGCTCGTCTTATATACAGGAAAGTTTCATTCTTTTCTTTAAGATGGAGGGAGAGCCGTGGGTCAGTAACAGTGCTCCTCTTATATACAGGAAAGTTTATTTCTTTTCTTTAAGATGGAGGGAGAGCCGTGGGTCAGTTACAGTGCTCGTCTTATATACAGGAAAGTTTATTTCTTTTCTTTCAGATGGAGGGAGAGCCGTGGGCCAGTTACAGTGCTCGACTTATATACAGGAAAGTTTAATTCTTTTCTTTAAGATGGAGGGAGAGCCCTGGGTCAGTTACAGTGCTCGACTTATATACAGGAAAGTTTCATTCTTTTCTTTAAGATGGAGGGAGAGCCGTGGGTCAGTTACAGCGGTCGTCTGATATACAGGAAAGTTTCATTCTTTTCTTTAAGATGGAGGGAGAGCCGTGGGTCAGTTACAGTGCTCGTCTTATATACAGGAAAGTTTAATTCTTTTCTTTAAGATGGAGGGAGAGCCCTGGGTCAGTTACAGTGCACGACTTATATACAGGAAAGTTTCATTCTTTTCTTTAAGATGGAGGGAGAGCCGTGGGTCAGTTACAGCGGTCGTCTGATATACAGGAAAGTTTCATTCTTTTCTTTAAGATGGAGGGAGAGCCGTGGGTCAGTTACAGTGCTCGACTTATATACAGGAAAGTTCCACCACCCAAGACTAACAACCCTCTACAAATAGGATCTTTAAGATGGAGGGTGAGCCGTGGGTCAGTTACAGTGCTCGCCTTATATACAGGAAAGTTCCACCACCCAAGACTAACAACCCTCTACAAATAGGGTCTTTAAGATGGAGGGTGAGCCGTGGGTCAGTTACAGTGCTCGACTTATATACAGGAAAGTTCCACCACCCAAGACTAAAAACACTATACAAATAGGGTCTTTAAGATGGAGGGTGAGCCTCGGGTCAGTTACAGTGCTCGCCTTATAGACAGGAAAGTTCCACCACCCAAGACTAACAACCCTCTACAAATAGGGTCTTTAAGATGGAGGGAGAGCCGTGGGTCAGTTACAGTGCTCGACTTATATACAGGAAAGTTTCAATCTTTTCTTTAAGATGGAAGGAGAGCCGTGGGTATATACAGTGCTCGACTTATATACAGGAAAGTTTCTTTTCTTTAAGATGGAGGGAGAGCCCTGGGTCAGGTGCAGTGCTCGACTTATATACAGGAAAGTTTCATTCTTTTCTTTAAGATGGAGGGAGAGCCGTGGGTCAGTTACAGTGCTCGACTTATATACAGGAAAGTTTCTTTTCTTTAAGATGGAGGGAGAGCCCTGGGTCAGTTGCAGTGCTCGACTTATATAAAGGAAAGTTTCATTCTTTTCTTTAAGATGGAGGGAGAGCCGTGGATATATACAGTGCTCGTCTTATATACAGGAAAGTTTCTTTTCTTTAAGATGGAGGGAGAGCCGTGGGTCAGTTAGAGTGCTCGTCTTATATACAGGAAAGTTTCATTCTTTCTTAAAGATGGAGGGAGAGCCGTGGGTATATACAGTGCTCGACTTATATACAGGAAAGTTTAATTCTTTTCTTTAAGATGGAGGGAGAGCCGTGGGTATATACAGTGCTCGACTTATATACAGGAAAGTTTAATTCTTTTCTTTAAGATGGAGGGAGAGCCGTGGGTCAGTTACAGTGCTCGTCTTATATACAGGAAAGTTTCATTCTTTCTTAAAGATGGAGGGAGAGCCGTGGGTATATACAGTGCTCGTCTTATATACAGGAAAGTTTCATTCTTTTCTTAAAGATGGAGGAAGAGCCGTGGGTATATACAGTGCTCGACTTATATACAGGAAAGTTTAATTCTTTTCTTTAAGATGGAGGGAGAGCCGTGGGTCAGTTACAGTGCTCGTCTTATATACAGGAAAGTTTAATTCTTTTCTTTAAGATGGAGGGAGAGCCGTGGGTATATACAGTGCTCGACTTATATACAGGAAAGTTTAATTCTTTTCTTTAAGATGGAGGGTGAGCCGTGGGTCAGTTACAGTGCTCGTCTTATATACAGGAAAGTTTCATTCTTTTCTTTAAGATGGAGGGAGAGCCGTGGGTCAGTTACAGTGGTCGTCTTATACACAGGAAAGTTTCATTCTTTTCTTTAAGATGGAGGGAGGGCCCTGGGTCAGTTACAGTGCTCGACTTATATACAGGAAAGTTTCATTCTTTTCTTTAAGATGGAGGGAGAGCCGTGGGTCAGTTACAGCGGTCGTCTGATATACAGGAAAGTTTCATTCTTTTCTTTAAGATGGAGGGAAAGCCGTGGGTCAGTTACAGTGCTCGTCTTATATACAGGAAAGTTTAATTCTTTTCTTTAAGATGGAGGGAGAGCCCTGGGTCAGTTACAGTGCTCGACTTATATACAGGAAAGTTTCATTCTTTTCTTTAAGATGGAGGGAGAGCCGTGGGTCAGTTACAGCGGTCGTCTGATATACAGGAAAGTTTCATTCTTTTCTTTAAGATGGAGGGAGAGCCGTGGGTCAGTTACAGTGCTCGACTTATATACAGGAAAGTTCCACCACCCAAGACTAACAACCCTCTACAAATAGGATCTTTAAGATGGAGGGTGAGCCGTGGGTCAGTTACAGTGCTCGCCTTATATACAGGAAAGTTCCACCACCCAAGACTAACAACCCTCTACAAATAGGGTCTTTAAGATGGAGGGTGGGCCGTGGGTCAGTTACAGTGCTCGACTTATATACAGGAAAGTTCCACCACCCAAGACTAACAACCCTCTACAAATAGGGTCTTTAAGATGGAGGGTGAGCCTCGGGTCAGTTACAGTGCTCGCCTTATATACAGGAAAGTTCCACCACCCAAGACTAACAACCCTCTACAAATAGGGTCTTTAAGATGGAGGGAGAGCCGTGGGTCAGTTACAGTGCTCGACTTATATACAGGAAAGTTTCAATCTTTTCTTTAAGATGGAAGGAGAGCCGTGGGTATATACAGTGCTCGACTTATATACAGGAAAGTTTTTTTTCTTTAAGATGGAGGGAGAGCCCTGGGTCAGGTGCAGTGCTCGACTTATATACAGGAAAGTTTCATTCTTTTCTTTAAGATGGAGGGAGAGCCGTGGGTCAGTTACAGTGCTCGTCTTATATACAGGAAAGTTTCATTCTTTTCTTTAAGATGGAGGGAGAGCCGTGGGTATATACAGTGCTCGACTTATATACAGGAAAGTTTCTTTTCTTTAAGATGGAGGGAGAGCCCTGGGTCAGTTGCAGTGCTCGACTTATATAAAGGAAAGTTTCATTCTTTTCTTTAAGATGGAGGGAGAGCCGTGGATATATACAGTGCTCGTCTTATATACAGGAAAGTTTCTTTTCTTTAAGATGGAGGGAGAGCCGTGGGTCAGTTAGAGTGCTCGTCTTATATACAGGAAAGTTTCATTCTTTCTTAAAGATGGAGGGAGAGCCGTGGGTATATACAGTGCTCGACTTATATACAGGAAAGTTTAATTATTTTCTTTATGATGGAGGGAGAGCCGTGGGTATATACAGTGCTCGACTTATATACAGGAAAGTTTAATTCTTTTCTTTAAGATGGAGGGAGAGCCGTGGGTCAGTTACAGTGCTCGTCTTATATACAGGAAAGTTTCATTCTTTCTTAAAGATGGAGGGAGAGCCGTGGGTATATACAGTGCTCGTCTTATATACAGGAAAGTTTCATTCTTTTCTTAAAGATGGAGGAAGAGCCGTGGGTATATACAGTGCTCGACTTATATACAGGAAAGTTTAATTCTTTTCTTTAAGATGGAGGGAGAGCCGTGGGTCAGTTACAGTGCTCGTCTTATATACAGGAAAGTTTAATTCTTTTCTTTAAGATGGAGGGAGAGCCGTGGGTATATACAGTGCTCGACTTATATACAGGAAAGTTTAATTCTTTTCTTTAAGATGGAGGGTGAGCCGTGGGTCAGTTACAGTGCTCGTCTTATATACAGGAAAGTTTCATTCTTTTCTTTAAGATGGAGGGAGAGCCGTGGGTCAGTTACAGTGGTCGTCTTATACACAGGAAAGTTTCATTCTTTTCTTTAAGATGGCGGGAGAGCCGTGGGTCAGTTACAGTGCTCGACTTATATACAGGAAAGTTTCATTATTTTGTTTAAGATGGAGGGAGAGCCGTGGGTCAGTTACAGTGGTCGTCTTATATACACGAAAGTTTCATTCTTTTCTTTAAGACGGAGGGAGAGCCGTGGGTCAGTTACAGTGCTCGTCTTATATACAGGAAAGTTTCATTCTTTTCTTTAAGATGGAGGGAGAGCCGTGGGTCAGTTACAGTGCTCGTCTTATATACAGGAAAGTTTCATTCTTTTCTTTGAGATGGAGGGAGATCCCTGGGTCAGTTATAGTGCTCATCTTATATACAGGAAAGTTTCATTCTTTTCTTTAAGATGGAGGGAGAGCCGTGGGTCAGTTACAGTGGTCGTCTTATATACAGGAAAGTTTCTTTTCTTTAAGATGGAGGGAGAGCCGTGGGTATATACAGTGCTCGACTTATGTACAGGAAAGTTTCATTCTTTTCTTTAAGATGGAGGGAGAGCCGTGGATCAGTTACAGTGCTCGTCTTATATACAGGAAAGTTTCATTCTTTTCTTTAAGATGGAGGGAGAGCCGTGGGTCAGTTACAGTGCTCGTCTTATATACAGGAAAGTTTCATTCTTTTCTTTAAGATGGAGGGAGAGCCGTGGGTCAGTTACAGTGGTCGTCTTATATACAGGAAAGTTTCATTCTTTCTTTAAGATGGAGGGAGAGCCGTGGGTCAGTTACAGTGGTCGTCTTATATACAGGAAAGTTTCATTCTTTTCTTTAAGATGGCGGGAGAGCCGTGGGTCAGTTACAGTGCTCGTCTGATATACAAGAACGTTTCACTCTTTTCTTTAAGATGGAGGGAGAGCCGTGGGTCAGTTACAGTGCTCGTCTTATATACAGGAAAGTTTCATTATTTCCTTTAAGATGGAGGGAGAGCCGTGGGTCAGTTACAGTGGTCGTCTTATATACAGGAAAGTTTCATTCTTTTCTGTATGATGGAGGGAGAGCCGTGGGTCAGTTACAGTGGTCGTCTTATATACAGGAAAGTTTCATTCTTTCTTATAGATGGAGGGAGAGCCGTGGGTATATACAGTGCTCGACTTATATACAGGAAAGTTTCATTCTTTTCTTTAAGATGGAGGGAGAGCCGTGGGTCAGTTACAGCGGTCGTCTGATATACAGGAAAGTTTCATTCTTTTCTTTAAGATGGAGGGAGAGCCGTGGGTCAGTTACAGTGCTCGACATATACAGGAAAGTTTCATTCTTTTCTTTAAGATGGAGGGAGAGCCGTGGGTCAGTTACAGTGCTCGACTTATATACAGGAAAGTTTCATTCTTTTCTTTAAGATTGAGGGAGAGCCGTGGGTCAGTTACAGTGGTCGTCTTATATACAGGAAAGTTTCATTCTTTTCTTTAAGATGGAGGGAGAGCCGTGGGTCAGTTACAGTGCTCGTCTTATATACAGGAAAGTTTCATTCTTTTCTTTAAGATGGAGGGAGGGCCGTGGGTCAGTTACAGCGGTCGTCTTATATACAGGAAAGTTTCATTCTGTTCTTTAAGATGGAGGGAGAGCCGTGGGTCAGTTACAGTGCTCGTCTTATATACAGGAAAGTTTCATTCTTTTCTTTAAGATGGAGGGAGAGCCGTGGGTCAGTTACAGTGGTCGTCTTATATACAGGAAAGTTTCATTCTTTTCTTTAAGATGGAGGGAGAGCCGTGGGTCAGTTATAGTGCTCGTCTTATATACAGGAAAGTTTCATTCTTTTCTTTAAGATGGAGGGAGAGCCGTGGGTATATACAGTGGTCGTCTTATATACATGAAAATTTCATTCTTTTCTTTAAGATGGAGGGTGAGCCGTGGGTCAGTTACAGTGGTCGTCTTATATACAGGAAAGTTTAATTCTTTACTTTAAGATGGAGGGAGAGCCGTGGGTCAGTTACAGTGGTCGTCTTATATACAGGAAAGTTTCATTCTTTTCTTTAAGATGGAGGGAGAGCCGTGGGTCAGTTACAGTGGTCGTCTTATATACAGGAAAGTTTCATTCTTTTCTTTAAGATGGAGGGAGAACCGTGGGTCAGTTACAGTGCTCGTCTTATATACAGGAAAGTTTGGAAAGTTATCTCATCAGGGCCTTACCAATATTATTTAGTAGCTGTTTTGAAATGTAGCACTTTAATTCTGGACGTACGTTACGAGTGATTAGATCGATGACAGGATATTAGACTGAGTCTAATTATTCCAGCAGGCAAAGGTCGCTATGGCAACGTCAAATCAACGTCGTTGCAACGTCATACCGACGTTGACGTGACGTTGCATAAACGTCGTGACGTTTTACAGACGTTGATGTAACGTCACAATTGCGTCGTGTGCCTGCTGGTATAATGTTTGTTGCGTCACAAAAGCGGCACTTTAAAAGAGAACATAGTTCATACGAAACAATAAATAAAAATAAATTAATAAATCTGATTTATTTCCATTGTAAACTATTTTTTCTGGCTCTGTATCTATAAAATGACCATTTTAAAAGTTTTTGAGTTTATTCGGCAATACAGAAAGTTTCATAAATGGAACATAAATCTATAAAAAAAATGAATAGAGAGAGAGAGAGAGAGAGAGAGAGAGAGAGAGAGAGAGAGAGAGAGAGAGAGAGAGAGAGAGAGAGAGAGAGAGAGAGAGAGAGAGAGAGAGAGAGAGAAGAAGAAGAAGAAGAAGAAGAAGAAGAAAACTATAGATACCAGAGGTAGACAACTTTCTTGTATCATAGATGTAGGAACATCAGAGAAGACAGCCTTTGCTGGCTGGTAAATGGGGCCTTACCTTAAACTTGAAGTAATTAAAAACCCAAAATTCATCACATTTTTTTCTTAATTCTGCTCAAAATATAGATTGTGGGTGCCTGTATATAATTCTGACCCCCTTGAATCCCATTTTATACAGGAAAACTGGGGTTTACATGGGGTAAACCTTATTTTCTATTTTCTGCTCTAAAATATAGATTGTGGGTAATTATTAGAACCACCTCCTGTACCCATTACGAGATCACGCCTATACAAATGCACTGTCAATTTTACCGCCGACAACAAAAAAAAAAAAAAAAAAAAAAAAAAATAAAATGAAAAATTTAGATTTTTTTTCTTAATTCTGCTCAAAATATAGATTGTGGGTACACGTTAGAACCGCCTCAACGAGGCCACAGTCTATATTTAGAGCAGAATTAAGAAAAATAAGATTTACCCCTGGTAACCCCAGTTTTACTATATAAAAGTGGGGTTCAAGGAGGTCAAAAGCATATATAGGCACCTAAAATCTATATTTTGAGCAGAATTAAGAAAAACATCTAAATTTTTCATCTTTTTTTTTTTTGTTTCGGCGGTAAATTTGACAGTGCATAGATCTAAGCGTATTTTCGTAATGTAAAGCATTTAAACCTGATATGTTTACATACTTGTTTCCTTGAAATGTTAATTTCAGCATGTTCATAAACACTGATTGACCGAGTGCATTTTGAATATCGTGCATAATCTGAGTCTGTGCACAAAAAATCGTCTAAGTTGAAACGTGCGATCACCTAAGACTGAATCTTTACAAGTCGACGGGCCTCCGTGGCCTCGTGGTTAAGAGCGCTGACTCTTGATCATTAAGTCTCTCACCGCTGTGGTTCGAGCCTCACTGAGAACCTTCAACTGTAATATATTCGGACACTGCCATGGCCTGCGATGAATCCATACTTATCTCTCATCGAACACGTATAGGGCACCCTCGGAAAACGAGTCCGAGGCCGCGATCCGCCTCCAAGGACCCTGGGTGAGCTTGTTGCAGCACTTCAAAAGAGTGGCGAAAGATCCATCAGTTCACGATTCGTAAACTAATTGGAAGTATGTGACGACAATGCATTGCCTACTGTGACAATCGGGGCGGCCCAACACGTTATTGAGGGCTTGTGAAAAAAATGACGATGACGCTTAGAAGATGGGCCGCCGTGTCGCTACATATTGATGTGATCATTGGAATTAAAGTGTGGTTCAATTTATAGATATTTGATAGTACTTTGAATTAAATGCATCTTGGCCAGGTAACATTTTATTGCACGACCCGCAGAAAAAGCAACCGACTGAAGTCGGTTTTTTCTAAGAGTGCCCTAAAATCACCGTGTCATTCTGTCATTCTGTCAGTCTGTCAGTCTGTCATTCTGTCTGTCCGTCCGTAACCCGTTTGTGAAAATTGGTGATAGTGACTTAACCGCTTGGAATATTTAAACAATTTTTGGCATACTGATAGATATCAATGAGATCTAACCAATGAACTTACGAAATATTACATTCCATTTAGTATAGCCTCGCCGAGGCGAAAAATGTGAAAATTTTCGAACATTTTTGAACTGCTTCTCCTCGGAAACCGTTGGGCCGATTGAAGTCAAATTTCATATGGAGCCTCTATGGGATGGGGGAAACCAAAATTTGCTCATGGGGTCAAGGTCACATGACCAAAATGGCCGCCAAGCCATATATGGTTTGTCCGTCTGTCTGTCCGTAACCCGTAAGTGAAAATTGGTGATAGTGATTAACCGCTTGGAATATTTATACAATTTTTGGCATACTGATAGATATCAATGAGATCTAACCAATGAACTTGCGAAATATTACATTCCATTTAGTATAGCCTCGCCGAGGCGAAAAATGTGAAAATTTTCGAACTGCTTCTCCTCGGAAACCGTTGGGCCGATTGAAGTCAAATTTCATATGGAGCCTCTATGGGATAGGGAAACCAAAATTTGCTCATGGGGTCCAGGTCACATGACCAAAATGGCCGCCAAGCCATATATGGTAAAAACCCTTCAAAAATAGTCTTCTCCAGAACCACTGGGCAGATTTCCACGAAACTTGATAAATAGCATCTGGGATGTAGGCGTATCATAAATTGCTAAAATGGTGACCCTGGGTTGACCTTGACCTTCTTTGGGTCTGTCCGTAACCCGTTTGTGAAAATTGGTGATAGTGACTTAACCGCTTGGAATATTTAAACAATTTTTGGCATACTGGTAGATATCAATGAGATCTAACCAATGAACTTACGAAATATTACATTCCATTTAGTATAGCCTCGCCGAGGCGAAAAATGTGAAAATTTTCGAACTTTTTTGAACTGCTTCTCCTCGGAAACCGTTGGGCCGATTGAAGTCAAATTTCATATGGAGCCTCTATGGGATGGGGAAAACCAAAAGTTGCTCATGGGGTCAAGGTCACATGACCAAAATGGCCGTCAAGCCATATATGGTTTGTCTGTCTGTCCGTCCGTAACCCGTTTGTGAAAATTGGTGATAGTGACTTAACCGCTTGGAATATTTAAACAATTTTTGGCATACTGATAGATATCAATGAGTTCTAACCAATGAACTTGCGAAATATTACATTCCATTTAGTATAGCTTCGCCGAGGCGAAAAATGTGAAAATTTTCGAACTGCTTCTCCTCGGAAACCGTTGGGCCGATTGAAATCAAATTTCATATGGAGCCTCTATGGGATGGGGGAAACCAACAAATGCTCATGGGGTCCAGGACACATGACCAAAATGGCCGCCAAGCCATATATGGTCTGTCTATCTGTCCGTCCGTAACCCGTTTGTGAAAATTGGTGATAGTGACTTAACCGCTTGGAATATTTAAACAATTTTTGGCATACTGATAAATATCAATGAGATCTTATCAATGAACTTCCGAAATATTACATTCCATTTAGTACAGCCTCGCCGAGGCGAAAAATGTGAAAATTTTCGAACTGCTTCTCCTCGGAAATCGTTGGGCCGATTGAAGTCAAATTTAATATGGAGCCTCTACGGGATGGGGGAAACCAAAATTTCCTCATGGGGTCCAGGTCACATGACCAAAATGGCCGCCAAGCAATATTTGGTAAAAACCCTTCAAAAATAGTCTTCTCCAGAACCACTGTGCAGTTTTCCACGAAACTTGATAAATAGCATCTGGGATGTAGGCGTATCATAAATTGCTAAAATGGTGACCCTGGGTTGACCTTGACCTTCTTTGGGTCTGTCCGTAACCCGTTTGTTAAAATTGGTGATAGTGACTTAACCGCTTGGAATATTTAAACAATTTTTGGCATACTGATAGATATCAATGAGATCTAACCAATGAACTTACGAAATATTACATTCCATTTAGTATAGCCTCGCCGAGGCGAAAAATGTGAAAATTTTCGAACTTTTTTGAACTGCTTCTCCTCGGAAACCGTTGGGCCGATTGAAGTCAAATTTCATATGGAGCCTCTATGGGATGGGGAAAACCAAAAGTTGCTCATGGGGTCAAGGTCACATGACCAAAATGGCCGTCAAGCCATATATGGTTTGTCTGTCTGTCCGTCCGTAACCCGTTTGTGAAAATTGGTGATAGTGACTTAACCGCTTGGAATATTTAAACAACTTTTGGCATACTGATAGATATCATTGAGATCTAACCAATGAACTTGCGAAATATTACATTCCATTTAGTATAGCTTCGCCGAGGCGAAAAATGTGAAAATTTTCGAACTGCTTCTCCTCGGAAACCGTTGGGCCGATTGAAATCAAATTTCATATGGAGCCTCTATGGGATGGGGGAAACCAACAAATGCTCATGGGGTCCAGGACACATGACCAAAATGGCCGCCAAGCCATATATGGTCTGTCTATCTGTCCGTCCGTAACCCGTTTGTGAAAATTGGTGATAGTGACTTAACCGCTTGGAATATTTAAACAATTTTTGGCATACTGATAAATATCAATGAGATCTTATCAATGAACTTCCGAAATATTACATTCCATTTAGTACAGCCTCGCCGAGGCGAAAAATGTGAAAATTTTCGAACTGCTTCTCCTCGGAAATCGTTGGGCCGATTGAAGTCAAATTTAATATGGAGCCTCTACGGGATGGGGGAAACCAAAATTTCCTCATGGGGTCCAGGTCACATGACCAAAATGGCCGCCAAGCAATATTTGGTAAAAACCCTTCAAAAATAGTCTTCTCCAGAACCACTGTGCAGTTTTCCACGAAACTTGATAAATAGCATCTGGAACGTAGGCCCATCATAAATTGCTAAAATGGTGACCCTGGGTTGACCTTGACCTTCTTTGTGCCTAGGTCAAACTTTGACACATATGCTTTTGTGTTGGATTTTATCCTGCAAACGATTCAGAATACAGTACTAAAGTATAAGATATATTTTTGCTCCTTACGATAAGGCGCATTTATTGGGGGAAACGTTTTATGTCCAGGTCACATGACCAAAATGGCCGCCATACCCATATATGGTAACACTCATAAAGCTAAAAGCATCCGGCGGGTCGTGCACTTCAGCTGAAGCACTGGTTTATTTCCCAATATTCAGCCTGAAAGTAAAATATCCCCTATTTTTTGTGAACAGTATATATGTTTTCGCAAACTGACTTCTTACTTCAACATAAAATCCCAGCAAGAATACGTCGCTAGGGCAACGTCAAATCAATTTCGGTGCAACGTCACGACGACGTTGCACCGACGTTGATATGACGTTGCATAGACGTCATTACGTTGTACCGACGTTGATGTGACGTCAGAATTACGTCATGTGCCTGCTGGGAAAGATTGTTGAAACAGGCGGATTCTGTAAAACCAACAAACATTGCCATATAGATACGTATGAGATAGCTATTCATGAGCGCTCTCATCTGTATCTACACTATACGCAGATGTAACAGGGTTGTATAAACTTAGTCATTATCCAGTTCTTTTCCAGGTTTGCGGAATATGGTCGGTTACATATCATATTTACTCGCTCCGTTCTTCTTAAACGTTTTCGACGACCATGACGTCGACCATGACGTTATTTCTTGTGTTCTTTGTTCGGATGATAATTGTCGTGTTTTTTTTTTTTTTTTTTTCTTGTTGTCTTTTAAATTTTGTGATATTTTCGTTCACAGGAGACATCTTTTCTCTCAACGTATTATTGTGGTATATTGTAAACCTTGAACTATTTATAAATCAGCCTATATTTTAACCCAAAAGTAGTGGATTACCATGAAATGCGGAATTATGAAATATTTTTTTCAAGTGTACTTCAATTGTTTAGTCGGCGAAAATAATAGTATTACTTATCTCATGATTACTCATTTCAGGACAAAAGTAAAAGAAAAAAAATAAGGGGAATGGCAACATCTTCAGGGGAGGCAACTGCTACAAAAGTATTTTTGTCTCCCATGTCAATAGGGGTCAACTCTTAAAGGAAAGAATTTGCTCCTGCGGAGCAAATTCTTTCCTTTAAGAGTAGACCCTTTTTTTCAGCGGGAAAGGGCTTAAAGAAAAGCGAACAAGAAGTCCCGAAAGTTGTCTCCCTTTGAAAAATGGCGGCAAAATCAGTCAGGTGTTCCCGTTCCCCTTAAGGGGAATAAAAACACCTAACTCCGCCTTTGCTGTGCTTGGCAGATCCCTAAAGACTCTTACTGTTTGCTTTCCATCAAGCAAGCCCCTTAACAAGAAGTGTTCAGTCTTAAAGAAAACTTCTGCTCCCCAGAAGCAAATACTTTCACTTAAAACTATGCTTCTATTAAGAAGGGAGAGAACAGTATTTTTTTCAGACGTGTTGTCTCTCCTGTCAGTGGAATTCCCAGCAGGCACAAGTCGCTAGAGCATTTGACGTTGCATAAACGTCATGATGTTGTATCAACGTTGTTGTAGCGTCACAATTACGTCATGTGCCTGCTGTGATTGTAAGAGAAGATCAAAGCATGGCGACTAGCTTACTCTCATGAATGAGTTCTGACCAGTAATGTTGAATAAGCCAGCAGTGTATAAGATATTGAAGTTCGTAGTGGTAAAAACCAGTAGGTTCAAGGGAGATAAATTACTTTATGATAATTATGAATGAGTTTTGACCAGTAATGGTGAACGAGCCAGCAGTGTTTGAGATATTGAAGTTCGTAGTGGTAAAAGCCAGCAGGTTAAAGGGAGATAAATGACATTTTGTCATCACTAGATTATGATAATTATGAATGAGTTCAGACCAGTAATGGTGAACGAGCCAGCAGTGTTTGAGATATTGAAGTTCGTAGTGGTAGACGTTAGCAGGTTCAAGGGAGATAATTGGCATTTTGTACTTCACAAGGGAGATAATTAAGAATGAGTTCAGGCAAGTAATGGTGAATGAGCCATGTTCTAGGCGGAGGGGGGGGGGGGGGGTGTCTGGGTCCTCCCGGGTTTGCCGGGGCCATGTTCAAATCCCTTCAAGTCATTAAATGCCTAATACACGAGAAACTGTTCAGATCCCAACCCCTAAAGCAAATATAATCATTATCTCAACGCTTTTAGATAATGTTATACATCCATCCATCTATTTGTCCGTCCGTCTTCAAGACCATCTTGAGCCGTTCCACAAAGTGTTCTTAAAATAGGAATTTCACCCGATATAATAGGAGTTCATTTCAAAACATGGACATGTCAAGTTGAGATATATAAAACAATCAGAATGACTTAACATTTTACAAACTGTCCAAGACCTGACACAACACTGCAACACACAACGTCTGATCTGGACATTAACTGCTTGCTGTTGTCGCAGTGTACGTTTTGTCTAAATTATTTCACAATCACTTTTCCTAGCCGGCCTCGGTAAATAAGCTCATTCGGGGATGCGTGCTACTGCTCCTGTCCTACTTTACGGAACATGAAGACACCCTAACCATCCTTTCTGCACAGCCCTACTCCCTCTCGCGCCTGCCAGATCTCTTTCGTTTCGTAGAAGCTAGTCTAGGGGTTTCAACAATAGTACAATACTCTTCGATATTAACTCATTTATGTTGAGCACATTGGCAAACAATGTATCATCCGACCATGTGTTTTTATGCTCTTCTATTTCGACGCCATTTTTATTTTTGTTGTTTCAGAAGGGTGGTATACTTTGTATCCCTGCCATTTTTAGGCTTCTGTGTCTGGAATCCTGTCTTGCCAATTAATCTTTAATAGTTTTCTAAGATGTTTCACATGCATACAATAGTGTTGGCAGCACTACAGTTTTGTGGACTTTCTGTTTTGTGTCAAGCCTGATTCCACTTCGGTCCCAAATACTACCACGTAGTCGGCCAAATGCTGCACTAGCTGTGGCAGTCCTGGCATTGAGTTCATCATCAATGTGAGCGTCTCTTGACAGTGTGCTCCCAAGGTAGTACTAGCTGTGGCAGTCCTGGCATTGAGTTCATCATCAATGTGAGCGTCTCTTGACAGTGTGCTCCCAAGGTAGTACTAGCTGTGGCAGTCCTGGCATTGAGTTCATCATCAATGTGAGCTTCTCTTGACAGTGTGCTCCCAAGGTAGTACTAGCTGTGGCAGTCCTGGCATTGAGTTCATCATCAATGTGAGCGACTCTTGACAGTGTGCTCCCAAGGTAGTACTAGCTGTGGCAGTCCTGGCATTGAGTTCATCATCAATGTGAGCGACTCTTGACAGTGTGCTCCCAAGGTATTACTAGCTGTGGCAGTCCTGGCATTGACTTCATCATCAATGTGAGCGTCTCTTGACAGTGTGCTCCCAAGGTAGGTGAACTTGTCTACCACTTACAATCTTTGACCTTTCACTGTGATGGTGGGCTCTTTGTAAGGCTTACCAGGTGCTGGGTAATAGACTACCTCAGTATTTTTGATGCTGATTGTGAGGTCATAGCTATCACAGGAGTCAGACACTTGCTCTAAACCTTTTTTGCATCTTCTCTTCTGTCGGAGCATCTTTTGCCATGTCATCAGCAAAGAGGAACTCATCTAGCACATCCGTCTGCACCATGTATATAGCTTGCAACCTTCTGAGATTGAAAAGCTTCCCATCAAAGCGATACCTAATAGGTATACCATTGTCACCATCCGTCTGCACCATGTATATAGCCTGCAACCTTCTCAGATTGCAAAGCATCCCATCAAAGCGATACCTAATAGGTATACCATTGTCACCATCCGTCTGCACCATGTATATAGCTTGCAACCTTCTCAGATTGAAAAGCTTCCCATCAAAGCGATACCTAATAGGTATACCATTGTCACCATCCGTCTGCACCATGTATATAGCTTGCAACCTTCTCAGATTGAAAAGCTTCTCATCAAAGCAATACCTAATAGGTATACCATTGTCACCATCCGTCTGCACCATGTATATAGCTTGCAACCTTCTCAGATTGCAAAGCTTCCCATCAAAACGATACCTAATAGGTATGCCATTGTCACCATCCTGAAATGCATCTGTGAGCATGGCAGAGAACATCATGCTGAACAGTGTTGGGACAAGCAGACAGCCTGCTTGACTCCGTTTGTCACAGGGAATGCCTCTAGAAACTCCCCATCATTTTGGACCCGTGTCAGCATACCATCATGGAAATGCCTCGCCATTGCTATGAACTTGGATGGACATCCAAACTTCACCATGATTTTCCAAAGACCCTCACGACTGACTGTATCAAAAGCTTTTGTAAGGTCGACAAAGGTTATGTGTAGGTCCATGTTCTGTTTCTGGCATTTCTCTTGAAGCTGCCTTGCTGTTAAGATCATGTCAGTTGTTCCTCTGTCTTTTATGAACCCACACTGGCTTTCTGGTAGAAATGTGTTCTTTCGGTCGGTTAAGCAGTACTCTTGCAAGTACCTCTCCAGCAATTGACAATAAAGAGATGCCAAGATGATTGTCACAGACCTGAGGGTTCCATTTCCGTTTGAATACGTGGCTTATTGACGCATCCTTGAATTATTAAGGGATGGTTTCTTTTCTCCACATACTACGAAATAACTCTGTCATCTTCTTTGCAACTGGAGTACATCTTGCTTTGTAGATCTCAGCTGGTGTGGCATCTGATCCTGGAGCCTTTCAGACCCAGATATAAGCCAAAGTAGAACACAGCGACTGATCCTGTAGGGGTCTACACTGATTTTAGTTCAAAATGTTTATAGCTATTAGAAGAAATTACAACAAATAGTCATGTATGTAACTAGCCATAACTGGCCATACAACGCTTAAACTATGGACGGCCCTGTCCTAATAGGAAGAAACGTTGACTCTTTATCATCAAGTCTCTCACAGCTGTAGTTCGCGTCTGACTCTGATCACATGTGAGACACCAAGTTCTGGAACGGAATGCCAGATGTTTTTTTTTTCCGGGTACGCGCCGTTTTTGTCCATCTCTGATTACCGATCGGCTCCAAATAAGTGAAAGAACCGTAAATACCACCCCCACCCCTACCCACACACACCCCCACGCAATAAAATCAAATAAAATGAGCCAGCGCATGACAAAACCTCCAATATGAAATGTGCCCCCAACGTAGACTCAGATAAGCCTGCGCATCGCGCAGTCTGATCAGAGTCCTCGTTTTTGCGCTCTAAGTATATCTTTAAGGATAGCTAAGGGCTCAATGCTCCACCATGCAGCAAGAGAAGTCTCTGGTTAGACTATATGTATGCGCAGGCTGATCTGAGTCTTCGGCGGGTGCACATGTCTTAGTGTAGGTTTTGTCGTGCGCTGGCTTAAACTAAAAATAAAACGCTACATAACGATAACATAGCCGTGAAACATAGTGCATTTTTTCACATCTCCAAAATGGCTACTTTTCTAAGAAAATTCATGACATTTATCTTATTTATACTACAAACTTAGGTTGTGGGTGCATGCTCGTTAGAACCGCCTCATTGAGGAGGTTCTAACGAGTACCCACAACATATATTTTTGAGCAGAAATAAGGAAAATAATGTATACCCCCGTAAACCCCAGTTTTCTCTTTATGAAGTGGGGTTTGGGGGTATTCATTTCACGGACTTGATCACGTGATGAAAGTGAGTGACGTGTACAAACCTATATATGGTGGTAATAACAAAATACCGTGATCATGCTAGCCTTGGTTACTATGTGCGGTAGCATTTTTTGGTTTTTTTTTTAAGGCCTTTTCAAGATTATTTCACTCATAACGAGCCGATCGGTAATCTGGGCGAAAACCTGAGTACCCGGAGACAAAGTTTCAAAGTTTATTAAGAAAACAGGAAAGCCCTGATGGACATACTAACGTGAAAGAATGAAACTAGACTAATGCAAAGAAACAATACAACAAGGAAAAACATACAATAACATGTATCACAACCCCCCATAACACGGCTCATTAAAGATGGAGAGAAAAAAAATATTTTTTTCCTCCCCTCTCCTCCCTCTTTTTGATCTCTATAACCGTGCTATAAAGTGGCAGTGGGACATGTATACAGTTACCGCAAAAATACCCAAATGTCTGGACCTACAACTACCTGACCTTCCATTGCACATGTGACCACAGTCAGGCTCGAATTTCATACGATTAAGAGTCAGCGCTCTTAGCCGCTAGTCCACGGAGGCCCTCGGTAGCATAAATTATGTATAACTAAAGAAGGTAAATGTACTCACGTCGAGACGTCGAGATAAAGCCATTCTTGGAAGTTCTAAAAATTCAGGACACAAACGTTGTCACAAACAAACGACAGGCTATTGGAATTCAGGCTATTAGAGTTCAGAGCACAAATACTGTCACATCATATTTTAAACGACAAATCAGGCACAAGCCTATA
Organism: Lucinisca nassula; assembly: GCA_963580285.1. NCBI lineage: Eukaryota > Metazoa > Mollusca > Bivalvia > Lucinida > Lucinidae > Lucinisca > Lucinisca nassula. The sequence continues at coordinate 1,465,894 of OY757020.1, read as the reverse complement.
AAGTGTGTGTTTAAATTCTAACAACAAGCGGGATAATCAATAAGGAAATTTAGAAAATCTTTGAGGTTTCAAGTGTCCTTGTCACATGGGATAAATAAACCAATCGATTTCTTGGGTGATGTAAAAATCTTAATATAATCATTAGGTCATAAATAGCTTTTTCTCCTTCCTCATAGATTTCATTATCGAATTGAAAATACCAAGAAATTTGTAAGAGCTAACATGATATGCCACTTGTAACAATTGCGCAGTCGCACAGTCTCGTCTGACAGAATCTTAGTGTTTCGTAAACTGTTAAATTCCTCTTTAAGGGGAATGGGTACACCTCAGGGGAGGCAACTCCTACAAAAGTGTTTCTAATTCCCATGTCAATAGGGGTCAACTTTTAAAGAAAAGAATTTGCTCCTCAGGTGCAAATTCTTTTCTTTAAGAGTAGACCTCTTTTTCGGTGGGACTGCGCCTACAGAAAAGTGAACAGGAAGTCCCGAAAGGTGCCCCCCTTTGAAAAATGGCGGGAAATTGTGCCAGGGGTTTCCATTCCCCTTAAGACCAGCGAAAATTGGGACTAATTCTGCTTTAAAAAGCATATTTATAAGGTTTCAGTTAAAAAAAAAATGTCGACATCCTGTGTCTTGTAGTAAAGAACCACCTGTTCTCTTTTGAACAGTCGCAAAAGTGAACAGTCGCAAAAGTGAACAGTCCCAAGCGATACAATTACCTCACAACGCCCCTTCAAGATTCCAAACCAGAAAACGATATATACTCATCGGAAATAGAAACTATACACTCATTTTTAGATTATCACTGGTAAAATATTTTAATGAAATGTGTATTCCAATATAAATTATCATCAGTAGCATGTCTGATTTCTCGAATAAAATGTTTAATGATAGCTACGATTTAACGGGTAAAGCCACAGATTCAAAGGCAAGGGTCAAAATCTTTGTGTTCAAGTTTCCATTGAGTCAAACATTTTGTGTCGCGAATTTGATTCCCATTTTTAGCTCACCGTCACGTAGTGACGAGGTGAGCTTTTGGGATCACTTTTCGTCCGTCGTGCGTCCGTCCGTCCGTGCGTGCGTCCGTCCGTAAACAATTCTTTAAATGACATCTCCTCCTAAACCACTGATCGGATTTTGACCAAACTTCACAGGAATGATCCTTAGGTGGTCCCCTTTCAAAGTTGTTCAAATGGAGACAAAAACAGATTTTTTTCACCAAACACTTAAAAAATCTTCTTCTCTGAAACCACAAGGCCCAGGTCTTTGATATTTGGTATGAAGCTTCATCTGGTGGACCCCTACCAAGATTGTTCAAATTATAGTGCTGGGGCCAAAAATGCCCCCGCTCCAGGGCCCTTTGGTTTTACATGGGCTTATATAGGGAAAATCTTTAAAAATCTTCTTCTCTGAAACCGTAAGGCCCAGGTCTTTGATATTTGGTATGAAGCTTCATCTAGTGGACCCCTACCAAGATTGTTCAAATTATAGTGCTGGAGCCAAAAATGCCCCCGCTCCGGGGCCCTTTGGTTTTACATGGGCTTATATAGGGAAAATCTTGAAAAACCTTCTTCTCTGAAACCGCAAGGCCCAGGTCTTTGATATTTGGTATGAAGCTTCATCTAGTGGACCCCTACCAAGATTGTTCAAATTATAGTGCTGGGGCCAAAAATACCCCCGCTCCAGGGCCCTTTGGTTTTACATGGGCTTATATAGGGAAGAGCTTTAAAAATCTTCTTCTCTGAAACCGTAAGGCACAGGTCTTTGATATTTGGTATGAAGCTTCATCTAGGGGACCCCTACCAAGATTGTTCAAATTATAGTGCTGGGGTCAAATATGTCCCCGCTGCGGGGCCCTTTGGTTTTACATGGGCTTATATAGGGAAAACCTTTAAAAATTTTCTTCTCTGAAACCGTAAGGCCCATGTCTTTGATATTTGGTATGAAGCTTCATCCCACACGGCCATGGTCCTTCTCCCCCCCCCCCCCCCCCCCCCACACTCCGGGGCCCTTTGATTTTAAATGGGCTTATATAGGGAAAATCTTTAAAAATCATCTTCTCTGAAACCACAAGGCCCAGGTCTTTGCTATTTGGTATGAAGCTTCATCTAGTGGACTCCTACCAAGATTGTTCAAATTATAGTGCTTGGGCTAAAAATGCCACCGCCCCGGGGCCCTATGGTTTTACATGGGCTTATATGGGGAAAATCTTTAAAAATCTTCTTCTCGGAAACCCCAAGGGCCAGGTCTTTGCTATTTGGTATGAAGCTTCATCTAGTGGACCCCTACCAAGATTGTTCAAATTATAGTGCTAGGGCCAAAACTGCCCCCGACCTGGGGCCCTTTGGTTTTACATAGACTTATATAGAGATAGTCCTTAAAAATCTTCTTCTGAAACAGCAAGACCATGGTCTTTGATATTTGGTGTGAAGCTTCCTCTAGTGGACCTCTATCAAGATGGTTTAAATTATAGCCCTGAGGCCAATAATGCCCCCGCCCTGGAGCCATTTGGTTTTATATAGGCTTATGTAGGGAATATCTTTAATAAAAATCTTCTTCTCTGAAACCGCCAGGCCCAGGTCTTTGATATTTGGTATGTAGCATATCTAGTGGACCTTTGCCAAGATTGTTCAAATTATAGCCTTTGTTGATATTTGGTATGAAGCTTCACCTTTTTAGACGTCTCTACTGTTCGCTGCTTTCAGGTCGGAGAACCTGCAAGCATGGATGCCCAGAGATAGATGATGCCCGGGATTGACATCTTGATATCAATGCTATCGAGTTTGCAGGTCAAGGTGTTGTATCACTCGGGAGGTAATGCTGGTAGTCACCTCGAGACAAACCGAGTTGCTCGCCGTTGCACCGTCTCGAGCTGATACTATATGTGGGCCCCATACTGATGTGGCATATTCCAGGATAAGTCTTATCATAGTCACTACATCATGCTTTAACATTTTCAGACCAGCTGGTTATCTTCCTTCCAAAGAAACACCAGGCTGCAGTTTGGCTTTTAACAGTTGCATCAAAATAAAAAAAGATGCCAAGGTACTTTCAAGTTTTTAAGATTGACTCTACATGGCTGTATTCAATTATAGACATTGCTGTAGTCTGTAAAGATCCCTCTGAAGTACTGCAGTATCAGCAATGCTTGAGATCTTGTGGTATAAAAGGCTGTTATTAGCAAAGAGGTGAACTCCAGAGCTGACTTTCTGTGGCAGGTCATTAATGCGTGGGCAGAACAACAATGGTCTGAGAATGGCACCTTGAGGGACACCAGACACAGCTGGGCCAATCGCGGTAATCAGGCCTTTTTTACCAGGTCTGGTTAGCCCCTGTTGGTCAGGAAGCTCTGGATCCACTGTAAGTGGTTCATATTTTGTCGTGTCTGAGCTTGATAGTGCTCAAGCCATTCATGTGAAACTTTGCCAAACACCCCCTCTCTCTATATATATCTATATATCCTTACTGCGTTAGGTCACATTTGGTTATTGCTCACTTGAGATTTGAAGGACAAACGCCTACGTGGTAATCATGACATTGCGGTAAGGATCTTAACCTGCAGAGGAGATTATTCTTTTTGCCCGTGGGTGGTGGGGTTGGGCTCCAGTTATCGTCCCGATCCGAAGGACGGTGCACTTTGTGACATTCATCCCTACAAATGATGCCAGTGAAACATGTTCTTCGGATACTAAACTGTATTGTCGCTGCCGGGAATCGAACCGGGGGTCTCCAACATCAGAGGCAAGTGGTTTAACCCGTAAGCAACCACTGTTGGTGTGTTTTTGATGTTCAACACCACTGCCAACACCACTACTCTTTCTTTCTATATATATAGTGCAACACCCCCGCCCACGAGGATTACGTGCAGGTGTAAATTTCATACACGCAAGGTCCTACACAGTAATCATGTAATTATGGTAGGGATCTTTCTTTCTTTCTACTTATACTCCGATCGGTCACATTGGACCATTACTCGCAGGAGATGATTCTCCCTGCACAAGGGGGCCTCCAGTCCAGTTAACTATTAACTATCTAAGGGGTGTAAATGAGTGTGTTTGCTCAAACGGCAGTGCCTTTATTTCACATTAAACGTTTACCATTAAGTAAGTAATGAACCGCTGCGATATATCGGTCCTATACAATGATTAAAGACTAGTATTGTTGTTGTTGTTGATGATGATGATGATGATGATGATGATGATGATGATGATCATCATCATAAACGTTTACCATTAAGTAAGTAATGAACTGCTGCGATATATCGGTCCTATACAATGATTAAAGACTAGTATTGTTGTTGTTGTTGTTGATGATGATGATGATGATGATGATGATGATGATCATAAACGTTTACCATTAAGTAAGTAATGAACTGCTGCGATATATCGGTCCAATACAATGATGTAAAGACTTGTATTGTTGTCGTTGTTGTTGTTGATGATGATGATGATGATGATCTGCATTGTTTGATATCACCATTGACGTTTCCTCAAAAACAGTTGCTGCGACTAGGTCCTGTATAATGGTGTTTAGATTAATAATTTTGTGGATGATGATGATGATGGTGATGATGATGATGATGATGATTGTGTTGTTGATGATGATGATGATGATGATGATGGACTGTTTACTAGCACACAAACGGTTCCTCTTTAGTAATTAGTTTCAACGTTTTGGTCCTCTACAATGAGGGCTAGTATCGTATCCAAACAATCAAATTGAAACCACTGTATGTTTTGGCATGCCATACAAAAATAGGAAAATGACAAGTACAAACAAATCATTAAAACCTCGAGTCAAATTAGAGCCTTGACAAGAATGAACAACACGTTATCAATATCAACAAATGTTACTAGAAAATTACAAACTTAGATCATTTTCTAAACAACACATCATTGCCTGAACACCCTTAGGGACAATTGATATTTGTTGTAAAGATGATGTTTCAGCTACCCTGGATTATTGATGAAAAGTAGAAGTGGAGGCAATGCTCAGGAATCGATACAATTAACCCACAGATCCCATCTCTCATCACAGAAGCCTTATTGGCGAAAATCAGCTAGCGTGTCCCATACAAATTCAAAAATCTTTATACACTTAGTGAATAAACAGCACTGTTGACGAAATACGGGGAACCCTTTAAAAGGCTCCACAACTGTGTTGTAAATAAATACATAAATCTTTAAGAAATGAAGTTGAAAAAATGCGACCACAACCGGACCCCTCGCTTACAAGGCAAGTGCTCTACCGACTGAGCTATCCGGGCGCTGATAACATTTTATCAACTTCGAAGTTTTATAAACTTTGTAAATAAACAACACTATTGATGAAGTACGGGGAACCGTTTTATAGTATCCACAACTACACTTAACAGCGGCTGCAACAAACAAGACATAAATCTTTAAGAAATGAAGTTGACCAAATGCGACCGGTACCGGACTGGAACCTCCGACCCCTCTATTATAAGGCAAATGCCCTACCGACTGAGCTATTCGGGCGCTGACAACAATTTTTCAACTACGAATCTACAATTGTCGGTTTTGTTTGTTTGTTTGAATTGTGGTTTTAAGTCCCCGGGAACACTATTTAGGTCCTTTTGGAGACGTTGCTTCCAATTTTATGGGGACTTTTACCCAATATTGAGATGAAATGACATCTCAAACCCTTGCGCTCAAACTAAGAAAAAGGGTTTATTATGTAGGCACAATTCGACTGGAGCCTCTTTGCCTGGGCAACCTTAGACCTGGGTAGGCTTAGACCCACTAAAGCGGTTTACCAGTACTCAAGTGCGGTCGATTTCAGCTCTACGTGGAAGCTAATGTCCACGTGACTATCACTGACTACACGAACTCCAGGTAACAGGTATTTTTAGCCATTATTTTGTCAGAGTTGCTAATGTTCAAGTGATTATCACTGACAACACAAACAGTGTTTGCACAAACTCCAGGTAACAGTTATTTATAGCTGTGATATTGTCGGAGTTGCTAATGTCTTCGTGCCTATCACTGACCACACCAACAGTGTTTGTACGAACTCCAGGTAACAGTTATTTATAGTTGTGTTATTGTCAGAGGTGCTTATTTCCACGTGACTATCAATGACCACACAAACAGTGTTTTTACGAACTCCAACTAACAGTTATTTATAGCTGAGTTATTGTTAGAGGTGCTTATGTCCACTGCCTATCACTGACCACACCAACAGTGTTTGTACGAACTCCAGGTAACAGTTATTTATAGTTGTGTTATTGTCAGAGGTGCTTATTTCCACGTGACTATCACTGATCACACAAACACTGTTTGCACGAACTCCAGGTAACAGTTGTTTATAGCTGTGTTATTGTCAGAGTTGCCACGCAAACAGTGTTTGTACGAACACCAAGTAACACTGTTATTTTAAGCTGTGTTCTTGTCAGAGTTACTAATGTCCACGTGACTATCTCTGACCACACAAACACTGTTTACACGAACTCCAGGTAACAGTTATTTATAGCTATGTTATTGTCAGAGTTGCTAAAGTCCACGTGACTATCACTGACCACACACACAGTGTTTGTACGAACTCCAGGTAACAGTTATTTACAGCTGTGTTATTGTCGGAGTTGCTAATATCGACGTGACTATCACTGCCTTCACACACAGTGTTTGTACGAACTCCAGGTAACAGTTATTTACAGCTGTGTTATTGTCGAAGTTGCTAATATCGACGTGACTATCACTGACTTCACACTCAGTGTGTGTACGAACTCCAGGTAACAGTTATTTATAGCTGTGTTATTGTCGGAGTTGCTAATGTCCACGTGACTATCACTGACTTCACACACAGTGTTTGCAGGAACTCCAGATAACAGATTTTTATAGCTGTGATATTGTCAGAGTTGCTAATGACCACGTGACTATCACTGACCACACAAACTGTGATACCACGAACTCCAGGTAATAGTTATTTTTAGCTGAACACCAGGTAACAGTTATTGGCCACACAAACAATATTTGCACGAACACCAGGTAACAGTTATTTATAGCTGTGTTATTGTCAGCGTTGCTAATGTTCAAGTGACTATCACTGACCACACAAACAGTGTTTGCATGATCTTCAGGTAACAGTTGTTTATAGCTGTGTTATTGACAGAATTGCTAATGTCCACGTGACTATCACTGACCACACAGTGTTTGCACGAACTCCAGGTAACAGTTATTTATAGCTGTGTTATTGACAGAATTGCTAATGTCCACGTGACTATCACTGACCACACAAACAGTGTTTGCAGGAACTCCAGGTAACAGTTATTTATAGCTGTGTTATTGTCGGTGTTGCTAATGCCCACGTGACTTTCACTGACCACACAAACAGTGCTTGCAGGAACTCCAGGTAACAGTTATTTATAGCTGTGATATTGTCGGAGTTGCTAATGTCCACGTGATTATCACTGACCACACAAACAGTGCTTGCAGGAACTCCAGGTAACAGTTATTTATAGCTGTGATATTGTCGCAGTTGCTAATGTCCACGTGATTATCACTGACCACACAAACAGTGCTTGCAGGAACTCCAGGTAACAGTTATTTATAGCTGTGATATTGTCGGAGTTGCTAATGTCCACGTGATTATCACTGACCACACAAACAGTGTTTGAACGATCTCCAGGTTACAGTTATTTATAGTTGTGTTATTGTCGTCGTTGCTAATGTTCACGTGACTGTCACTGACCACACAAACAGTGTTTTCACGAACTCAGGTTTCAGTTATTTATAGTTGTGTTATTGTCGTCGTTGCTAATGTTTACGTGACTATCACTGACCACACAAACAGTGTTTGCACGAACTCCAGGTAACAGTTATTTATAGCTGTGTTATTGTCGGTGACGCTAATGTCCACGTGAGGCTATCACCGACAACACAAACAGTGTTTGTACGAACACCAGGTAACAGTTATTTATATCTGTGTTATTGTCGGAGTTGCTTATGTCCACGTGACTATCTCCGACCACACCGTGTTTGCACGAACTCCAGGTAAGTGTTATTTATAGCTGAGGTATTGTCGGAATGCCGTACAAAGAGCGTTATCTGTTAACTTGGACAGGGCTCATGTGTTGCGACATAATGTGAACTGCGAAGTTTTCATACCATGTAGACCTAGATCATACGACACTGAATGGGTGTACTTAAGTATTTGCTTATTCTCATCATGTTACGAGCGTAACAAGTCCGTGTAATAATCAATCCTTCCAAACCCACTTTATATAGAGAAACTGGGGTTTACGGAAGTAAACTTTATTTCTCTTGTTTCTGCTCCAAGACATAGGTTGTTGGTACTCGTTAGAACCGCCTCATTTCAAAAGAGCTGTTTTGAAGAAAAAAAAAAAAAAAAACAAATACACACAACCCAAGCTATGTCTTTGAGCAGAATTACTAAAAATAATGTATACCCCCGTAAACCCCAGTTTTCCCTATATGAAGTGGGGTTTAGGGGTCTTTATTTCACAGGCTTATTCACATGATGTATCAGGCAGTTCAGATTGAATTCAACTGGATTTATTACAAAAGTTGTGGGTAAATCACAGTACCCGCCTTACATGCAGGAGGGTGTTGGTTTATATCTCAGGAAGTCATACCAACACTTTACAAATAGTTGTAGCTTTTCTTTTGGGTGGCACATAATGTTATTGAACTGAGGTTACGATCGGGATGCAATATGTCATGTTTGCTGTGTTAGGGAATGGCACTTCAGCAATATATTATAAAAGGTGGTTGGGTTCACCGTCGCATCAGAAACATCTCTAGTATACAATGAGTAGAGACTAGAACCAATAAAATACATCTCTAGTATACAATGAATAGAGACTAGAGCCAATAAAATACATCTCTAGTAGTATAAAAGGTGGTTGGGTGGAACATCTCTAGTATACAATGAGTAGAGACTGGAACCAATAAAATACATCTCTAGTATACAATGAGTAGAGACTTGAACCAATAAAATACATCTCTAGTATACAATGAGTAGAGACTAGAACCAATAAAATACATCTCTAGTATACAATGAGTAGAGACTAGAACCAATAAAATACATCTCTAGTATACAATGTGTAGAGACTTGAACCAATAAAATACATCTCTAGTATACAATGAGTAGGGACTAGAACCAATAAATACATCTCTAGTATACAATGAGTAGAGACTGGAACTAATAAAATACATCTCTAGTATACAATGAGTAGAGACTTGAACCAATAAAATACATCTCTAGTATACAATGAGTATGGACTAGAACCAATAAAATACATCTCTAGTATACAATGAGTAGAGACTAGAACCAATAAAATACATCTCTAGTATACAATAAGTAGAGACTTGAACCAATAAAATACATCTCTAGTATACAATGGGTAGAGACTAGAACCAATAAAATACATCTCTAGTATACAATGAGTAGAGACTAGAACCAATAAAATACATCTCTAGTAGTATAAAAGGTGGTTGGGTGGAAAATCTCTAGTATACAATGAGTAGAGACTTGAACCAATAAAATACGTCTCTAGTATACAATGAGTAGAGACTAGAACCAATACAATACATCTCTAGTGGTATAAAAGGTGGTCGGGTGGAACATCTCTAGTATACAATGAGTAGAGACTAGAACCAATTAAATACATCTCTGGTATACAATAAGTAGAGACTGGAACCAATAAAATACATCTCTGGTATACAATAAGTAGAGACTGGAACCAATAAAATACATCTCTAGTATACAATGAGTATAAACTAGAACCAATAAAATACATCTCTAGTATACAATGAGTAGAGACTGGAACCAATAAAATACAACTCTAGTATACAATGAGTATAGACTGGAACCAATAAAATACATCTCTAGTATACAATGAGTAGAGACTGGAACCAATAAAATACAACTCTAGTATACAATGAGTAGAGACTAGAACCAATAAAATACATCTCTAGTATACAATGAGTAGAGACTGGAACCAATAAAATACAACTCTAGTATACAATGAGTAGAGACTAGAACCAATAAAATACATCTCTAGTATACAATGAGTAGAGACTGGAACCAATAAAATACATATCTAGTATACAATGAGTAGAGACTTGAACCAATAAAATACATCTCTAGTATTCAATGAGTAGAGACTATATCCAATACAATACGTCTCTAGTATACAATGAGTAGAGACTATAACCAATAAAATACATCTCTAGTATACAATGAGTATAGACTAGAACCAATAAAATACATCTCTAGTATACAATGAGTAGATACTAGAACCAATAAAATACATCTCTAGTATACAATGAGTAGAGACTAGAACCAATAAAATACATCTCTATTATACAATGAGTAGAGACTTGAACCAATAAAATACATCTCTAGTATACAATGAGTAGAGACTAGAACCAATAAAATACATCTCTAGTATACAATGAGTAGAGACTAGAACCAATAAAATACATCTCTAGTAGTATAAAAGGTGGATGGGTGGAAAATCTCTAGTATACAATGAGTAGAGACTTGAACCAATAAAATACGTCTCTAGTATACAATGAGTAGAGACTAGAACCAATACAATACATCTCTAGTAGTATAAAAGGTGGTCGGGTGGAACATCTCTAGTATACAATGAGTAGAGACTAGAACCAATAAAATACATCTCTGGTATACAATAAGTAGAGACTGGAACCAATAAAATACATCTCTGGTATACAATAAGTAGAGACTGGAACCAATAAAATACATCTCTAGTATACAATGAGTATAAACTGGAACCAATAAAATACATCTCTAGTATACAATGAGTAGAGACTGGAACCAATAAAATACAACTCTAGTATACAATGAGTATAGACTGGAACCAATAAAATACATCTCTAGTATACAATGAGTAGAGACTGGAACCAATAAAATATAACTCTAGTATACAATGAGTAGAGACTAGAACCAATAAAATACATCTCTAGTATACAATGAGTAGAGACTGGAACCAATAAAATACAACTCTAGTATACAATGAGTATAGACTAGAACCAATAAAATTCATCTCTAGTATACAATGAGTAGAGACTGGAACCAATAAAATACATATCTAGTATACAATGAGTAGAGACTTGAACCAATAAAATACATCTCTAGTATACAATGAGTAGAGACTATATCCAATACAATACGTCTCTAGTATACAATGAGTAGAGACTAGAACCAATAAAATACATCTCTAGTATACAATGAGTATAGACTAGAACCAATAAAATACATCTCTAGTATACAATGAGTAGAGACTAGAACCAATAAAATACATCTCTAGTATACAATGAGTAGAGACTAGAACGTATAAAATACATCTCTAGTATACAATGAGTAGAGACTAGAACCAATACAATACATCTCTAGTAGTATAAAAGGTGGTTGGTTGGAACATCTCTAGTATAAAAATGAGTAGAGACTTGAACCAATAAACTACATCTCTAGTATACAATGAGTAGAGACTAGAACCAATAAAATACATCTCTAGTAGTATAAAAGGTTGTCGGGTGGAACATCTCTAGTATACAATGAGTAGAGACTAGAACCAATAAAATACGTCTCTAGTATACAACGAATAGAGACTAGAACCAATAAAATACGTCTCTTGTATACAATGAGTAGAGACTAGAACCAATAAAATACGTCTCAAGTATACAATGAGTAGAGACTAGAACCAATAAAATACATCTCTAGTATACAATTAGTAGAGACTAGTACCAATAAAATACATCTCTTGTATACAATGAGTAGAGACTAGAACCAATAAAGTACATATCTAGTATACAATGAGTGGAGACGAGAACCAATAAAGTACATCTCTAGTATACAATGAGTATAAACTAGAACCAATAAAATACACCTCTAGTATACAATGAGTAGAGACTGGAACCAATAAAATACATCTCTAGTATACAATGAGTAGAGACTGGAACCAATAAAATACATCTCTGGTATACAATGAGTAGAGACTAGAACCAATAAAATACATCTCTAGTATACAATGAGTAGAGCTTGGAACCATTAAAATACATCTCTGGTATACAATAAGTAGAGACTAGAACAAATAAAATACATCTCTTGTATACAATGAGTAGAGACTAGAACCAATAAAGTACATCTCTAGTATACAATGAGTGGAGACGAGAACCAATAAAGTACATCTCTAGTATACAACGAGTAGAGACTAGAACCAATAAAATACATCTCTAGTATACAATGAGTAGAGACTAGAACCAACAAAATACATCTCTAGTATACAATGAGTATAGACTAGAACCAATAAAATACGTCTCTAGTATACAATGAGTGAGGACTATAACCAATAAAATATATCTCTAGTATACAACGAGTAGAGACTATACCCAATAAAATACATCTCTAGTATACAACGAGTAGAGACTGGAACCAATAAAATACATCTCTAGTATACAATGAGTTGAGACTGGAACCAATAAAATACATATCTAGTATACAATGAGTATAAACTAGAACCAATAAAATACATCTCTAGTATTCAATGAGTAGAGACTAGACCAATAAAATACATCTCTAGTATACAATGAGTAGAGACTATAACCAATTAAATACATCTCTAGTATACAATGAGTAGAGACTAGCACCAATAAAATACATCTCTAGTATACAATGAGTAGAGACTATAACCAATAAAATACATCTCTAGTATACAATGAGTATAGACTAGAACCAATAAAATACATCTCTAGTATACAATGAGTAGAGACTAGAACCAATAAAATACATCTCTAGTATACAATGAGTAGAGACTAGAACGTATAAAATACATCTCTAGTATACAATGAGTAGAGACTAGAACCAATACAATACATCTCTAGTAGTATAAAAGGTGGTTGGTTGGAACATCTCTAGTATAAAAATGAGTAGAGACTTGAACCAATAAACTACATCTCTAGTATACAATGAGTAGAGACTAGAACCAATAAAATACATCTCTAGTAGTATAAAAGGTTGTCGGGTGGAACATCTCTAGTATACAATGAGTAGAGACTAGAACCAATAAAATACGTCTCTAGTATACAACGAATAGAGACTAGAACCAATAAAATACGTCTCTTGTATACAATGAGTAGAGACTAGAACCAATAAAATACGTCTCAAGTATACAATGAGTAGAGACTAGAACCAATAAAATACATCTCTAGTATACAATTAGTAGAGACTAGTACCAATAAAATACATCTCTTGTATACAATGAGTAGAGACTAGAACCAATAAAGTACATATCTAGTATACAATGAGTGGAGACGAGAACCAATAAAGTACATCTCTAGTATACAATGAGTATAAACTAGAACCAATAAAATACACCTCTAGTATACAATGAGTAGAGACTGGAACCAATAAAATACATCTCTAGTATACAATGAGTAGAGACTGGAACCAATAAAATACATCTCTGGTATACAATGAGTAGAGACTAGAACCAATAAAATACATCTCTAGTATACAATGAGTAGAGCTTGGAACCATTAAAATACATCTCTGGTATACAATAAGTAGAGACTAGAACAAATAAAATACATCTCTTGTATACAATGAGTAGAGACTAGAACCAATAAAGTACATCTCTAGTATACAATGAGTGGAGACGAGAACCAATAAAGTACATCTCTAGTATACAACGAGTAGAGACTAGAACCAATAAAATACATCTCTAGTATACAATGAGTAGAGACTAGAACCAACAAAATACATCTCTAGTATACAATGAGTATAGACTAGAACCAATAAAATACGTCTCTAGTATACAATGAGTGAGGACTATAACCAATAAAATATATCTCTAGTATACAACGAGTAGAGACTATACCCAATAAAATACATCTCTAGTATACAACGAGTAGAGACTGGAACCAATAAAATACATCTCTAGTATACAATGAGTTGAGACTGGAACCAATAAAATACATATCTAGTATACAATGAGTATAAACTAGAACCAATAAAATACATCTCTAGTATTCAATGAGTAGAGACTAGACCAATAAAATACATCTCTAGTATACAATGAGTAGAGACTATAACCAATTAAATACATCTCTAGTATACAATGAGTAGAGACTAGCACCAATAAAATACATCTCTAGTATACAATGAGTAGAGACTAGAACCAATAAAATACATCTCTAGTAGTATATAAGGTGGTCGGGTGGAACATCTCAAGTATACAATGAGTAGAGACTAGAACCAATAAAATACATCTCTAGTATACAACGAGTAGAGACTAGAACCAATAAAATATATCTCGAATTATTACCGCCGTAGTATCTCAGGTTAACATGCAAATCTGATCACCTTGACACACTTGAATATGTGAATATGTTAACTGTTTATAACATATATTTTAACCTTAAAATTTAATATGTACTGATTTTAATATGTACTGATTTCCTTGGAACGTTAAATTTAGAAACATTTGTTTACCGAGGACAATTTGCATAATCAGACGCAATCTGGGTGTATGCACAAGATAAGGTCCAAGTATATATACGTGCTGTCACCGAATACTGAAGCTTTGAAAGTCCCATGTTTTTGTTGTTTCCACACATGTTGACGTTGATTTGCCTGTGCACAAGAGGTGAAACCCTTAGCCTTGGTTAGCAATCCACCTAGGGGTCAGGTCCTTAAACAAAACCTAGCCTGGGTGGATGTAACCCATAGCCTTGGTAGGCAATCCATCTAGGAGGTGCTAGAACTCTAAACAAAACTAGCTTGGGTAGGTGAAACCCGTAGCCTTTGTTGACAATCCACCTAGGGGTCATAGGTCCTTAAACAAAGCCTAGCCTGGGCAGATGGAACCCATAGCCTTAGTTGGCAATCCTTCTAGGAGTTGGTAGGTCTCTGAATGAACTCTGGCTTGTTACATTTTTTTATCTGGAGAGCCGGTGAATTGTCAGTTACTTGAATGTGCTGAGCTATATATCCTGACAATTCTTCTAGGAGTTGGTAGGTCTTTGTACTAAGCCTGGCTTGTCACTTTCATTTATATGAAGAGCCGGTGAGTAGTCAGATACTTGAATGTGCTGAGCCATATATACCGTCTTCAAGGGTCCTGGGTATGACGTAAAAATGCATCCAGGTGTGACATTCTAAATGAGCGTGGGAATGTGAGGTTGCCCATTATCACAGTTGCCTCCCCACCTTCAGGGTTACGAGGCTGCCACAACATGGGCGGCAGAACTAGGCAGCAACCAACTACAGACCGATGGCTTGGTATACTAGCTACTGTGGTTTGGCGGATGATCCTTGCTGTACAAGGACAACGGTAAAGCACAGTGAGTCGGGAACGGCAGCTTGCTCAGGTGCCGTAAAGAACTGAGTTGGGACGTCAGCTAGGACAGGCGGCCCTGTAAATTACAACCGTCAACAATTATCATGGCAACTACAAATTCAGAATCAAGGTTAGGTGGTGCCAACAGACATCAAAGCTCTGTTGGTGACGTCTCTGGCTTGGCCTCCTCTCAGTCGTGGGAGGCAGGGTCGGGCCATTGTGGCGAATCAAGCAAGCACTTGAGGAAATTCAGAGTGGGAACACTCAATGTTAACACCCTGGGAGGAAGAGTTTGCGAGGTAGTGGAAACACTATCCCGTAGGGAAGTGGATGTCTGTTGTGTTCAGGAGACCAGATACCGTGGGCAAGGACACTTAGTATAAGCTTTACTGGTCTGGAAACGATAAAGGCACTGCTGGTGTAGGAGTGTTTGTGGCAGAAGTGTGGACAGAGAAAGTTTTTTTGAAGTGCAAAGAGTCTCAGACAGAATCATCATGGTGAAGCTTGTAGTCGGCCTGAGCGTGGTTACCCTTCTGTCTGTGTATGCCCTACAGGGTTGTTTTAGTGCTGAAGTTAAGGACTTGTTGTTTGACCAACTGCGTGTTGTGACTGCCAGGATCCCAGGATTCGAACTCCTGATCACATGCGGAAATTGGAATGGCCACGTAGGCCGTGCAGGCACGGGATACAAGGAAGTGCATGGCGGGATCGGGTATGGTGGACCTGAACCAGATGTTGAGGGTGAAAGGATTTTAGAGTTTGCCCTGGCATTTTACCTGCTTCTTGGAAACACACCTTTCAAGAAACGTGACAGTCATCTTATCATGGTCAAGTCAGGAAGCGCAGTGACGCAGATAGATTTCATCCTTTTCCGCAGGACAATGCGCAAACTTGTCACAGATGTGAAAGTGATCCTTGGCGAGGAAGTAGCCCGTCAACATCAACTTCTTGTATGCGACTTGATGATTGATGTACCACCTTAACCCAAGCTTAAGTTCACCACCAGACTAAAAGTTTGGAAGATGAAAGAATCTCAGACACGAAATCACTTCCTAGGAGGTTTTCAGCCAGCATGTGAGTGTGTCTGCAGGTGTAGCTGATGCTACCACTGAGGATATATGGAACAGCATCAAGACCAGTCTGCTCAAGACAACTGAAGAGGCGTGTGCCATAACTCGACCCCACCGCGGCGTCGCGAAATCTGGTGGTAGAATGAGCATGTTAATAAGGTCATTGCAACCAAGTGGCAAAGTAGAATTAACAAAAAGATCAGGAATCGATACAATTAACTAACTCTACCCATCAAAGACATCAAATGGAAAGAAACACAAACATGAAGCGACCAGACCATAATGGAAACCTAAACAAAGGAAGGCCATAAGGACAGTTACTTTCCAACAAAATGGCCAAAATGACCATCAAAAATAAAAAGACACAAGTGATACACACAGTAAGCAACAGACAACAACACAAATAAACCGCCACAGAAGAACCGCCTTGGATGGAACGGTCAGTGGAAAGAACTCCGACGGGTGGGGGGGGGGCGATTTTACGTGGCCACAATCCTCGCCCTTACTTCCGTCGCGATTTAGACAAATAATTTGTTCAGCCCGCATGAAGGCCTCCTAACTCATCAGTGCAACATCTCCGTGAACACAAATAATCCAATAACCACAGTGATGAAACAACGGTTACGACTCGACAGCAAGAAACCACTGAAATGCTAGAGCAAAGGAAAACCAACAGTTAGATTCCGATGAGCCCGACCAGAGACAGAGCATCAGGCACCAACCAACATTACCTTGAATTAGATCTCTCTAATTCTCAATAAGCCTTTCCGTTGGAACAGTCATAGAATCTGAGGCCTTACCCACCGGCGTGCAATTAAAGAGGGAAGCAAAGTTGTCAACCGTGATTGGGTTAACTACCATGCATGCCGTCTGTCGTATAACATTTATGTTGTACCCAATCTTTTTATATCGAAGAATGATTTTACGAAATTGGGTGCTGAAGTCATTGTGGTTATATATTTTTCTGAATTTATAAACTAAGTCACCATAGAATTCGGATTCCGATAGGCCTTGTTGCAGAAGTGTTGTAAGTCCAACATTGAATTTTGGAACCAAATCAGAATGACGTCTATAAAACTTAGAAAAGGCTTTACGTAGTTTATGATACCGATACCCCTGATATAGAAGTTTAGCGGTTAATAATTTATTACGAGTGTTGAAGTCGGATACATGACTAGACACTCTAGCGAATCGAATTAACTGCGAAATATAAACCCCGTACGATGTCGCACGAGGAACATCGCTGACCAAAAAAGGAAAATTTACAATCTCGAAATCAAAAGCATCACGTTTATCATCAATATTGCAAGAAACAAATCCATTTACAATAGATAAATGTAAATCCAAAAAGGGGGCCTCGGTATCAGAGGATTTTGCCTTGTTTAACTGAAGTTCTAGGGGATGAATCTGACTGATCAAACCATCAAAGTAAGTATTGTCAATATTTAATAAATCATCTAAATATCTAGAAGTAGAGCTAAAAGCTTCAATAATTTCAGATTGGTTATCAATGGAAAGCGACAACATGAAGTCTCTTTCATAACAATACAAGAACAGATCAGCTACAAGAGGTGCGCAATTCGTACCCACAATTTGTCTAAATAACTTAGTACCGAATCTAATATAAATATTTTCAAGTAGAAAGGTGAGGGCATCACACACTTTCTGACATGACCAAAGTGTATAATTCTTATGCTTTTTAGAAGTGAAAAATGCATTTCTGACATTACATGCAAGATAGAGAGAATCTTCTCTGTGAAAAGCCCATTCAATTAAATCATTAAGCTTTTCTTTTATAAGATTATGAGGAAGGGTAGTGTAAGCCTTTAAGGCATGGAAGACTGGTAAGGGCACTCGTGCATCATATCTTGCGGCCGAACGCATAGCCAGACGTGTGGTGCATCATGCTCGCCAAGAAGCTGAGAAGGAGATCTACAAGAAAATTGACCCTAAGTCATCAGAAGTTGACCCTAAGTCCTTGCTAACCAGATGAGAAGAGAGAATGCCGCTGTTGTAGGTGACAAGCAGTAAAGAATGATGGAGGGGATATGTCAATGAGTGACGACTCAAAGCAGAGGGCCTGGTTAGAACACTACCAAAGGCTACTCGATGTTTAGTTTGACTGGGACCAAGACCACCTGTCTGATGTACCACCAGTGGAAGGCCCACCCATCCCAAACACTATTGATATGGTTAAGAAGGCTATCTTTCAGATGAAGACTGGCAAAGCACCGGGTCCTTCTGGCATAATGGTGGAGATGATAAGAGCTGCAGGTGATGTGGGTGCCTCGATGATCCTCGACCTTGCAGCTGCAATCATCCGTGATGGAAACGTACCCTATGACTGGGAACAGAGTTTCATTGTCTGTCTCTACAAGGGCAAGAGCGATGTATTGGAACGGGGCAACTACCGTTGTCTCAAGCTGACAGAAAAGGTCATGAAAGTCCTGGAGAGGATTGTGGCTGGCCTTATTAGGCAGTTGGTGTCCATCGACTATTCCCAGTTTGGCTTCGTCCCAGGAAGAGGCACAACAGACGCAATTTTTGTTGTACGGCAGCTGCAAGAGAAGTATCTGGCGGCCAACAGGAGACTCTTCATGGCTTTTGTAGACCTGGAGAAGGCATTTGATCGAGTGCCTCAGAAAGTCATCTGGTGGGCACTAAGAAAATTTGAAGTGGACGAGTGAATTGTGCGACTGGTCCAAGGGATGTATGCTAATGCTCGGAGCCGTGTCCGTGTTGGTGATGGTTACAGTGAAGAATTCGAAGTGAAGGTGGGTGTTCATCAAGGCTCTGTTCTCAGCCCACTGCTTTTCATCATTGTGCTTGAAGCCTTGCCATGCGAGTTCCGCTCTTGAGTCCCCTGGAAGGACCTGTATGCTGGTGACCTTGTCATCATAGCTGAATCCCTTGACGAATGTGTCAGGAGGCTCTTAACTTGGAAAGACGCAATGGAGGCGAAAGGGCTGAGAGTGAATGCAGGAAAGACAAAGATCATGATCTGTGGTTCAGGTCTGGACCTCCTGCAGAGTACAGGCCAGTTCCCCATTCGCTGTATGTCGCACTGGAGTGGGCAGCAATGTAATGGCTGCAAGTTCTGTGTGCACAAGAAATGCAGTGGGCTCAAGCGCTTGATAGAGGACCCTGATTACAGGTGTACAAGGTGCCAAGGAACTGCACGCCCCTTACATGGCGGACCACCGAGGGAAGTCCAAGTCGGATCCGACACGCTGGAGGTTGTAGCTTCCTTTTGGTACCTAGGTGATATGCTCTCAGCAGCGGGTGGTTGCGACCTTTCAACCACATCACGTGTAAAAACAGCCTAGAAGAAATACAAGGAGTTGCTACCAGTTCTCACTTCCCGCCATATCTCCTTCAAGACACGTGGCCGTGTGTACAGCTCTTGTGTGCGGATCTCAATGCTCCATGCCAGTGAGACATGGCCATTGACAAAGCCAAACCTCCAACATCTTCAGCGGAATGACAAGGCAATGATCAGACTGATCTGCAATGTCAAGCCACAGAACGCTGTCACCATCAGGTCCAGTGAGCTACTTCAGCGTCTTGGCATTGAGGACCTGGACCTCATCCTGAAAGAGAGAAGGTTCCGCTGGTATGGACATGTGGAACCATCTCCAACGGTACAGTCAAGACTGCCTGTGACATACAGATAGGTGGAAAGCGGGGGCCTGGAAGGCCCAAGATGACCTGGAAGCAGCTGACAGAAAGAGATTGCAGGGAATGGAAGCTCTCTGCTATCGATCCTCATGCTAGACAAGCCAGTAGATCTGGTTTAAGATCTGCCATGCGTGCAGCAAGCCAGCTACATGGAAGGGGGCCCACTTTTGTGGACGTTGCCCCTGTACCTGCACGATAATCGAAAATCCGTTGATGATGATGACAAGAAAAGGTCCAAGTTGACACGTGCGATCACCGAAGAATCCGAACCGTTGTTAGTCACATGATTTAAAACGAAATGAGATGAAACTTTTCTCCATGATTATCTTTGTTGTTTTTTCAAGATTAAAACGAAAAGATGTTTGCCAAGAAATTTTTCTCTATGATATTTATGATTTATGACAAGCAACAATATTATACTATATGTTTTTCTTTTTTTTTCTTCAAGTATTTCCTTGTTAAAGGCACAACCATAGAATGCCCCCGCCCCCCCCCCCCCCCCCCACACACACACTACGTTGAACCCAAGCTGTTTCAAGGAGCGGTGAGATGTAACAATTCACAAAATCATAGACAAAGGTTTCCAGAATGACCTAAATAGTGTTGCCGGGGACGTAAAACCTCAATACCAACAAATATAACTCAACTGTGGGAAATGCTACCATGTGAGATTGTAAAGATTGAACTTTTGAAACACCATTATATAATTTAACCTAAAAAGTATTAAATTTCCTTGAAATGTTAAATTTAGAAATACATCTTTTAGGCCTAGTTAATGTGCACAGTCCATGAGCGTGATATCATAATATATTTTATCCTTGAAAGAGTTGGATTCCGTGAAATGCTAAATTTAGAAATATTAATAATTTGCCTATTTAGTGTTTTAAGTCCCTGAGCGTGACATAAACAGAAACCAGAAAAACTACTTATCACCTTAACTTCCGTGTATTGGTTACTCATGTAAATCCCATTCGAGAAAAAAAAAATAATAATCATGATGAAAAATCTGCTCGCATCCAATAAGATTCGCCAGTCAAAAGGGGATAAATATGTCTCATTTCGATAACGCACCCGTGCGACATAATGCTTTTATCACATCTCCAAAATGGCTATTTTTCTGATGAAAATCTGTGATAGTTTTCTTAAATATACTGCAAACATAGGTTGTGGGTGCTCGTTAGAACCGCCTCATTGAGGCGGTTCTAACGAGTACCCACAACCTTTGTCTTGGAGCAAAAATAAGAACAATAATGCTTTCCCCCGTAAACATCAGGTTTTCTTTATGTAAAGTGGGGTTTAGTGGGGGGGGGGTCTTCATTTCACGGACTTGTTCACGTGATGTGGCACGTTTTCCGCACTTATGGTGCTTAGAAGATTTCTAATGAGTTTCACCAACAAAGTCTCTTTCACAAAGGTCTGGTCTTAAAGGACAGAATTTGCTCTGCGGAAGCAGACCTCTTTATTTAAAGCTTAGAGAGAGAAAAAATTCTGATAACAAGATAATAACCTTATTGGTGTCATTGGCCGGTAGCGCTTCAGATGTCATTCAGCTCTATGTCAGGTAAGAGCCCCGAAAAATTGAAGCAACGTCTCAAAACTGTACGGGGACGGTTAAACCTCAATTCAAACAAACAAACAAACAAACAAACAAACAGACAAACAAACAAACAAACAGACAACAAGCAATCAAACAAGCAATCAAACAAACAATAACAAGAGTTGTGTGCCTTGGCAGTGTCCCCATCCATTATAAAAGTTAATGTTTGCTTTCGATCAACCAGTGTATAATCTTAAGGGGAATGGATACACCTTCAGGGGAGGCAACTATTGCAAAAGTATTTTTGTCTCCCATGTCAATAGTGGTCAACTCTTAAAGGAAGAATTTGCTCCTGAGGAGCAAATTCTTTCCTTTAAGAGTTGATCCCTTTTTCGGTGGGACTGATTTGATTGTTTGATTTGAGGTTTAACGTCCCCGCCAACACTGTAAAGGTCATTTTGGAGACGTTGCTTCCAATTTTGTGGGACTTTTACCCGACATTGAGATGAAATGACTTTTCAAGCCCTGTTGCCCAGTTAAACCAATAGGGTTTATTAGCATGGACGGTCCGCCTCGCACCGCGGTTCCTAGACAGGCTCGGTGGGACTGAGCCTATAAAAAAGTGAACAGAAAGTACCAAAAAGTTGTCTTCCTTTGAAAAATGGCGTAAATTGTGCTAGGCGTTCCTATTCTCATTAAAAGAATGATTATCTTATGAACAAATTGTTTCCTTTAAGACGTCTATAGTCTTGAAAAATAAAATATTTTGATCCTTAGATGCAAATGATTTTCTTTAACACTAGATCCCTATCAAGAAGAAAGAGAAATGTCGTTTATGAAAAGAGTTATCGTTCTTGGCCGTGTATCTATACACATTGAAAAGAAATTTGTTTGCGGTTATACATATATCAGTAAGAGAAGACCAGAGCATGGCGACCGGCTAACCATACAGAGCTTTTCTCAAGTCCTAGGTAGAACCCTCCGTGGTGTAGTGGTTACGCTACTCGCCTTGTAAACCGGGGATCGCAGGGTCGATCTCGGGCTTCTTCAGACTTTCGGATGAGTCTTTAAACCGAGGTCCCGTCTCCGCATGACCTTAGCTGTTGGTGGGACGTAAATCTCAAACACTCACTCAAGTCCTAGATTGTCGGTAGGTGTTGGCTGGAATAAATCACTGGCAACACTGGTGGGTCGAAAATCTCTGTTAGGGTTGGGTGTGTGGTAATTGTATCGCCTTCATTTCTATTTTGAATAATTGTCCCGAACGATGATTTAACCTTTAAACTCCTGTGGTGTAAGTAAACAGTGTAGACCTTTATCGGACGCCGCAGTTTGGCCCTTAAAGTCCTTTTCAAAATGTACACAGTGTAGACCCTGATCAGGCGCTGCATTCTGTGGCGTCTGATCTGGGTCTTCACTGTTTGCCAGGCCCAGCGCATGATTCTACTCCAGATCCAACGATAAGAACATGAGTGGATTGAATTACTAAGTCAAAGCACTGAGAGTACTGGTGGGTCGATCGTCTCTGAGTGTAGGTTGGGAAAATAGTCCTGAGATGAGAATCGAACTGTTCATTGAACTAAAGCAAGCACAGTAGAGCTGATCAGACATCGCGTTATGTGGCGTCTGATTATGTAGATTCTGTTCGCCAATGCCCAAGTGTACGAGCACAGTCCACCCGCCCCCGCCCATCGGGGCTTGAATAAATAGATGGGCTGCATCATGTTTGCACGAACTCCAGGTAACACTTATTTATAGCTGTGTTATTGTCGAAGTTGCTTATGTCAACGTGACTATCACTGACCACACAAAAAGAGTGTTTGCACGAACTCCATGTAGGTAACAGTTATTTATAGCTGTGTTATTGACGGAGTTGCTAATGTCCACGTGACTATCACTTACCACACAAACAGTATTTGCACGAACACCCCGCGAGGGGGTGATGCAGTATCAGTAGATAGATAGGTAACAGTTATTTATAGCTGTGTTATTTTCAGAGTTGCTAATATCCAGGTGACTATCACTGACCACACAAACAGTGTTTGCAGGAAAACCAGGTAACAGTTATTTATAGCTGTGTTATTGTCGGAGTTGCTAATGTACACGTGACTACCATTGACCACACATACAGTGTCTGCACGAACTCCAGGTAACAGTTATTTACAGTTGTGTTATTGTCGGAGTTGCTAATGTCTAGGTGACTAGCACTGACCACACAAACATTGTTTGTACGAACTCCAGGTAACAGTTATTTATAGCTGTGTTTTTGTCGGAGTTGCTAATATCTACGTGACTACCATTGACCACACATACAGTGTCTGCACGAACTCCAGGTAACAGTTACTTACAGTTGTGTTATTGTCGGAGTTGCTAATGTCCAGGTGACTAGCACTGACCACACAAACATTGTTTGTACGAACTCCAGGTAACAGTTATTTATAGCTGTGTTATTGTCAGAGTTGCTAATGTACACTTGACTAGCACTGACCACACAAACAGTGTTTGCACGAACTCTAGGTAACAGTTATTTATAGCTGTGTTTTTCAGAGTTACTAATGTCCACGTGACTATCACTGACCACACAAACAGTGTTTGTACGAACTCCAGGTAACAGTTATTTATAGCTGTGTTATTGTCAGAGTTGCTAATGTCCACTTGACTATCACTGATCGAACCAACAGAGTTTGTGTAAAAAAGCGGCTGTAAACAGTATCCCGTGCTTCATCATAGTGCAGATTATATTTTCTTTTCCTTTGTGGTCATTGAGCCCATTCTGGTTACATTGAGCACATATACCCCCGGCCAGTGTCATCGCCGCGGCTGAAAATGGCAATGTCAAAAGCTTCTTTGCATATGCAGGCCATATACCACTTAAAAGGTAATGCTATAGAGATATCCTGTACCAATTACGAAGAGAATCTAACATAGTTACAGAGATATCAGCAATAAAAAGGTTTAACACAAAACTTTGACGTAAGAACGAACGGATGGACAGCCCACCAAAGGGCTTGACCCAGGAGCTTAGATAATCCGTATGAATGATAATGCTATAGAGATATCCTTTACCAAATATGAAGAGAATCTAACATGTGGTTACACAGATATGAACAATGAAAAAGGTTTAGCGCAAAACTTTGACGTAAACGTTGATGAACGTACGGACGGATAGACAGCCCACCCATGGGCTTGACCCAGGGGCTTAGATATTCCAAATAAAAATTAATGCTATAGATATCCTTTACCGAATATGAAGAGAATGTAACATGTGGTTACAGAGGTATGAACAATGAAAAGGTTTAACGCAAAACTTCGCCCATAGAGGCTTGAAGAAATATATGGGCTGAATGATAATTCCACGCAGAGCTGAATCCGGCCCGCACACTAATACTGGTAAACCGCTTAGAGGATCTAAGCCTGTCCAGGAACCGCGGTGCGAGGTGGACCGTCCATGCTAATAAACCCTATTGGTTTCGTTGGGCGACAGGGCTTGAGAAGTCATTTCATCTCAATGTCGGGTAAAAGTCCCACAAAATTGGAAGCAACGTCTCCAAAATGACCTTAACAGTGTGGACGGGGACGTTAAACCTCAAACCAAACAAACAAACGCAAAACTTCGACGTATAAGTTGATGAATGGACAGACGGACAGACAGTCCACCCAGGACCTTGACCCGGGAGCTTAGATATTCCAAATAAAAGGTAATGCTATTGAGATATCCTGTACCAAATATGAAGAGAATCCAACAGGTATATACAGAGATATGAGCAATCAAAAAGGTTTAACACAAAACTTTGACGTAAACGTTGACAAACGGACGGACAGCACACAAAGGGGCTTGACCCGGATAATTAGGTATTCCAAATAAAAAGTAAAGCTATAGAGATATCCTGTACCAAATATGAAGAGAATCCACTATTTGGTTACAGAGATATGAGCAATCAAAAAGGTTTAACACAAAACTTTGACGTAAAAGTTGACAAACTGACGAACAGCCCACCTGGGGGCTTGACCCAGGGGCTTAGATATTCCGTATGAAAGGTAATGCTATAGAGGTATGCGCTATCAAATATGAAGAGAATCTAACATGTGGTTAAGGAGATATGAGCAATCAAAAAGGTTTAACACAAAACTTTGACGTAATGGTTGACGAACGGACGGAAGTACGAACGAAGAAACGAACGAAAGAACGAACGAAGAAACGAACTAACGAACGAACTAACGAACGAACAAACGGACGGAAAGACAAAACTTTATACCCCCTGACATACCTCGTATGCCGGGGATATAATCAAATACCGCTTTATGAAGAGACTCAATAAACCCGAGTCTCCGATTGTCGTTCTTTTATGTGTTCTTTTTTTTTGCCAAAGGCAACCTTTTAGCTTTTTATTTTGCATGAACTCCAGTTATTTATAGCTATGTTACTGTCGGAGTTGCTTATGGCCACCTAACTATCACTGATTACACAAACAGTGTTAAGTTCTGCTTAACTGGGCGTCTAAAGAAACAACTGGCTGTTTTTACTTCCAAATTAGTTTGGCTTTGAAAAGAAAATATTAAAACTGTTGGCTTTTTCAGACTCATCTGAATAAATTGTATTGTTATACTCCAAGTGTGGAACTGAGGAGCTATAATCAGTTAAGTGTTGCCTCCATGTTACTTTCTATAGGTGACTTGGGATGGCTGTTTTCTTACATTGTGGCCTTTCCTGAGTAACCTTTTCTTACTATTTTGACCACCCGTCTTTTTGAGAAAGGATGTTGGACGCTAGATTTTTTTAAGATTTTGTGACTCACGAATTAATGTTATAGTTCTGTTACATGTACGTCGTTTTTTTAATTTGTGCCAGTTACTTGCTAAGTCAGATCTTTTAGCTCTTTTATTCACCCGCTTTTACTTCATTATGTCGTTTTATTTTTGATGTAGACCAAAGCGGATCTGTTGTTTTAGCTTATGTTAAATGTCACTTGCTAAGTCAGATCTTTTAGCTCTTTTATTCGCCCGCTTATACTTCCTTATGTCGTTTTATTATTGTTGTAGACCAAGGTGGATCTGTTATTTTAGCTTCTATTTCTCCAGGTGGAATCCATTGGCAATCAGTTTAAATGATGACACTGTGTATGTTGTTTTATTATTAATGTGGACCAAGGCGGATCTGTTGTTTTAGCTTCTATTACTCCAGGTGGAATCCATTCGCAATCAGTTTAAATGATGACACTGATGACCTATTCGAAGAAAATTCAAACGTCGAAAAACTGTTGTTGCAGGAATCGATTATCAATGGCAAGCAGATTTAGCAGATGTATCAAGTATGTCTAAGTTCAATGACAAACACCGATACTTGCTTTGTGTCATCGATGTATTTTCCAAATTTGCCTGGGTTGTTCCCATCAAAGACAAGATGGGTAAAACTTTGATCAAAGCATTCAAATTGAACTTGAAAAAACGAAGTCCAAAAAGCCTCCAGTCTGATAAAGGAACAGAATTTAAAAATAAAAATTTCCAGAATTTTTTAAAGTCAAAACATATTCATTTTTTCACGACAGAAAATCCTGAAACTAAAGCCAATTTGTCGAAAGATTTCAAAGAACTTTGAAAAGTCGCATGTGGAAATATTTTACACATCATCGTACACTGAGATATATCGATGTACTTCCAAAATTAGTTCATGGCTACAACCATGCATACCATCGAAGTATCAAATGTGCACCTGCATCTGTAACTAGCAAAAACGAAGTTGTAGTGTCAGAAAATTTTTTTGGAAAGAAACAAAAACATCAAAGTCCAAAATTTAAAGTCGGTGATTATGTTCGCATTAACAAGACAAAACGTACTTTTGATAAAGGTTATTTACCAAACTGGACACAAGAGTTGTTTCAAATTTCGGCTGTGTACAAACATCAAAATCCTGTAACCTATAAAATAGTAGATCTAGATGGCGAAGTAGTCAAAGGCACTTTTTACTCGCAAGAGTTACAACGTGTAGAAAAAGATCAAATATTCGAAATTGAATCTATCATAGATCGCAGAAAACGTAAAATTGGTAAAAAAGTGGATCAAAGAAATAAAAGTTCACTGGAAAGGGTATCCATCTAAATTTGATAGTTGGATTTTAGAATCAGATCTTCTATAAAAACCGTGAACATGATTTTCAGAAGCTCATTCGTGCGTGACACTGCTTCTTTACAATCTGCAGACGGTAGTCAAGGAATATTAGCAAAAAATCGCTTAACATTTTTGGCTCGAATTATTGTTGTTTATGCTATCATTATCACCTCATTGGTACAAATCAGTTTAAGAAGTCCAGACAAAGAATTGTGGTTGATATTACTCAGTAGCTCTGTTGGATACATTTTACCATCCCCAGGATTAAAATTCAAAAGACAAACTCCAATTTCATCTTCTCTCCCTGAGGAAAAACAAAAACCATGAAAGAATTTTACTTGACATTATTAAGTGACAGTTCTTTAGACACCTTCCCACAAAATACTCAATCTACTTTCAAAGTCAAATTAGATTGTCCTATTCAAATTGACAAACAAAATTGGGAGGTAGCTTTAGCAGAAATAATAACACCAGGTGAAATCATGAATATCACAGATAAAAATATTTTTTTCTTTCTTCGATTAACAAATAATGCTTTCATTGACATAAAGTTTGATCACTTAAGGCATGAAATTTACAAACAAACAAAAAGATGTTCAGATTATAAAGTAACCTTTCCAACAGGAAATTATACTAGCCCTGAACATTTGATTATGGAAATGAAAAATGCACTTGAGAGTCGTATTCAAAAGATTTTGACTCAACACAACATTAAAATTCATCTTGAATACAGAAGTCAATTAAAACGCATCAAGGTTGCAGTAGAATATCCTGCTGGTTCATCTTACACAAATCAAATTCAGATAGTATTTCCAACACCATTAGCAATCATTTTAGGCATCGATAAACAATTTCACGGAGAACCATTAGGCAACGATGCTGTCAAATTCAAATATGGTGTTGACTTGAATGTTCATAACAGTCGCTTCTTTGTGTATTCCGATGTGGCCGGTTACACAAACATAGGGCATATAACAGCTCCCATTTTAAGAGTAGTTCCATTTGCAAATACAACTGGTGAAATTCATTTCCATCAAGAATTTCTCAACTTGCATTATGTTCCACTGGCAAAATCCTTCATTGATCAAGTTTACATTAGTATAAAAGGCGATACAGGTAATGATATTCCATTCATTACTGGCAAGACATTGATCAAACTACACTTCAGAAAAAAAGAACAATAATGCGTACTATTCATTATCATCAGTCTGGAGCGGGGTTTAAAGACTTTGAGGTTTTAAATAAATTGAAATCTAGACAGTTTCGTGCTTCTAGTCTGTCTACCTACGATTTTTCCACTCTTTACACTACACTTCCTCATAATCTTATAAAAGAAAAGCTTAATGATTTAATTGAATGGGCTTTTCACAGAGAAGATTCTCTCTATCTTGCATGTAATGTCAGAAATGCATTTTTCACTTCTAAAGAGCATAAGAATTATACACTTTGGTCATGTCAGAAAGTGTGTGATGCCCTCACCTTTCTACTTGACAATATTTATATTAGATTCGGTACTAAGTTATTTAAACAAATTGTGGGTATTCCGATGGGTACTAATTGCGCACCTCTTGTGGCTGATCTGTTCTTGTATTGTTATGAAAGAGACTTCATTTTGTCGCTTTCCATTGATAACCAATCTGAAATTATACATATTTTGATGGTTTGATCAGCCAGATTTACCCCCTAGAACTTCAGTTAAATAAAGCAAATTCTTCTGATACCGAGGCCCCGTTTTTGGATTTACATCTATCTATTGTAGATGGATTTGTTTCGTGCAAAATTTATGATAAACGCGATGACTTTGATTTTGAGATTGTAAATTTTCCTTTTTTGGATGGTGATGTTCCTCGTGCGCCATCCTATGGCGTTTATATTTCGCAATTAATTCGATTTGCTAGAGTGTGTAGTCATGTAACTGACTTCAACACTCGTAATAAATTATTAACGGCTAAACTCCTTAATCAGGGTTATCGGTACCATAAACTACGCAAAGCCTTTTCAAAATTTTATAGACGCCATTCTGATTTAATTTCAAAATTCAATATTGGACTTAAATCTCTTCTGCAACAAGGTCTATCGGAACCCGAATTTTATGGTGACTTAGTATATAAATTCAGAAAAATATATAACCGCAATGACTTCAGCACCCAATTTCGTAAAATCATTCTTCGATATAAAAAGATTGGGTACAACATGGATATTATACGACAGACTGCATGCATGGTAGTTAACCCAATCACGGTTGGCAACTTTGCTTCCCTCTTTAATTGCACGCCGGTGGGTCAGGCCTCAGATTCTATGACGGCTCCAACGTAAAGGCTTATTGAAAATTAAAGAGATAATGTTGGTTGGTGCCTGATGCTCTGTCTCTGGTCGGGCTCATCGGAGTCTAACTGTTGGTTTTCTTTTGCTCCAGCATTTCAGTGGTTTCTTGCTGTCGAGTCCTCACCGTTGTCTCACCTCTGTGGTTCTTTGATTTCTGTGTTCACGGAGATGTTGCACTGATGAGTTAGGAGGCCTTCATGCGGACTGAACAAATTATTTGTCTAAATCGCGACGGAAATAAGGGCGAGGATTGTGGCCACGTAAAATCGATTTAAGCCCCCCAGTGGAAATCTTCCACTGACCGTTCCAAGGCGGCTCTTCTGTGGCGATTTATTTATGTTGTTGTTTGTTACTTACTGTGTGTATCACTTGTGTCTTTTAATTTTGGATGGCCATATGGCCATTTTGTGGGAAAGTAACTGTCCATATGGCCTTCCTTTGTTTAGGTTTCCATTATGGTCTGGTCGCTTAATGTTTGTATTTCTTTCCCTGTGGTGTCTTTTATGGATGGAGTAAGTTAATTTTATCAATTCCTGATCGTTGTTTTACTTCTACTTTCCCGTCTATCGAGGTGTCTCAAGACAATATGGCCATGGTTTAGGTTCCATATTTAAAACAGCAATGCGAAGTGTTGTTCCCATTTTAAAACCTCTAGCACAAGCAGGAATAAAAAGTGCAAAACAACTTGCAAAAAAGGAGGGACTAGGTGCTCTTCGCGATATGTTGGAAGGCCAAAATATCAAACAAGTTTTGAAACAAAGAGGCAAACAAAGTTTGAAATCGCTAGGAAAATCAGCTCTTGGTGAATTAAGTGGGGGTATAAAATCAAAAGCCAAATCTAAAAAGAATCAGTCTAAGACTAAACGTCAAGCTGTTAAGAAGGGTCAAAAAAGGAAAAACTCAACTGCTATTCCAAAAAATCTTAAATTTCCGAAAGATATTTTCGATCAATAATGATGCAATCAGGTTCTTGTGAGTGCAGCAAAACGGAGTTGGAAATGCAATCCGTTCCTCCGACAATGACAACTATGCAAGAAACTCAGTGGACTGATTATCATCCTATCGCTTCCCTGGATAGTTATCAGGCACCCATTGAATTTTGGTTCCACCCCATACTGAATATTATACAGATTTATCTCAAACTTACCTTTATCTGAAATGTAGAATCCTGAAACCAGATGGAACTAATATTGAGGACAAAAAGGTTGCCCCTATCAACAACTTCTTTCACAGTATGTTCAGCAGCATCGATTTGTACCTGAATAATAAACTGGTCATAAGTAATATGGATACATATCCGTACAGAGCCTACATAGAAAACTTATTTTCCTTTGGAGCAGATGTCAAAGACAATCAGTTAAAAGGTGCAGAACACTGGTATGAAGATGAACCTGGGAAATTTGAGGATTTTGAATGTGATAGCATAAAAAAGGCCGAGGTGTAGCTACAAAACAAAGTAAATCTTTGGAACTCATGGGCCGATTACATTTAGATCTGGCCATGCAAGACAAATATCTTCCGAATGGCATCGAAATCAAACTCAGACTTAACAGAGCATCTCCTCAATTTTGTATCATGGCTGAGGATGGTTACCCTGTAGTACTCAAAATTGATGTAGCCAAACTGTCAGTGAGAAATGTACAACTTCTACCAGCAATCACAAACGATTTGAATCAGAGCATTGCTCAACATAATGCCAAATTCCCTATCAGAAGAGTTGAGGTGAAAACATTTACCATTGGTACTGGACTAAGATCTAAAATTGAAGACCATCTGTTCCAGGGTCAACTTCCAAAACGATTGTTCATTGGTATGGTTCCTAATGAAACATTCAATGGCACGTTTCCCACGAACCCCTTTAACTTCCAACCTTTCAATCTCAGTAAACTGGATGTCACACTCGATGGACATAATATCTATGGCAGACCCTTTGAACCTAACTTCACCAGAAACGAGTACCTTCGATCATACATGTCACTGTATCAGGTTCTGAGTAGTCGAGATCAAGTTCAGAATTGTAACATCGATTACGAGGATTACAAAGACGGATACACATTCTGGGGATATGACTTCACACCTGATCAAGCTGCTGACCAGAGTCACCTCCACCCTATAAAAACTGAAAACCTGAGACTAGAACTTCAGTTTGCCAATTCCCTCGCAAAGACTATCAACGTCATTGTGTATGCTGAATTTGATAATCTGATAGAAATTAACGGACTCAGAGAAGTAATCACAGACTACTGAAAAAAAGATGCATAGTGGATACTATATTGAAGAAGAACTGAGGGATTATCTACTATGGTCAGATTCTACTTCATCTGGAAATGGCATGCTTCAAAAAGAATTTGAGGGATTATCAGAAGACAATGAAACACTGGGACGACACAAATGGATTAAAGATACCCTTATACGGGCCATGAGGATCAACTTGATGACTGCTATATTTGACTATGCCCGTCACCAATGCCAAGGATGTAGAATAAATCATCCCAGTCAGAAATACCATGACTTGTGCTTATGGACAAAACCAAACGAATGGATAACAGACTATGGTATACATATCCATGCCCTGAATAATCTCAACATCTACGAGGTCATCCAAAAATGGGACGAGTTGCTCCTGGATGAAGTACCATCAGAAGAAAGAAGAAAAGAATACGGTGCTATGACAGGATTGGACCATTTAACACCATCTGAAAAAGTCGAAGCCTATAAAAACTGGATGTTCCTGAAAAACAGTCATAACAGATACGGAAGAAAACCTGACTACAACGAGTGGAGAGACTTTTGGAAACAGAAATTAATAGAAGCTACTCCATCGGAGACATCATCAGAAAAATGGACACACATGAACTGAGGAAAATTCTATACCACATGCATGTTAATGGAGATGTATGTGCCAAAGATCTCTTACCAGAGAAGAAACCTCTAGACATGAAAGCCTATATCATAAACACTGACAATTCAGATGAACCAGGAGAACATTGGGTTACCGTATACTTCAGAGGCCATCAAGCCATCTACTTTGACTCCTATGGCATGCCACCGGAAGAAGACTATATTCTACCTTTCATCCAAAGAAATTCCAGAAGTTGGATTCAAAATACAGAACCATTACAAAGTCCATGGAGTAAAAACTGTGGAATGTGGTGTATTTACATTATTCATCAACTTGAAAAAGGACTAGACTTGAAGAAAGCTATTCATGGGGAACTGTATGGCACAGGAGAAGACTTATACCAAAATGACAGAGATATTGACAGATGGTTCAGTGCTAATTATGGCAAATTGATCAGGACACAAATCAGTTCTAATTATGGCAAATTGATCTGGACACAAAATGACATGCCAACTCCAAAGTTTCTTTACACACATAGAATTCAAGATTGCAAATGCTTACGAAATACACATTGTTTATCAAAGAAATATCCCATGTATTTAATGTTGTAAATATGTTAAGGGTTCCAATTTGTAAACGATGACAGAGGGACGGTCCTAATCCTCTGTTCATCGTAATCAAGTTAGTTAGCGGGACAAATAAAATTAAAACTGTTCAGCAATCTTTCTTGTCTTTTCACCCCCTCTTCATTTCGAAGAGGTAGTAGTATCTAAACTTGAGATGGCTAGAAATAACATCCACTGACGCTTCATAGTCAAACTAATGAAACAAATAGATCTTGAGATACAAGATCTATATCCAGAAGTTTGCTACTATCAAGCCTCAATATATTTGTCAAACCGCTTGACGCTTGACAGTCAAGTTTCTATTGATGAAGAAATAAAGTCTTGAGATACAAGATTTTTTATTTCTAATAGAAACTTGCTACTAGATAGCCTCAATATATAAGAATGACACTATGAAGTCTTGAGATACATGGCCAACATAATGTCATCCTGTGGTATCCCTGGACCTCTTGAAAGATTATCACAAAAAGACTAAGTTATTTTCAACTTTAGCCTGAAAATCAAAAACATTCTAGTACCCAGAAATTTCAGGTACCAGGTTCCTGTACAAACTCCAGAGTTATTTCAGCTTTTAGCCTGAAACCAAAAAATGAACTCTTTCATGTAAAACAACTAAGTTATTTTCAATCATAGCTTGAAAAAATCGTTCAGGTACCCAGAAATTTCAGGTACCCAGAATTTATGGGTACCAGGTACCAATTTCCAACTACTGATCATCCAAATCCCTTCTAGCCTAGTCAAGCCTAGACAAGGGGTGTGTATCGGGGTACCGAGCTCTGGGTACCAGGGGCGACACTCTGGGTACTACTTGGATCAGTACCCAGAGTGTCGCCCCGGGTACCCAGAGCTCGGTACCCCGATACTCGCCCTATACTACTTTCATCTATCAACATGATCAATTTGGTCTCGCAGGAACGCCTTTCTCGGAACCCATGCATGCTGTAGTTCATAAAGAATGTTCTGGCTGTTGAAGTGCTTGGACATACTGGAGGCGACAATGTGTTCTAGCCCTTTGCATAGAACACATGTTAGGGAGATAGGGCGATAGTTGGCAGGATCAGTTTTATCCCCCTTTTTGAATATGGAGGATACATTGGCCTCTTTCCATTTGATGGGCAATTTTCCCTGGTCAATATATAGACTTTTGGAAAATTATTTGGAGGATTGGGGCTAGCTCTTTATGGAGGTTTTGAAGTACTATAGGTTTCAGCTGGTCTGGACCTGATGCCTTATAGGGGTTAAGCTTTTTAAGAAGGCATTCAATACCATTGGCTGAGATTTGAATGTCAGGCATATTCGTATAAGGGCTGAGCTGAAAGGGCTGGGCGACTCCGGAATCATGCAGGTCCTGCAGAGTCATTTGGGCAAGGGCTTTCAAACTTATAGGGGAACTTACAATTCTGATTCTGAGGCGCAAGCTAAAGCAGCTGTGTCATATTAACATGCTTAAGGAATACATTGATGGGAACAATGCATCATTAACACCAAACAAGGATATTACAATATTTTCCAGGACTCCCCAAAACCCAATCAACCCCTTTATATACCAAAATATATCTAACCTCGATCCAGGGCTTGAAAAAATGGGTGTCAGAGGTTTCGCCACTTTGCATGTTCGCCACCAGAGGTTTCGCAACCTCCGTGAGAGGGTTCGCCACTTTTCCGACTTTTGCTTTTGGAGGGTTCGCCACTTTTTATATATTTTTCTTATAACTATTTGATTTTGTGCAGGATTTAATAAAAGAAATAAATAAAGGTTGTTTAAACTTTTAAACGTAGGTTGTTATTGTTTTTATTATTTCCTAGACAAACCACCTATTCTCAGAATAGATGCCCGTTTGTAGTTTTGGCTGTCTTTTGCGTTTTAATCATGCCAAACAGAAGAACTATGATATCCCTGATGTTCATCATAATGGCATAGTCCATACATTTCAAAATACTACTTATATAACTCGTTATCATTTTTCCCTTGATACCAATGCCTAAAATGCCTAGAATGTCCGAGAGGGCGTATGGCTGTATATATAGAAAGAAAGAAAGTAGTCATTTTTTGGCCAAAAATCGATGACGTTTCTTTGAGTGCTAAACATTGTGAGAGTTTTTTTTCTGTATTTGTATAGATATATTGCTGCAAAAAAGTTGCTTTATTTTAAATAACATGCTTAGCTAATACTTGAAAGTGGTTTTCCTTTATTTAGTTTGATTTCATTTTTTCGACGCTTTCGTTGAAAATGTCCTCAATATCGGTGTAAGCTACGTTACACTGGTTATATTAATAAATAAGTTAAGGCATAGTTTGTTATTTCGACTCAAATATCCATTTTCGGTGGCGAAACCTCTGAGTGGCGAAACCTCCCGTGGGGCGAAACCTCCCGGTGGCGAAACCTCTTGGTGGCGAAACCTCTGATGGCGAACTTGTTGGGTGGCGAAACCTCTGTAAACCGAAAAAATAAGGGCGAAACGACCCACGAGCGAAATGACCCACGGCGAAACGACCAACGGGCGAAACGACTCACGGGCGAAACGACCCGAGACCCGCCCATTCCGGTTGGTTTACGCACCGCTACCCTTGTTTACTTCCGCTGTCCTGACACCAAAGAAGATTTATAACTACTCACAATTGTTTCAGCGTGAAAATGTCAGACAGGGGAGGCGAAGGGGGATTTTATTACGGCTCCCGTCTTCTCAATCCTCTCACGGAACTTTCTGGATTGCCTATTGACCAGGTTAAATTATGAGTTTTCAATATCATGCGTTTTCGTGACCTTAGAATTCTTCGGAATCGAGACAATTCATCGACAAGACAATTCATCGACACGGTTTTTGGAGACAATTCATCGACACAATTGAAGACAACTCATCGACACTTTTTGAAGACAATTCATCGACACATTGTTATGTTGAAATTATACACAAGCTGATAAAATGAAGACAATGTTTTGATAATAAAATTATCTATTGTCACGTTTATGATCAAAATTACGAATTAAGAAAAAAAAATTCAATATTTTGGCTTATTGACCATTTTAACCACAATAGTTTGCCTCGTCTGATTTGATGTCGCAAACAATTGACTGTCGCGAGCCGTCTCAAAGTAATTGAGGATAGCATGTAGCTTTTAGGATGCTGGTTGCTATGTAGTGGCAGTATTGATAGTACGACCACTGGAGTTGAAGGATAATTTAGCCTCGAGATTTCATGATTTGTACAATTCGCATTTAGATACCTAATTCTGATCATGAAATATAAACCGTGTCGGTGAATTATCATCTAGATAATAAGCCCATGCGATGGACCTTGATTAATCCCACTTTAGCGGTAAAAGTTCAGTGTAACCCTTTTTGTACCAAATGGAATCCTCTTCCTTATATATAGCATGAGTCGATTTAAAAATGTAGGGTTGTCAGGGTGTGTTTGCAACTAAATTTGTTTGGGGAAATATCTGAACCTTTTGCAAACAGTATAGGCCATGATCAGACGCCGCGTTCTGCATTATTATCAAAATTCGAACAACAAAAATTTAGGGAAAAATGCAAACATACATGTAACTCACAATCCAGCTTCACTTTCCATCTTTTTTATTTTGATTATGAAAGTTTGAATAAAATTTGACAAAGTTCCGTGTACATTTTCTTTTATGTGGTTAAAATGGTCAATAAGCCAAAATATTGAATTAAATTTTTTCTAAGTTCTTTATTTTGATCATAAACGTGATAAAAGATCATTATATTTTCAAAACAGTGTCTTCATTTTATCAACTTGTGTATAATTTCAACATAATAATGTGTCGATGAATTGTCTTCAAAAAGTGTCGATGAGTTGTCTTCAATTGTTTCGATGAATTGTCTCCAAAAACCATGTCGATGAATTGTCTTGTTCCCAATTCTTCTTCTATCTCCATATACTGCCTTACGCCCGCGAGGACATTCTAGGCAGGTGCGCTGTCGAATAGAAAAAGGCAGAGTGTTAAAGAAAAGAAAGGCTAAAAACATAATAGTGAAGGGGATGAATGATGATAGGTTATGATAGTTCAGATGAGATTAAAATCAGGTTAAAACAACAACTTTTGGATCTAGGGCCTGGAGTGCTGCAACTCACTAACTGCGACCTTGAATGACTCGAGGTCTGGTGAGCATACAGCAGTCTCTGGTCAGGGCTTCCATTAACTCCCAAATTAAGGAAGTCCCAGACTTCCTACCCTTGAAATCTGGAAGTCCCACTGGAAAATTCAAGAAGTCCCAATTTTGAAGCAAGGTGTTTGCGGATCGTAAAATGGTTTTGATGAAGAAATATATATTTTTTAATCTTTGAATCTCTTGTTTGCATTTTTAATCACCTGTATATTCTTTTAGATGGCTAGTAAAGTGTGGATAGGTAAACTGACCAGCTCAAAAATGACTTGAATAGTGTTGACTGGGCTGTTAAACTCAAAACAATCAAGCAAAGCTCTGTGAGGAAGTTAAAAATACTCATAACTATGTGACATGCATGTGGTCAGTACAGTGCAGAGGAGTGCATACAAAAAAGAAAAATATTTTTGCTTGGCCTGTATAAATTTAATAACTTTCCAAGTAAAACTCCTCCCCCCCCCCCCCAAAAAAAATAAAAAGTACAGAAAACAATCGCATTACCCATTTATTCCTAGTGTCCCATTTTTTGGTCATTGGCAAACCGTGTAGACCCAGATCAGAAGCCACAGAACATAGCGTCTGATCTGTCTACACTATTTGTAGAACTTAACACTAATAAAACAAACCTGACACCCACTGTCATATATGGATTAAAAAGAAATAAAGAAAAATTCTTTTGTGAAAGATTTTTGTCGAACTTTGCAAAACATACACTTCGAGTCTCCATTGTACTCTAAAAACTCGGAACTGCTTCAGACAAACAGGCAGAAACACGTGCAACTTTGGTCAATTGGAGCAGGCGGTAGATTTTTTTCTTCTTTTGCTTTTCGGCTAACAGACAGATCAGACTGCAGCTCGGATCCTGACGAACCGGCCTGGTAATGTTTGTCGGTTTTATGTATTTTCGGGGCGCCGAAATCAAACAGCGATCGCGCCGCGATTTTGGGATTTTATAAATTATTTTCATCATTTCACCTAGTGAACATCTGCTATTTACTCAAGAAAAAATGCGTATCTATCTTTGAAACTATTGTCACACTTTGCATCGCTAATGATAATCTCACTACCAAACACCTAAATTACGACCCGCTTTCATTTAAACAGTAACACGTTTACAGGACTAAAAAAAACAACACTTATCGTCAATGAGATAATTAGTTTATCCTCAACTACTAATCCGTTTAATTATATGCAAACACCGTGCAATCACCTTGACACCTATTTCACACACCGATGACGATCAAAGGTGTGCCGACGCACGTGATTCTGACTGTCAATATAATACCGCGCAGGAAGAAAATGGGACGTCCTTAGTACTCAATAAACACTGAAAGCGGTTTCAGCTAAGAAGGCGGAGCAAACTTTTTACAAACCGCTAAAAGTGGGCGGGTTTATACGTCTCGTTAAAGATTTTTGGCCATACAGAGAAATTTTCGGGAGTCAGCGGGACGCCTTTGATGTTTAAATTGGGCGTCCGGAAGCAATTTCAGAACGTAATATACGCCGTACGTCCGCCTAACGGAAGCCCTGCTCTGGTAGTTCTTCTTCCTGGTAGAGAGCTGGGATCTTCGAAAAGAACGTATTTAGCTCAGAATCAGAATTGTTACTGGTGACACGTCAAATGACATTCATACACCAGGACCTGTGATATGGGAAGTTAGTCCCTAGCTCTAGACAAAGGTCTAAAGGGTGCTGCCAGCAGTAGTAGTAGTATGTATAAATTCTGCCACTTGAGGCACACCTCCAGTCTGGAGTCTTCTTGAGTGAACGTTTTTTTGTGTTTTTTTTCGGGATATTTACACAGGGCTAAAATGGTGACTGTTCCACCACACTATTAACATCTTAAGACGCTTGTTACTGTAAAAGTCTTTAAGTGGAGCGTGATAGTTCAGTGGTTAGTGCACTTGCCTCTGATGCTAGAGGTACAGGGTTCGATCCCCGGCAGCGGCGATAAAATTTCGGTGTCCGAACACGCTCCATGGACATCATTTGCAGGGATGAATATCATAAAGTGCACCGTCCTTCGGATCGGGACGTAAACTGGAGGCCCCCTGTGCAGGGAGAACCATCCCCTGTGCAGGTTAAAGAACCCTGCCATAATTACATGACTACTGTGTAGGCTTTCATCCTGCAAAACTGGAGTGTATGTAAAATACACCTGCCTAGAATGCCCGCGAGGGCGTATGGCAGTATATAGAGAAAGAAAAAGAAAAAATCTTTTAAAAGAAGGCTAGGAAATCTGTTCCCTGGTGGTGTGTACTGCGATCATCTTTTCGGTTTTGGAATTAGTAAAAGTCTCTTGTACCGTTCGACATGTAGGGTATGACAGAGGCTAACTGACTGTCTTTCTATGGCTCTTAAATGGGAATGGTGACCAGTTGTATCTGAGTACTTTATGATTTTACTACAGTCTAGAATAAGCTGTGTAAGAATGTTGGGATCATCAGTACACAGATGCCCCCGCCATATATCTTTGTCGATATGGCTTGTACCCATTCTCTAGAATGGTACTGGGGTGTCCGGAGGGACCCGGAGCGGTCCACAGGGACCCAAGGTCTGTGTCAGTGAATGCATCTTATCATAAGGAACAATAATATATATGGTTAAGTGGTGGGGATATGAATTGTTTCTGAGATATAAGGCCTTTTTATGAATTGAAGGGGGCGGGGCATGGTCCGGGGTTGACCAGAGGGAGACAAAGTCTGTGTCTTAGAATGAGTCATATCATAAGGAACAATAATATGTATGGTTTAGGTGTTCGAATCTGATTAAGTCTGTGTCAGTCAATGCATCTTATCATAAGGAACAATAATATATATGGTTTAGGGGTGGGGACATGGATAGTTTCTGAGATATAAAAAGTAGAAGTAAAACAAAGATCAGGAATTGATACAATTAACTTACTCCACCCATAAAAGACACCAAAGGGAAAGAAATACAAACATTAAGCGACCAGACCATAATGGAAACCTAAACAAAGGAAGGCCATAAGGACAGTTACTTTCCCACAAAATGGCCATATGGTCATCCGAAACTAAAAGACACAAGTGATACACACAGTAAGTAACAAACAACAACATAAAATAAATCGCCACAGAAGAGCCGCCTTGGAACGGTCAGTGGAAGATTTCCACTGGGGGGCTTAAATCGATTTTACGTGGCCACAATCCTCGCCCTTACTTCCGTCGCGATTTAGACAAATAATTTGTTCAGTCCGCATGAAGGCCTCCTAACTCATCAGTGCAACATCTCCGTGAACACAAAAATCAAAGAACCACAGAGGTGAGACAACGGTGAGGACTCGACAGCAAGAAACCACTGAAATGCTGGAGCAAAAGAAAACCAACAGTTAGACTCCGATGAGCCCGACCAGAGACAGAGCATCAGGCACCAACCAACATTACCTTGAATTAGATCTCTCTAATTCTCAATAAGCCTTTACGTTGGAGCCGTCATAGAATCTGAGGCCTGACCCACCGGCGTGCAATTAAAGAGGGAAGCAAAGTTGCCAACCGTGATTGGGTTAACTACCATGCATGCAGTCTGTCGTATAATATCCATGTTGTACCCAATCTTTTTATATCGAAGAATGATTTTACGAAATTGGGTACTGAAGTCATTGCGGTTATATATTTTTCTGAATTTAAATACTAAGTCACCATAAAATTCGGGTTCCGATAGACCTTGTTGCAGAAGAGATTTAAGTCCAATATTGAATTTTGAAATTAAATCAGAATGGCGTCTATAAAATTTTGAAAAGGCTTTGCGTAGTTTATGGTACCGATAACCCTGATTAAGGAGTTTAGCCGTTAATAATTTATTACGAGTGTTGAAGTCAGTTACATGACTACACACTCTAGCAAATCGAATTAATTGCGAAATATAAACGCCATAGGATGGCGCACGAGGAACATCACCATCCAAAAAAGGAAAATTTACAATCTCAAAATCAAAGTCATCGCGTTTATCATAAATTTTGCACGAAACAAATCCATCTACAATAGATAGATGTAAATCCAAAAACGGGGCCTCGGTATCAGAAGAATTTGCCCTATTTAACTGAAGTTCTAGGGGGTAAATCTGACTGATCAAACCATCAAAAAGCCTTTTATGAAGGGGGCAGTGCACGGAGGGACCCAAAGTCTGCGTCTTGGAATGTGTCATATCATAAGCAACAATAATATATAAATGGTTTAGGGGGGGGGGGGGGTCGGGATGGACCCAATGTCTGTATCAGTCAATGCATCTTATCATAAGGAACAATAATATATATTGTTAAGGTGGTGGGGATATGGATAGTTTCTGAGATATAAAGACTTGAATGAAGCAAAGGGGGCGGGGCATGGCCCAGGGGTGACTGTAGGGACCCAAAGTCTGTGTCATGGAATGTGTCATATCATAAGGAACAATAATATATATGGTTTAGGTGTTCGAATCTGATTAATTTTCATGATAATTAGACATTTTGACAGTTTTGCATACAAATTCCTATATGACAATTTTGACCTGTTACGCAATCTGACCCCTGGGCCCACCCAGGGGCATGACCCTGGGTCAACTTGAACATGAACTTATAGGTCTTGGTCTGAGTAGATGTCATACCAAATTTCAACTTTGTAATATGGATAGTTTCTGAGATATAAAAAGTAGAAGTAAAACAAAGATCAGGAATTGATACAATTAACTTACTCCATCCATAAAAGACACCAAAGGGAAAGAAATACAAACATTAAGCGACCAGACCATAATGGAAACCTAAACAAAGGAAGGCCATATGGACAGTTACTTTCCCACAAAATGGCCATATGGCCATCCAAAATTAAAAGACACAAGTGATACATACAGTAAGTAACAAACAACAACATAAATAAATCGCCACAGAAGAGCCGCCTTGGAACGGTCAGTGGAAGATTTCCACTGGGGGGCTTAAATCGATTTTACGTGGCCACAATCCTCGCCCTTACTTCCGTCGCGATTTAATGAAGCAAAGGGGGCGGGGGGGGGGGGGGGGGGTCGGGATGGACCCAATGTCTGTGTCAGTCAATGCATCTTATCAT
Source organism: Lucinisca nassula (assembly GCA_963580285.1). NCBI lineage: Eukaryota > Metazoa > Mollusca > Bivalvia > Lucinida > Lucinidae > Lucinisca > Lucinisca nassula. The sequence continues at coordinate 1,423,179 of OY757020.1, read as the reverse complement.
AAGGAACAATAATATATATTGTTAAGGTGGTGGGGATATGGATAGTTTCTGAGATATAAAGACTTTAATGAAGCAAAGGGGGCGGGGCATGGCCCAGGGGTGACTGTAGGGACCCAAAGTCTGTGTCATGGAATGTGTCATATCATAAGGAACAATAATGTATATGGTTTAGGTGTTCGAATCTGATATCTGATTAATTTTCAAGATAATTAGACATTTTGACAGTTTTGCATACAAATTCCTATATGACAATTTTGACGTGTTACGCAATCTGACCCCTGGGCCCACCCAGGGCCATGACCCTGGGTCAACTTGAACATGAACTTATAGGTCTTGGTCTGAGTAGATGTCATACCAAATTTCAACTTTGTAATATGGATAGTTTCTGAGATATAAAGACTTTAATGAAGCAAAGGGGGCGGGGGGGGGGGTCGGGATGGACCCAATGTCTGTGTCAGTCAATGCATCTTATCATAAGGAACAATAATATATATTGTTAAGGTGGTGGGGATATGGATAGTTTCTGAGATATAAAGACTTTAATGAAGCAAAGGGGGCGGGGCATGGCCCAGGGGTGACTGTAGGGACCCAAAGTCTGTGTCATGGAATGTGTCATATCATAAGGAACAATAATATATATGGTTTAGGTGTTCGAATCTGATTAATTTTCAAGATAATTAGACATTTTGACAGTTTTGCATACAAATTCCTATATGACAATTTTGACCTGTTACGCAATCTGACCCCTGGGCCCACCCAGGGGCATTACCCTGGGTCAACTTGAACATGAACTTATAGGTCTTGGTCTGAGTAGATGTCATACCAAATTTCAACTTTGTAATATGGATAGTTTCTGAGATATAAAGACTTTAATGAAGCAAAGGGGGCGGGGGGGGGGGGGGTCGGGATGGACCCAATGTCTGTATCAGTCAATGCATCTTATCATAAGGAACAATAATATATATGGTTAAGGGGTGGGGATATGGATAGTTTCTAAGATATAAAGACTTTAATGAAGCAAAGAGGACGGGGCATGGCCCAAGGGTGACTGTAGGGACCCAAAGTCTGTGTCATGGAATGTGTCATATCATAAGGAACAATAATATACAGTTGACTCTCGTTATCTCGACCCCGCTTATCTTGACCCTATCGCTTATGTCGAACCGATTTCTAAGTCCCGTACATTTCCCCTATATATTTATTGTATTTCAACTTCGCATGTGTCGAACTACTTTTAAGTCGACACTTCGGCTATCTCGCCCATCATTTTCAGTCCCTGAATGTATTTTTCACTGTTTTTACTACTGCGTATCTCGAACCGGGAGTCTTGACGTAACGAAAAAATATAACAAAAAAACAACAACATGCGTCCGGTCCTTCAATTTTGTAATAGGCCTTTAGAAAACAATTCATCAATACTCACAATGTTGTTAATTATCCAATTTGTCCAGGTGCGTTTGCAATTAAAATTAGCACACACAATACCTTTTCGGCTACTAAGAAAACCATGTGCGTGTAATTAAGACTGACACACGGTGCTCAACCTTTAATCTTATACCGTCTTGTGTCAATGATCTGGAAGATTTCCGTGATAAAAGGAGGCGTTGTCTTTCTTGCAGAAATGTCAAAGAAAGTGACAAAAGTTGTGATAATCTCAGCGTGTTAAAAACGCATTTGTTCGGAACATTTCACGTGTATCGTTGTTAATCTGTCTGTTTCTTAACCAATGCAAATCCATGTACAAACAGTGTAGATCCAAAAGGGATGGCTCATAAAGAGCTTTCGCGGCAGGACCTAAACTGTTTGCCATAGTGACGGTTAATCAGTTAGAGGGGAGATTAGTCAAACTACAGTATGACTTATATAGCATGTACTGCTCTCCGAAGTAATATAAGCAAGCGAGCATACATGTACATGTATTTGGAAACCCAGATTTGTAGGATTTTAAAAGACAACAAAATACGTGTGAAATCTATCAGTTTTATTTATTTATTAATTTGTTCATAAACGCTATACTCTGACAAGCTCCAGTACTTTCATAAACAAGTTTTAAAAATGCAGAAAACCGTTCATGTAAGAATTACCAAGATTACCAAGCATATGACGGCAAACAATGTGTTCTGACATACATGTGACGTCACACTTTGGTTATCTCGTACTACGGATAACTCAAACTATTTTATCCGGTCCCGTGAGGTTCGAGATAACGAGAGTCGACTGTATATGGTTTAGGTGTTCGAATCTGATAAATTTTCAAGATAATTAGACATTTTGACAGTTTTGCATGCAAATTCCTATATGACAATTTTGACCTGTTACACAATCTGACCCCTAGGCCCACCCAGGGGCATGACTTTGGGTCAACTTGAGCATGAACTGATAGGTCTTGTTCTGAGTAGATGTCATACCAAATTTCAACTTTGTAGCACAACAGGTAAAAAAATTATATAAGAGTCCGAGGTTTCAGCTCGACATTTCAGCCCGAGGTGGTTACGAACGTGACATACGCACGAACGCACGTACGGACGTAACATCCCAGCGAAACGCTATATGCCCCACTCCTGCCAAGGCAGGCGGGGGCATAAAAATCTTTTAAAAGAAATCTGTTCCCTGGTGGTGTGTACTGCGATCATCTTTTCGGTTTTGGAATTAGTAAAGGTCTCTTGTACCGTTCGACATGTAGGGTATGACAGAGGCTAACTGACTGTCTTTCTATGGCTCTTAAATGGGAATGGTGACCAGTTGTATCTGAGTACTTTATGATTTTACTACAGTCTAGAATAAGCTGTGTAAAAATGTTGGGATCGTCTTGAGTAAACTGCAGTATGCCACCAGCAAGTCTCACCAGTCGATCCAACATACTACATAGCATGTCTTTTTTCTTCTAAAGCACCACAGGTCAACAGAAAATGCTCATTAGTTTCGTCACCACTGTTACATATCATGCAGGTCGGCTAACTTGGCTTTGGTTGAAGGCCGCCCTGTTTACCTGTAGGATATAGACCCAGTCACGAGCTTGAGTTTGGTCTTTAGCCGTGCAGCATCTCTCACTTCCCTGGTATGCTGTATCAACCAGTGCTTCTTGTTTGGTGTATAATCTTCTGAATTCAGGTACTGCAGGGAGGGATATAATGCAGCTTTCTCTCTTATTCTCAAACACCAGTAATTATTGACACATTTGTCCACTGAGGTTTTCCATCTCGACTTAGTAGGTGGTTCGTCCAGTAAGGTCCAAGCTTGAGGTAAATCATACTTAATAAGAAGCTTGCTAATGCCAATATACCAGCTATTACTGCTGAAGCAATTGACAGACAGTTGTCTTCTGGCCAGCTGCTTTTCTACTGTAGCGTGTACAGGAGCTTTCTGGGTAAACAACAATGCTGAGCCGCCACAATATACTATACAGCAATTATATGACTTTTAACATTCAAGATTAGATGCATAAAACTATTTATATAGGCATATCAATTTTCCTCTGGGCTTCCTTGCCTTTTGATTGGAGATAAATGATTTGCAATTGATTGTAGACAAACATAAAATTAACCATTAATCACTGGACATGTTTAAATGGACTATATTGAACATTAATTGATACCCTGGTGCTTTTGCCTAAAGCCTATCCCGAGACTCCCGTCGGAACTCTCACTAATAGTACTGGATTGGCACACCTTGTGGCCCAGTCAATGATATCTGTAGCTGAGAAACCTCTCTATGACGTCTTTTCATCAGTAGAGAACCCGGTATCCCAGCCACCGATAGATTACCCAAGCCACAGTCTCTACCACTGTACTGAGCTTTAACCCAATAACTCCTAGAAAAACAGCACCAGCAATCCAGGCAACAACTGCTTCACTTTAGTAACCTCTCTATGACGTCTTTTCATCAGTAGAGAACACGGAAACTAAACAGTGCAGTTTTCCGCCTAAAAATATTGCCGTACTATTCCCCAAGTTATTTAATATTATATTTCTGCTTCCACGAAATGAACTCTTTGACAGTCAACACAGCAACTCCCCTTTCTGCAGCGAGTAACTGCTTATATACCCAAATATTGACCATGTGACCACTGCGCACCAATCATAAACAACATCAATACACTTACGAAATTAAACGAGTTCCGACGGAAACCTCCGATGTTACGGCTGCTGCCTTGTATTCTATCTTAATAAGCGCCTACTGATCGACTTTTGATCACTATTTCTTTAACTGATAATTCATTGTTTAAAGCTAATATCTTCTTGTAAAATTAATAATCATAATTCGGAGATGTAGCAGCATGTGTATAGTTATTCTGGGTAACAACCTACCGGTAAGAAATTAATATTTAAACTTGTTTTTGTTTGGTTGCTTTTGACGTCGTCTGTATGTCAACAAACTCAGTGCTTCCGGTGAAATTGAATAGAACAGAACATACAGTATAAGGGCATAGCTAGCGCACCTTGGCGTGTACACCTGCGCTACATTACCCACGCCTCCGGGTTCATGCGTCTCGCATGAGCTTAAACCAATAAATTAACAAAACATATTGTATAACATTTTATTGCCTCTCTGGCAACTTTAATACAGCTTTTGTGTTAGCCATCAAGTTGTATTTATTACGTATACCATTAAACCATTAAAAATAAAGCTACTTTGCTTGAGATATTCATTACCGTTCATAAGTGCTTCTATTCTAAAGTCTCTGAGACTTATACATAAAAAAAATGAAAGCATAGTAATGCTTGGCCATCAATGGGATAGATATTAACTTATCTAGATCATCATGATCAGATTCTTTTTACAGCTAGCTGAATTAAATTTTGAAATTCAGTTTAAAATTACTGCTGGTAAGAAATGTTAGCAATAACTCTGCCACCGTCAGGCGTAAACTCTCTCTTAAACACTATGTTACCAGGCCTGATAATGGCGTTACTGGGTAAGAAATCAGCCAGACTGAGTTTTGGCTCAGTCTTAGAGTCACCAACTTTGCCAGTGTTAAACTGAGCAAAGACCTTTTCTCCATCGTCCGTGACGATTATTTCTTGTGACAATGTTTTTCTCTTGTTTATGTCAATCTGAACAACAACTTGTTGCTCTTCTCTTTCATCCACCGCCTTCTCAATTTCTTGTTCTTGTTCGGACTCTGAAGATGCCACTGCAGATGCTATCTCTGACTTTTCAGACGTTTTAGTCTTTCCTTCTGACTCCCCTTCTTCGTTGGATGAATCCGACAAATCAGCCTGTTCCCTGGTTACTGTCTCTACCTTACGTTTCTTGGGAGCCAGCACAGGTTTCGGGCTAAACTGTTTCCGATATACCCGACCCTGTAAAATGTCTGTGTTCTCTTCCTCTCCTAAATTAATACATGGGTCTTTATCCCACATTTCTTCTTTCTTGTCAGTAATGTTTTTAACTTCAGAGATTTCTTCCTTCTTAGAAACTTTGTTTGCCACTGATCCACGGCCATGTATGTTCCTTTTGTGTTTCATTAAGTAGGATAATTTCATGAAGGTAGCACCACATTCTTCACAGGATTTTCTGTTTCTTGCACACAGGATCAGGTGGGTAGAGAAAGATTCCTTTGGAATGAGTTTTCTGCATGAATGACACCACTGGTGTTTTCTCTCTGTGACCTTTTGGTTAGGCATATCTGACCTGCAAATAGAAAAAATGTAATCCTTAGCCCAGACAGGCTTTTGTCTTAATCGTTTACCTTCTGTTACCTCCTCTAGACCAGACTGCTCATCTCTGGTTTCAGTGTCTGATTCTGAGGCGCATTTGTCTTCCTGTAGGTTCTCTTTCGGACTATTTCGCATATCTTTATCTTTCTCCGTAGCATTTTCTTGGCCTTCTTCTCCTAATAATACCTGTGATTTCGCCAACTTCAATCTATCGCAGTGTATGATCTGAGAACTACCATTTCTACCACAATTTACCTTGTAGAGAACGTCTGATAGTTTTTCCAATACTTGATACGGCCCCCTCCAGAATGATGTTAATTTAGAAGAGTGACCTACCTTTTTGACAGGAAAATAAACATAGGTATTGTCACCTGGTTTAAACACTTCATAGAACTGTTTTCTGTCCCTGACCTTTTTCTGCCTATACATCGACTCACCTGTTGTCTGTCGTACATAGGTGTGAGCAGTTTCGAGCCTTTCTCTAAGCTGCCATACCCACTGATTTACCGGGACTGGTTTTACAGAGGGCGGCATTTCAAACATAATGTCTATTGGCATAGTTGTTTCTCTACCAAGCATAAGCAAATTTGGGGACATACCTGTTGTCTCATGTGAAGCAGATCTGTAAGCCATGAGTACGTATGGAATTTGTTCATCCCAATCCGTATGATGGTCATTGACGTATGTACTTATCATAGCAGTGAGAGTGCGGTTGAACCTCTCAACCATGCCATCAGACTGGGGATGATAAGCGGTTGTGCGAGTTTTGTCGATTTGTAACATTTCACAAAGTTCTTGAAAAAGGATACTTTCAAACTGTTTGCCCTGGTCTGAATGGATCCTATCTGGTATTCCGAATCTTGATATGACTTCGTTTACCAAAATCTTTGCAACTGTTACTGCTTCCATGTTAGGCATTGGGAAGCATTCCGTCCATTTGGTGAAGTAGTCACCGATTACCAAAATGTATTTGTGCCCTCTTTCTGTAATAGGAAATTCTCCTAGGATATCGATAGCGATTCTTTCAAAAGGATATCCGCTACGAACAATCTGCATTGGAGCTTGTTTATTTCTATTTGGATCTTTCCTTTTGGCACATCTTTCACAGCCGGCAATGTAGGTTCTTACATCGTTCTGCAAGCCCGGCCAATAATAGCGCTGTTGAATTTTGCTTAACGTTTTAGTTACGCCAAGATGGCCAGATGCCTTGATATCATGAGTGTATTTCAATACATTTCGTCGATAGTTTAATGGTACTACCGTCTGCCACCAGACAATATCTGTGCCAAGAATTTCGTAGTACCTTACCAACAGATCATTCCTGATATGAAGCCTTGGCCACTGGCTCCATAATGACTTAACAAAGTTATTTTGGCTTGATATATCTTTGAACTCTGGTCTTTCTCCAGATATAACCCAAGCCTTGACCATTGATATATCCTGATCTTTGTTTTGGATTTCTTTCAAATCACCTGGTGCAGACTCGTCTCGGAGGGAAATTTGATTTACATATCCTCTCTGGTCTGTTTCGTCACAAGTATATTCTTCTCCGCACTGATTGCATGGTCTTCTACTGAGACCATCAGCATTTCTGTGTAGTCGACCTGGGCGATGCTCAATATTCATTGAATATGATGAAAGTATCTCCAACCACCTTGCAAGTTGTCCCTCTGGGTTTTTGAAATTGGTTAGCCAACGGAGCGACCCATGATCCGTTCTAGCCGTAAAAGCCTTCCCGTATATATAGTGTCGGAAATATCTCACGAAATGAACAAGCGCAAGTAATTCCTTCCTTGTCACACAATATCGGCGTTCAGACTTTGTAAGAGTCCTGCTTGCGTATGCAATAACATGTTCCTGTCCATCTATCTTTTGGGAAAGGACCCCTCCGATCGCAATGTCACTAGCATCTGTGTCGAGGATAAATGGTTTTGTAAAGACTGGGTGAGCAAGCACAGGAGCTTCTGTCATTTTCTTTTTGAGTCGTTCAAAAGCATCTTCACATTCTTTAGACCAATGAAATGGCTGATTCTTTTCTGTCAGCTTATGCAGTGGCTTCGCCACTTCAGCAAACTTCTCAATGAATCTCCTATAATAGCTACAGAATCCTACAAATGCACGAACTTGGTGTACGTTTTCAGGCCTTGGCCAAGTAGTCACAACTTCTGTCTTCTTTGGGTCTGTCTTAATGCCTCGGTCTGATATGATGTGCCCGAGAAATTCTACCTCTTTTGCGAACAGACTGCACTTGCGAGGCTTCAGTTTTAAGTTTGCATCACCTAGTTTGTTGAATACTTGGTCCAAATTATTCACCATATCTTCAAATGTCTTTCCAGTTACGATAATGTCGTCTAAATATATTAAACATATCTGCCAATTTAAACCAGCCAGAACTGTTTCCATAAGCCTTTCAAAGCTTGCCGGTGCGTTGCAGAGACCAAAAGGCATTACTTTGAATTCAAAGAGACCTCTCCTTGATGCAAACGCAGTTTTCTCCCGATCATCATCAGCTACCTCAACCTGCCAATATCCTGAGTTCAGATCTAAACATGAAAACCAATTTGCCCCCGACAGCTGATCGAGAGAGTCATCTATTCTAGGAAGCGGGTATGCGTCCTTTGTGGTTACGTCGTTTAATCGCCTGTAATCTACACAAAACCGTTTGGTTCCATCCTTTTTCTGAACCATAACTATTCCACTAGCCCATGGACTAGAAGAGGGCTGAATAACGTCCTTCTCTAACATGTCATCTATTTGTTGATTTATTTCCTCGTTCATCTGTATTGGCAGTCTCCGTACTGGCTGTTTAATGGGATGTGCATTTCCTGTCGGTATTCTGTGTTTAATTATCCCTGTACGTCCTAAGTCAGCATCAGATTTCGAGAACGTTGTTTCATGCTTAGTTAACAACTTTGCAACATCTTTGCATTGCTTTGGAGTGAGACCATGAATAGACCTCTCATAAAGATCCTGTAGATGTACCGGAATTTGACCCAAGCACTGTGAGTTTTTCGTACCATCCTTCACTTGACTTAATTTTTCAACAAAACTAAGATTTGCGATATGTGCACCAGGAAAAAGTTCCTGTTTTTCATAGTCAAGATTTATTACCCTTACGGGCACATTGTCCTGTGTGCAAACTAAAGCTTTAGCCACAATGCTGCTACCAGTTCCAAGAGGCTTGTCAGCAGGCTCTATAAGACCAAGTTCATTTTCTCGAATAACTGGCACGGTAACATTTCCCTTTATAATAGTCTCTGATCTTGCGGGTATTTCTACTTTTTCTGAAATGGTAATCCTATAGCATCCCAGTTTCCCAACTATATTCAGTTTACAACTTTTGTTTTGGATCCTTAATGTTTTGTTCTCAACATCCAATTTGCCTTTGTTAACAACCAGAAAATCCAAACCAAGTATCACATCCACATCGATATCAGCTACTAGCACTTCAGTAATGCATTTTATCCCACATAACTCAATCACAACAGATGTTCTTCCTTTTACATCTATCTGGCTTCCAGATGCTGTATATATCTGCATGCCGAAATCCTTTAAATCATTAGAACATGAACGTCGAATTATATCCCAAGCTTTTATGGATAAGATAGACAACGTTGCCCCAGTATCTATCAAACATTCCATGTGGATATCATTTATCTGGCATTCGGCATACAATCCTCCACTAGCCGTGGCTACATACTTTGCCTGATGGCTTTCCTCTTGTTTCGAAGTAGCATCATTTCTGCTTTTATTGACAGGGCAATTATATTTTAGATGTTCTTCTGAGCCACACGTGAAGCATTTTCGCTTTCGTTGTTCAGTCTGAGGCCTAGTGTTTTCTCTAGCTCTGTTGTCCGGTCTGGATCTTTGCCACTTCAAAGCTTCCACTGACTTCTGTAGGTCTGAGATAGATTTCTGAAGCCTCTTCATATCGCTATCCTGACCATCATTCGCTCCAGATTTTTCAGTTGTGTTTCTCATATATCCTTGGCTCTCAAGGTGTCGGCGCTCCGCCCTATTGAAAGCCTCTAACTCAACTGCATGACGAACGGCGTCATTCAAGTTAGAGGGTCGTGCCTGTTTTATTCTTAGACGCATGTCAGAGCTTATTAAGGCATCCTCAAATTGTTCCTTAGCAAGTGTTTCTCTCAGGTCTGCAGGAGCTGAAGGATAGGCGAGATTTGTAAGTCTTCTGATATCCTGGCCTAGTTCAGACAATGACTCTGATGCCCGCTGCTTCCGCTCCCGTAGCTGTACCCTATAAAGTTCAGTCTGATTGGGTGGAGCAAATCTGTCCTCCAGAGCTTTAACCAATTCTTTAAAATCATAAGACTTACTCGCAAGGTTACCAAAAACACCTTGAGCTTGTCCCCTAAGGGATACGGCAAGGTGCATTCCTTTCTCCCTGTCTGTCCAGCAATTAAGCTCTGCACACACGTCGAAGTGTGCTTTGTAATCCAGCCAGCTACCAGACCCATCGAATGTAGCTGGTTTGATCTTCGAGCCCCATGCCTTTTTATTTTCAATAACAGTGTCCGAATTACCTGCAAGTGGTGTCATGTTCAGGTCACTATCGCATCTTTCTTCGGCCTTAGGAGTTGATGTCATGGGACAGGACCTACGCTGCGAAGGAAAAAATAATTTACCTCCCTGTGAGCCCTTCAGATCGCCATCATTATGTGCTTGCTTTGAGGACCTGACAGAAGCTGGAGGCTTACCTAGCTGTCGGTCCTTCGGTGTACCCTCCTGACTTTGTGTCTGAGAATATTTGTCTGTCTTACTAAGGCCGGAAATCTGAGCTTCGATGTCATGTATATGTTGTTCGAGCAACGATATCTCGGAACGAAGCATGCTTACCTCAGCTTCTTGCTGCATTGTCTGAAGCCTTGGCATTGGTAAGCTACCAGACATACGCGCAGTATCTCTATCACTTTCTGACCTAAAGTGACGGGCCCTATTATCATTTCCAGTTTCGTGCTCAAAGTGACGGTCCATACTTCTATATATAACTTATCCAAAAGGTTCGAGGTAATGGAGATTTTACCTGTTATCGCACCAAAGCTGCCACCAATTTTGTAGCGTGTACAGGAGCTTTCTGGGTAAACAACAATGCTGAGCCGCCACAATATACTATACAGCAATTATATGACTTTTAACATTCAAGATTAGATGCATAAAACTATTTATATAGGCATATCAATTTTCCTCTGGGCTTCCTTGCCTTTTGATTGGAGATAAATGATTTGCAATTGATTGTAGACAAACATAAAATTAACCATTAATCACTGGACATGTTTAAATGGACTATATTGAACATTAATTGATACCCTGGTGCTTTTGCCTAAAGCCTATCCCGAGACTCCCGTCGGAACTCTCACTAATAGTACTGGATTGGCACACCTTGTGGCCCAGTCAATGATATCTGTAGCTGAGAAACCTCTCTATGACGTCTTTTCATCAGTAGAGAACCCGGTATCCCAGCCACCGATAGATTACCCAAGCCACAGTCTCTACCACTGTACTGAGCTTTAACCCAATAACTCCTAGAAAAACAGCACCAGCAATCCAGGCAACAACTGCTTCACTTTAGTAACCTCTCTATGACGTCTTTTCATCAGTAGAGAACACGGAAACTAAACAGTGCAGTTTTCCGCCTAAAAATATTGCCGTACTATTCCCCAAGTTATTTAATATTATATTTCTGCTTCCACGAAATGAACTCTTTGACAGTCAACACAGCAACTCCCCTTTCTGCAGCGAGTAACTGCTTATATACCCAAATATTGACCATGTGACCACTGCGCACCAATCATAAACAACATCAATACACTTACGAAATTAAACGAGTTCCGACGGAAACCTCCGATGTTACGGCTGCTGCCTTGTATTCTATCTTAATAAGCGCCTACTGATCGACTTTTGATCACTATTTCTTTAACTGATAATTCATTGTTTAAAGCTAATATCTTCTTGTAAAATTAATAATCATAATTCGGAGATGTAGCAGCATGTGTATAGTTATTCTGGGTAACAACCTACCGGTAAGAAATTAATATTTAAACTTGTTTTTGTTTGGTTGCTTTTGACGTCGTCTGTATGTCAACAAACTCAGTGCTTCCGGTGAAATTGAATAGAACAGAACATACAGTATAAGGGCATAGCTAGCGCACCTTGGCGTGTACACCTGCGCTACACTACTGAGTCTTCGTCCAACCTACAGATGTTACCAAACAGCGTCAGTGCCCGCTTGTGAACAACTGCTTCAATTGGGATGGTTCCCGTTAGAATGTACACTGCAGGGTCAGCTACAGTATCTGGTAGTGAAAGCACTCGTTTCAAGAACTTTTTATATGCCCTCTCTAGCTTATCCATTAAAGATCTGTTGGGCAGGATCACCTCTAGTCCATATACCAAAACTGGAAGGACGTATGTATATGTAAGCTGTATAGAAGTTTCGGGGTCCAAACCATTTTCCCCATGAAGACCTGCGGCCATTAGTGCGTAGATAGTTCGTTGAGCTTTCCTTATGTTACTTTCTACTGACGACTCTTGGCTATTAGCTGATCTCAAAATACCCATATGCATTGTCATCTCCCGTATCTCAAATTTCCGAAAGCTCCGCTCGGTTGTCTTCGTAAACATGCGGAATCTGTTGTAGTTTTGCGTAATTTGGATCGGAGACTGCGTATTTTTTCGTAGTTTGTTACGATGGTCTGCAGAAATACGCTCATTTACGAACATATCTATGCACAAAAGTAGAAAGCACTTGTAGTTATCTACGAATGAACGGAGCTTTCTCCGATCGCTGTTCGTAGTTCTTCGTAAAACTGAAACTTAGACATTTTCCAGTATGGAAAAGTGCGTAGAATGTGGACTTAAACTCATTTTGATTCGTAAATGAGCGTAGATTAGGGAACTTAGAAATTTCTAAGACATGATGAGGACTTAGTCAATTTTGGCTTCGTAACCTTTCGTAGAATTTGGAGCTGGTAGAAAGATCAACTCCCTGATGAATTTGTTGCTATGGATACAAGATGGTATCAGTTATAACAAGTCTCTTTATTGCTTTTGAACCAAATATTTCAGTTCTTTATAGCATCTGTAAGGAAGCAGTCAGCCAGTATAAGACATTTGAGAATTTAAATTCTGGAATAGACATGTGCTTGTTTTTTGTGTTTTACATACAAATGGAATATTATAAAAGATAAACATTGATGTAGTGCATGGGAATATCATGACAGATTTCATTTCAATGGCTTGAACATAAGGTTGGTGGTCATTTTCACTATTTCAATAGATTATACCGGTAAGCAACTTGTAAAGTTGAATCACAAAAACTATTGTAAAGGTTCTTAGTTTTTGGACACAGATATAAAGACCCAGATCAGACTCTGTTTCAGGAGACCCCTGACCAGGGTCTACACTGTTTGCCATTCCAGCTACACTTTATATGCTTTTCTCTTTCACAAAGCAACCTTTTTCACACTTTAGGATAATGACATGTACATATTATTCTGGTGTTCAAATTTTACATGTTCTTACAGTTGGTCATAGTTACAGTTGGCAACTCTTGCCTGATGTCTCCAGTTGACCTGTCTCATGATCTGCGTCGGTCGGTGTGTGCTCGGAGGGGGATGTGTTGTGTTTGCCGGGACTTGTCCATCATCCGTTTCGGTTTCAGAACTTTTGGGGTTGAGACACACTGATGAAGATTAAATATCAGAAAGGCCTCTGTGTCACTGAATTTGGTATAGTTAATTGGTCCTCCTCTATCTTTTTTTTAATTTTTCCTCCACAAACTTTGTCAAAGTATACTGCTAATGCAAAACACACCTGTAAATAACTTTTTAATAGATTTCAGTGTCTTTTGTGAATAAAAGTTCTTGCAAAATGACCCTAATATATTTCATTTCCTTTTTCTTACAAGAAAAAAGAAGCATTCCTGGTGATCATATTAATTAATTTCATTGGTTCTGCAAAATAAAAGGTACAGCCTGTATTAAGCAAGCACCAATGGGGTAATCAAAATGTGCTTGCTAAAGACAGATGTTTGATTTACACAGGTTTGTTTTAAAGCATTTGCCTTTTAGGGAAAGGAATACCTGCTTGCTTAAGACAGATTGCTTGCTTAATACAGGTGACCACTTAGACAAACGTATCTTTATTAAATTAAATTTAAACGATGCAGTATAAGAATTTTGATTTTGGAATACTCAACTACATATATGGAAAGTGCATATTGAACAGACTGCATGGATGAACAGTTTGATATGTCTCATTGATTGATCCATTGGTCAATCAATGGATCGATCCATCCATCCATTCATACAGCTAAATTCCGCAGGTTCGTAGACTACTACGAAGCCATGGAGATATCTTGTGACAGGCCATTCGGAGACAACTACACAGTCAATGGAGCTAATTACGAACCAGCGGAGTATTGGGACATTTTCTACGAAGCTTATGCATGCTATGGTTCGTAAGTCTGGGTAGGCATGCGTAAACATTGTGCCAATACTCCGCTCGGCTCCGCAAACTACGATCATGCGGAGACAACTACGCAGTCATATGGAGCTAAATCCAAACTAGTGGAGTGTGCGGAGCAAAATACGAACTAGCGGAGTATTGGGACGTTTCCTACGAATGATCGTAAGTCTGCGTAAATTTTTTCCGCAGTACTCCGCTCCCCAAACTACGATCATGCGTAGAAAAGTTCAAAGTATTTTCTGCTGTTTTTTTGTTTCTTTCTAATTTTTCCATTAAAATTGCTTCGTAGAAAACGTCCCAATACTCCGCTCAATATTTGATCGTAATTGCTCGTATTTGCACGGAGGTCTTCGGAAATTTGAGGTACGGGCAAAAAAAAGTGTACGACAGGCATAGTCTGTCCTTTCAGGGTGATATCTGTTTCTTCAGGGTCTTGCTTCATATGACTGGGAAGAATCTCAAGTAGCACACTCTTTACTGGCTGGAGGAGATAATGTTCCTGGCAGCTATAGTCAACTGAGATGTTCTGCAAGGTCTGCAGAGTGTCACGTCTATCTGATGCAATTACCATGTCGTCTGCACAAGTTGGCGCAATACATGAGATTTCTCCAATATGTGATCCAATACCAGGTATCTTGAGACGGTCTAAAAGGTTATTTCCGTAGAGCTTAAATAAATCTGTGCTGAGTATCCCTCCCTGCCGAACTCCTTGTTCAACACTAAAAGTATCAGAGTATGCCCCGTTCCAGTTAATAACTAACTCTGCATCCCAGCATTCCAACAGATGACCTTGTTCCCCCGGCAAGGTTGGCAAAAAAGCGGGAAATACTCATATTTCCCTGGATGGTGGGAAATACAGGGAATTCCCGGGAAATGCAGGGAATTCACAGGAAATACTGGGAAATATATATTTACATAGGTGGTACCAATTGAGACGGCTTAAATATACTACAACTACCTTGCTATTTGAAAGCAAAATTATTTCAAGTTCATGCAGGGCTTGAAAATTGCATTTGTCTGCTTGCAATGACAAAAAAAATGAAGGACAAGTAAAAAGGTTTGTCTAGTCATTACGACATTTACCAAAGTTTACACGTATGCGCTTAGTCATGTAGGACAAGTGAAATTTTGAAGAATTTTCCAGCCCTTTTTATATTGAATAACTTGAAAGATCTGTAGTCCCTTGCCTTCATATAGAATATGTATATAATTTCCATTCAAACATGATTCTAAAATTTTAGTTT
Organism: Lucinisca nassula; assembly: GCA_963580285.1. Classification (NCBI taxonomy): domain Eukaryota; kingdom Metazoa; phylum Mollusca; class Bivalvia; order Lucinida; family Lucinidae; genus Lucinisca; species Lucinisca nassula. Next base: position 1,407,788 of record OY757020.1, on the reverse strand, counting down.
TTAACTTTCAGCTATTTCTCTTGACCTGTAAATACATGTACAGTAATTATGTCTCCCCCCCAATTTTTTTTCGGAGAGACATATTTTTTTCCCCGGGCGTCTGTCTGTCCGTCTGTCACACATTCGTGTCGGCTCTATAACTTGAAAACCGTTTGAGCTGTCTTCACGAAACTACATATAAATATTAATCATCATTAGACGACGTGCAGTGCATAAGAACTATAACTCTCGCATTTAAATTTTTTGAATTATCTCCCTTGGAAGTTTGTCGGTATGTATAAATGTATGGGCAAATCGTGTCCAGTCAATAACTTTCTTATTTTTTGATGGATTTCAAAATTACTTGGCAGAAATATTAACAAATACGAGACGATGTGTGTTGCGCATGAGGCAGGAGGGTACCTCAAAGGTCAAGGTCATACTTAGAGGTCAAAGGTAAAAAAAGGGACATTTTTTCGTGTTTGGTCAATAACTTTCTTATTTTGACATGGATTTTTAAATTACTTGGCAGAAATATTACCAACCAAGAGACGATGTGTGGTGGCATGAGGCAGGTCGGTACCTCAAAGGTCAAGGTCATACTTAGAGGTCAAAGGTCAAAAAAGGGGCCCTTTTTCGTGTTTGGTCAATAACTTTCTTATTTTGAGATGGATTTTGAAATCACTTGGCAGAAATGTTAATCACCATGAGACAATGTGTTGCGTGCATGACCCAGGTTGGTACCTCAAAGGTCAAGGTCATACTTAGAGGTCAAAGGTAAAAAAGGGGCCTTTTTTCGGGTTTTGTCAATAACTTGCTGATTTTTAGACAGAATTTGAAGTTACTTGGCAAAATTTTTAACTATCATGAGACGATATGTTGCATGCATGATTCAGTTTGGTACCTCAAATGTCAAGGTCATACATAGAGGTCGACAGTCAAAAAAGGGGCCTTTTTTCGTGTTTGGTCAATGACTTTATTAGATGGATTTTGAAATTGCTTTGCAGAAATGTTAACCCCCATGAGATGATTTGTTGCACACATGACACAGTTTGGTACCTCAAAGGTCAAGGTCATACATAGAGGTTAAAGTTAAAAAAGGGGCCTTTTTGTGTTCTGTCAATAACTTTCTTATTTTTAGATGGATTTTGAAATTACTTGGCAGAAATGTTAACCACCATGAGACGCTGTGTTGCGTGCATGACCCAAGTTGATACCTCAAATGTCAAGGTCGTACTAAGAGGTCAAAGGACAAAAAGGGGCCTTTTTTAGTGTTCAGTCAATTACTTTCTTATTCCCGGATAGATTGTGAAATTTCTTGGCAGAAATGTTAACCATCATGAGACAATGTGGTGCACACTAGACCCAGGTCGTTACCTCCAAGATCAAGGTCAGAGGTAACAAAATTTTTTTTTTTGTGTCCAGTCAATAACTTTTTTTATTTCTGGATGTAACCATGCAGAAATGTTCACCGTCATTAGAACATGAGTCATGTGCAAGACCAAGGTCCATACATCTAATGTCAAGGTCATTCCTAGAGGTCAAAGGTAAAAAAGGGACAGTCAATAACTTCCTTATGATGGATTATGAAATTACTTGGCAGAAATGTTAACCATCATGAGACGGTGTGTTGTACCTCAAAGGTCAAGGCCATACTTAGAGGTCAAAGGTAAAAAAGGGCTTTTTTGTGTACGGCCAATAACTTTTTTATTTCTCTGTGAACGTTTTAAAAGTTACTTTGCAGAAATGTTCATCTTAATTAGATGATGTGTTGCACACAAGACCCAGCTCAATACCTCCAATGTCAAGGTCATACTTAGAGGTCAAAAACGGGGGAGACATCTGTGTTTTTGTAGAAAAACAAATTCTAGTTTTAATCCTTGGGTGAGTATCTGTAGATAATTTAAGAAAACCTTTATGCTTCAATTAACTGTTGTTTAATACCTGTCTCAAACAAACAACTAAATTATCACACCGTTCAACAATAGGAGTTTGATTGCTTGACAAACTTGCAAACCAATTTTTATACCCGCTTTTTCGAAGAAAAATCGGGTATATTGTTTTCGTACCACAGTTCGATCCGGCTTCAGTCCGTCTGTCTGTCCGTCCGTCCGTCCGTCTGTCTGTCCGTCCGTCACGTTTCTTGTAAATGGATCTCCTCTGCAACCACTGAAGTTACACTTTTGAAACTTTGCATGTGGATAGTACATGGAATGTAGATGGCAGTGGGCAACTTTTTTGTGACCTTGACCTCAACATGACCCCAAGGTCAAAGGTCAAAAATTATGATTTGCCATATCTGCTAAACTATTGGAGTTACACTTCTGAAACTTTGCTTATTGGATGGTCCTTGGAATATAAAATATATCAGGCTACTTTTGAAGTGACCTTGACCCCAAGGTCAAAGGTCAAAAAGTATGATTTTGCCATATCTTTTTAAACTATTAGAGTTACACTTCTGAAACTTTGGTTATTGGATGGCCCTTGGAATATAGAATAAATTTGGATACTTTTGGTGTGACCTTGACCTCAACATGACCCCAAGGTCAAAGGTCAAAAATTATGATTTGCCATATCTCCTAAACTATTGGAGTTACACTTCTGAAACTTTGCTTATTGGATGGTCCTTGGAATATAGAATATGTTGGGCTACTTTTGGTGTGACCTCGACCCCAAGGTCAAAGGTCAAAAAGTATGACTTTGCCATATCTTCTAAACTATTGGAGTTACACTTCTAAAACTTGGTTATTGGATGGCTGTTGGAATATAGAATAAATTGGGATACTTTAGGTGGACCTCAAAGTAACTCCAAGGTCAAAGGTCAAAAAGTATGACTTTGCCATATCGTCTAAACTATAAGAGTTACACTTCTGAAACTTTGCTTATCAGTTAGAATGCTCTTTGCAACTTTTTTTAACTTACATGTAGTTTTGGCTAGCTAATACATAGTCAGGAGTGTTATTAATAGAAAAAGCGGGTATTTGCGATGGTATACCATCGACTGCAGATCTAGTTTCTATTTTAAACATCCTTAAAATTCAAACATCCAAAGAGTTGTTGTAAATCTAAAAAAAAATAATAATTAAATTGAACTGTGTGGTTTAGTGTTACACTAAAACATACAAAACATGTAGTTCCAATGGCAAACTCTCTTAAAGAAGCTAAGTGGTTCTGATCTGGGTCTGCACTGTTTGCCCAGGCATGTCTGTCCCAAATATTGGGATCATTATGGTATTTTATCTTCTTAACCCATTTTGTACTGGAAACCCCTAAAAGGGTAATTGACAAACAATGCAGGCACAGAACAGATGCTGCAGAGTGCAGCATCTGTTCTGTGCCTGCACTGTTTGCCAATTACCTGTTTAGGGGTTTCCAGTTTGCAAAAAAAAGTTCAGCCAATTTGGGCATAGATTTTGATGAAAACACAACCTCAGACATCCCTAAATTTTGAAATGGACTCCTGCTATATATATATATGGACAAAGGGTACAAAAAGGGTTAAGCATATGAGTGATTTTGAATCAGACCCTGCACCCTACATAACAACAGATCACTTCATATTTATGTTTTTGGTGGAGTTAAAGCAGACTTATGACATACATGTATGGGGAGGCATATTGCAAAATAGCTAACTGTTCATTATTTCAATGAAATTACACAAATATAAATAGTGTTTTTCTATGAAATAACTAAACAAAATCATATTTCCCACTATTTCCCAGTATTTCCCACTTTTGTTGAAATTTGGAGTATTTCCCAGGACGGTAATTACCGGTAAATACCAGTGGGAATTTGACCGGCCCCGATAGCTCAGTTGATAGAGTGTCCGCTCCGGGGAACGGGAGGTCTCGGGTTCGATCCCGGGCCGCGACATACCAAAGTCGTTAAAAATGGTACTAGCTGCTCCTCGTTTGGCACTCAGATTTACGGGGTAGAGCTAGGACTGGTCGATCCAGTGTCAGGATAATGTGACTGGGTGTGGTATCATGTAATGTGTCTGGGACATGATACTTCAGTGAGGCAGCACTATAAACGTGAGCATTGAGCTCCCTGTCGCAACCAGACACCGTCGTGATATGACTGAAAAATTGTTGAAAGCGACGTTAAACCCGAATTCACACACACACACACACACCAGTGGGAATTCCCGCCGCCGGTATTTACCGACCAACCTTGCACCTCGATCAAAAATTTCTGTCCACTTATCCAGCTCATTTAACAATTGAAGAGTGTCGATCGCCCAGATATAAAACCCTGTTGCTAATCACTAAATAAGTTATACTTATGCATTTGACTCAGAATATTTTCCCTTACAATACTTTCCAACTCTTTGCATAAAATGCATGTTAAACTGACAGGTCTATAGTTACCGGCACATTTCTTATCACCTTTCTTAAATAATGCTGTAATATTTGCACATCTCCGTTTAAATGGAAGATCACCAGATCTCACAGAGTTGTTAAAACTGATGGACAAAGGGTACGACAATGCCTCACTGATTCAGTCATATTAACTTTTTTTATGCCCCCGCATCATATGATGCCGGGGGCATATAGTTTTTCGGTTTTCCGTACGTGCGTACGCGTGTACGTCCGTCTGTACGTGTGTGTGTACGTACGTACGTACGTACGTGATCCTGTAACCTCAGGTTAAAGTTTTTGTAACAGGTAGAGCCTGAACTTTTAGAAGTCATATTTTCCTAACCATTTGATGGAACTGGTTCATCTTTGGTATGATGATAGATATAGGTCCAAAGTTTTATTAAGCAATACCCCCACCCATGCCTGTGAGCTCAAGGTCAAGGTCACAGACTTAGACTCAGGTTAAGGTTTTTGTAACAGGTAGACTTGAACATTTTAGAACTCATATTTTCCAAACCATTTGATAGAATTGGTTCATATTTGGTATGATTATAGATATAGGTCCAAAGTTTTATTCAGCGATACCCCCACCCATGCCTATGGCCTCAAGGTCAAGGTCATGGACTTAGAAATTTTCCATGTTAAAGACTCCAGTTAAGGTATTTGTACCTGGTAGAACCTGAACTTTTATGATGGCTTTGGTTCATATGATCATAGATATAGGTACAATGATTTATTCAACAATACCCCCACCCATGCCTATGACCTCAAGGTCAAGGTCACAGATTTAGACAATTTTAGTGTGAAAGATTTTAAAGAGCTCAAATTTTCCAAACTATATTATGGATTTGGCTTATGTATGCTATGATGATAGATACAGGTCCAAATGTTTATTTGGCAATACCCCCACTCATACCTATGGCTTCAAGGTCAAGGTCACAGACTTAGAAATTTTTAATTAGATATTTTAAGAGTTGATATTTTCCAAATCGTGCAATGGATTGAGTTGATATTTGGTATGATGTTAGATACCTGTCCATATTATTCAGCGATACCCCCACCCATGCCCATGAGCTCAAGGTCAAGGTCACAGACTTAAAAAAATTTAATTATCCCCTCGCACAACATAGCTCTAGCGTCTATATTTCTTCACTGATTTCAATATAACTTCACACAAATGTTCCTTATGACAATATCTCGAGCGAGTTCATCTTTCAAGGTCATGACCTCAAGGCTCAAGGTAAAGGTCACTGTGGCTATTTTTAGAAAAAACTTTGTCATCGCTCTAGCACCTACATTTCTTCACCAATTTCAATATAACTTCACACAAATGTTCCTTATAAAAATAGCTCGAGCAATCAAGGTCATGGCCTGAAGGTCAAGGTCACTGTGGCTATTTTTAGAAAAACTTTGTCATCGCTCTAGCGCTTACATTTCTTCACCGATTTCAATATAACTTCACACAATTGTTCCTTATGACAATATCTCGAGCCATTTCGACTTTCGAGGTCAAGGTCACTGTGGCTATTTTTAGAAAAAACTTTGTCATCGCTCTAGCGCCTACATTTCTTCACCAATTTCAATATAACTTCACACAAATGTTCCTTACAAAAATAGCTCGAGCAATCAAGGTCATGGCCTGACGGTCAAGGTCACTGTGGCTATTTTTAGAAAAACTTTGTCATCGCTCTAGCACTTACATTTCTTCACCGATTTCAATATAACTTCACACAATTGTTCCTAATGACAATATCTCGAGCCATTTCGACTTTCGAGGTCAAGGTCACTGTGGCTTTTTTTAGAAAAACTTTGTCATCGCTCTGGCGCCTGCATTTCTTCACTGGTTTCAAAATAACTTCACACAAATGTTTCTTATGACAATACCTCGAACGAGTTTGACTTTCAAGGTCAAGGTCACTGTGGCTATTTTTAGAAAAACTTTGTCATTGCTCTAGCGCTTACATTTTTACACCAATTTCAATATTACTTCACACAAATGTTCCTTATGACAATATCACTAGTGCAAGTTCCACTTTCAAGGTCAAGGTCACTGTGGTCATTTTTAGAAAAACTTTGTCATCGCTCTAGCGCTTACATTTCTTCACCGATTTCAATATTACTTCACACAAATGTTCCTTATGACAATACCTCGAGCGAGTTCGACTTTCAAGGTCAAGGTCACTGTGGCTATTTTTAGAAAAACTTTGTCATTGCTCTAGCACTTACATTATTACTTCCCACAAATGTTCCTGATGACAAGGTCACACACTTAGAAAATTTTTTTGCAACATGGATTTTCGGGGTGAGGCGGGGCCCTTGGCGGGGGCATCTGTGTCGTCTGGACACATTTCTAGTTCTCATCTGTATATATTTCCGGTATTGACGTTTTCATACTCGTTTTCTTTTGTGCATAATTCCAAAAACACTTTGGATTACTTTTCACTTTTTGAACTGTAACAGGTGAAAAAAGGCCTATCACCTTTACCCGGCTGGGGATCGAACCCGGTCCGTCAGATCGACAGGCCAACACTCCACCGCGTCGCTATAAAAGCCGGCTTGTACCGCAAGGCAGTACAAGTGTGCTATATACCTATACCCAATGACATTCTCCCCCTCCACATTGAAATTCATCCTCAAATTTCTAGGAGTCCGAGAATCAGGTGATATGATACTCAAGGAGTTTTAATGCACACATGTGGGTTATTTAAGGTGGGCGCTAAATGTAACAGGTGAAACAATGCTACAACCTTTGGCCCGGTCGAGGATCGAACCCAGGCCGCGGATGGGTAAGCCAACACTCTACCGCATCGCTATAAAAGCCGGCTTGTACCGCAAGGCAGTACAAGTGTGCTATATACCTATACCCTATGACAGAAGTATATGTTTTTCATGCTTTTTATTTAATTGTCTTGTTAATGTCTATACTTGATTTCTTATTTTGTTATACTCTTTTTTTTTGCAGTTTCATCTCGGTTTTTAATATGTCTATTCCATAATCCTTGTTTTTGCTTCACTTTTGACTTAAGCTTTCTGTTCTCTGTTATAATTGTCCTATTTTGTGAGGGTTTCACATAGGCTTTCGGAACATGATCATCCACTACACCCTGCTAGCATTCTACATAAATCTACAGCGGGCCTTTAGCGGCCCGTCAGCTACCCTGACGGGCCGCTAACGGCCCGCTGTAGATTTATGTAGAATGCTTACTGGGCAGATAGGAGTCTACTGTGAAAACACTGCCACTACTTACCTTGTATCAATAAAACTATTCTCCAATATAGAATTCCAGTCAATAGTCATCATTTCACTCATTTTCTTAAAATCAGCTTTATCATATTTATATATTCTCTTTATTTGATCCATCTAAGTATACATTAAATGTAAATGACAAAACTGAGTGGCTGCTTTTACCCAGAGGAGAATCTACATGTATAAGTATATCTGAAACCATATCTTGCTCATTACTCAAAATTAAGTCTATCAATGAGGGATTACATGTGTTATGCCCCCTCGCAACATCAACAACGTGTTAATACAAATAAGCTAGCAGCAATGTTTTTTTTGGCCTAAGTGATAGCCTTGCCTTAATTTCCAACAGTTTATCAATATTGAACGTATCTACATTCGAAAGAAAGGACTGAAAATTTATCAAATTTTAACGTATTTACATTACTAATATCCAATGTTTAGCGTAATAGGGTTATCTATATGTATAGAATCTGGACTGAAACATGTTGGTTTTGGCAAACAGTGTAGACCAAGATCAGATGCAACAGTTCATGGTGTCTGATCAGGGTTTACACTTTGCTTACGGTACAAACATGTGGATTAACCCATTTAGTACCGGAAACCCCAAAATGGGTACCAGGGCAAACAGTGCAGGCCCAGATCAGATGCCGCAGAACACGGCGTCTGATCAGGGCCTACACTGTTTGCAAAAAGTTAAATCATTTTCCAAACCAAAAAACAACCTGACACCCCAAAATTTTGAGAAAAAAAACTCCTGCTAAAGGGGGTTAAAGGAGCTTTCAACAGTCTTGAGTCACTGTTTGGGATTATTTTCCAGCCAACACTCAGAGTCAATCAGAGTCAATCAACCCACCGGTGCTTTCAGTGCTTTAACCCATTTTGTACCAGAACGCCCCAAAGCGGGTATTCGCAAACAGCGCAGGCCCAGATCAGTCGCCGCAGAACGCGGCGTCTGATCAGGGCCTACACTGTTTGAAAAAAAATCAGCCATTTTCCTGATAAATTTTGAAGAAAACACAACCTGACATGTCTAAATTTGGAATGGACTTGTGCCGGCGCCCACCCATCCTGGCTTAAAGAAATAGATGGGCTGCATGATGCTTCCACACAGAGCTGAAACCCACCCGCACACGAGTACTGGTAAACCTCTTAGACAATCTAAGCCTGCCCAGGCAAAGCAGTGCAAGTGAGTCTGTCCTGCTTATAAACACTATTCATTGGACAGCAGGGCTTGAGAAGTCATTTCATCTAGAGGTCGGGTAAAAGTCCCACAAAATTGGAAGCAACGTCTCCAAAATGATCTTTACAGTTTTGATAGGGATGTTAAACCTCAAATCAAACAAACAAATAAATGGACTTGTGCTATATATAAGGTGGAAAATTCCATTTGGTACAGAAAAGGTTAATATAGCTCACATGTACTCTGCTTATTTCAGATAAATTTTCTTGTGTGTCAACTGGTTGCTCTTGCCATAGGGTTTCCCTTCCGCTTGTTGCTGAGTCCACGTACAACTAGTCCCCAGGTCAGACATGTCGTGGAGGTGCTTGTTGGTGTTGCTCTTATACTATTCTGTTTTGGAAGGTAATCATTTACGTTTTATTTACAACTCAGTGGGTCTGACTGCTTAGCTCAATGGTTCTGACTGCTTAGCTCAGTGGTTCTGACTGCTTAGCTCAGTGGTTTTGTCTGCTTAGCTCAGTGGTTCTAACTGCTTAGCTCAATGGTTCTGACTGCTTAGCTCAATGGTTCTGACTGCTTAGCTCAGTGGTTCTAACTGCTTAGCTCAGTGGTTCTGACTGCTCAGCTCAGTGGTTCTGATTGCTTAGGTCAGTGGTTCTGATTGCTTTGGTCAGTGGTTTTGTCTGCTTATCTCAGTGGTTCTAACTGCTTAGCTAAGTGGTTTTGTCTGCTTAGCTCAGTGGTTCTGACTGCTTAGCTCAGTCATTCTAACTGCTTAGCTCAGTGATTCTGACTACTTTTCTCAGTGGTTCTAACTGCTTAGCTCAAAGGTTCTGACTGCTCAGCTCAATGGTTCTAACTGCTTAGCTCAGTGGTTCTAACTGCTCAGCTCAGTGGTTCTGACTGCTTAGCTCTGGTTCTGGCTGCTCAACTCAGTAGTTCTAACTGCTTAGCTCAGTGGTTCTGACTGCTTAGCTCAGTGGTTCTAACTGCTTAGCTCAGTGGTTCTGACTGCTCAGCTCAGTGGTTTTGTCTGCTTAGCTTAGTAGTTCTAACTGCTTAGGTCAGTGGTTCTGACTGCTTAGCTCAGTGGTTCTAACTGCTTAGCTCAGTGGTTCTGACTGCTCAGCTCAGTGGTTCTGATTGCTTAGCTCAGTGGTTCTGACTACTTAGCTCAGTGGTTCTGACTGCTTATCTCAGTTGTTCTAACAGCTTACCTCAGTGGTTCTGACTGCTAAGTTCAGTGGTTCTAACTGCTTAGCTCAGTGGTTCTGACTGCTCAGCTCAGTGGTTCTGATTGCTTAGCTCAGTGCTTCTGGCTGCTCAACTCAGTAGTTCTAACTGCTTAGCTCAGTGGTTCTGACTACATAGCTCAGTGGTGCTGACTACTTTTCTCAGTGGTTCTAACTGCTTAGCTCAATGGTTCTGACTGCTCAGCTCAGTGGTTCTGATTGCTTAGGTCAGGTGTTCTAACTGCTTAGCTCAGTGGTTCTAACTGGTTAGCTCAGTGGTTCTGACTGCTTAGCTCAGTTGTTCTAACTGCTTAGCTCAGTGGTTCTGACTGCTTAGCTCAGTGGTTCTAACTGCTTAGCTCAGTGATTCTGACTACATAGCTCAGTGGTGCTGACTTCTTAGCTCAGTGGTTCCTACTGCTTAGCTTAGTGGTTCTGACTGCTTAGCTCAGTGGTTCTGACTGCTTAGAACAGTGGTTCTAACTGCTTAGCTTAGTGATTCTGACTGCTCACAGCAGTGGTTCTTACTTCTTAGCTCAGTGGTTCTGACTGCTTAGCTCAGTGGTTCTGACTGCCTAGCTGAATAGGTGTGACTGCTGAGCTCAGTGAGTCAAACAAGCATAGTGGGTCCGACTGCTAAGCTCAGTGGTTCTTACTGCTCAAATAGCAAAACTGTTCCTTAAACTTTTTTTTTTGCTTCCTTGATGTTCTTTGCCTCATTATTTGAATGGTTTGTGATAATTTGGTTAGAATTGTGTCCTTTTAAAAAAATTTGCGTATTTTCCATGAAATAAAAATCGTCAGCCTCGATAGCGCAGTGGTTAACGCATTCGACTTATGATCGAGAGGTTGTGCGTTCGAATCCGGCCAGCAGTATCGAGGTGTGTCCTTGAGCAAGACACGTAATGACACTGCCCCACTCCACCCAGGTGTAAATGGGTAGCAGTGGTGTAAAAGCCACTGCCTCTCTCTCGTGCGCGCATGAAAACACCCGGAATGAGTGTTCGAGAGCGATTCAATAAGCTTGAAGCTTTCATCGCAATCGAACTAAAATAAATTAGTATAAACTAAATAAAAATTGGACAAAAATGTTTGATTTTTTGTCCATCTGCTATTAGCATGGTCCGATATAGGCACCCGGTTTTCCGTCCATTGGTCTGTTTGTCCATTCGTTCGTCCGTCCGTTTGTCAAGGCGTCAACATTTGCGACCACCCTAGCGTTCACCCTGAGGTTCAAGTTTATTTCTCAAGAACTGTAACAGCTTCATTTATGATACTTGGTACAAACTTGTATCACGGTATGACAACTTACATGCAAGCAACCATATTTGACCTCCACCTACATTTCATGGGTCACTGACTTCGTAAGATATTGCGACCACCCTAGCGTTCACCCTAAGGTTCAAGTTTATTTCTCAAGAACTGTAACAGCTTCATTTATGATACTTGGTACAAACTTGTATCACGGTATGACAACTTACATGCAAGCAACCATATTTGACCTTCACCTACATTTCATGGGTCACTGACTTCGTAAGATATTGCGACCACCCTAGCGTTCACCCTAAGGTTCAAGTTTATTTCTCAAGAACTATAAGAGCTTCATTTATGATACTTCGTACCAACTTGTATCATGGGATGACAACTTACATGCAAGCAACCATATTTGACCTTCACCTACATTTCATGGGTCACTGACTTCATAAGATATTGCCACCACCCTAGCATTCACCCTAAGGTTCAAGTTTATTTCTCAAGAACTATAACAGCTTCATTTTTGTCACGCCTCCTGCTATAAGCATGGCGCGATATAGGCACCCGGTTTTCTGTCCGTTTGTTCGACCATCCATCTGTTTGTCAAGGCATCAACATTTGCGACCACCCTAGCATTCACCCTGAGGTTGAAGTTTATTTCTCAAGACTATAAGAGCTACATTTATGATACTTGGTACAAACTTGTATCACGGGATGACAACTTACATGCAAGCAACCATATTTGACCTTCACCTACATTTCATGGTTCACTGACTTTGTAAAATATTGCGACCACCCTAGTGTTCACCCTAATGGTCAAGTTTATTTCTCAAGAACTATAAGAGCTTTATTAATGATACTTGGTACAAACTTGTATCTCGGGATGGTTACTTAAATGCAAGCATCAATATTTAACCTTGACCTATATTTTATGATTCACTGACTTTGTAAGATATTGCGACCACCCTAGCGTTCACCCTAATGGTCAAGTTTATTTCTCAAGATTTATAAGAGCTTCATTAATGATATTTGGTGCAAACTTGATTCTGGGGATGGCAACTTAAATGCAAGCATCCATATTTTACCTTGACCTAAATTTAATGGTTCACTGACTTTGTAAAATATTGCGACCACCCTAGCGTTCACCCTAATGGTTAAGTTCATTTCGAGAATTATTAGACGTTCATTAATGATGCTTAGTACAAGCTTGCATTTGAGAATGGAATCTTTTGTGCAAGCATCTATGTTTGACCTTGACCTACATATCATGGTTTGAAGACTTTGCGCCCCCACAGGCGCGACATAGCCTTCTGCGGAATTCTTGTTTAGCCTTCTGATTCTAACCCCTTTTCAGCATATTAATGAAAACACAGCTATTTTCAATCATAGAGCCATGAAAGATGGAATTATTGTGCAACAGCAGCTAAATTATATTGCAGCAGCAGTCAAAATGATATTACCCTATTGATCAGCAGGCTAAGGCTGTTCTAGAGTGTACCCACAACATAGGTTTATAGGGGGGAAATGAGGAAAAGTATTATCAAATTATATGGTTGCTATAATATATTGGTTAAGCTAACACCCCTCAGTGGCCTAGTGGATAAGAGCCCATCAGGTCTCTCGCAACTGTGGGTTCGAACGGCTCTCGCGTCACGCGAGTTGTCAAGTTCTGCATCAGCTGGTCAGGTGTTTTTTCACTCCGTGTATGTCAGACATTGTCAGTATTTGCCCACCTCTGATCATTAATCAGTTCAAAATAAGTGAAGTAATCCTGTAAGGGTCATAAAACAGAAAATAAAAAATAAATCTTTATTATAGCCCCGCTTTAAAAAGGGGAGGGGGCTATATTGGATTGCCTTGTCCTTTTGTGATTCTGTACTTCCATGCTTCCGTAATTCCGTTATTCATTGTAACTCAAAAAACGTTTGAGGTATTTTCATGAAACTTCACATAAATGTAAAGCACTATGAGACAATGTACAGAGTGCATGAACCATAACTCTGGATTGCCTACTTTTGGAGTTATTGCCCTTTGAACATTGAAAAAATTCCATTATTCATGATAACTCGAAAACCGTTTGAGGAATTATCATGAAACTTCACACAAATGTAAAGCACTATTAGACGATCTGCAGAGAGCATGAACCATAACTCTGGATTACCTACTTTTGGAGTTATTGCCCTTTGAACATTGAAAAATTTAATTAGAGGCAGAAAGCTGAAAACATTTTTTTTCTTGTATTTTTCTTTTCTGATAGCGCTATTTCTTGTATTTTTCTTTTCTGATAGCGCTATAGCGGGGCTATAGTCAGATCCTCTGACAGTTCTAGTTTTCTTTGTTGTTCAAAAATAGAAAATATTTCATTTCAAGAATTCTGTTATTGCATAAATCTGTTTGTGAGTTCATTACAGAAACATGCCTACACAAATACATTGTAAATTTAACGCCAAATAAACGAAAATTAAAGATGAAAAAATGTGATATGTTCGTTTATTTGGCGTTAGATTTACTCGATGAGGGGGTTCTAACGAGCACCCACAATCTATATTTTGAGCAGAAATAAGAAAAATAATGCTGACCCCAGTAAACCCAAGTTTTACTCTCTAAAAGTGGGGTTCAAGGGTGGGGGTCAGAAAAATACAGGCATGTTTTCGTGATGTTGTGAGATCCGATTTATTTGTTTAATTTGTAGTCAGATCTGGCATCTTGCAGTCCATGCCACGCTGGGGTATATCCTGATCCAGTTTCACGAGAGGTCATGGGCACCCAAGGTCACCTTCATAGTAGCTCTGGGCTATCTCGCTGTACTACATATATATAGACAAACTTATGATTATGGAGGGTATACCTTAGATATTACAGGGTAAGTTATACATACAGTTAATCTTCAATACTATAATGATAACAATCACATGCAACACAACTTGCATTTTATTACATCTCCAAAATTGATACTTTTCTGTTGATTCAAGGTATTTTTATGCCCCCGCCTATTCGGAGAATAGCGGAAGGGCATTAAGTTTTACCCCTGTCTGTCCGTTCGTTTGTCTGTCCGTCCGTCCAACATCGTGTCCGGGCCATAACTCCTAAACCGTATGGAATATATTCATGAAACTTCACAGGTGCATTTATCACACTGAGACGATGTGTCATGAACAAGGAAGACAACTATTGCATTTTTGGTTTTTGGATTATCTGCCCTTGACTTAGTACCATATAGTAAACTGTGTCCGGGCCATAACTCTTAAACCGTACGGAATATATTCATGAAACTTCACAGGTGCATTCATCACACTGAGGCGATGTGTCATGAACAAGGAAGACAACTCTTGCATTTTTGGTTTTTGGATTATCTGCCCTTGACTTAGTACCATATAGTAAACCGTGTCCGGGCCATAACTCCTAAACCCTATGGAATATATTCATGAAACTTCACAAGTGCATTCATCACACTGAGACGATATGTCATGAACAAGGAAGATAACTCTTGCATTTTTGGTTTTTAGATTATCTGCCCTTGACTTAGTACCATATAGTAAACCGTGTCCGGGCCATTGTTCCTAAACCGTATGGAATATATTCATGAAACTTCACAGGTGCATTCATGTATTTAGGATAATATATTTAATTTTGAAAAAGAATGCTGTACCGAGATGCCAGGTCAGGTGACAAAATGGCCACCACTCTATGATCTTTGATGGATAAAAATAAAGGTATATTGTGGGTGCTCATTAGAATTGCCTCATGGAGGCGGTCAAATGAGTGCACGCAGTATTCTTTTTCAAGATAAAATCAGAAAAAAAAATCCATGTATTATCCTAAATATATGGAGTTTTAAGAAATATTCTTAATCCATATAACGACCCTCGCCCATCGAGGCTTGAAGAAATAGATGGTTGCATGATGCTTCCACACAGAGCTGAAACCGCCCTGCACACGAGTACTGATAAACGGCTTTGAGGATCCAAGCCTACCCAGGGAAAGCGGTGGAAGTCGGGCTGTCTATGCTTATAAACCCTATTGGTTTCATTGGACGGCAGGGCTCCAGATGTCATTTAATCTCAATGTCGGATAGAAGTCCAATAAAATTGGAAGCAGCATCTCCAAAATGACCTTTACAGTGTTGACAGGGGACGTTAAACCGCAAATCAAACAAAGAAAATTAACCCATATATGGTATGACTTACTCGTAGTTTAGAGTGATTCATCTCCAATTATAGGGGTGCCAGATTAAATATAAGAGATAGGGGTAGTTTGAATTAATGAGGTTTACACCATCTGAAAGATGGGGTCATTCTAAGATATCTCTATGATATTCTCTTGAATAGAGGTATGTTGTGCGTGCTTATTAGAATTGCCTCATTGCGATGATTCTAATGAGTGCATACAGCATTCTTTTTCAAAATTAAATATATTATCCTAAATACATGACTGTGGCTATCTGAGCTTTTAGAAATATTCTTCAGGGACTACATTATCCAGGGGCCAGTTGTTCAAAACTAACTCCTTTGTTACTTACGTATCATTAAAACTTTGATCATTTGATATGGTAAATATGCTTATATTTTTGCTGAAAAAATGGGAGCAGCTTTTGCATAAATTTGCAACAGTATCTTTTGCAATGGTTGCAAGCTCTGGGTGCACAAGAAATGCAGCGAGCTCAAGCACTTAGCAGAGGACCCTGATTACAGGTGTACACGGTGCCAGCGAACTGCATGCCCCTTAGACGGCAGACCACAAATGGAAGTCCAAGGCAGACCTGACAAGCTAGAGATAGTAGCTTTGTTTTGCTACCTAGGAGACATGCCCTATATATGCCGATGGCTGTGATCTTTCAACCCCATCATGTGTGAAAACAGCCTGGAAGAAGTTCAAGGAGCTGCTACCAGTTCTGTCTTCCTTCCACCTCTCATTCAAGATGTGGCCATCTGTACAGTTCTTGTGTGCCAAGTGCAATGCTCCATGCCAGCTAGACTTGGCTGTTGACAAAACCAAACCTGCAACGTCGGCAGCGGAATGACAGGTCAGACAGATCTGCAATATCAGGTTGTGAGACACTGTCACCCTCAGGTCCAGTGCTACTTGCACAGCTTGGCATTGAGGACCTGGACCTCATCCTGAAGGTGAGAAGGCTGTACTGGTATGGACATGTGGAATGCTCCAAGAGTGCAGTCAAGACAGTCTTTGACATACAGGTGGATGGAAAACGTGGGCCTGGGAGACCCAAGATGACTTGGAAGCAGCTGACAGAGAGATCACAGAGAACGGAAGCTATTGACCCTCATGATAGACATACCTGGAGATCTGGCGTGAGATCTGCCATGCGTGCAGCAAGCCAGCTACCTGGAAGGGGGGCCCACAAATCAGATGATGATGATTATGATGATGATGATAAGTAGCCCTTATCCCACTGTTCACTGCAACCCCTACCTTTGCAAACAGTGTAGATCCAGATCAGATGGCTTCTTCAGAAGCCATCTGATCAGGATCTACACTGTCATGCAGTTTGTGAATTGAACAAATATATATCAAGTAATTTGATTGGTTGATAGTCAGAAATGGGTGTGACTAAATTAATTTATGCAGCAGGTTAAGGGTTAATACATACAGGGAAGACAACATGTTCAAAAATATTTTTGTCTTCCCAGTTGATAGGGGTGTCCTAATTCTGTACTTTTAGGGTAGAGTAGACCCTCCACCCCCCTCCCCAAGCCCCCATTCAAATAGGGAAAGCACAAGAAGGTACAACTGTAGCTGAAACATCTGAAAATTTATTTAAATAAACACAGCAAAGATATTAACTTGCAGTTTGGTTGTTTTTCTTGGTGCACTTGTTAATTTTGTACCTGAAAAGTAGGACACCCCTGCCCATTGGGGCTGGAAGAAATAGATTAGGCTGCACAGTGCTTCCCTTCCACACAGAGCTGAATAAGACCGCGCACATGGGTACTGGTAGACTGCTTAGAGGTTCTAGGCCTGCCCGGGCAAAGTGGTGCGAGTTGGACTGTCCATGCATATAAACCTTATTGGTTTCATTGGGTGGCAGGGCTTGAGATGTCATTTCATTTCAATGTTGGGTAAAAGTACTTGTTAATTTTGTACCTCAAAAGTAGGACACCCCTGCCCATTGGGGCTGGAAGAAATAGATTAGGCTGCACAGTGCTTCCCTTCCACACAGAGCTGAATAAGACCGCGCACATGGGTACTGGTAGACTGCTTAGAGGTTCTAGGCCTGCCCGGGCAAAGTGGTGCGAGTTGGACTGTCCATGCATATAAACCTTATTGGTTTCATTGGGTGGCAGGGCTTGAGATGTCATTTCATTTCAATGTTGGGTAAAAGTCCCACAAAATTGGAAGCAACGTTTCCAAGATGATCTAAATAATGTTGACGGGGATGTTAAAACCCATATCAAACAAAACATGACAAATACAATAAGATATTTTATTACAAATTTATCGGCTCACATAGGAGTATAATTATATAGATGCATCATAATGTACTAACAAATGAATAGTCTAGGAAAGAGTTCCAAATGACAGATCATATAAGAAAACCATAAACAATAGAACAAGACAAAAATAACCTATAAGTAGGTAAAAAAGTAAATAGACATATTATAATTATTGGTTGCATAGAGGATCTTACACTCGTGGTCATTTCATATGATATTTAGGAAACGAGCCTTTGGCGAGTTTCATAAATTTCATATGAAATTAACACGAGTGTAAGATTCTGTTTATCATATGACATCTTTAAATAGGTTTTTATCACCTTTGAATTTGACATTTTTTCCCCCAAAAATGCATTGTTGACATGAGCGTCGTCATGACGTTACTTAATCCCACCAAAGTGTTATTATGTCTCCCCCGAAAATTTTTTTTCGGAGAGACATATTGTTTTTTCCCCGGGCGTCTGTCTGTCCGTCTGTCACATATTCATGTCTGCTCTATAACTTTAAAACCGTTCAAGCTATCTTCATGAAACTGCATATAAATATTTATCAGCATTTGACGACATGCAGTGTGCAAGAACTATAACTCTCGCATTTATACTTTTTGAATTATCCCCCTTGGAAGTTTGTCGGTATGTATATATGTATGGGCAAATCGTGTCCGGTCAATAACTTTCTTATTTTCAGATGGATTTTAAAATCAGCTGGCAGAAATATTAAACTAGAAGACGATGTGTGGTGCGCATCAGGCAGGTCGGTACCTCTCAGGTCAAGGTCATACTTAGAGGTCAAAGGTCAAAAAAGGGGCCTTTTTTTCGTGTTTGGTCAATAACTTTCTTATTTTGAGATGGATTTTAAAATGACTTGGCAGAAGTATTAACAACCATGAGACAATGTGGTGCGCATGAGGCAGGTGGGTACCTCAAAGGTCAAGGTCATACTTAGAGGTCAAAGGTAAAAAAAGGGGCCTTTTTTGCGTTTGGTCAATAACTTTCTTATTTTGAGATGGATTTTGAAATCACTTGGCAGAAATGTTAACCAATATAAGACGATGTGTTGCATGCATGACCCAGGTTGGTACCTCAAAGGTCAAGGTCATACTTAGAGGTCAAAGGTAAAAAAAGGGGCCTTTTTTCGGGTTTTGTCAATAACTTGCTTATTTTTAGATAGAATTTGAAGTTACTTGGCAAAAATGTTAACTACCATAAAACGATTTGTTGCATGCATGATTCGATTCGGTTTGATACCTAAAATGTCAAGGTCATACATAGAGGTCGAAGGTAAAAAAGGGGCTTTTTTTAGTGTTTGGTCAATAACTTTCTTATTTTTAGATGGATTTTGAAATTACTAAACAGAAATGTTAACCACCATGAGAGGATGCGTTATGTGCATGACCCAAGTTGGTACCTCAAATGTCAAGGTCGTACAAAGGACAAAAAGGGCCCTTTTTTAGTGTTCAGTCAATAACTTCCTTATTCCTGGATAGATTGTGAAATTACTTGGCAGAAATGTTAACCATCATGAGATGATGTGGTGCACGCTAGACCCAGGTCGGTACCTCCAAGATCAAGGTCATACTAAGAGGTCAGAAGTAAAAAAAGTTTTTTTTTTTTTTGTATCCAGTCAATAACTTTTTTATTTCTGGATGGACTTTATAAAGTAACCATGCAGAAATGTGCACTGTCATTAGGCCATGAGTCATGTGCAAGACCAAGGTCCATACCTCCAATGTCAAGGTCATACCTTGAGGTCAAAGGTAAAAAAGGGATGGTCAATAACTTCCTTATTCTTTGATGGATATATATGGGCTGCATGATGCTTCCACGCAGAACTGAATCCGGCCCGCACACTAGTACTGGTAAACTGCTTAGAGGATCTAAGCCTGTCCAGGAACTGCGGTGCCAGGAGGACTGTCCATGCTAATAAACCTATTGGTTTCATTGGGCGACAGGGCTTGAGATGTCATTTCATCTCAATGTCGGGTAAAAGTCCCACAAAATTGGAAGCAACATCTCCAAAATGACCTTTACAGTGTTGACGGGGACATTAAATCTCAAATCAAACAAACAAAACAAATGAAATTACTTGGCAGAAATGTTAACCATCATGAGATGATGTGTTGTACTTCAAAGGTCAAGGCCATACTTAGAGGTCAAATGTAAAAAGGGCTTTTTTGTGTACATCTAATAACTTTTTTATTTTTCTATGAACATTTTTAAAGTTACTTTGCAGAAATGTTCATCTTCATTAGATGATGTTTTGCACACAGGACCCAGCTCAATACCTCCAATGTCAAAGTTATACTTAGAGGTCAAAAACGGGGATGACATCTGTGTTTTTGTAGAAAAACAAATTCTAGTTACACTTGTGGTCATACAATATTTATTAGACAACGTTATCCACTGCTTATCAACAACGTCATATGATAATACTGTTTATATAGCATGCACTTATTTGACCCCTTTACAAGGTAAGTAGAATGGTTGTTTGGGGTATATGTATAAATATGATTTTTTTTTCAGACCAATCATGATCTCAGTACAGAAGATTACGGGTGTAATGTACTCTCTCCAAGATGGTAGACGGGAGGAGAAAGATCTGTCAGACTTCCAGAAAAAGCAAGCTATCAAGTATGCAGACTCCAAATATTACTTCCTATTATTCAGACCTCCATTTTTGTCATGCCTGCTATTAGCATTGCGCGATATAGGCACCCGGTTTTCCGTCCATTCGTTCGTCCATTTGTTCGTCCGTTCGTCAAGGCGTCAACATTTGCGACCACCCTAGCGTTCACCCTAATGGTCAAGTTTATTTCTCAAGAACTATAAGAGCTTCATTAATGATACTTGGTACAAACTTGTATCTGGGGATGACAACTTACATGCAAGCATCCATATTTGACCTTGACCTACATTTCATGCTTCACTGACTTTGTAAAATATTGCGACCACCCTAGCGTTCACCCCAATGGTCAAGTTTATTTCTCATGAACCATAAGAGCTTTATAAATGATACTTGGTACAAACTTGTATCTGGGCATGGTAACTTAAATGCAAGCAATCATATTTGAACTTGACCTACATTTCATGCTTCACTGACTTTATAAAATATTGCGACCACCCTAGCGTTCACCCTAATGGTCAAGTTTATTTCTCAAGAACTATAAGAGCTTCTTCAATGATATTTGGTACAAACTTGAATCTGTCGATGGCAACTTCAAGAAGTGAAGATGTGTGGATATGCAGTCTTATCAGATTCCTTGCTTACCACACATTACCAAAGAGTTTTGCTTTGGTCATATTACACCACAACCCCTTTTTATGCTCCCAACTTTGAAAAAGTTGGGGGGGGGGCATATTGCTTCTTTCTTGTCCGTTCGTTCGTTTGTCTGTACGTTCGTCATGCTTTCTTCTGCATAGCATAAATTAAGAACCATGTACGCTAGTGTTTTGAAATTTCATATATGGTTTCCTCATGAAAAAATAGTTGACCCGTATTTTTTTCTTTTCCGAATTATCTCCCCTTTTTGCATTATTTCCCTTTTAATTAAATAACATAGAAATCTTGTTAGCAAGATATCTCAAAAAGTATTTGAGCTAGAGCCCTGATATTTGGTATACTGCTTGGGACTGAGGAGGAGATCACCTGATCAAATTTCCCACAAATTTAATGAAATTTTGTTAGAGTTATGGCCCTTTGCAATTTCTGGGCATTTAATTGTGTTGCTTTCTAGTGCATAGCATAACTTAATAACCATGTATGCTAGTGTTTTGAAATTCCATATATGGATTTCTCATGAAAAAAATAGTTGACCCATATTTTTTTTCTTTTCCCAATTATCTCCCCTTTTTGAGATATTGCCCCTTTAATTAAAATAACATAGAAATCTCGTTAGCAAGATATCTCAAAAAGTATTTGAGCTAGAGCCTTGATATTTGGTGTACTGATTTGGACTCAGGAGGAGATTACCTGACTAAATTTCAACAAATTTGATGAAATTTTGTTAAAGTTATGGCCCTTTTCAATTTCTGGCAATTTATTTGTGTTGCTTTCTAGTGCATTACAAAACTTTATAACCATGTATGCTAGTGTTTAGAAATTTCATGTATGGATTTCTCATGAAAAAATAGTTGACCCATATTTTTTGTCTTTTTCGAATTATCTCCCCTTTTTGCATTATTTCTCTTTTAATTAAATAACCTAGAAATCTCGTTAGCAAGATATCTCAAAATGTATTTGAGCTAGAGCCCTGATATTTGGTATACTGCTTGGGACTGAGGAGGAGATCACCTGATTAAATTTCAACAAATTTAATGAAAGTTTGTTATAGTTATGGCCCTTTGCAATTTCTGGGCATTTAATTGTGTTGCTATCTAGTGCATAGCATAACTTTATAACCATGTATGCTAGTGTTTTAAAATTTCATATATGGCTTTCTCATGAAAAAGTAGTTGACCCATATTTTTTTTTCTTTTCCGAATTATCTCCCCTTTTTGCATTATTTCCCTTTCAATTAAATAACATAGAAATCTTGTTCGCAAGATATCCCAAAAAGTATTTGAGCTAGAGCCCTGATATTTGGTTTACTGCTTGGGACTGAGGAGGAGATCACCTGATTAAATTTCCAACAAATTTAATGAAATTTTGTTAGAGTTATGGCCCTTTGCAATTTCTGGGCATTTAATTGTGTTGCTTTCATAGCATAACTTGGCATTTAATTGTGTTGCTTTCATAGCATAACTTTATAACCATGTATGCTACTGTTTTAAAATTTCATATATGGATTCCTCATGAAAAAATAGTTTTTCTTTTCCAAATTATCTCCCCTTTTTGAGTTATTGCCCCTTTAATTAAATAACATAGAAATCTCGTTAGCAAGATATCTCAGAAAGTATTTTAGCTAGAGCCTTGATATTTGGTGTACTGATTTGGACTAAGGAGGAGATTACCTGATTAAATTTCAACCAATTTGATGAAATTTTGTTAAAGTTATGGCCCTTTTCAATTTCTGGCCATTTATTTGTGTTGCTTTCTAGTGCATTACATAAATTTATAACCATGTATGCTAGTGTTTTGAAATTTCATATATGGATTTCTCATGAAGAAATAGTTGACCCATATTTTTTTTCTTTTCCGAATTATCTCCCTTTTTGAGTTATTGCCCTTTAATTAAATAACATAGAAATCTCGTTAGCAAGATATCTCAGAAATTATTTTAGCTAGAGCCTTGATATTTGGTGTACAGATTTGGACTAAGGAGGAGATTACCTGATTAAATTTTCAACCAATTTAATGAAATTTTGTTTAAGTTATGGCCCTGCCCTCAACTTTTTCAAAGTTGGGGGGCATTTTGCTTCTGGCTTGTCCGTTCGTTCGTTTGTTTGTTCGTTCGTTTGTTAGACATTCGTCATGCTTTCTTCTGCATAGCATAACTTAAGAACCATGTATGCTAGTGTTTTGAAATTTCATACACCCGGACCTCGTTATAGCACGATTCGTTACAGCACGAATTCGGATATAACACGGTTTTGGTTTGGACCCCAAATTTTCCCCAACCAACATTTATAAATATTATCCAAGGATTGTATCAGGTTTCAAGCACAACAACATTATTTTCCTCTCACTTTTGACTGCGGTAATACGGTAGCTAACACGGTAGCTAACACGGTTTATAACGGTACTTTTTGACATTTATTGCAGGCCTCCATCAGAGTTGAATATACAGTATATTAACTTGTTTAGCTTGACACGCATGATAAACATGAACTGCCATCGGCACAATCAAAAGTGTTGGCTTAGTGAGATAAAGAGATTAAAGAATTCAGTTACGCAACCGGAAAAAATATTTATCACGCTCTGTTACGGATCACTGCTCAGCAGAAATTTTAAACATCGATGCAGACAATGTGATCGGTCACTGCAATAAAACTCATTTTCTAGAGCCGCATGTAAAAGAATGTCAAATTTATTCCAGCTTAAAAGCAAATGATAAAACATATTCAATATCGATTTTCGCGGTAAAAAAATCATTCAAAGATTTTTTGCGCCATTAAAAATCGTTGCAAAAGGCTAAAATATTAAGGGTAAGACATTTCAAGGGAAGTAATTCAAATTTCTTGTAAGCGTTGATCATTGCCGGTTCCGAACCCTAACCCGGTAATATCACCATTGAAATGCATTAACAGTACTGTAGTTCGGTACGGTTCCGGACGCTCAGATACAACAAAGTTAGCCGGGAACCAGCTATCAAAATGGCGTCATACTCGCTGTCAGATCGGACGATTTCTGGATATAAAACTTGGTTTATCAGCTGGTTTCGATTAATGTGACTTGTTTGACTTGATGGGCCATGGTATTTACTGCCATTGATTAGTTCTAAACACATTTTAGTCGGGAAATACGGTCATTAACCGGACCGCACATCATCTTGTTTGGGAAACTATTGATCACCATTGTGTCAATGGTTGATCTGTGACAAATACGGTCGGCGTTTATAACACGATTCGGTTAACTAACACGGTCCGTTGGTTGGAACCGGAGTTCCGTGTTGTAACGAGGTTGAGGTGTATATGGTTTCCTCATGAATAAATAGTTGACCCGTATATTTTTTCTTTTCCGAATTATCTCCCCTTTTTGCATTATTTCCCTTTTAATACAATTACATAGAAATCTTGTTAGCAAGATATCTCAAAAAGTATTTGAGCTAGAGCCCTGATATTTGGTATACTGCTTGGGACTGAGGAGGAGATCACCTGATTAAATTTTCAACAAATTTAATGAAATTTTGTTATAGTTATGGCCCTTTGCAATTTCTGGGCATTTAATTGTGTTGCTTTCTAGTGCATAGCATAACTTTATAACCATGTATGCTAGTGTTTTGAAATTTCATATATGGATATCTCATGAAAAAATAGTTGACCCATATTTTTTTTCTTTTCCGAATTTTCTCCCCTTTTTGCATTATTTCCCTTTTAATTAAATAACATAGAAATCTTGTTAGCAAGATATCTCAAAAAGTATTTGAGCTAGAGCCCTGATATTTGGTATACTGCTTGGGACTGAGGAGGAGATCACCTGATTAAATTTCCAACAAATTTAATGAAATTTTGTTAGAGTTATGGCCCTTTGCAATTTCTGGGCATTTAATTGTGTGTGAATTCGGGTTTAACGTCGCTTTCAACAATTTTTCAGTCATATCACGATGGTGTCTGGTTGCGACAGGGACTTCAATGCTCACGTTTATAGTGCTGCCTTACTGAAGTATCATGTCCCAGACACATTACATGATACCACACCCGGTCACATTATCCTGACACTGGATCGACCAGTCCTCGCTCTACCCCGTAAATCTGAGTGCCAAGCGAGGAGCAGCTAGTAACATTTTTAAAGACTTTGGTATGTCGCGGCCCGGGATCGAACCCGAGACCTCCCGTTCCCCTGAGCGGACACTCTACCAACTGAGCTATCGGGGCCGGTAGGGCATTTAATTGCGTTGCTTTCTTGTGCATAGCATAACTTTATAACCATGTATGCTAGTGTTCTGGAATTTCCACAACTCCAGTTACAGCTGACAAAAATTGCTTGGTAAGTGTTGGTCCTTTATTTTAAATTTCACATATCATATTCACTAAAATGTTCCACCTTATGAACATAATGCTCCTGCTCAAGCACAACATTCCATTTGAATGATAGTCATTGAAAAAGACAACATAGTTAGAAAAAGCAGACTAACTATCATAGAGGACTTGAGCTGGAGCTTTTATATGCTAATTACAACTGACATTTAGATCACCTATTAAATAATGCCCAGAACTTCAAAGAATTTGGAAGAAGCATATTGTTTCTGGTCTGTTTGTAACATTCACCACACCTTTTTTATGCACCACATAACTTCTGAACCATACATGATATCCCATCAGGATTATGGCCCTTTCCTGAGTTTTTGCCCTTTGAAAAATTTTATTGAAATTGAAAATTTTTTCATGAAATCTTATCAGCAAAATATCTCAAAAATTATTGAAATCAGAGTCTTGAAACCTGGTGTATAGTTTGTAGTTATGAGTAGATGATCAGAAAATAACTTGTGAAAATTTCGAAAAGTATTTAATGAATTTTGATGGCCCTCTGTAACTTTGGCCATTTTACATTGCAAAGCATAACTTTAGAACCATGAAAGCTAAGATAGATTCTCAGCATTATTTAGCATTTCCATCATGTAAAATTTTTGGGACAATCAGTGTTGGGGGCATAGTGTTTCATAAACACCAGCTCTAGTTTATGGCCCTTTTAATTGGGTCCAAAGCAGGAACCATGTTAGTTAAACAACCCTGTTTGTTTGTAACCCATGATCCATCTCAAGAAACAATGTTGCCGATCCCCGCAGACCCAATCCACCCAGGTGTAAATGGGTAGCAGTTGTGTGAAGTTCAAATAATTCTTGAGAAATGAACTTAACCATGAGGGCGAACGCTAGCATGGTGGCAATATTTTACAAAGTCAGTGAACCATGAAATGTAGGTCAAGGTCAAATATGGATGCTTGCATTTAAGTTGCCATCCTGAACTTCATTAATGATACTTAGTACAAGCCTTTTATGCAAGCATCTATGTTTGATCTTGGCCTAGATGTCATGGTTCAGTGACTTTGCGCCCCCACAGACATGACATAGCCATCGGCGGAATTCTTGTCTATATAATCTATACATTTTTTTGAATCCATCTTGAAACCATGTTATATTCAAAACCCTGTTATAATGAACAGTGTCATAATGAGGTTGTTGTGTATCCAAACTGTTATAACTTTTACGTCAGTTTGAACTCACAGAGTGTTCTTTGTTTAAGTAATCTAACCTCAGCCTCATCTTTGTATAATTATACATCATCTACACTATAGAAACTTGCAGAATTTTCATATTTTTTTTTTTTTTCAGAAATCTCCCATCAGCGTTGGCATTCTATAGTTATATATTCTGTTTCCATGACGTTATGTGTGGTCCTCTAGTCTTCTATAATGATTATATAGCATTTATTGATGGTTCATGTTATACTACACAGAAACAAGGGGAGACTACAGACAGTATACCTTCACCAATGGTAGGTAGAAGTTATGTGTGGCCCTCTTGTCTTCTATAATGATTATTATGTCTCCCCCCCCCCCCAATTTTTTTTTTTTGAGAGACATATTGTTTTTCCCCCCGGCGTCTGTCTGTCTGTCCATCTGTCCGTCTGTCACACATTCGTGTCCGCTCTATAACTTGAAAACCGTTCGAGCTATCTTCACGAAACTTCATATAAATATTAATCAGCCTTAGACAACGTGCAGTGCGCAAGAACTATAACTCTCGCATTTATACTTTTGAATTATCTCCCTTGGAAGTTTGTCGGTATGTATATATGTATCGGCAAATCGTGTCCGGTCAATAACTTTCTTATTTTCAGATGGATTTTAAAATTACTTGGCAGAAATGTTAACAACCATAATACAATGTGTGGTGCGCATGAGGCAGGTAGGTACCTCAAAGGTCAAGGTCATACTAAGAGGTCAAGGGTAAAAAAGGGGCCTTATTTTCTTGTTTGGTCAATAACTTTCTTGTTTTGAGATCGATTTTAAAATTACCTGGGAGAAATATTAACAACCATAAGACGATGTGTGGTGCGCATGGGGCAGGTCGGTACCTCAAAAGGTCAAGGTCATACTTGGAGGTCAAAGGTCAAAAAAGGGGCCTTTTTTAGTGTTTGGTCAATAACTTTCTTATTTTGAGATGGATTTTTAAATCACTTGGCAGAAATGTTAACCAATATGAGACGATGTGTTGCGAGCATGACCCAGGTTGGTACCTCAAAGGTCAAGGTCATACTTAGAGGTCGAAGATAAAAAAGGGACCTTTTTTCCGGAGTTTGTCAATAACTTGCTTATTTCTAGATAGAATTTGAAGTTACTTGGCAAAAATGTTAACTATCATGAGACAATGTGTTGCATGCATGATTCAGTTTGATACCTAAAATGTAAAGGTCATACATAGAGGTCAAAGGTCAAAAAGGGGCCTTTTGTTTGTTCAATAACTTTCTTATTTTTAGATGGATTTTAAAATTGCTTGGCAGAAATGTTAACCACCATGAGATGATGTGTTGCACGCATGACCCAGTTTGGTACCTAAAAGGTCAAGGTCATACGTAGAGGTTAAAGGTAAAAAAGGGGCCTTTTTGTGTTCTGTCAATAACTTTCTTATTTTTAGATGGATTTTAAAATTACTTGGCAGAAATGTTAACCACCTTGAGATGATGTGTTGTGTGCATGACCCAAGTTGGTACCTCAAATGTCAAGGTTGTACTAAGAGGTCAAAAGACAAAAAGGGGCCTTTTTTAGTGTTCAGTCAATAACTTTCTTATTCCTGGATAGATTGTGAAATTACTTGGCAGAAATGTTAACCATCATGAGACGATGTGGTGCAAGCTAGACCCAGGTAGGTACCTCCAAGATCAAGGTCATACTAAGAGGTCAGAGGTAAAAAAAGTTTGTTTTTTTTGTGTCAAGTCAATAACTTTTTTATTTCTGGATGGACTTTATAAAGTAACCATGCAGAAATGTTCACCGTCATTAGACCATGAGTCATGCACAAGACCAAGGTCCATACCTCCAATGTTAAGGTCATACCTAGAGGTCATAGGTAAAAAAAGGGAAGTCAATAACTTCCTTATTCTTTGATGGATTACTTAGAGGTCAAAGGTAAAAAAGGGCTTTTTTGTGTATGGCCAATATTTTTTTTATTTTTCTATGAACATTTTTGAAGTTACTTTGCAGAAATGTTTATCTTCATTAGATGATGTGTTGCACACAAGACCCAGCTCAATACCTACAATGCCAAGGTTATACTTAGAGGTCAAAAACGGGGGAGACATCTGTGTTTTTGTAGAAAAACAAATTCTAGTATAGCATTTATTGATGGTTCATGTTACACTTCACAGAAACAAGGGGAGACTACAGACAGTATACCTTCACCAATGGTAGGTAGATGTAAATTATCAGTTTCTCAGGAAAATAAGAAGTTTATCATGACAAATAGCAGTTGCTCATCACAAATAGCAGTTTCTCTTGACAAATAGCAGTTGCTCATGAAATAAAGCAGGTTCTCGTGACGAATAGCAGTTTCTCATCACAAATAGCAGTTTCTCATCACAAATAGCAGTTTCTCTTGACAAATAGCAGTTTCTCATGGTAAATAGCTTTTTCTAATGACAAATAGCAGTTTTTCATGACCTTTAGCAGTTTCTCATGAGAAGTGGTTATTTCTAAGAACATTTTCATTTTTATTCTGGATAATTAATGGTTTCTCTTGACAATAAGCAGTTTCAGGAAAATTTTGAGTTTCTTTGGGAAAAATAGCAGCTTTTGGTCAAAATCAAGTTTCTCAAAAATATAAGCATGGCTTCACAACAGTAAGCAGTTTCTCCTGAAAAATATCAATTTTTCATGGAAAACAGGAGTTTCACTGAGGAAAAGTGGCAGAAAAATGAAGCGTTGTCAGAAAAACTAACAGTTTCTCAGAAAAAATAAACAGTTTCACATTGAAAATAGCAGTTTCTCCAGCCTGTTTGGAGTTTTTAAGGAAAATTAGCAGTTTCTGAGGAAAAAAATGATGTGTTACAAGAAAATTAGAAGGTACTCAAGAAAAATAAGAAAAATAGCAGTTTCTGATAGGAAAATATCAGGAAAACTAGCACTTTCTCAGAAAAACAACAACAACAAAAAAAAAAACAACAGAAAAATATAACAACAATTTCTCACAAAAATATCCGTTTCTCAGTCAAATTTCATACAAAAACAACATCAGGGATTAATGTTCAGCTGGGAGATTCATTTATACATTATATTTATACATTATACATTATGTTCTTGCTAAACTGTCAAACAGAAGCCTTAGCCTGGTGTGTCAGCTAGAGCGTATCTGACAGGTAACTAGGAGGTGTGTCAGCTAGAGCGTATCTGACAGGTAACCAGGAGGTGTGTCAGCTAGAGCGTATCTGACAGGTAACCAGGAGGTGTGTCAGCTAGAGCATATCCGACAGGTAACCAGGAGGTGTGTCAGCTTGAGCATATCTGACAGGTAACTAGGAGGTTTGTCAGCTAGAGCGTACCTGACAGGTAACCAGGAGGTGTGTCAGCTAGAGCGTATCTGACAGGTAACCAGGAGGTGTGTCAGCTAGAGGGTATCTGACAGGTAACCAGGAGGTGTGTCAGCTAGAGCATATCTGACAGGTAACCAGGAGGTGTGTCAGCTAGAGCGTATCTGACAGGTAATCAGGAGGTGTGTCAGCTAGAGCGTATCTGACAGGTAACCAGGAGGTGTGTCAGCTAGAGCATATCTGACAGGTAACTAGGAGGTGTGTCAGCTAGAGCGTATCTGACAGGTAACCAGGAGGTGTGTCAGCTAGAGCTTATCTGACAGGTAACTAGGAGGTGTGTCAGCTAGAGCATATCTGACAGGTAACCAGGAGGTGTGTCAGCTAGAGCGTATCTGACAGGTAACCAGGAGGTGTGTCAGCTAGAGCTTATCTGACAGGTACCTAGGAGGTGTGTCAGCTAGAGCGTATCTGACAGGTAACCAGGAGGTGTGTCAGCTAGAGCTTATCTGACAGGTAACTAGGAGGTGTGTCAGCTAGAGCGTATCTGACAGGTAATCAGGAGGTGTGTCAGCTAGAGCGTATCTGACAGGTAACTAGGAGGTGTGTCAGCTAGAGCGTATCTGACAGGTAATCAGGAGGTGTGTCAGCTAGAGCGTATCTGACAGGTCACCAGGAGGTATGTCAGCTAGAGCGTATCTGACAGGTAATCAGGAGGTGTGTCAGCTAGAGCGTATCTGACAGGTAATCAGGAGGTGTGTCAGCTAGAGCGTATCTGACAGGTAAACAGGAGGTATGTCAGCTAGAGCTTATCTGACAGGTAATCAGGAGGTGTGTCAGCTAGAGCTTATCTAACAGGTAACCAGGAGGTGTGTCAGCTAGAGCGTATCTGACAGGTAACCAGGAGGTGTGTCAGCTAGAGTGTATCTGACAGGTAACCAGGAGGTGTGTCAGCTAGAGCGTATCTGACAGGTAACCAGGAGGTGTGTCAGCTAGAGCATATCTGACAGGTAACTAGGAGGTGTGTCAGCTAGAGCGTATCTGACAGGTAACCAGGAGGTGTGTCAGCTAGAGCATATCTGACAGGTAACTAGGAGGTATGTCAGCTAGAGCGTATCTGACAGGTAACCAGGAGGTGTGTCTGCTAGAGCATATCTGACAGGTAACCAGGAGGTGTGTCAGCTTGAGCATATCTGACAGGTAACTAGGAGGTGTGTCAGCTAGAGCGTATCTGACAGGTAACCAGGAGGTGTGTCAGCTAGAGCGTATCTGACAGGTAACCAGGAGGTGTGTCAGCTAGAGGGTATCTGACAGGTAACCAGGAGGTGTGTCAGCTAGAGCTTATCTGACAGGTACCTAGGAGGTGTGTCAGCTAGAGCGTATCTGACAGGTAACCAGGAGGTGTGTCAGCTAGAGGGTATCTGACAGGTAATCAGGAGGTGTGTCAGCTAGAGCGTATCTGACAGGTAACCAGGAGGTGTGTCAGCTAGAGCGTATCTGACAGGTAACCAGGAGGTGTGTCAGCTAGAGCTTATCTGACAGGTAATCAGGAGGTGTGTCAGCTAGAGCATATCTGACAGGTAACCAGGAGGTGTGTCAGCTAGAGCGTATCTGACAGGTAATCAGGAGGTGTGTCAGCTAGAGCGTATCTGACAGGTAACCAGGAGGTGTGTCAGCTAGAGCGTATCTGACAGGTAACCAGGAGGTGTGTCAGCTAGAGGGTATCTGACAGGTAACCAGTAGGTGTGTCAGCTAGAGCGTATCTGACAGGTAACCAGTAGGTGTGTCAGCTAGAGGGTATCTGACAGGTAATCAGGAGGTGTGTCAGCTAGAGCATATCTGACAGGTTACCAGGAGGTGTGTCAGCTAGAGCGTATCTGACAGGTAACCAGGAGGTGTGTCAGCTAGAGGGTATCTGACAGGTAATCAGTAGGTGTGTCAGCTAGAGCGTATCTGACCGGTTACCAGGAGGTGTGTCAGCTAGAGCGTATCTGACAGGTAACCAGGAGGTGTGTCAGCTAGAGCGTATCTGACAGGTAACCAGGAGGTGTGTCAGCTAGAGCGTATCTGACAGGTAATCAGGAGGTGTGTCAGCTAGAGCGTATCTGACAGGTAACCAGGAGGTGTGTCAGCTAGAGCATATCTGACAGGTAATCAGGAGGTGTGTCAGCTAGAGCGTATCTGACAGGTAATCAGGAGGTGTGTCAGCTAGAGCGTATCTGACAGGTAACCAGGAGGTGTGTCAGCTAGAGCGTATCTGACAGGTAATCAGGAGGTGTGTCAGCTAGAGCGTATCTGACAGGTAACCAGGAGGTGTGTCAGCTAGAGCGTATCTGACAGGTAACCAGGAGGTGTGTCAGCTAGAGGGTATCTGACAGGTAACCAGTAGGTGTGTCAGCTAGAGCGTATCTGACAGGTAATCAGGAGGTGTGTCAGCTAGAGCTTATCTGACAGGTAACTAGGAGGTGTGTCAGCTAGAGCGTATCTGACAGGTAACCAGGAGGTGTGTCAGCTAGAGCATATCTGACAGGTAACTAGGAGGTGTGTCAGCTAGAGCGTATCTGACAGGTTATCAGGAGGTATGTCAGCTAGAGCGTATCTGACAGGTAACCAGGAGGTGTGTCAGCTAGAGCATATCTGACAGGTAACCAGGAGGTGTGTCAGCTAGAGCATATCTGACAGGTAACCAGGAGGTGTGTCAGCTAGAGCGTATCTGACAGGTTATCAGGAGGTATGTCAGCTAGAGCGTATCTGACAGGTAACCAGGAGGTGTGTCAGCTAGAGCATATCTGACAGGTAACCAGGAGGTGTGTCAGCTTGAGCGTATCTGACAGGTAACCAGGAGGTGTGTCAGCTAGAGCGTATCTGACAGGTAACCAGGAGGTGTGTCAGCTAGAGCTTATCTGACAGGTAACCAGGAGGTGTGTCAGCTAGAGCGTATCTGACAGGTAACCAGGAGGTGTGTCAGCTAGAGCGTATCTGACCGGTTACCAGGAGGTGTGTCAGCTTGAGCATATCTGACAGGTAACCAGGAGGTGTGTCAGCTAGAGCGTATCTGTCAGGTAACCAGGAGGTGTGTCAGCTAGAGCATATCTGACAGGTAACCAGGAGGTATGTCAGCTAGAGCTTATCTGACAGGTAACCAGGAGGTGTGTCAGCTAGAGGGTATCTGACAGGTAATCAGGAGGTGTGTCAGCTAGAGCATATCTGACAGGTAACCAGGAGGTGTGTCAGCTAGAGCTTATCTGACCGGTTACCAGGAGGTGTGTCAGCTTGAGCATATCTGACAGGTAACCAGGAGGTGTGTCAGCTAGAGCGTATCTGACAGGTAACCAGGAGGTGTGTCAGCTAGAGCATATCTGACAGGTAGCCAGGAGGTGTGTCAGCTAGAGCATGTCTGACAGGTAACCAGGAGGTGTGTCAGCTAGAGCGTATCTGACAGGTAATCAGGAGGTGTGCCAGCTAGAGCGTATCTGACAGGTAATCAGGAGGTGTGTCAGCTAGAGCGTATCTGACAGGTAACCAGGAGGCTGTGGATAAATCCTTATTCTGCTCAATAGAACAGCCCCTACCTTTGCAAATAGTGTAGATCTAGATTACATTGTGATAACAAACATATTGCTTTCTTTCATATCCCAAATTGGCTACTTTTCCAATGAAGATTCGTTTTATTTTTCTTAGTTTAACTCATAACATAGGTTGTAGGTGCTCGTTAGAACCGCCTCATTGAGGTGGTTCTAACGAGTACCAACAACCTATGTCTTGGAGCAGAAGTAAGCAAAAATGATGTATACCCCTGTTAGCCCCAGTTTCTCTATATAAAGTGGTGTTTAGAGGGGTGGTCATTTCACAGACTTGTTAACATGATGAGATGGCTTCTTCATACTACCTTATAGACAGTGAAGGATCTACACTTTTTGGACGGGTTTTTCAAGGAAAAATTCCATCCTTTAGAATAGTGATGTCCGTGTGGGCGGGCGGGCGGCCGGGCGGTCGCATCCCGGTTTACCTTTTGGTTAACCCTGAAAAACACGTCCATAATGCCATTTGGCGTTTTTCTTGTTATAAGGTAGTCTGAAAATTTGAATGAAGCATTACACCAAGTAATCTGATTGGTTGATAATCAGAAATGAGTGTGACAAAATTCATTTATTCAGCAGGTCAGGGGTTAAATCTCCAGTTGTCAGTTTCTGGTTAAAGAGTATTAAGACCACCTTTGGGACTGTTCAAAAGTGTTTAAGGCCACTTTTGAATAGTCCCAAAGGCGTTCTCTTACTAGAAGACACTGTGGTAAGAAAACACAGCAATATTTGACTTCTTCATGTGTTTTTGCTCAGTGATGACTTTATTGTAATATTTGACAATAGAATATATATGCATTATGCATAGCCCCAGATAAGAGAGGGTATCCACATATTTATTCTTCTCGTGCTGAATATTCAGTTTAGCCACACCCATTTCTGCCTATTCGAAATTTGCAAAATTGCAGTATGTTTCCTCTGGCTTTCTTTGCAGGATCATTACAGGGTCACTGATGAGGCTTTATTAGCCGAAACTACGTAGTATGACCCATCTTCTTTCTTATGAATGTTTCCATTGCTCTTAAAGGAACTCATTTTTGATTTTTATTTGAATCAATCAGATTACTTGATGTAATTTATTCCTACAAATTCATAAATTGAATGCCAAACAGTGTAGCTCCTGATCAGATTGAAGAAGCCATCTGATTTGGACCTATACTGTTTCCAAAGATAGAGGTTGTCGTGAACAGCATGATAAAATTTATAATTAATTCTCTTATTTTTTGCACAAAAACGTACGTTGTAGGTACTCATTAGAAGTGTCTCACTGTGGCGCGTTGAGGCACTTCTAATGGGTACCCACATTATATGTTTTTGTTTGCATGAAAAGAAATAAGAAAAATATCAGTACTTGGTCCAATAATAAAATTATCAGTCCAATGAAAAAACATGCCCTATTGGGAGCAATGATTATGGCAGCCCAGCCATTTGCTAAATATCATTTCAACTAGCATTTTTCAGGTGAAAATTTGCAATATTTTCTTATCTCTAGTTCAAACATTGATTGCAAATCCTCTATAGAAACATCTCCAACTGTTTGTACAGCTAGTACCCACATTCTATGATCTTTTGCAAAGCTAGGGAAAGTAATGTTTGCCCATGTAAACCCAACTTTTCTTTATATAAAGTGATATTTGCAGGAGTGTTCATTACACAAGACTTGTTAACCTGGGGTCAGTTGTTCAAAACTAACTACGTCGTTAGTTAACGTATCATTAAAACTTTGATCATTTAATATGGCAAGTATGCTAATATATTTTTTGCTGAAAAAAATGTGAGCAGCTTTTGCAATTGCAAAAGCTGCTCACATTTTTTTCAGCTAAAAAATTCCACTGTTTTACATATTGAACTTACTAGAAAACTTAACAGTTGACCACTAACGAGATTGTTAAGCTAATAGTGCTTTGAACAACTGGCCCCAGATGGTTTGTTTTGTTTGTTCCAGGGTAGTGTGTTGAAGAAGATATGTATGTCTGTTGTATTAGGAGTTCTAATGTTACTAGAACCTTTTGTTGCACCCTGGGATAGGCTCTTCGGTTTGTATGAGTTTTGTTCGTTTGTTATGAGTATTTTCAGAAATTTTCATTCTAAATTATGTGTTTGATTACTTGTGGATTATTATTCATTTAGGACTAAGTGGGATCAAACAGATTAATTTCAAGGATATTTTATAACAGAGCTGAGTAGTTGTTTCTTTCTTACTACATTATTATAATAACTATGAGTTAAAATAATTTTGTTATTTTTATGCCCCTGCATCGGCATGATGCCTGGGGCATATAGTTTTTCGGTTTTCCGTATGTGTGTACATATGTACGTCCATCTGTGGGTGTGTGTGTACGTACCCACGTGATCCTGTAACCTCAGGTTAAGGTTTTTGTAACAGGTAGAGCCTGAACTTTTAGAACTCATGTTTCCCTAACCATTTGATGGAACTGGTGCATCTTTGGTATGATGATAGATATAGGTCCAAAGTTTTATTAAAGTGAATGACCACCTTTATAACATAATTACTTCATTTGCAAGAAAAAGTTACTGTAATGATTAATCTCTGACTTTTATTACCAACTGAAACCTGCTAAGGTAATTAAATCAACATTTAATGGTTTCAGTGAAGTCTTCTGGCAGCGGCCATATTTTCCCCAAGGTAATCCAAATCTTTCCCAGGGTTCAACATGTTTGCTAAAATCCTGATCTCATGGAGACTGTAGAAGCTCTATGTCTCTCTATGCAGCTACTAAAGGAGAAGTGATTAGGCTCTCTAATCAGGTTGAATTCTCAAAAATCCTTTGAATAGGCTGTCAGTTCAGCATCTTACATAAGGCATCATTATGTCTTTGGACGAAAATAAAGACTTTGAAGACAGTTTTCCTGAGTTTGATACTCAGGGCTATCAGTATGAGCCCGAGTTCACAGAAGAGGAGGTAAAATGGGGATTTAAAAGGACATATGTATATATTCTGATAATTTCTCCAAAATATAAATTATGGGTGCTCAAAGGAATCGCCTCATTGAGACATTTCTAACGAGTACCCACAATCTATGCTTTAAAAATATCACAAAATACCATGTGAAATGCAATGAAATATTACCTAAACTTGTCAAGGCGTGTTAATGTAATGATTGGTTAAATGATAATGATATGCATTAATTAACCCTTTTTGTACCAAATGGAATCTTCCTCTTTATATATAGCAGGAGTTCATTTCAAAATTTAGGGGTGTCAGGTTGTGTTTTCATCAAAATTTATTTGGAAAATGACTGGACTTTTAGCAAACAGTGGAGGCCCTGATCAGATGCCGCATCTGATCTGGGCATGCAATGTTTGCCAGGGTACCCGTTTTGGGGTTTCTGGTACTAAATGGGTTATTGAAGAAAAGAAAAGAAATAAGTAATCAAGAAACCTTCAAGTCCACTTGAAAACAGCTATCTTCAAAATGTTTAGCACAAACAATGTTATGCTTTGCATAAACAAATGTCTTAATGTTGGGTTCCAAGATTATGATTCCATTTTTCACATAACACTCTATGTTTCTTAGGGTCAGGGATAGCAAAACAGCTAATTATTCCTTGTCCTCTTTTCACTGTGCAGTATTTGGCCTTACAAGAAGGCATTTTTATTTCAATGTTCACTTTCTTCTCTAAAATCCTCAGCTGCTAAAATACCAAGATTTGTTAGCTACAGTTGCTGTGATGTCACCCCAGGAGATATTATCTGTAAACATGTCTGACACCCTATCAGCAACAATAATGAGCCATTACAGTTAATTAGAGAAAATAGTTTAGATGAAGAATGAGATTTTATCATTCCTCAATGGTGTTACTATAAAATGGATCTGAGAAAAAAAAATGGTGGTCATTCACTTTAAGCAATACCCCCACCCATGCCTGTGACCTCAAGGTCAAGGTCACAGGCTTAGAAATTTTCAATGTTAAAGACTCAAGATCAGGTTGAGGTTTTTGTAACAGGTAGACTTGAACATTTTAGAACTCATATTTTCCAAACCATTTGATGGAATTGGTTCATATTTGGTATGATTATAGATATAGGTCCAAAGTTTTTTTCAGCAATACCCCCACCCATGCCCATGGCCTCAAGGTCAAGGTCATAGACTTAGAAATTTTCCATGTTAAAGACTCCAGTTAAGGTATTTGTACCTGGTAGAACCTGAACTTTTATGATGGCTTTAGTTCATATGATGATAGATATAGGTACAATGTTTTATTCAGCAATACCCCAACCCATGCCTATGACCTCAAGGTGAAGGTCAAGGTCACAGACTTAGACAATTTTAATGTTAAAGATTTTTAAGAGCTCAAATTTTTCAAACCATATTAAGGATTTGGCTTATGTATGCTATGATGATAGTAGTTGGCCATCCAAACCACGAAAAAAAACTTCTGATGGCAAAATTGAGTAGAGTATGGCATCCATGCTAATAGTGTTCTTTAGTGTGATGCAAAACTGATAGGGGTGGATGCCACTTCTGAAAATGCCCCTGAACCTCAGAATTAGGTCAAAGGTCAAATGAGTGCAAAAATACAATAAAATTTCATATGCTGGTATTTGTACCATCTCTTTATCTAAGCAGACCAAATAAAGTTAATTCAAACACCAGCAATGTACTTAGGACATATTGTTTATGCATCATATGTGAGAAAAGAAGTTGTATCATAGATTTGGTCAGGGTCAAAAGTCATTTAAGTACAACTTTTCTTTAAATATGCATCAATATTTATTGTACAAAGGGTTATCTAGTATGGCAACTGAAACAAAGCCAAATGGGTTGCCATTTCCTTATCTAGGAAGCATAAAACCCACACATTATACAAACAGCATAATGGCCAACCTAATCTGCCTTAGGTCAAAGGTCATTTAAGTACATATTTGGCAAAATATGTTTATTTTTCAAAATACGTTGTTTATTCACATGCCATCCATTATTATAAGTAACATTCCAAATCGTCTTCTGAGTTCTTACTAAACGTCACAATAATATATCAAGGATATAGTATATGATGAAGATATATCTAATAATAACACAAGTGGGTCATCATCAACGGTCGCGTGCAGCTACTGTAAAACACTTATATTTGGCGGTCGTTTTATTTTGGTGCTTTTTGCAGTCAAGGGAAAAAAACGCCAAAATAAAAATCCGCCAATAAAGCTAAAAGAATGCAAGAGAAGAAACTTTATTCTACACATCACAATTATAATGTGTCAATAGGTCATAGGCATCATCGGTAACAAAAGAAAAAGTGTATTTACTTCTTTAGAAGCCGAAATAAAGAAAGACAATGTTCTGGTCATAAGACAGCTCAAAACGGCTGAATGAAAACAAACACACCTTGAGAGTTATTGTCAAAATTGTGGATGTAGTTAGTAATTGATTGATGGCTTTAACTGTGAGCTCAATATGATGGGTAAATCAATCAGATAAGAGGAAACTGACCCACCTCCAGACAGACATTTCGATTATCAAGGTAGCACATTGGGTTAGTCATGCGGTGAACACAAAAAAATAACTAATTACTACAGTTTTTGCATGACGCTGTTGATAATCAACTCCGATGCTTTTTTGTCATCTTACATGGCTTTGTAGATTTGACAGATTCTTTTTCAGAATCTTCGGAAATCGAAAATCTGCCAAAATATAAATCCGTGAAAAGGTCTGCTGATAAAAGCGCCAAAATTTGCTGCCGCTTAATGTAAGTGTTTACATTATGTATTCGCGATTGCGCCCATATGATTTAATGATTTTACTTCATCATTGACAAGTCTATGCAATGCAAACCAAATAGGGATTTCTCCGATATCACAGATAGGAGCTTTAGTCCGCATAATCTGAAATGATAGACATAGTCATATATAAATAACAAGCCATTTTAACTTCATATCTCGACTTCATATCTTGATGAGTAAGGAGGCTTTCATGCGGACTGAACAAATTGTTTGTCTCAATCGCGACTGAAGTAAGGGCGAGGATTGTGGCC
Source organism: Lucinisca nassula (assembly GCA_963580285.1). Classification (NCBI taxonomy): domain Eukaryota; kingdom Metazoa; phylum Mollusca; class Bivalvia; order Lucinida; family Lucinidae; genus Lucinisca; species Lucinisca nassula. The sequence continues at coordinate 1,368,389 of OY757020.1, read as the reverse complement.
ACGTAAAATCGATTTAAGCCCCCACTTTCCACTGACCGTTCCAAGGCGGTTCTTCTGTGGCGGTTTATTTATGTTGTTGTTTGTTACTTACTGTGTGAATCGCTTGTGTCTTTATATTTTGGATGGCCATATGGCCATTTTGTGGGAAAGTAACTGTCCTTATGGCCTTCCTTTGTTTAGGTTTCCATTACGGTCTGGTCGCTTCATGTTTGTGTTTCTTTCCCTTCTGTGTCTTTGATGGGTGAAGTAAGTTAATTGTATCGATTCCTGATCTTTGTTTTACTTCTACTTTTCTAGATACTTTGGTGGTTTATTAAATATTAACAATACCTATTTCGATGGTTTGATCAGTCAGATTTACCCCCAGATTTTCAGTTTAATAAAGCAAATACTTCTGATACCGAGGCCCCGTTTTTAGATTTAGATCTGTCTATTGTAGATGGGTTTGTTTCCTGGACAATTTATGATAAACGCGATGATTTTGACTTAGATATTGTAAATTTTCCTTTGTTGGATTGTGATGTTCCTCGTGCGGCATCCTATGGCGTTTATATTTCGCAATTAATTCGATTTGCCAGAGTTTCTAGTCATGTAACTGACTTCAACACGCGATATAAATTGTTAACTGCTAAACTTCTTAATCAGGGCTATCGGTATCATAAACCACGCAAAGCCTTTTCAAAATTTTGAAGACGTCATTCCGATTTAATTCCAAAATCTAATGTTTGACTTAAAAGGCCTATCGGAACCCAAAATTTATGGTGACTTAGTATATAAATTCAGAAATATATATATACATGTATATAATTCAATGACTTCAGCACCCTATTTCGTAAAATAATTCTTCGATATAAAAACATTTGGGTACAACATAAAGGTTATACGACCGACTGCATGCATGGTAGTTAACCCAAGCACAGTTGACAACTTTGCTTCCCTCTTTAATTGCACGCCGGTGGGTCAGGCCTTAGATTCTACGACGGTCCCAGCGTAATAGCTTGCTGAGAATTGGAGAGAATTTAGTTTTATGTAATATTGGTTGGTGCCTAATGCTCTGTCTCTGGTCGGGTCCATCGGAGTTCAACTTTTGGTTTTCTTTTGCTCCAGCATTTTAGTGGTTTCTTGCTGTCCTCACCGTTGTTTCATCTCTTAGGTTGTTTTGATTTTTGTGTTCTGTGAGATTTTGCACTGATGAGTTAGGAGGCTTTCATGCGGACTGAACAAATGATTTGTCTAAATCGCGACGGAAGTAAGGACGAGGATTGCAGCTGCATAAAATCGATTTAAGACCGCCCCCACCACCCAGTGGAATTAGCTTTACTGACCGTTCCAAGGCCGTTCTTCTGTCGCGGTTTATTTTTGTTATGGTTTGTCTTTGAATATGTGTATCGCTTATATTATTTTGTTTTGGATAGCCAATTGGCCATTTGGTGGAAAAAGTAACTGTCCTTTTGTCTTTCGGATGTTTCCATTAGGTTCTAGTCATTTCACTTTTTGTGTTTTTTTTTCTCTTTGGTGCCCTTGATTGGAGCTGTGGTTAATTGTATCGATTCCTGATCATTGCAGTCACTTCAATCAAATACAAGTAACAAATGTATTTTTTGATAACAAATACTTGTCATGAACACATCCTTGTGTTAAAATTGACAAAATTTGAATAGAAAACATCCATTTTTTACGAGTTTTGTACTCAAATAATCCCTGACCTATAAGACTGACATTCTTAGAGGGTACATTTAAAATTATGTTCCATTGTTCACTGCACCTGGATAGTTTTGTGGTGATTTTAAGCAAGCATTTTCCACAAATATATGTTAAAAGAGAGTAATGAGTAGTTTCGTGTATATTTTGCACTCATTCGACCTTTGACCTTCTTCTTGGCCTCAGACGCATTTCCAGACGTGGCACCTACCCCTATGATTGTGGACACACATCAAGGATTACATTTAGCATGGGTGCCGTACTCTAGTCAATTTTGTCATCAAACGTAAAAATATCAAGCTTTTTTAGCACCTGCTTAGTCACGCATAAAGGATGTTTTTATGTGTTGTTAATTGGGTTATCTATTATTGCCAGTTATCCGAGATGCGACATTTTAATTAAGGGGATAAGGTTAAAGTATGATTTTCAATTGTCTTCCACAAAGGAAGTGTTAAAATCGGTCCTGCTCATAATAGAGTAACATTTTAGTTGAACATATTTAATGCTTGAAAAACCATTTTATGTGGCCTTTTCTATTTTATAAATGGCACAGTGTAGTATTCTGTCTATGTTGTGATAAAAACCGGCCTGGCAACCCGGTTCAGTCAGCTTGTGGGTACTGACTAATAAAACCTGTTGTCGGACAGGCTAGCTCAACGGAAGTCGCGATTTGACTTACGGTAGTTGCGCAAAGGCAATGTTTCAGGTCCATACACAAAGTCACAAAGAAAAAATCCAGTGCTATATCAATATCGGGGATCATCAATGATTCAAGTCTGTAACATTAGTATCCCTTTTTTCCATTTAACCCATATCCATGTAAACAAGCAGATTTTCTAATCAAATTCACGTTACAAATATATTTTTTTAAATATTTTGATAAATAGAGAAAGTGACCAGTGGGTCACGTATACCCCCGGCCAGAGCCACCCTCTGATTTATCTTTCGAGCTTGTATGAAGAAGTCAAGAAGCTTTAAGAATTTATAAATGTGTTTGTAAAAGTTAAACCAAACATAAAATTTCTAAATGGACCAAGAGTGTGAGGGCATCAAAGTTACTGAAGGGGTGGGGGCATCAATGTTACTAAAGCAGGTGGGGTGTGCAACAGCGAAATCTTTGGACTGGTATACAACATTGATGCAGATATCAATTGAATTTGTCTTAGAGTTTAGAACATACAGGCATCTTTAAAGTTTGTCATAAAATGTTAACCAAATGTAAATTTCTAAGTCTCTGACCTTGAGGTCAAGGTCACAATGGGCGGAAGAAGGGACATGCATACAAAAACTTTGGACTGGTATGCAACATTGATGCAAGTATCAACTGAATTTGTCTTAGAGTTTAGAACATACATTCATCTGTAAACTCTGCCATAAAACTTTAACCAAAAGTAAAATTTATAAGGCTGTGACCTTGAACTAAAGGTCACTGTAGGTGGTTGACATGCATCAATGAAATCTTTAGACCAGTATGTAACTTCAGTGTAAGTATCAACTCAATCTATCGAAGGGTTCAGAAGATACAATGTCTTAGAAACTTTAACGCAAAACTTTAACCAAACTGTTAACGGACGGATGGACGGACGGACGGAAGGACGGACAGACGGATGGACGAACGAACGGCAGAACAAAAACTAAATACCCCCATAGCATACTTCGTATGGCGGGGGTATAATAAATGCTGGTCAGCAACACATCCTTATGCTAAATATAACAAAATGTGTTCAGAAAACATCCATTTTTCACGTGTTTTGCACTTAAATGACCCCTGACCTATAAGACTGACAGACTTTGAGGGTACATTTATAATGATTTTCCATTGTTCACTGCACCTGAATAGTTTATGGTGATTTTAAGCAAACATTTCCCCCAAATATGTGTTAAAAGAGAGTTATAAGTAGTTTCATGTTTATTTTGCACTCATTTGACCTTTGACCTACTTCTGAGCCTCAGACGCATTTCCAGACGTGGCATCCACCCCTATGATTGTTGACACACATCAAGGATTACATTTAGCATGGGTGCCATACTCTACTCAATTTTGCCATCAAAAGTAAAAATATCAACATTTTTTGGGATTGGATGGCCAACTATAGATACAGGTCCAGATGTTTATTTGGCAATACCCCCAACTCATGCCTATGGCTTCAAGGTCAAGGTCACAGACTTAGAAATTTTTAATTAGATATTTTAAGAGTTGATATTTTCAAAATCGTGCGATGGATTGAGTTGATATTTGGTATGATGTTAGATACCTGCCCATTTTATTCAGCGATACTCCCACCCATGCCCATGAGCTCAAGGTCAAGGTCACAGACTTAAAAAATTTTAATTATCTCCTCGAACAACATAGCTTTAGCGCCTATATTTCTTCACTGATTTCAATATAACTTCACACAAATGTTCTTTATGACCGTATCTCGAGCGAGTTTGACTTTCAAGGTCATGACCTCAAGGTCAAGGTCACTGTGGCGATTTTTAGAAAAACTTTGTTATCGCTATAGCGCCTACATTTCTTCACCAATTTCAATATAACTTCACAAAAAATTTAATGTTCCTTATAAAAAATAGCTCGAGCGTATTCAACTTTCAAGGTCATAGCCTCAAGGTCAAGGTTACTGTGGCTATTTTTAGAAAAACTTTGTCATCGCTCTAGCGCTTACATTTCTTCACCGATTTCAATATAACTTCACACAAATGTTCCGTATGCCAATATCTCTAGAGAATTCCACTTTCAAGGTCAAGGTCACTGTGGCTATTTTTAGAAAAACTTTGCCATCGCTCTAGGGCTAACATTTCTTCACCGATTTCAATATAACTTCGCACAAATGTTCCTTATGACTATAGCTCGAGGTCATGGCCTCAAGGTTAAGGTCACTAAGGCTATTTTTAGAAAAACTTTGTCATCGCTCTAGCGGTTACATTTCTTCACAGATTTCAATATAACTTCACACAAATGTTCCTTATGACAATATCTCTAGGGAGTTCCACATTCAAGGTCAAGGTCATGTGGCTATTTTTAGAAAAACTTTGTCATCGCTCTACAGCTTACATTTCTTCACCCATTTCAATATAACTTCACACAAATGTTCCTTCTGACAATACCTTGAACAAGTTTGACTTTCAAGGTCAAGGTCACTGTGGCTATTTTAAGAAAAACTTTGTCATCGCTCTAGCCCTTACATTTCTTCACCGATTTCAATATAACTTCACACAAATGTTCCTTATGACAATATCTTGAGCGATTTCGACTTTCAAGGTCAAGGTCACTGTGGCTATTTTTAGAAAAACTTTGCCATCGCTCTAGCCACTACATTTCTTCACTGATTTCAATATAACTTCACACAAATGTTCCTTATGACAATACCTCGAGCGAGTTCGACTTTCAAGGGCAAGGTCACTATGGCTATTTTTAGAAAAACTTTGTCATTGCTCTAGCGCTTACATTTTTTCACCAATTTCAATATAACTTCTCACAACTGTTCCTGATGACAATATCTCGAGCTATTTCGACTTTCAAGGTCAAGGTCACTGTGGCTATTTTTAGAAATCTTTGTCATCGCTTTAGCGCCTACGCTTATTGATGGATTTTAATAGAACTTCACTCAAATGTTTCTTATGATAAAATCTCGAGTTGCTTTGACTTTTAGGTCATCACCTCAAGGGTAAGGTCACTATGGCTATTTTTAGAAAAACTTTGTCATCGCTCTACCCCCTACATTAATTAACAGATTTTAATATAACTTCACACAAAAGATGCTTATGATAATAATATTTTTAGCATGATCTACTTTCGCGGTCATGGCCTCAAGTCAAGGTCACTATGGCTATTTTTAGAGAAACATTGTCATCACTCTAGAACCTACATTTATTGATGGATTTTTAAACAAACTTTACACAAATTTTGCATATGATAATATCTCAAGCAAGTTGGACTTTTGCCATTTCAGTGTTTTCCACACACCAAGTTGTCTTGTGCGAGGGGATTCGTATCGCATGCGATGCCTTGTTAGATATTTTAAGAGTTTATATTTTCCAAATTGTATGATGAATTAAGTTTCCTGGCCCCTACTTTCCACCTACCTGTATGTTACAGGCAGTCTTGACTGCACCGTTGGAGCGTTCCACATGTCCATACCAGCGAAGCCCTCTCTCTTTCAGGATGAGGTCCAGGTCCTCAATGCCAAGACGCTCAAGTAACTCGCTGGACCTGATGGTGACAGTGTCCTGTGGCTACACATTGCAGATCTGTCTGATCATTGCCCTGTCATTTCGCTGTAGACATTGGAGGTTTGGCTTTGTCAATGGCCATGTCTCACTGGCATGGAGCATTGCGCTCCACACACAAGAGCTATACACACGGCCACGTGTCTTGAACCAGAGGTGGTGGGAAGAGAGAACTGGTAGCAACTCCTTGAATTTCTTCCAGGCTGTTTTCATACGTGATGTAGTTGAAAGGTCGCAACCACCTGCTGCAGAGAGCATATCACCTAGGTAGCAAAAGGAAGCTACAACCGCCAGCTTGTCGGATCCGACTTGGACTTCTCTCTGTGGTCTGCCATCTAAGGGGCGTGCAGTTCCTTGGCACCGTGTACACAATGTTCCATATAGCCCATGACCAAAAAAATTATACCCTTTCGTGCTTACATTAGCTGAATTGTGATATCCGCCATCTTGGATTTACTGTACCACGGGTTAAAAATGAAAGCAGAATAATGTCAGGCACCATTATAATTTTCAGTCTATAAATAAATGGATAAATGAGACGGCGCATGACAAACATACAATAAGACATGTGCGCCCAACGAAGACTCAGATCAGCCTGCGCATCTGCGCAGTCTGATCAGAGTCTTCGTTATGCGCTGTAAGGATAGCTAAGGGCCTAATGCTCATTTATGCAGCAAGAGAAGTTGCTGGTTAGACTACAAGGATGTGCAGGCTGATCTTATTCTTCGCTGTGCGTAGATGTAAGTTGTAGGAAATGCTGTGCCCTGGCTCAAATAAAAAAAAATGATTAATTTTTTATTTATTCTGTGCTTTATTTCATTGTTTTCCATTAAAAAAATCATTCTAAGATGCTGTTAATGTTTTCCTACAGAGCACTGTGATCAAAGAAGTGTGTGCAAAAAGATGCCTTTGATGACGTGAACCTTTTACATGTACTTGTCATGACATAAGAATTCTTCGGAAAATTTTGCAACAATTTACAAAATGTCGTGAAATGCTTTGCGGTTTAACAGATTGGTTATTTTGGTTCTTGACAGGGAACATGGGATCACATTCCCTGCCTGAGAGCGATAGTTGCCCGAGCCTAACGGCTAAGGGCTCTGGCAAATATCGCTCTTAGGCAGAGAATGTGGTCCCATTGTTCCTCAATAGCTAATACTGCTCATCTAAGAATAAAGGACCCACTGCTGTATCAGAAAAGGTCATGTACGAGGGTCATTCAATAAGTTATAATATTGGTTAAACAACAGACAATTTGTACCTTATTTACAATCCTTCACGGTATTGTCCCCTCTATTGAATGACTGCATTCCGTGGTTGCGGGCATGATGCTTGAGTGACATAATATCATGCTGACGCCACACACAACATGTTTTTATTTTATGTGAATGAATACAGCAATTGATGATAGACATTTATACAAATTTTCAGGAACAAATTTTGAATAATGAATTTGCTATAGAGTAATTTTCATAACTTATTGACTAACCCTCATATCTGTTCAACTGAACCCATTTTGTACCAGAAATCCCAAAATGGGTACCTGGCAAATAGTGCAGGCCCAGATCAGAAGCCACAGAATGCAGCGTCTGCGGTGTCTGATCAGGGCCTACACTGTTTGCAAAAAGTTCAGCCATTTTCCAGATAAAATTTGAAGACAACACAACCTGACACCCCTAAATTTTGAAATGGATTTGTGCTATGTATAAGGAGAAAGATTCCATTTGGTACAAAAAGGGATAAAGTGTTGTACTGATGTGCCACTGCTTTAATGATGTGTGGCTTTCATGATGTGGCTTTCATTACAACAGATAAGGTACGTATTTTGTGATAATTGAAAGATAGTTTTCCTTATTATACCCCCGCAAACGAAGTTTGAAGGGGGTATATAGGAGTCAGCTTGTCGTCTGTCGTCGGTCCGTTACAAAAAACTTTAACATTGCTCATAACTTCCTTATTCTTTGACCGATTTCTTTAATATTCACACACCACACACCTTGCCACTAGTACTTAAGATTGATATACACAAACCTGACCTTGACCTTTACGTTGACCCTCCCGCAAGGTCAAATACTTGTAAAAATTTGTCTGTCGTCGGTCCGTTACAAAAAACTTTAACATTGCTCATAACTTCCTTATTCTTTGACCGATTTCTTTAATATTCACACACCACACACCTTGCCACTAGTACTTAAGATTGATATTTTCTCCATAAAAACCTATGTTGTGGGTATTCATTAGAACTGCCTCGTCGAGGCAGAATGAATACCCACAACACAGGTTTTTATGGAGAGCTGACAAAAACTATCCTTCAGTTATCACAAAACATGTACCATAACTGTTGCTATGGCTCTGCTCTCGTTTATTTCAGAGAATGACTTCCTGTACAACACCAATTATTTCTACCGCCAAGTTTATGTGTGTACAAGTATGACAATGCATAGACCAAGATATTACTTTGCTTGGAAATTAGGTTTGTACTTTTATCATCATTCTATCTATCTTCATATATTATACAGTTAAATTCCTATATTAAGACCTATGTTAAGACCACCTTTGGGACTGCTCAAAGGTGGTCCATGACAGAGGATATTGTAGGCAGTAAATACAAAGAAAAATTAAGTGTATCCTTCAAAATAAGCTTTTTATAGCAGAATTAGTCCTAATTTTAGGTGGTCTTAATAGCGGAATTTCATTTTACTGAGTTGGTCATAGTTGGTCATTACCTCAGTTATCTATCTTCATTCGGGCCCGGTCTCTTCTTAGAAATAGATAAGTTGGGTATTTAGTGATGATTGAAGGATATTTATCGCCATGCCTTTCAAAGAAAAAGTTGGGATCATGTATTACCCTCTGACTGTCTGTATATCTGTCTGTATGTATGTCCATCTGTAATGTCCCACCAAAGATCCTAGACAATTTAAGCTAGAATCTTTAAACTTTTGCAGACAATTACCCTATGGCTGAGGACTGCAGGAATGTATTCAGGTATTCAGAGTATTGATGTGACCCTCCCCCCCCCCCCCCTACCAACCCCCCCACCCTCCAAATTGGGGTTCATTGAAGCAATTAAGACAAAAATTTCGCATCTAACTGGTGATCAGGGGGATGCAGGTTAGATACCTGCCGGGGTCGGCAACATTCTTTCGTAGAGATTGATCATGAAATCTTTTCTCAATCATTCTCTCCCTTCCGCTGATTCAAGAAGGGCAGTCGTCAGTTTCTGGTGAAAGAATGTGCACTGTACTGGTTACCCACTTACATATTAGCCTGCCCAGGAAAAGTTTGCATAGGTAAACTGACTGGCTCAAAAATGACCTAAAATAGTGTTGACTGCGCCGTTAAACTCAAAAACAAACAGACAGTAAGACAAAAATTTCCTCCTCAGTACCAAATTAACGAGTGGACACCTATTATCCACTATTGACAAGCGAACTAGCCTTCCATATGCTTAAAGGTGAATATATTCTTCTGTTAAGAGCCCTTAAAGCAATACACGACAACCCTGTTATAACACAAGTCGTTAACACGGCCTCAAGCTGGATCCCAAAAATGTATAAATTATATAGAAAAATGACCAAAAATGGTCATTTTTCTTTATAATTCATACATTTTTGATTGGATATAACACGGTTGTTTAACTAACACAGTTTCTGCTTATGACCCCATCAAGTGTTATATAGAGGTTGTGGTGTAGAACCTTTTTGTTGAATTTTATAAGATTTCCGAGCAAAAAAATAAAAAATAAAGAATAGAAATTGTATCTACCAACAGACCTAACTTTTTCTGAGTCGGGAAAGGGCAAACAAAAAATATTTTCAAATAAGGTCTAAGATTCACAATATAAAATATTGTTTTAATTTTTCATGTAAATATTAACCCATTTGGTACCGGAAACCCCAAAACAGGTACCCTGGCAAACAGTGCAGGCCCAGATCAGACGCCGCAAAATGCGGCGTCTGATCTGGGCCTACACTGTTTGCAAAAGGTTCAGCCAATTTCTAAACAAACGTTGAAGAAAACACAACCTGAAACCCTAAAATTTTGAAACGGACTTCTGCCATATATAAGGAGGAAGATTCCATTTGGTACAAAACGGGTTAATTAAGTTATTTTGATTTTGGGGAACTTGATATCACGTACCAACCACAAGAGCAATATTCACCAGAACTTTTGTTAGACTTGGGTAAATATCTCTCTCTAGTGGTGAATGTGATCCCATAACGAAAACACGCCTATACAAAAACATTGAAATCTTTATCCCCCAAAAAATTAAAATTTAAGATGAAAAATTGTGGTATTTTTCTTATTTCTGCTCAAAATATAGATTGTGGGTCGTTGAGGCGGTTCTAATGAGTACTCACAATCTATATTTTAGAGCAGAAATAAGAAAAATAAGGTTTACCCTGCAAACCCCAGTTTTGCTATTGAAAAGTGGGGTACAAGGGGGTCAAAATTATATAGGTGTGTTTTTGTGATGTGATCTTCCCCATCAAGAATCAAAACAACAGACCCTAATGGATACATCAATAGCGGAAAGCCAAAAGGACAGTTACTTTCCCACAAAATGGCAAATTGGCTATCCAAAACTAAAAATATAAGCGATTCCCACACTCAAAGACACTCCATAACAAAAATAAACCGCGACAGAAGAACCGCTTTGGAACGGTCAGTGAAACAAATTCCACTGGTGAGCTAAAATCAATTTTACACGGGGTGCAATTCTCGCCCTTACTTGCAATTTTGACAAATAATTTGTTCAGTCCACATGAAGGCCTCCTAACTCATCCGTGCAACATCTCTGAGAACACAAAAAATCAAACAACCACAGAGATGAAATAACAGTGAGGACTCGACAGCAAGAAACCACTGAAATGCTGGAGCAAAAGAAAACCAACAGTTAGACTCATATGGGCCCGACCAGAGATAGAGCATTAGGCACCAACCAACATTACATAGAATTAAATTCAAAATTGTCAAGCCTGAACAAACGGTGTTGACCCCAATGAGTCACTGCATGACACAGTGTTTCATCTGGGTCAACACTGTTTGCAATTCATCCAGGTAGTTTTAGACGCAACAGTTGGTAGTAAATTGTACTTATTCAAATTTTACAACATGTATGGGAAGTAGTTGAAGTGTTCGAATATTTAGAGCAAATAGTTTTGAAAATTAAGAATTGATGGCTGACTTTATTAACAATATTTTACATTACGATAACACACCCGTGCGTCATAGTGCATTTTTCACATCTTTAAAACGGTCAATTTTCTGAAAAAAAATTGAAATATTATTCTTATTTATACTCAAAAGATAGGTTGTGGGTACTCATTAGAACCGCCTCATTGAGGCGGTTGTAATGGGTATCCACAACCTATATCAAGGAGCAGAAATAGGAAAATAATGTATATCCCTGTAAACCCCAATTTTCTCTATATAAAGTGGGGTGAAAGAGGGTGTTCATTTCACGGACATGTTAGCGTGATGACCCATTGCATGCAGGGAACTCTTAAAGGGATTTGCTTGGCAAACAGTGCAGGCCCAGATCAGAGGCCACAGAATGCGGGGTCTGATCAGGGCCTGCACTATTTGCTAACTGAATTTTCCATCGAAAATAGAATAAATATGAAAAAATTGGTCTGACAACACCCCTTATAGTCCAACATACATGTATAGCAATGGAAGAGTCCACCAGAATTCAATAGTCTTCAAGTAACAACAGCATCTAATTATTTTTTTTTATAACAACAATAGTAATAATAATAATGTCAGATTTGTGAGTCATACGTTTGTAAACAAAACCTTGTTGCTATTGGAAGCAGCTGATTGTTGAGTTTAATGATGCAAAAAAAAAAAAAGAAATAAAGTACTGGTACTAGATGGATAAAAACTATCAAAATCTTTTGGGTGTGTGGGGGGGGGGGTATTAATTAGCTGAAAATTATTGTACATGTACCGATAATTATTTTGCTTTTATTTCTCATCTCATTACGAAAACACACCCGTGTGACATAGTGCATTTTTCACATCTCCAGAATGGCTAATCTGTCATATTTTTGTTATATTTACTTCAAACATAGGTTGTGGGTGCTCATTAGAACCGCCTCATTGAGGCGGTTCTTACAAGTACCCACAACCTATGTCTTGGAGCAGAAATGAGAAAAATAATGTATACCCCCATAAACCCCAGTTTTCTCTATATAAAGTGGGGTTTAGGGGGATGTTCATTTCACGTTATTGTTCACGTGATGTGTAATGTTTTATTTCTCATCAACTGTGCAAAAATCTAAAATGGGGGGCATCACACTTCAGCAAAAGTGACTGGGCAACATTTCATGGAAAATAATTGTCCTTGGGCTATCCAATCAAAAGCCTGCATATTTCTTTGCGGAATAAAAGTTTCCACATATTGTTGGACAGTTTCTGCTTGATCTCAAAGTTAGGTTGGGACAAAATTGTTTTGATCACTATGAGAATTTTTTATGCCCCCCCCCCCCCCCCCCCCGCCCAAGACTCTTTGATTCGGGGGGCATATAATATTTGCCCTGTCTGTCTGTTTGTTTGTATGTTTGTTTGTCTGCCTGTCTGTCTGTCCCTCACAAAAATTTTAACCTTGATCATAACTTCAAAAGTAGTTGACCTAGCTCCATGAAACTTCACTCACTTGTTCACCATCATAAGGGCTACATTCTGATCAAGGGCCATAACTCTGTTGTCATTTTGACTGAATTATCTCCCCTTGAAATTTTGCAAAAACTCAGAAATTGGCTCCCACGGGGGGTCATTGATCACCTATAGGGACAGCTCTTGTTTTCTTTTATAACAACAATAATAATAATAATAATCATGTCAGATTGCTTAGTCACATGTTTGTAAACAAAACCTTGTTTCTATTGGCAACAGCTAATTGTTTCTAATAACTTAAAGCGTTTAATGATGTAAAAAAAAAAATGAAATAAAGTAATGGTACTGGATGGATAAAAAATATCAAAATCTTTTTTTTGTTTTTTTTTTGTATTAATTAGCTGAAAATTATTGTACATGTACCGGTAATTATTTTGCTTTTATTTCTCATCTCATTACGATAACACACCAGTGTGACAAAATGCATTTTTCACATCTCCAAAATGTCTATTTTTTGATGAAAATCTGTCATATTTTTGTTATATTTACTTCAAACATAGGTTGTGGGTGCTCATTAGAACCGCCTCATTGAGGCGGTTCTAACGAGTACCCATACCCTATGTCTTGGAGCAGAAATGAGAAAAATAATGTATACCCCCCTTAAACCCCAGTTTTCTCTATATAAAGTGGGGTTTAGGGGGTGTTCATTTCACACACTTGTTCATGTGATGTGTAATGTTTTATTTCTCATCAACTGTGCGAAAATCTAAAATGGGAGACATCACACCTTAGCAAAAGTGACAGGGCAAGATTACGTGGAAAATAATTTTCCTTGGGATATCTAATCAAAAGCCTACATATTTCTTTGCGGAATAACAAGTTACCTCATATTGCTGGGCAGTTTTATGCCCTCGGAATCAAGATTCGGCAGGGTGGGGGGGGAGCATATAGAGCTTTCATATTTCACATGTTTATACCTAATAAAAATCATATGGCCACACATGTAATAACACTTCGGAGGGATTAAGTACCTCATGATGACGTCCATGTCAACCTTGCATTTTTTTTGCAGAAAAATATCCTAAATTTAAAGGAGATAACATCCAATTTGATGATAAACAGAATCTTTCACTCTTGCTCCTTTCATATGAAATTTATGAAACTAGCCAGAGGCTCGTTTCTTAAATCTCATATGAAATGACCACAAGTGTAAGATTCTCTATTTCTTGCACACCAGACAAGGAAATCCGTGATTTTACCCTTGGATAGAAATTTATGTTCTGACCCTGGTGTTTAGACCCCAAATCGAATATAATCTCGTGTTTGATAAATGCACTGGTTGATTACAACTTCATGCGCGGCGTCGTCAAGCGTGACGTCACTAAACATTCCTGTTGTGTCATCACAAAATGGCGGATGTGGGTAATCGAAGTGACAGCATCATTAAAATTCGCAATAGAAATGGAAGGTATGCAAGAAAAAGAATCCAGTATGGGTGTGAGGGGTGGATTGAAAAATCCGTTCCTCGGGATCACTGTCCGGCATCACTCGGCAAGCCTCGTGATGCCGGACAGTTTCCCTCGGGACGGATTTTTCAATCCACCCCTCACACCCATATAAGATTCTCTATCTCTCATCAGACAAACAAGACCATGTGATGAACCTTTTAACCCTTCTCTTGCTGAATATTCATTAAAGCCACACCCATTTCTGTCTATCAGCCAATCAAATTACTTGATATAATTTATTGCAACAGATTTATAAACAGAATGCCAAACAGTGTAGATCCTGATCAGATGGCTTCTGAAGAAGCCATCTGATCTTGATCTACACTGTTTGCAAAGATAGGGGTTGTCGTGAACAGCAAGATAAGGGTTAATGGCTGTTCGGTATTTTCCATACCAAAAAAATCCTAGAAATTCAGACACCTAGAGTACTTGCTGTAATTCTCTGAAAATCTAAACAAATTTGTTTCACTATCCTGCAAGGAATGCAAAAGGTGCAAACCGAATGGCAAAATGTGTTGACCCTGATCAGACTGCTCCTTTAGGAGGAGTCTGATCTGCGTCTGCACTTTTTGCTTACACCTGTCTCAGGATCATTACGGTATTTTTGCTCCAAAACATAGATTTTTGGTACTCAATAGAACCACCTCAATGAGGCAGTTCTAATGAGCAACCACAATCTTATTGGACTTTGTTTATTTCTGTTGAGTTTTACATCCCCATTAACACTATTTAGGTCATTTTGGAGGTGTTGCTCCCAACATCATACAGCCCAATCTATTTCTCCAAGCTCTGATAGGCGAGTGAGTGAGTGTGTGTTTGAGTTTTATGTCTCACCAACAGCTAAGGTCATACAGAGACAGAACCTCAGTTTAAAGACTCATCCGTAAGTCTGGAGAAGCCCAGGATCAATCCTGCGACCCCTGGTTTACAAGGCGAGTAGCGTAACCACTACACCACAAAGGCTTCTAGCTCTGATAGGCAGTGGCATCCTGGTTTACAAGGCGAGTAGTGAAACCACTACACCACAAAGGCTTCTAGCTCTGATAGGCAGTGGCATCCTGGTTTACAAGGCGAGTAGTGAAACCACTACACCACAAAGGCTTCTAGCTCTGATAGGCAGTGGCATCCTGGTTTACAAGGCGAGTAGTGAAACCACTACACCACAAAGGCTTCTAGCTCTGATAGGCAGTGGCATCTATGTTGAACTAGAAATAAGAAAAACATCAGATATTTTCATCTGTAAAGTGCTTGTTTTAGAGATAACAGTCACCATTCTAATGCACTTACGTATGTAACGCGACGTCTGATTGGATAACGTCAAAAATTTGCGACCGTATATTCTGCGATATACTGTCGGAAACCCGACGTAATCACGTAACGTCGCTTTTCATTGGCTGGCATTTGGTTTTACGCAGCTCACTGCGCTTGCCGCCTTGTGCAAAATAGTACAGTTGTTAGCTTAACAACCGAAAAAATGCATTAGAATGGGGATAAGTGTATTGAAAATTGTCATTTGGGGAGGTAAATCGTCGGTTTTACGGTCGCAAATTACGTTTTACGGCTCCGCTAAAACGTCGCCGTAAAACGAAATTTCCGACCGTAAAACCTCTGATTTACCTCCCCAAATCACAATTTTGAATACATTTATCCCCTAATTTAAGAACAAGGGTGTGTTATTGTAATTTGTATATTTCCAGGTGAGCTAGTGAACAACAACAATGGTTTAGGATTTAACGGGTACGATAAAGACGGGAAGGCTAAGTGGGATCTGCTTAATAATGTACAGATATATGATTTAGAGGTAAGTTAGTCATGTTTTGTTTTGATTTGAGGTTTAACGTCCCCATCAACACTGTAAAGGTCAATTATGAGACGTTGCTTCCAATTTTGTTGGACTTGTACCTGAAATGACATCTCAAGCCCTGTTGCCCAATGAAACCAATAGGGTTTATTAGCATGGAAAGTTCCCCTCGCACCGCGGTTCCTGGACAGGCTTAGATCCTCTAAGCGGTTTACTAGTACTAGTGTGCGGGCCGGATTCAGCTCTGTGTGGAAGCATCATGCAGCCCATATATTTCTTCAAGCCCCTATGGGCGGGGGCCGCTGAGCAAAGTGTAAACCGGATGAGAGGCTGCAAAATTCGGCCTCTCATCTGGGTCAACAATGTTTGCCACTTATCCAGCTATTTTAGATAAAACTTGGGTAGTAAATCATACTTGTTAACATCTTAGAACAAATATGGTATGGGCCGGCCTCGGCGGCTCAGTTGGATGCGCCTCTGACTGGTGATCAGGAGGACACAGGTTCGATACCTGCCGAGATTGGCAACATTCCTTCTTGGAGACTGATCATGAAATCTTTTCTAAGGTCATTCTCTCCCTTCCGCTGATTCAAGAAGGGCAGTTGTCATTTTCTGGTGAAAGAATGTGCACTGCTCCGGTTAATCGGTTACATATAAGTCTGCCCAGGAAAAGTGTATATAGGTAAACTGACTGGCTCAAAGATGACCTAAAATAGTGTTGACTGGGCCATTAAACTCCAACACAACAAACAAACAAACAAAACAAATATGGTATGGAGTTGAGGTGTCTGAATATTTAGAGTAAATACAGTATGTCCTTGCTTTAGCCCTTGCTCAAAGGCCAACATTTCAACTTGTCTGTATTGAAAGCATCTTTAGACGAGAGAGTTTGAAATTGGTTCAAATGTGCTGACGTTCTCTGACATGAAGAAACATTGTTGGAAAAGGAGAAATTGCTGGTTACTAGCATTTTCTCCTTTTCCTACAATGTTTTCCAAAATGCTGGTTACCAGCATAAGGATTAGGAGAAAATGCTGGTTTTCCTACAATGTTTTCCAAAATGCTGGTTACCAGCATTTTCTCCTTTTCCTACAATGTTTTCCAAAATGCTGGTTACCAGCATTTTCTCCTTTTCCTACAATGTTTTCCAAAATGCTGGTTACCAGCATTTTCTCCTTTTCCTACAATGTTTTCCAAAATGCTGGTTACCAGCATTTTCTTTTTGTCCTACAATGTTTTCCAAGGCCTTCCTTGTCCGGGTCATTAAATGTCGGGCTTATGTGGTAAAGGGTAAAACTGGAAGTATGAACTGTGGTGAGGGCACTAGTAGCTCACAGTTAAAACACAGTTACTTAGCTAGTAACTTGTGCCCAACAGTTCAATTCTTGCTTAACTGTATAGTACGAGCGTATCTAAGTTAGTGGTATTATGGTGAAAAATGTTAATGGAAAAGCTACTCATTCTGACTTGTTTAAAGTTTTAACATAATTTTTTGGCATGACGTCACTAGCTCAGACAGCATCATAATCATAATCTTTGATGCGGTGTCGCTTAACTTTCCAAAGTCATATTACGTCAGAAATTGAATGTTATTTCTTGCACACCAGATAAGGATATCCATAGTTTTAGCCTGGGTTAGAACTTCTGTTCTTGCACACCAGACAAAGAAATCCGTGATTTTACCCTGGGATAGAAATTTATGTTCTGACCCTGGTGTTCCGACCCCAACTCCAATATAATCGCGTGTTTGATAAATGCACTGGTTGATTACAACCTCATGCGCGGCGTCGTCATGCGTGACGTCACTAAACATTCCTGTTGTGTCATCACAAAATGGCGGATGTCGGTAACCTAAGTGACAGCAGCATTAAAAATTCGCAATAGAAATGGAAGGTATGCAAGAAAACGAATCCAATATGGGTGTGAGGGGTGGATAGAAAAATCCGTCCCTCTGGATCACTGTCCGGCATCACTAGGCAAGCCTCGTGATGCCGGACATTGACCCTTGGGACGGATTTTTCAATCCACCCCTCACACCCATATAAGATTCTTATATTCTTATCCTTGTGTTCTTACCCAGGTGGACTACATAAAAATTATGTATAATGTGCAAAAATAAAATTTTAAATAAAGAAAAAGTTACATAATTGTTGTGCAAGAAAAAAGAATCTTATACTGGGTTCTTTTGAAGATGGGTGTTTCCAACTTGTGGGATGACCAGGCTGAGTGGATCCTCGGTTGGAAACACCAATCTACAAAAGAATGTCTTATTAGATTCATATAATAAAATATTTTGTACCAAATGGAATCTTTCTCCATATACAGTAAAATTCTGCTTTTAAGACCACATGAAATTAAGACAAATTCTGCTTTAAAAAGCTTATTTGGAAGGGTGTAGTTATTCTGTCTGTAAATTTCCTGCCCACAATGTCCTTTGGTCAGGGACCACCTTTGGGACTGTTCAAAAGTGGTCTTAAAGACCACTTTTGAACAGTCCCAAAGGTGGTCTTATTATAGGAATTTTACTGTATATAGCAAAAGTTCTTGCAAAAAAAATTAGGGGTGTCAGGTTGTGTTGTCTTTAAAATTCATTTGGAAAATGGCTGAACCTTTTGCAGTGTAGGCCCTGATCAGACGCAGCTTTCTTCAGCGTCTGATCTGGGCCTGCACTGTTTGCCAACTACCCATTTCCTTTCGGGATTTCCGGTACAAAATGGGTTAATGACCCAGCACAAGAAAACCTGTAATGGAGGTTTGTAACACAAACCAACCTGTTCATCTATACAGGCCAACAAAAACAGATATACATTTGTTTCCTTGTATGTTTCAAGTTTCATGTCCTTGTCAACGCTATTTAGGTCATTTTGGAGACAATGCTTCCAATTTTATGGGATTTTACCTGACATTGAGATGAAATGACATCTCAAGCCCCGCCGCCCAGAAAAAACAATAGGTTTATTTGCTTGGATGATCTGACCCACTCCACTTCACCTACGCAGGTTTAGACCTTAAGCGGTTTACTAGTACTTGTGTAGTTGGTTTCAGCTGTGCCTGGAAGCACCATGCCGCACAATCTATTTTTTCTTCTAGCCATGATGGCTGGGGATCCTTTAGATATACATGTAGAAACCATACCAACACTTTATTATATTGACAGGCCTCGGTGGCCCGATGAGTAAGAGCACTGACTCTTAATCATTAGGTATGGCTCCTCCATGGTTCGCGTCTCACTCCGACGACATGTGAGATGTAGAGTTCTGCAATGGAAAGTAAGGTGGTTTTTCTTCAGATACTCTGCTTTTCGCCCACCTCTGATTAATGATAGGCTCAAAATAAGTGAAATTTTCTTGAAGGTCTCTAACCCTCCTACCCCTCGATCCTCCTCCCCCCGACCACCCAAATAAGAAAAGAAAAAAAAGAAAAATTACCTTTTTATGTTTGCCAGTTGTTCAAAGCCTTGTAAACTAAACCTTTAGCTGCCAAGAAAAACTCATCTTAAAATATTCTCTGTTTATGTCCTCTGCTGATTTTTCTTGCAAACTTTTTTAAAACATATATATTTGCATGTAGGCAAATAGTGTGGACCCTGATCAGACTGCTCCTAGTGCAATAATGACTTTTAAAGTAACTGGCAGATGACAAAGCAGACAATAATTGTTGTGATTGCTTTTAGGGGGTAACAAATCTGTGGTAATAGAATCATATACAAAAACCTTTCACATCTTTATGTGAAAAGTTTGGTAGACATACTAGACAAGGCATGAAACAGGTGAGCTATGTTGTTCTGCAACAGTTTTTGTAAACATCTGGGCCCTTAAGGATTGAAGCTTTAATATGACGTTGACTAATGATTACATTACGATAACACATCCGTGTGATATAGTACATTTTTCAAACCTAAAAAACCCGCAATTTTTCTAATGAAAATTTGTGATATTTTTCTTATTTATACTCCAACTTAGGTTTTGGGTGCTCGTTAGAACCGCCTCATTCAGGCGGTTCTAACGAGTACCCACAACCTTTGTCTTGGAAAAGAAATAAGGAAAATAATGTTTACCCCTGTAAACCCCAGTTTTCTGTATATAAAGTGGGGTTTAGCGAGGGGGGGGGTCTTCATTTCATGGACTTGCTCATGTGATGTTTGCTTTTATGAGCTACACCCAGAGTTGTAATCATGTTGGTTTTTATTACAGATGGCAACTAGTCTTAAAGTTAATATAGAGTCCTGGAATACACTAACAGCAAAATGGCTGAGACATACAGTGTATGATAGAGCCCCTCTCTGGATAAGGACCTGGGCTGTGTTTACAATCAGTGCTTTCTGGCATGGGTTTTACCCTGGCTATTATATTCTCTTCTTGACTGGTGCACTGGCTACAGAAGCTGCTAGACTGGTATGTATGGGTTTTATCCTGGCTATTATATTCTCTTCTTGACTGGAGCACTGGCTACAGAAGCTGCTAGACTGGTATGTATGGGTTTTACCCTGGCTAATATATTCTCTTTTTGACTCGAGCGCTGGCAACAGAAGCTGCTAGACTGGTGTGTATGGGTTTTACCCTGGCTATTATATTCTCTTCTTGACTGGAGCGCTGGCAACAGAAGCTGCTAGACTGGTATGTATGGGTTTTACCCTGGCTATTATATTCTCTTCTTGACTGGTGTGCTGGCTACAGAAGCTGCTAGACTGGTATGTATGGGTTTTACCCAAGCTACTTAATACTGTTCTTGAACCATACTGAGCTGGACCGGCGTGTTTGGTATTTACCCTGGCTACCCATTTACCCGGACTACTCAATACTCTTCTTGAACAAGATTTTGTGCTAGACTGGTATGTATGAAACCCCCACCCATCGGGGCTTGAAGAAATAGATGGGCTGTGTGATGCTTACTGGCAGAGCTGAAACTGACAGCACATGAGTACGTACTACTGGTAAACTGCTTAGAGGATCTACGCTTGCCCAGGCAAAGTGGTGCAAGTCGGACCGCCCTTGCTTACAAACCCTGTTGGTTTCATTGGGCGACAGGCCTTGAGATGTCATTTCATCTCAATGTCGGGTAAAAGTCACACAAAATTGGAAGCAACATCTCCAAAATGACCTGTACAGTGTTGGTGGGGACGTTAAACTTCAAATCAAACAAACAAACAAAACAAAAACTGGTATGTATGGGTTTTACCCGGCCTACTCAATACTCTCCTTGAACAAGATCCTGTGCTACACTGGTATGTATGGGTTTCACCCAGGCTACTGAATACTGTTCTTGGACAAGAAAGTGTTAGACTGATATGTATGTATCCAGGCTACTGTGTACTGTCCTTGAACAAGACTGGTATGTATGGCTTTTACCCAGGCTACTTAACTGTCCTTGAACCAGACTGTGCTTGACTGGTATGTATGGGTTTAACCCAGGCTACTGAATAATGTCCTTGAACAAGACCGGTAGACTGGTATTTATGGGTTTTACCCAGTCTTGTAGGATCTATAGTTTAATTATCTTTTTTTCACCATCCATAGCATTGCTATGCCTGTGTAGAAATGGGTAAATCCCTGCTGGATACGGCAACATTCTTTCATAGAAATTGATAATGAAATTTTTTTAGATGTTCATTCCCATCTTCCACTGCATGCCTATTCTAATATATATTGAAAATTTTTCCACCAAAAAAAATGAAAATTTTCAAATGAAAATTCTGATGTTTTTCATATAGCTGCTCAAAAGATGGATTGTTGGTACTAGAATGGCCTTGGTGAGGCGGTTCTAATGAGAACCCACAATCTGTAATTTTGAGTTGAAATAAGAATATAATGTATATCTCCTGCAAACCCAAGTTTCACTTTATAAAAATGGGGTTAAAAGGGGTCAAAATTATACAGGCATGTTTTGGTAATGGATTTAAAAAAGGAACTTGTTGGTTTCTGGCTAAAGAATGTACACTGTACTGATTTAACAATTATGTACGAACTTTTCATGGAAAGGTGTATTATGATATATGGGCCCCGTCAAGCGATTTTGGTACTTATCGCCTATGCGAGCAGCGAAGGTTCAGGCGAGCCTGCGCATCAGCGCAGTCTCGCCAGAACCTTCGCTGCTCGCTCATACAAGCAGTGAATCAGGAGGAACCTTCAGACAGAAAGCCATATCCCGGGCCCCTCTGAATGGCTGGGCATGCGCAGTTAAAAGCTGTCCTGACGGAATGCTCGAAGACCCAAATTCGCTTGGCGCGGCTCATATTATATGACGTCGCATCTGAGAATGTAATAATGCTATGTGAGCCCTGCCAAGCAAATTTGTGTCTTCGAGCATTCCATCATTACAAATTTTAACTGCGCATGCCCAGCCATTCAGAGGGGCCAGGGGTATGGCTTTCTGTCTGAAGGTTCCTCCTGATTCACTGCTTGTATGAGCGAGCAGCGAAGGTTCTGGCAAGACTGCGCTGATGCGCAGGCTCGCCTGAACCTTCGCTGCTCGCATAGGCGATAAGTACCAAAAGTGCATGACAGGGCCCATGTAATAAATTGGATAATCCACTAGTATGCAAATTAGTTAGATATGCCTCGTAACATTACACATAGGACATCCTGAACGACGTTGCATTTACTAATGGCTGAATATTAAAATTTTTGCAAAACTATGGTGAATAAAATTCATTTTAAATGTCATAAGATAAATAGAATCTTAAATTCTTGCTCATGTATTATTGAATTTATTACACTCATTGAGGAAAAAGGATAAAATGGGAGGCTTTGCCGAGCATTTTATCCCTTTTCCTCAACTCGTTTAATAAATTCAATAATACAAGAACACTCATATAAGATCCTCTATAAATTGACCAGCTTGAAATGACCTGTATAGTGTTGACAGGGCCATTAACCCATTATATGCGGTAAACCCCTAAAGGGGTACCTTGGCAAACAGTGCAGTCCCAGATCAGACGCCGCCGAACGCGACATCTTTTCTGCGGCATCTTATCAGGGCCTGCACTATTGGCTAACAGAATTTTCCGTCAAAAATAGAATAAAAATGAAAAAATAGGCCTGACACCCCTTATATGACAAATGGACTTGTCCAACATACAGCAATGGAAGAGTCCACTAGCATACAAAGGGTTAAACTCCAAACCAAATCCAAAACGAATTGTTTTACAAATAAAAGTTGTGATATTTTTACTTGATGTCATATTTACAAGACTATGCATTGCAGAAAGATTTAGCATACTGAGTTACCCTGCGCTACACTTCTTTGATTAATTTGTCACGTAGAATGCGAGTTATTAAAGTTATTTTTGGACAGGCATTTAGAGGAGTCATTATAGCTTTC
Source organism: Lucinisca nassula (assembly GCA_963580285.1). Taxonomy (NCBI): domain Eukaryota; kingdom Metazoa; phylum Mollusca; class Bivalvia; order Lucinida; family Lucinidae; genus Lucinisca; species Lucinisca nassula. Next base: position 1,345,208 of record OY757020.1, on the reverse strand, counting down.
CTATAAAATCGAGGACTTCAAACAAACATCAGTAGAATTGTGGGATTTGTGTGTGTGTTTGTGTATACCCTTTTATTTAATACATAGCTGTGAAATCAGTGCATATCTGAAACAAATAAAAGTGATATTTTCACAGTGTGAAAATATAGTGTGAAAAATAACATGACCATGTTATTTTCACAGTAGCAGCCCAGACTATTTTCTCGCCAAAATTCATATGTTATCTATAGAATAATTCTGTAAAATACCTTGAAAAAGCATTCTCTGAACTGTAAAATGCTGTATTAAAAATTGCGACTGTTTATGGTTTGCAACTGACAGTTGTGACGTCATAGCCAAGTCAAAAATCGTGACATAAGAACGGATTGATCTGTCACAGTAAGTGTCCTAAAATATTATCAAATAAAAAGAAAATTTACTTTTTTTTTGATAAATATCAAAAATATTTCATCTCGTGTGTTGAAAACATCAGAATTTTCACTCGTGCTTTGCACTCGTGAAAATTCTGATGTTTTTTAACACACTCGATGAAATGTTTTTGATATTCACCTCAAAAAAGTAAATATCCTCTATCTCTTTCATATTTTAAATGATTACTTCCCAGATGTCCAAGCTAATGGTTGTTCTGTCACATGTGGAAATTTTATCTATGACCGTTGAATTAAGTTGGCGATTAAATCAAAACGTAATAATAATAATCATAATCAACTTTATTTATAGAGGGTAACACATTTAGTAAACTTGTACTAATCTTCCATGTGGCCCTCTTTTCCTGGGTAGGAACCAGTACTTAGCAATGTGGATAAAGTCTCTTGCTCAAGGAAACAACACTTGGTGCATGTGGAGATTGAACCCGCTACCTCTCGATCTCAATTCAGATGCTTTACCACTGCACCACAGCGAAGCGGACCATAGATAATCATCAGTGATGCACTTGCACAAAATCAGCCCCCGCCCATATAGGGGCTTGGAGAAATATATGGGCTGCATGATGCTTCCATGCAGAGCTGAATCTGGCCCGCACACTAGTACTGGTAAACCGCTTAGACGATCTAAGCCTGTCCAGGAACCGCGGTGCGAGGCAGACCGCCCATGCTAATAAACCCTATTGGTTTCATTGGGCGACAGGGCTTGAGATGTCATTTCATCTCACTGTTGGGTAAAAGTCCCACAAAATGGGATGCAACGTCTCCAAAATGACCTTTACAGTGTTGACGGGGACGTTTAACCTCAAATCAACCAACCAACAACTTGCACAAAACTGATTCTGATTGGTCAATAGTTTTGGACAGTATGATGCAGTTAGGGAAAAACTGTGATTACTCGTGTCAAAAAGTTCCCCAGCTTTCAGGCTGTTGCTAAATCTTTTTGCAATGCATAGTTTGTATTCAAACAGTGAGGCCTGAGCAAACAGTGTTAACCCAGGTTAAACACTGCAGATTGTGGCATCTCATGAGGGTCTACCCTGTATACCAATTGTCCAGCTATTTTTACACACATCTGGGGCCAGTTGTCTAAAACTAATGACATCGTTAGTTAACATATCATTAAAACTTTGATCATTTTATATGGCAAATATACTAATATTTTGCTGAAAAAAAAAGCTGGTCACATTTTTTTCAGCAAAAATACCAAATTTTAGTTATTGTACTTGTACCTGCTAGAACACTTAACAGTATCATTACAATAATTTTCTGATGAAAATTTATAATATTTTTCTTATTTACACTCATGACATAGGTTTTGGGTACTCGTTTGAACTGCCTCATTGAGGCAGTTCTAACGAGTACCCACAACCTATGTCTTGGAGCAGAAATAAGGAAACTAATGTATACTGCCTAAACCCCAGTTTTCTCTATATAAAGTGAGGTATAGGGGGGTCTTCATTTCACAGACTTGTTCACGTGATGGACCATGAATGAGCTCATTAAGCTAATGATGCTTTGAACAACTGGCCCCTGAAATGTACTTGTTCAAATTTTAGAATAAGTATGGTAAGTGGGATGGTTGGGTGAGGCTAAGGTGAGCCCCACCAAGCGCATTTGTGTCTTCGAGCATTCCGTCATGACAAATTTTAACTGCGCATGCCCAGCCATTCAGAGGGGCCAGGGATATGGCTTTCTGTCTGAAGGTTCCTCTTGATTCACTGCTTGTATGAGCGAGCAGCGAAGGTTCTGGCGAGACTGCGGGGATGCCCAGGCTCGCCTGAACCTTCGCTGCTCGCATAGGCGATAAGTACCAAAATCGCTTGACTGGGCCCAGGTGATGTGTACTTTGCGTCACTGGGGCGTCCAACTGATATTGGCTTACTGTTGGACAAGGCCTGCTGTCCTTGAAGTAGATAAGAGTAGAGGGGAAATATTATAAGAATCCTATATGGGTGTGAGGGGTGGATGGAAAAATCCATCCCGAGGGACACTGTCCGGCATCACGAGGCTTGCCCAAGGGACCAATTTTTCTATCCCCCCCTCACACCCATATAGGATTCTTTTTCTTGCATACCTTTCATTTCTTAGCGCGGATTTTTAATGCTGCAGTCACTTCGAGTACCAACGTCCGCCATATTGTGATCGCAGTACAGGAATGTTTAGTGACATCACGTAATATGCTGTGACGTCAACCATAACGACAGTGCATAAGAGGTCGTAATCAACCAGTGCATTTATCAAACATGTGATTATATTTGATTTTGGGTCGGAACACCAGGGTCAGAATATAAGAATCTTATATGGGTGTGAGGGGTGGATTGAAAAAACCGTCCCGAGGGACACTGTCCGGCATCACGAGGCTTGGTCTTTTTCTATCCACCCCTCACACCCATATTGGATTCTTTTTCTTGCATACCTTCAATTTCTATTGCGAATTTTTAATACTGCCGCCACTTCGGTTACCGAGGTCCGCCATTTTGTGATGACACAACAGGAATGTTTAGTGACGTCACGCATGACGACGCCGCGCATGAGGTTGTAATCAACCAGTGCATTTATCAAACATGCGATTATATTCGATTTGGGGTCAGAACACCAGGGTCAGAACATAAATTTCTATCCCAGGGTAAAATCACGGATTTCCTTGTCTGGTGTGCAAGAACATAATTTCTATCCCAGGGTAAAATCACGGATCTCCTTGTCTGGTGTGCAAGAATGTTATTTCTTCTGTTTCTAGACTTCCAATGGCATGTAGCAACGGCCAGTGGTTACCTACATAATTCCTGCCAATCATGCTCCTGGGGTCCAAATTGGCCACGCCCTGGGGCCCCTTCGCTCCCATAGACTCATAATGGAACAAAAAGCTTCAAAAATCTTCTTCTCAGAAACCACAGGGCCCAGAGCTTAGATATCTAGCATGTAGCAACGGCAAGTGGTCACCTACATAATTCCTGCCAATCATGCCCCTGGGTTCCAAATGGGCAACGCCCCGGAGCCCCTTTGCTCCCATAGACTCATAATGGAACAAAAAGCTTCAAAAATCTTCTTCTCAGAAACCACAGGGCCCAGAGCTGAGATATTTCGCATGTAGCAACGGCCAGTGGTCACCTACATAATTCCTGCCAATCATGCCCCTGGGGTCCAAATTGGCCACAACCCGGGGCCCCTTAGCTCCCATAGACTCATAATGGAACAAAAACCTTCAAAAATCTTCTTCTCTGAAACCACAAGGCCCAGAGCTTAGATATTTAGCATGTAGCAACAGCCAGTGGTCACCTACATAATTCCTGCCAATCATGCCCCTGGGTTCCAAATGGGCGACGCCCAGGGGCCCCTTTGCTCCCATAGACTCATAATGGAACAAAAAGCTTCAAAAATCTTCTCCTCGGAAATCACAGGGCCCAGAGCTGAGATATTTAGCATGTAGCAATGGCAAGTGGTCACCTACATGATTCCTGCCAATCATGCCCCTGGGGTCCAAACAGGCCACGCCCCGGGGCCCTTTAGCTCCTATAGACTCATAATGGAAAAAAGCTTCAAAAATCTTCTTCTCTGAAACCACAGGGCCCAGAGCTGAGATATTTCGCATGTAGCAACGGCCAGTGGTCACCGACATAATTCCTGCCAATCATGCCCCTGGGGTCCAAATTGGCCACACCCCGTGGCCCCTAAGCTCCCATAGACTCCTAATGGAACAAAAAGCTTCAAAAATCTTCTTCTCTGAAACCACAGGGCCCAGAGTTTAAATATTTAGCATGTAGCAATGGCAATTGGTCACCTACATAATTCCTGCCAATCATGCCCCTGGGTTCCAAATGGGCAACGCCCCGGAGCCCCTTTGCTCCCATAGACTCATAATGGAACAAAAAGCTTCAAAAATCTTCTTCTCAGAAACCACAGGGCCCAGAGCTTAGATATGTAGCATGTAGCAACGGCAAGTGTTCACCTACATAATTCCTGCCAATCATGCCCCTTGGATTCAAATGGGCCACGCCAAGGGGCCCCATAGCCACTATAGACTCATAATGGAAAAAAGCTTCAAAAATCTTCTTCTCTGAAACCACAGGGCCCAGAGCTGAGATTTTAGCATGTAGCAACAGCAAGTGGTCACCTACATAATTCCTGCCAATCATGCCCCTGGGGTCCAAATTGACCACGCCCTGGGGTGCCTTCGCTCCCATAGACTCATAATGGAACAAAAAGCTTCAAAAATCTTCTTCTCGGAAATCACAGGGCCCAGAGCTTAGATATTTAGCATGTAGCAACGGTAAGTGGTCACCTACATGTACATAATTCCTGCCAATCATGCCTTTGAGGTCCAAACGGGCCACGGCCCGGGGCCCTTAAGCTCCTATAGTCTCATAATGGGAAAAAGCTTCAAAAATCATCTTTTCTGAAACCACTGGGCTCAAAGCTGAGATATTTGGCATGTAGCAATGGCAAGTGGTCACCTACATAATTCCTGCCAATCATGCCCCTGGGGTCCTAATTGGCCACACCCCAGGGCCCCTAAGCTCCCATAGACTCATAATGGAAAAAAAGCTTCATAAATCTTCTTCTCTGAAACCACAGGGCCCAGAGCTGAGATATTGGCATGTAGCAACTGCCAGTGGTCACCTACATAATTCCTGCCAATCATGCCCCTGGGTTCCAAATTGGCCACAACCCGGGGCCCCTTAGCTCCCATAGACTCATAATGGAACAAAAAGCTTCAAAAAACTTCTTCTCTGAAACCACAGGGTCCAGAGCTTAGATATTTAGCATGTAGCAATGGCCAGTGGTCACCTACATAATTCCTGCCAATCATGCCCCTGGGTTCCAAATGGGCGACGCCCAGGGGCCCCTTAGCTCCCATAGACTCATAATGGAACAAAAAGCTTCAAAAATCTTCTTCTCGGAAATCACAGGGCCCAGAGCTGAGATATTTAGCATGTAGCAATGGCAAGTGGTCACCTACATGATTCCTGCCAATCATGCCCCTGGGGTCCAAACGGGCCACGCCCCGGGGCCCTTTAGCTCCTATAAACTAATTATGGAAAAAAGCTTCAAAAATCTTCTTCTCTGAAACAACAGGGCCCAGAGCTGAGATATTTCGCATGTAGCAACGGCCAGTGGTCACCGACATAATTCTGCAAATCATGCCCCTGGGGTCATAATTGGCCACACCCCGGGGCCCCTTAGCTCCCATAGACTCATAATGGAACAAAAAGCTTCAAAAATCTTCTTCTCTGAAACCACAGGGCCCAGAGTTTAAATATTTAGCATGTAGCAATGGCAATTGGTCACCTACATAATTCCTGCCAATCATGCCCCTGGGTTCTAAATGGGCAACGCCCCGGAGCCCCTTTGCTCCAATAGACTCATAATGGAACAAAAAGCTTCAAAAATCTTCTCAGAAACCACAGGGCCCAGAGCTTAGATATGTAGCATGTAGCAACGGCAAGTGTTCACCTACATAATTCCTGCCAATCATGCCCCTTGGATTCAAATGGGCCACGCCAAGGGGCCCTTTAGCCACTATAGACTCATAATGGAAAAAAGCTTCAAAAATCTTCTTCTCTGAAACCACAAGGCCCAGAGCTGAGATATTTGGCATGTAGCAACGGCAAGTGGTCACCTACATAATTCCTGCCAATCATGCCCCTGGGGTCCAAATTGACCACGCCATGGGGCGCCTTCGCTCCCATAGACTCATAATGGAACAAAAAGCTTCAAAAATCTTCTTCTCGGAAATCACAGGGCCCAGAGCTTAGATATTTAGCATGTAGCAACGGTAAGTGGTCACCTACATGTACATAATTCCTGCCAATCATGCCTTTGAGGTCCAAACGGGCCACGACCCTGGGCCCTTAAGCTCCTATAGTCTCATAATGGGAAAAAGCTTAAAAAATCATCTTTTCTGAAACCACTTGGCTCAGAGCTGAGATATTTGGCATGTAGCAATGGCAAGTGGTCACCTACATAATTCCTGCCAATCATGCCCCTGGGGTCCTAATTGGCCACACCCCAGGGCCCCTAAGCTCCCATAGACTCATAATGGAAAAAAAGCTTCAAAAATCTTCTTCTCTGAAACCACAGGGCCCAGAGCTTAGATATTTAGCATGTAGCAACGGCCAGTGGTTACCTACATAATTCCTGCCAATCATGCCCCTGGGTTCTAAATGGGCGACGCCCAGGGGCCCCTTCGCTCCCATAGACTCATAATGGAACAAAAAGCTTCAAAAATCTTCTTCTCGGAAACCACAGGGCCCAGAGCTTAGATATTTAGCATGTAGCAACGGCAAGTGGTCACCTACATAATTCCTGCCAATCATGCCCCTGGTGTCCAAATTGGCCACACCCCGGGGCCCCTTAGCTCCCATAGACTCATTATGGAACAAAAAGCTTCAAAAATCTTCTTCTCTGAAACCGCAGGGCCCAGAGTTTAAATATTTAGCATGTAGCAATGGCAATTGGTCACCTACATAATTCCTGCCAATCATGCCCCTGGGGTTCCAAATGGGCAATGCCCCGGGGCCCCTTTGCTCCCATAGACTCATAATGGAACAAAAAGCTTCAAAAATCTTCTTCTCAGAAACCACAGGGCCCAGAGCTTAGATATGTAGCATGTAGCAACGGCAAGTGTTCTCCTACATAATTCCTGCCAATCATGCCCCTTGGATCCAAATGGGCCACGCCAAGGGGCCCTTTAGCCACTATAGACTCATAATGGAAAAAAGCTTCAAAAATCTTCTTCTCTGAAACCACAGGGCCCAGAGCTGAGATATTTGGCATGTAGCAACGGCAAGTGGTCACCTACATAATTCCTGCCAATCATGCCCCTGGGGTCCAAATTGACAACGCCCTGGGGCGCTTTCGCTCCCATAGACTCATAATGGAACTAAAAGCTTCAAAAATCTTCTTCTCGGAAACCACAGGGCCCAGAGCTTAATTATTTAGCATGTAGCAACAGTAAGTGGTCACCTACATGTACATAATTCCTGCCAATCATGCCTTTGAGGTCCAAACGGGCCACGACCCGGGGCCCTTAAGCTCCTATAGTCTCATAATGGAAAAAAGCTTCAAAAATCTTCTTTTCTGAAACCACTGGGCTCAGAGCTGAGATATTTGGCATGTAGCAATGGCAAGTGGTCACCTACATAATTCCTGCCAATCATGCCCCTGGGGTCCTAATTGGCCACACCCCAGGGCCCCTAATCTCCCATAGACTCATAATGGAAAAAAAGCTTCAAAAATCTTCTTCTCTAAAACCACAGGGCCCAGAGCTTAGATATTTAGCATGTAGCAACGGCCAGTGGTTACCTACATAATTCCTGCCAATCATGCCCCTGGGTTCCAAATGGGCGACGCCCAGGGGCCCCTTCGCTCCCATAGATTCATAATGGAACAAAAAGCTTCGAAAATCTTCTTCTCAGAAACCACAGGGCCCAGAGCTTAGATATTTAGCATGTAGCAACGGCAAGTGGTCACCTACATAATTCCTGCCAATCTTGCCCCTGGGGTCCGAACGGGCCACGCCCTGGGGCCCTTTAGCTCCTATAGACTCATAATGGAAAAAAAGCTTCAAAAATCTTCTTCTCTGAAACCACAGGGCCCAGAGCTGAGATATTTGGCATGTAGCAACTCCAAGTGGTCACCTACATAAATGCTGCCAATCATGCCCCTAGGGCACAAATTGGCCACGCCCCTTAGCTCCCATAGACTCATAATGGAAAAAAAAGCTTCAAAAATCTTCTTCTCTGAAACCACAGGGCCCAGAGTTTAGATATTTAGCATGTAGCAACGGCAATTGGTCACCTACATAATTCCTGCGAATCATGCCCCTGGGTTCCAAATGGGCCACGCCCCGGGGCCCCTTCGCTCCCATAGACTCATAATGGAACAAAAAGCTTCAAAAATCTTCTTCTCGGGTACCACTGGGCCCAGAGTTTAGATATTTAGCATGTAGCAACGGCAAGTGGTCACCTACATAATTCCTGCCAATCATGCCCCTTGGGTCAAAATTGGCCACGCCCCGGGGCCCTTTAGCTCCTATAGACTCATAATGGAAAAAAGCTTCAAAAATCTTCTTCTCTGAAACCACAGGGCCCAGAGCTGAGATATTTGGCATGTAGCAACAGCAAGTGGTCACCTACATAATTCCTGCCAATCATGCCCCTGGGGTCCAAATTGGCCACACCCTAGGGCCCCTTCGCTCCCATAGACTCATAATGGAAAAAAAAAGCTTCAAAAATCTTCTTCTCTGAAACCACAGAGCCCAGAGCTTAGATATTTAGCATGTAGCAACAGCAAGTGGTCACCTACATAATTCCTGCCAATCATGCCCCTGGGGTCCAAACGGGCCACGACCCGGGCCCTTTAGCTCCTATAGTCTCATAATGGAAAAAAGCTTCAAAAATCTTCTTTGAAACCACAGGGCTCAGAGCTGAGATATTTGGCATGTAGCAATGGCAAGTGGTCACCTACTTAATTCCTGCTAATCTAGCCCCTTGGGTCCAAATTGGCCACACCCCGGGGCCCCTTAGCTCCCATAGACTCATAATGGAAAAAAAGCTTCAAAAACCTTCTTCTCTGAAACCACAGGGCCCAGAGCTTAGATATTTAGCATGTAGCAATGACAAGTGGTCACCTACATAAATCCTGCCAATCATGCCCCTGGGGTCCAAATGGGCCACACCCTGGGACCCCCTTAGCTCCCATAGACTATAATGGAGAAAAAACTTCAAAAATCTTCTTCTCTGAAACCACAGGGCCCTTATAATGAAAAAAAAACAAAAAAACTTAAAATGGGGAAAAAAATCTTCAAAAATCTTCTTCTCTGAAACCATAAGTCCCAGAGCTTAGGTATTTAGCATGTAGCAATGTCAAGTGGTTGCCTACATGAATCCTGCCAATCATGCCCCTGGGGTCCAAATCCTGTGGCCCCTTAACTCCAACAAACTTATAATGGAAAAACGCTTCAATCATCTTCTTTGAAACCATGAAGTACAGACCTTTGATATTTAGTATATAGCAACACAAAATGGTGGCCTACATAAATTCTGCCAACCGTGCCCTTTGGGTCAAAATTGGCCAAGCCCCAGGGCTCATTAGCTCCTATAGACTTATACTGGAAAAAAACGTAAAAAAATCTTTTTCTCAAAAACCATAAGTCACAGATTTTGTTTGATTTGAGGTTTTACACCCCCTTCAACACTGTATAGGTCATTTTGGAGTTGTCTCTTCCAATTTCTGTGGGACTTTTACCTGACATTGAGATGAAATTACATCTCAAGCCCTGTCGCCCAATGAAACCAGTAGGGTTTATAAGCATGGACACCGCTTTGCCTGAGCTTAGATATTTAGTATGTAGCAATGTCATCAAGTGGTCTCCTTCACTAATGATTTTCTGGTACACAGGTGAGCAATATAGGGCCATTGGGCCCTCTTGTTTCGCTTTTTTCTCTGTCCACAACTTTAACCCTTTTTGTACCAAATGGAATCTTCCTCCTTATATATAGCATGAGTCCATTTCAAAATTTAGGGGTGACAGGACAGTCAGGTTGTGTTTTCTTCAAAATTGATTCCGAAAATGGCTGATCGTTTTGCAAACAGTGTAGGCCCTGATCAGACGCCGCATTCTGCAGCGTCTGATCTGGGCCTGCACTGTTTGCCAAGTACCCCTTTAGGGGTTTCCACTACTAAATGGGTCAATCTCCTCTGCTATCTCTTTTAAACTTTTGTTTCTTTTTCTCCCTTTCTCTGGGAGATGACACAAAATGACCCACAAGGGTTGATGTGTTGTTAAATCCAAAACAGTCAATCAATCAAGTATGGTAAGGAGTTGGGGTGTTCAAATAGTTAAGGGCAATACAGTACTGCTCTAGGCCTCATCGGGGCTTGGAGAAATAGATTGTACTGCAGTCAAGTATGGTAAGAAGTTGGGGTGCACAAATAGTTAAGGGCAATACAGTACTGCTTCAGACCTCATCGGGGCTTGGAGAAATAGATTGCACTGCACTATGATGGTAAGGAGTTGGGGTGTACAAATAGTTAAGGGCAATACAGTACTGCTTCAGACCTCATCGGGGCTTGGAGAAATAGATTGCACTGCACTATAATGGTAAGGAGTTGGGGTGTACAAATAGTTAAGGGCAATACAGTACTGCTTCAGACCCCATCAGGGCTTGGAGAAATAGATTGCACTGCACTATGATTCCACACATGACTACTGGTTTTTGTTTGTTTGATTTGAGGTTTAACGTCCCCGTCAACACTGTAAAGGTCATTTTGGAGATGTTGCTTCCAATTTCGTGGGACTTTTACCCAACATTGGGATGAAATGACATCTCAAGCCCTTTCGCCCAGTGAAACCAATAGGGTTTATAAGCATGGACGGTCCGACACTCCCACGGCTTTGCCTGGGCAGGCTTAGATCCTCTAAGCGGTTTACCAGTACCCGTGTGTGGGTCGGATTCAGCTCTGCATGGAAGCATCATGCAGCCCATATATTTCTTCAAGCCCCAATGGGCGGGGGCAGAACATGAGTACTGGTAAACCGCATAGTGGGTCTAAGCATGCACAGGCAAAGTGGAGTGAGTCGGACCATCCCTACATAATTATAAACCCTTTTGGGTTGTTTGGGCGGTAGGGCTTGAGATGTCATTTCATCTCAATGTCGGGTAAAAGTCCCACAAAAGTTGAAGCAACATCTCCAAAATGACCGTAATAGTGTAGGCCAGGATGTAAAACCTCAACTAAAACTAAAAAGACTGCTCCAGGCAGGGTTTTGGCTGCTTGTTACAGCTGCATGTTGAGAAAATCAAAAGAAACAAAACTTAAAATCTTAACCCTTATCTTGCTGAATATTCATTTTAGCCACACCCATTTCACACTTTGAACCAATCAGATTACTTGATGTAATTTATTCCTACAAATTGATAAACTGAATGTCAAACAGTATAGATCCTGATCAGATGGCTTCTTCAGAAGCCATCTGATCTGGATCTACACTGTTTGCAAAGATAGGGGTTGTCGTAAACAGCATGATAAGGGTTCTTCAGAAGCCATCTGATCTGGATCTACACTGTTTGCAAAGATAGGGGTTGTCGTAAACAGCATGATAAGGGTTCTTCAGAAGCCATCTGATCTGGATCTACACTGTTTGCAAAGATAGGGGTTGTCGTGAACAGCAAGATAAGACTTCTTCAGAAGCCATCTGATCTGGATCTACACTGTTTGCAAAGATAGGGGTTGTCGTAAACAGCATGATAAGGGTTCTTCAGAAGCCATCTGATCTGGATCTACACTGTTTGCAAAGATAGGGGTTGTCGTAAACAGCATGATAAGGGTTCTTCAGAAGCCATCTGATCTGGATCTACACTGTTTGCAAAGATAGGGGTTGTCGTGAACAGCAAGATAAGGGTTTAATATGGGTTTTAATAGGGTGCTTCTTATACCATAATGATCCTATGTATTGGGACAGACAAGCCTAAGCTAGATCAGACTGCTCTTAGGACCAGTCTGATCAGTATCTACGCTGTTTGCCATTCCGCCTGCACTTTTTGGACTCCTTGCTGAATCATGAAACCAATTTGTTAAAATTTTAGAATTACAGCAAGTCCTCAAGGTGTCAGAATTTTTAGGATTTTTTATGGTTCACATCTTTCTCAGAAAAAAAGTCAGTTTTACGTATGCACTACCTTAAAATGGTAAAACTTTGGACACCTAATGGACTTGAGGTAATTATCCAAACTTGTTGACAAATTTGTTTCATGATCCAGCAGGAGTCCAAAAGGTACAGATGGAATGGCAAACAGTGTAGACCCTGATCAGACTGCTCTGATCTGGGTCTGCACTGTTTGCTTAGTAGTGTCTGTCCCAATATTTAAGATAATTACAGTATTTTAATACATGTGCGGGCTGATCTAGTTCAGTTGCTTCTAGATAGAGTCCATCTCTTGAAAAATATTTTCTTGTTTAGGTGAGAAGAAATGTACGGCCATATTTCCAGCAGTCTGAGAAACACAGACTATTTTATGACGCCGTTACCTTCATCTTTGTACGGTTTGGTAACTGTTACCTAGTGGCACCGTTTGTAATCCTTGAAGTCGTGCCGTCTCTCAAAATTCTCTGGTAAGCTCTGATATCCATCAATCAACTCATGAGAAAGCCTGTCTTATGATATCTCTCCTATCTTTAGATATCTCTCCTATCTTTAGATATCTCTCCTATCTTAGATATCCATGATGTTTTGATATTCCTGTGTTACCTTAACCCTTGTCCTGCTGAGTAAATTAATTTGCCACACCCATTTCTGACAAGTAACCAATCAAATCACTTGATATAGTATATACTTTAAAATTTGCAGTGTAGATCCTGATCAGATGATTTCTTTAGACTACACTGTTTGCAAAGGCGGGAGTCGGGTTTTACAGAATTACAGTGTCTAAACCCTTACTCTGCTGAAACATAATAACCGCTACCTTTGTGAACAGTATAGCTACCTTGTTTGCCCTTTCTAAAGAAGCCATCTGATCAGGATCTACACTGTCATTCAGTTAGAGACTTTGAATAAATAAATTTGCATTATACAGTCGAACTTCAATGGCTCGAACACCTGGGGTAGTTCGAGCCACTGAGGTTACTGTCAGGAGGTATAACGAGATACTTTTAGACATATTTTCGGTGTTCTATAATGAAAACGTATGCTGTGTGTACTCATTAGAATCGCCTCATCGAGGCGATTCTTATGAGTACACACAGCATACATTTGCAAGATAAAAGACTAAAATCTCCTTAATTATCCCCCACTATTTCTTATGTAGAGGATTTCACTAGGGGCTCAAGAATGGGTTCGACGCATCCATGGTAAATGAGCCATCGGTGTTCGAGCCATCGAAGTTCTACTGTATTAGGTACATGTAATTTGATTGGTTAATAGTCAGAAATGGGTGTGGCTAAATTAATTTATTCAGCAGGATATCTGTTAAAATACCTACTTTGCTTTAAGATATCCATATAGTGTCTGAAGATATCTCTGTGATCTCTTGGGATATGCTGTCTTGAAATATTGATCTTGGGGGAACAAGATATCTATTGCTGTTTGAGGTACATATGGATTCTTTCGATATCTGTGTTAACGAATGATATCTACAGATATATTCATGCTTCCTCAAGATATTTCTATGCTCGTTGAAATATTAGATCCTGTACATCAACCGAACATAAAGACAGACTTTCTCATGAAATGGTTTATATGTTGTCTTGACTTTGTTGAATCCTTTAAAGTGAGTTGGTTCTAGTAAGGACCCATAAAATATATTCAAATAAATAAAAAGAATCTTTACATGCATTGGGTATTTAAACTAATAATGTTTTTACCTATTTAGATGAGAAGAAATGTACGACCTTACTTCCTGCAGTCGGAGAGACACAAACTGTTTTACGATGTTGTCACGTTTGTGTTTGTACGTTTTGGCAATTGCTACCTCGTTTGTACGCATGTAATACTGGAATTTATACCATCCCTCAAACTTCTGGTGTAAGTAAAATTTATTCAGCAAATCAGAATCTGAGTGACATCAAGATGAAATGTGTTTTGGGACATTTGCACTGAACATATGCTCTCAGCATGTGCACACACCATGTTCACTCATTATGCACTCAACATGTGCACTTAGCATGTTGTGCACTCAGCATTTGCACTAGATAGGTGCAGCAGCATGTGCTCTTAGCATGTGCACTTAGCCTTTGCACTCCGCATGTGCACTCAGCCTTTGCACTAGGCATGTGCACTTAGCATGTGCACTCAGCAACTGCATTCAGCATGTGCTCTTAGCAACTGCACTCAGCAAGTGCTCTTAGCATGTGCACTCAGCATGCACACTTAACATGTGCACTCTGCATGTGCACTCGGCATATACTGGATCTACACTGTGCACTCTGCGTGTGCACTCAGCATGTGCTCTTATCAGGTGCACACAGCATGTGCACTTGGCATGTGCTTTCAACATGTGCTCATATCAGGTGCACTCAGCATGTGTGCACAGCATGCACACTTAACATGTGCACTCAGCAAAGACTGAGATTAGCCTGCATACTACTTCAGAATACAGTATACTTAGAGTTGACACGAAACAACTTTTGTCCCTCATTCATCAATCTACAGTGAAATGCTTACATTCAGTCCACCTATGGACTGTTCAAAAGTGGTCTTTACGACCACTTTTGAACAGCCCCATAGGTGGTCTCTTAGAGGACACTGGGTGTGGAAAACACATGCAAAAAAAAAACAAAAAAAAACCTGAATTTTTTTTAGACCTTTGAAGGGCCTTTGTGGTCTAGTGGGTTAGAGCACTGATGCTTAACTATTAGGTCCCTCACCCCTGTGATTGGACAGAAGGTCAGGTGGTTTTTCTCCAGGTACTGTAGTTTGCCCCTTCCTCTTCTGATTAATGATCACCCTGAAATGGGTGAAATATTTCAATCTTGAATACCCACACCCCCCTCCCAGCCTGTTTTGATTATCAACTGAAATCATTATCATCATCCTCCCGACCCCCACCCCACCAAAAAAAAAACTTTCAAAATATGCATTTTAAGGAAGTATTAGCCTTATTTTCAGCTGATTTATAGACAATTTTACAGTATTGCACAAAACAAACTTCTAAGATAATCGTAGAAGCTTCCGTCGTGTAGTGGTTATACTACTCACCTTATAAACCAGGGGTCGCAGGATCAATCCAGGGCTTCTCCAGGTTATGGATGAGTCTTTAAACCATGGTCCCGTCTCCGTATGACCTTAGCTGTTGGTGAGATGTAAAACTCAAATACTCCCTTACTCTAATATTATTGCTGCTTAACAGAGGAATATTCCTCATTACTCCGGTTTATGGAGCTCTGGCACAGGCTGATCTGAGTGTTTACTATGGGCACTGTCTGAAGACACATTTTATCTTGTTCTAGCTCATACCTTGTATCCTAGTCACTCTACTAACAACATGGGTTAGGGTTAGGCCTAACACACCTTAACCCTAACCCAACATGTACTCTAGTAGCAACTAGCGTATGTCTAAGTGACAGCTAGTGTACTAATACCATAATACTTCTAAAAACTCGGACACCTTTAGGACTTGCTATAATGCTCCTAAAGATTTAACAAATTTGTTTCACAATCCTGGAAGAAGTCCAAGAAGTGCAGATGGAATGGCAAACAGTGTAGACCCTGATCAGACTGCTCCTTCAGGAGCAGTCTGATCTGGGTCTGCACTGTTTGCTTAGGCCCGTCTGTCCCAATACTTAGGATCATTAAGGTAAATCTGAATCCAACAGATTTCTGATCAGAATAACAAATTAACACAGTATAGGCACTTGCACAGATACAGTATAGCCTCTATATAACTTTTCTTTTCAGAGCAACCTAAAAGACCAGGTATCATAAACTCAAGTTTTCGCCAACCTCGGCTCATTATGAGGGAAATAATTCTGAAAGGGTCGTAACACAAAAATAAAAAAAATCTAGTTTTACAAAGGTCTTCATTACATGGTCTTCATAAAGTGATTTATCATATGACGTTGTTGATTAGCAGTCGATAACTTCGTGAAACTTAAACTCGTCATTTTATATGAAATTTATGAAACTCGCCTAAGGCTCGTTTCATAATTTTCGTATGAAATGACCACCTGTGTAAGATCCTGCAAAATGGTAAAAACAAAAAATGAAATAAAAGACAGATTGGCCCATAAAAGTAATATACAGATGTAAAAGAGAGGAAGAGAGAGAGGAGAGAGAGAGAGGGAGAGAGAATGTCCAAATGGCATAGAGAGAGAGAAAGAGAGAGAGAGAAAGAGACAGAGAGAGAAAGAGAGAATGTGCAAATGGCATTGATTGTGAAAAGCCAACTCAACAGTCTGCTTATACTGCCCTAGCAACATAACCAAAGCATCATCTCTTTGATATTTTCTTGTTTCTTCAAGTCACTATGCTAAAAGCTTCTCCTTGAAAGTTTCAGCTATTAGTAGTGACCTTCACAATTCTAAAAGATTCTCCTTGAAAGTTTCAGCTATTTGTAGTGACCTTCACAATTCTAAAAGATTCTCCTTGAAAGTTTCAGCTATTTGTAGTGACTTTCACAATTCTAAAAGCTTCTCCTTGAAAGTTTCAGCTATTAGTAGTGACCTTCACAATTCTAAAAGATTCTCCTTGAAAGTTTCAGCTATTAGTAGTGACCTTCACAATTCTAAAAGCTTCTCCTTGACAGTTTCAGCTATTAGTAGTGACCTTCACAATTCTAAAAGCTTCTCCTTGAAAGTTTCAGCTATTAGTAGTGACCTTCACAATTCTAAAAGATTCTCCTTGAAAGTTTCAGCTATTTGTAGTGACCTTCACAATTCTAAAAGCTTCTCCTTGAAAGTTTCAGCTATTAGTAGTGACCTTCACAATTCTAAAAGATTCTCCTTGAAAGTTTCAGCTATTTGTAGTGACCTTCACAATTCTAAAAGCTTCTTGACAGTTCCAACTATCAGCAGTGACCTTCTTACAATGCTAAAACCTTCTCCTTGACAGTTTCAGCTATCAGCAGTGACCTTCTCACAATGCTAAAAGCTTCTCCTTGACAGTTTCAGCTATCAGCAGTGACCTTCTCACAATGCTAAAAGCTTCTCCTTGACAGTTTCAGCTATCATTAGTGACCTTCTTACAATGCTAAAAGCTTCTCCTTGCCAGTTTCAGCTGTCAGCAGTGACCTTCTTACAATTCTAAAAGCTTCTCCTTGCCAGTTTCAGCTATCAGCAGTATCCTTCTCACAATGCTAAAAGCTTCTCCTTGCCAGTTCCAGCTATCAGCAGTGACCTTCTCACAATGCTAAAAGATTCTCCTTGACAGTTTCAGCTATCAGCAGTGACCTTCCTAACAATGCTTAAAGCTCCTTGACAGGTTCAGCTATCAGCAGTGACCTTCTTACAATTCTAACAGCTTCTCCTTGACATTTTCAGCTATCAGCAGTGACCTTCTTACAATGCTAAAAGCTTCTACTTTACTGTTTCAGCTGTCAGCAGTGACCTTCTTACAATGCTAAAAGCTCCTTGCCAGTTTCAGCTATCAGCAGTGACCTTCTTACAATGCTAAAAGATTCTCCTTGACAGTTTCAGCTATCAGCAGTGACCTTCCTAACAATGCTAAAAGCTCCTTGACAGGTTCAGCTATCAGCAGTGACCTTCTTACAATGCTAAAAGATTCTCCTTGACAGTTTCAGCTATCAGCAGTGACCTTCCTAACAATGCTAAAAGCTCCTTGACAGGTTCAGCTATCAGCAGTGACCTTCCTAACAATGCTAAAAGCTCATTGACAGTTTCAACTATCAGCAGTGACCTTCTTACAATTCTAAAAGCTTCTTGACAGTTTCAGCTATCAGCAGTGACCTTCTCACAATGCTAAAAGTTTCACCCTGACATTTTCAGCTATCAGCAGTGACCTTCTTACAATGCTAAAAGCTTCTCCTTTACAGTTTCAGCTGTCAGCAGTGACCTTCTTACAATGCTAAAAGCAGCAGTGACCTTACAATGCTAAAAGCTTCAAGGAGAAGCTTTTAGCATTGTAAGAAGGTCACTGCTGATAGTTGGAACTGTCAAGGAGAAGCTTTTAGAATTGTGAGAAGGTCACTGCTGATAGCTGAAACTGTCAAGGAGAAGCTTTAAGCATTGTGTGAAGGTCACTACTGATAGCTGAAACTGTCAATGAGAATCTTTAGTATTGTAAGAAGGCCACTGCTGATAGCTGAAACTGTCAAGGAGAAGCTTTAGTATTGTAAGAAGGTCACTACTGATAGCTGAAACTGTCAAGAAAAAGCTTTTAGCATTGTAAGAAAGTCACTGCTGACAGCTGAAACTTTCAAGGAGAAGCTTTAGCATTGTAAGAAGGTCACTGCTGATAGCTGAAACTGTCAAGGAGAAGTTTTAGCATTGTAAGAAGGTCACTGCTGATAGCTGAAACTGTCAATGAGCTTTTAGCATTGTTAGGAAGGTCACTGCTGATAGCTGAAACTATCAAGGAGAATCTTTTAGCATTGTAAGAAGGTCACTGTTGATAGCTGAAACTGTCAAGGAGAAGCTTTAGCATTGTAAGAAGGTCACTGCTGATAGCTGAAACTGTCAAGGAGAGCTTTTAACATTGTGTGAAGGTCACTACTAATAGCTATCAGCAGTGACCTTCTTACAATGCTAAAGCTTCTCCTTGACAGTTTCAGCTGTCAGCAGTGACCTTCTTACAATGCTAAAGCTTTTCCTTGCCAGTTTCAGCTATCAGCAGTGACCTTCTTACAATGCTAAAAGATTCTCCTTGACAGTTTCAGCTATCAGCAGTGACCTTCCTAACAATGCTAAAAGATTCTCCTTGACAGTTTCAGCTATCAGCAGTGACCTTCTTACAATGCTAAAAGCTCCTTGACAGTTTCAGCTATCAGAAGTGACCTTCTCACAATGCTAAAAGCTTTTCCTTGCCAGTTTCAGCTATCAGCAGTGACCTTCTTACAATGCTAAAAGCTTTTCCTTGCCAGTTTCAGCTATCAGCAGTGACCTTCTTACAATGCTAAAAGCTTTTCCTTGCCAGTTTCAGCTATCAGCAGTGACCTTCCTAACAATGCTAAAAGATTCTCCTTGACAGTTTCAGCTATCAGCAGTGACCTTCCTAACAATGCTAAAAGCACCTTGACAGTTTCAGCTATCAGCAGTGACCTTCCTAACAATGCTAAAAGCTCCTTGACAGTTTCATCTATCAGCAGTGACCTTCTTACAATTCTAAAAGCTTCTCCTTGACAGTTTCAGCTATCAACAGTGACCTTCTTACAATGCTAAAAGCTCCTTGACAGTTTCAGCTATCAGAAGTGACCTTCTCACAATGCTAAAAGTTTCTCCTTGGCAGTTTCAGCTATCAGCAGTGACCTTCTCACAATGCTAAAAGCTTCTCCTTGACAGTTTCAGCTATCAGCAGTGACCCGTCTAACAATGTTAAAAGTTTCTCCTTGGCAGTTTCAGCTATCAGCAGTGACCTTCTTACAATGCTAAAAGCAGCAGTGACCTTACAATGCTAAAAGCTTCTCCTTGACAGTTTCAGCTATTAGTAGTGACCTTCACACAATGCTAAAAGCAGCAGTGACCTTACAATGCTAAAAGCTTCTCCTTGACAGTTTCAGCTATCAACAGTGACCTTCTTACAATGCTAAAAGCAGCAGTGACCTTACAATGCTAAAAGCTTCTCCTTGACAGTTTCAGCTATCAACAGTGACCTTCTTACAATGCTAAAGCTTATCCTTGACAGTTTCAGCTATCAGCAGTGATCTACACACAATTCTAAAACTTCTCCTTGACAGTTTCAGCTATCAGCAGTGACCTTCTTACAATGCTAAAGCTTCTCCTTGAAAGTTTCAGCTATCAACAGTGACCTTCTTACAATGCTAAAAGATTCTCCTTGACAGTTTCAGCTATCAGCAGTGACCTTCCTAACAATGCTAAAAGCTCCTTGACAGTTTCAGCTATCAGCAGTGACCTTCTTACAATTCTAAAAGCTTCTCCTTGACAGTTTCAGCTATCAGCAATGACCTTCTTACAATGCTAAAAGTTTCACCTTGACATTTTCAGCTATCAGCAGTGACCTTCTTACACTGCTTAAAGCTTCTCCTTGACAGTTTCAGCTATCAGCTGTGACCATACAATGCTTAAATGGCCCGCGCCCATCAGGGCTTGAAGAAATAGATGGGCTGCATGATGCATCCACGCAGAGCTGAATCTGACCACACACGAGTACTGGTAAGCCATTTAGAGGATCCAAGCCTGCCCGGGAAAAGTGGTGTGAGTCGGACCATCCATGCTTATAAACCCTACTGGTTTCATTGGGCCGCAGGGCTTCAGATGTCATTTCATCTCAATGTCGGGTAAAAGTCCCACAAAATTGACGCAACATCTCCAAAATGACCTTTTTAGTGTTGACAGGGACGTTAAATCTCAAATCAAATCAAAACAATGCTAAAAGCTTCTCCTTGACAGTTTCAGCTATCATAAGTGACCTTCTTACAATGCTAAAAGCTTATCCTTGCCAGTTTCAGCTATCAGTAGTGACCTTCTTACATTGCTAAAGCTTCTCCTTGACAGTTTCAGCTATCAGCAGTATCCTTCTTACAATGCTAAAAGCTTATCCTTGCCAGTTTCAGCTGTCAGCAGTAACCTTCTTACAATGCTTAAAGCTTATCCTTGCCAGTTTCAGCTATCAGTAGTGACCTTCTTACAATGCTTCAGCTTCTCCTTGACAGTTTCAGCTATCAGTAGTGACCTTACAATGCTAAAAACTTATCCTTGACAGTTTCAGCTATCAGCAGTGACCTTCTTACAGTGCTAAAAGCTTCTCCTTGACAGTTTCAGCTATCAGCAGTGACCTTCTTACAATGCTAAAGCTTCTCCTTGACAGTTTCAGCTATCAGCAGTGACCTTCTTACAATGCTAAAGCTTCTCCTTGGCAGTTTCAGCTATCAGCAGTAACCTTCCTAACAATGCTAAAAACTTCTCCTTGACAGTTTCAGCTACCAACAATGACCTTTCAATGCTTAAAGCTTATCCTTGCCAGTTTCAGCTATCAGCAGTGACCTTCCTACAATGCTAAAGCTTCTCCTTGGCAGTTTCAGCTATCAGTAGTCACCTTCTTACAAAGCTAAAAGCTTATCCGTGACAGTTTCAGCTATCAGTAGTGATCTTCTTACAATGCTAAAAGATTCTCCTTGACAGTTTCAGCTATCAGCAGTGACCTTCCTAACAATGCATAAAGCTCATTGACAGTTTCAGCTATCAGCAGTGACCTTCTTACAATTCTAAAAGTTTCACCTTGACATTTTCAGCTATCAGCAGTGACCTTCTTACAATTCTAAAAGCTTATCTGTGACAGTTTCAGCTATCAGTAGTGACCTTCTTACAATGCTAAAAGATTCTCCTTGACAGTTTCAGCTATCAACAGTGACCTTCTCACAATTCTAAAAGTTTCACATTGACATTTTCAGCTATCAGCAGTGACCTTCTTACAATTCTAAAAGCTTCTCCTTGACAGATTCAGCTATCAGCAGTGACCTTCTTACAATGCTAAAAGCTCCTTGACAGATTCAGCTATCAGCAGTGACCTTTCTAACAATGCTAAAATCTCCTTGACAGTTTCAGCTATCAGCAGTGACCTTCTCACAATTCTAAAAGCTTCTCCTTGACAGTTCCAGCTATCAGCAGTGACCTTCTTACAATGCTAAAAGCTTTTCCTTGCCAGTTCCAGCTATCAGCAGTGACCTTCTTACAATGCTAAAAGATTCTCCTTGACAGTTTCAGCTATCAGCAGTGACCTTCCTAACAATGCTAAAAGCTCCTTGACAGTTTCATCTATCAGCAGTGACCTTCTTACAATTCTAAAAGCTTCTCCTGGACAGTTTCAGCTATCAACAGTGACCTTCTTACAATGCTAAAAGCTCCTTGACAGTTTCAGCTATCAGTAGTGACCTTCTCACAATGCTAAAAGTTTCTCCTTGGCAGTTTCAGCTATCAGCAGTGACCTTCTCACAATGCTAAAAGCTTCTCCTTGACAGTTTCAGCTATCAGCAGTGACCTTCCTAACAATGCTAAAAGTTTCTCCTTGGCAGTTTCAGCTATCAGCAGTGACCTTCTTACAATGCTAAAAGCAGCAGTGACCTTACAATGCTAAAAGCTTCTCCTTGACAGTTTCAGCTATCAACAGTGACCTTCTTACAATGCTAAAGCTTATCCTTGACAGTTTCAGCTATCAGCAGTGATCTTCACACAATGCTAAAACTTCTCCTTGACAGTTTCAGCTATCAGCAGTGACCTTCTTACAATGCTAAAGCTTCTCCTTGAAAGTTTCAGCTATCAGCAGTGACCTTCTTACAATGCTAAAAGATTCTCCTTGACAGTTTCAGCTATCAGCAGTGACCTTCCTAACAATGCTAAAAGCTCCTTGACAGTTTCAGCTATCAGCAGTGACCTTCCTAACAATGCTAAAAGCTCCTTGACAGTTTCATCTATCAGCAGTGACCTTCTTACAATGCTAAAAGTTTCACCTTGACATTTTCAGCTATCAGCAGTGACCTTCTTACACTGCTTAAAGCTTCTCCTTGACAGTTTCAGCTATCAGCAGTGACCTTACAATGCTTAAACGGCCCGCGCCCATCAGGGCTTGAAGAAATAGATGGGCTGCATGATGCATCCACGCAGAGCTGAATCTGACCACACACGAGTACTGGTAAGCCATTTAGAGGATCCAAGCCTGCCCGGGAAAAGTGGTGTGAGTCGGACCATCCATGTTATAAACCCTACTGGTTTCATTGGGCCGCAGGGCTTGAGATGTCATTTCATCTCAATGTCGGGTAAAAGTCCCACAAAATTGACGCAACATCTCCAAAATGACCTTTTCAGTGTTGACAGGGACGTTAAATCTCAAATCAAATCAAAACAATGCTAAAAGCTTCTCCTTGACAGTTTCATAAGTGACCTTCTTACAATGCTAAAAGCTTATCCTTGCCAGTTTCAGCTATCAGTAGTGACCTTCTTACATTGCTAAAGCTTCTCCTTGACAGTTTCAGCTATCAGCAGTATCCTTCTTACAATGTTAAAAGCTTATCCTTGCCAGTTTCAGCTGTCAGCAGTAACCTTCTTACAATGCTTAAAGCTTATCCTTGCCAGTTTCAGCTATCAGTAGTGACCTTCTTACAATGCTTCAGCTTCTCCTTGACAGTTTCAGCTATCAGTAGTGACCTTACAATGCTAAAAACTTATCCTTGACAGTTTCAGCTATCAGCAGTGACCTTCTTACAATGCTAAAAGCTTCTCCTTGACTGTTTCAGCTATCAGCAGTGACCTTCTTACAATGCTAAAGCTTCTCCTTGACAGTTTCAGCTATCAGCAGTGACCTTCTTACAATGCTAAAGCTTCTCCTTGGCAGTTTCAGCTATCAGCAGTAACCTTCCTAACAATGCTAAAAACTTCTCCTTGACAGTTTCAGCTATCAACAATGACCTTTCAATGCTTAAAGCTTATCCTTGCCAGTTTCAGCTATCAGCAGTGACCTTCCTACAATGCTAAAGCTTCTCCTTGGCAGTTTCAGCTATCAGTAGTCACCTTCTTACAAAGCTAAAAGCTTATCCGTGACAGTTTCAGCTATCAGTAGTGACCTTCTTACAATGCTAAAAGATTCTCCTTGACAGTTTCAGCTATCAGCAGTGACCTTCCTAACAATGCTAAAAGCTCGTTGACAGTTTCAGCTATCAGCAGTGACCTTACAATTCTAAAAGTTTCACCTTGACATTTTCAGCTATCAGCAGTGACCTTCTTACAATTCTAAAAGCTTATCTGTGACAGTTTCAGCTATCAGCAGTGACCTTCTTACAATGCTAAAAGTTTCACCTTGACATTTTCAGCTATCAGCAATGACCTTCTTACAATTCTAAAAGCTTATCTGTGACAGTTTCAGCTATCAACAGTGACCTTCTTACAATGCTAAAAGCTTCTCCTTGACAGTTTCAGCTATCAGTAGTGACCTTCTTACAATGCTAAAAGATTCTCCTTGACAGTTTCAGCTATCAACAGTGACCTTCTCACAATTCTAAAAGTTTCACATTGACATTTTCAGCTATCAGCAGTGACCTTCTTACAATTCTAAAAGCTTCTCCTTGACAGATTCATCTATCAGCAGTGACCTTCTTAACAATGCTAAAAGCTCCTTGACAGTTTCAGCCATCAGCAGTGACCTTCTCACAATGCTAAAAGCTTCTCCTTGCCAGTTTCAGCTATCAACAGTGACCTTCTTACAATGCTAAAAGTTTCACCTTGAAATTTTCAGCTATCAGCAGTGACCTTCCTAACAATGCTAAAAGCTCCTTGACAGTTTCAGCTATCAGCAGTGACCTTCCTCACAATGCTAAAAGCTTCTCCTTGCCAGTTTCAGCTATCACTAGTGACCTTCTTACAATGGTAAAAGCTTATCCGTGACAGTTTATGCTATCAGCAGTGACCTTCTTTCAATGCTTAAAGCTCCTTGACAGGTTCAGCTATCAGCAGTGAGTCCTTCTTACAATGCTAAAAGCTCCTTCACAGTCTCAGCTATCAGCTGTGACCTTCTCACAATGCTAAAAGCTTCTCTTTGACAGTTTCAGCTGTCAGCAGTGACCTTCACACAATGCTAAAAGCTTCTCCTTGACAGTTTCAGCTATCAGCAGTGACCTTCACACAATGCTAAAAGCTTGTCCTTGACAGTTTCAGCTATCAGCAGTGACCTTCTTACAATGCTAAAAGCTTTTCCTTGACAGTTTCAGCTATCAGCAGTGACCTTCAAACAATGCTAAAAGCTTGTCCTTGACAGTTTCAGCTATCAGCAGTGACCTTCTTACAATGCTAAAAGCTTCTCCTTGCCAGTTTCAGCTATCAGCAGTGACCTTCACACAAATCTAAAAGCTTCTTGACAGTTTCAGCTATCAGCAGTGACCTTATTACAATACCAAAAGCTTCTTCTTGACAGTTCCAACTATCAGCAGTGACCTTCTTACAATGCTAAAAGCTTCTCTTGACAGTTTCAGCTGTCAGCAGTGACCTTCACACAATGCTAAAAGCTTCTCCTTGCCAGTTTCAGCTATCAGCAGTGACCTTCTTACAATGCTGAAAGCTCCTTGACAGTTTCAGCTATCAGCAGTGACCTTCTTACAATGCTGAAAGCTCCTTGACAGTTTCAGCTATCAGCAGTGACCTTCTTACAATGCTAAAAGCTTCTCCTTGACAGTTTCAGCTGTCAGCAGTGACCTTCACACAATGCTAAAAGCTTCTCCTTGCCAGTTTCAGCTATCAGCAGTGACCTTCCTAACAATGCTAAAAGCTTGTCCTTGGCAGTTTCAGCTATCAGCAGTAACCTTCTTACAATGCTAAAAGCTTCTCCTTGAGAGTTTCAGCTATCAGCAGTGACCTTCTTACAATGCTGAAAGCTCCTTGACAGTTTCAGCTATCAGCAGTGACCTTCTTACAATGCTAAAAGCTTCTCCTTGCCAGTTTCAGCTATCAGCAGTGACCTTCCTAACAATGCTAAAAGCTTGTCCTTGGCAGTTTCAGCTATCAGCAGTAACCTTCTTACAATGCTAAAAGCTTCTCCTTGACAGTTTCAGCTGTCAGCAGTGACCTTCCTACAATTCTAAAAGCTTCTTGACAGTTTCAGCTGTCAGCAGTGACCTTCTCACAATGCTAAAAGCTTCTCCTTGCCAGTTTCAGCTATCAGCAGTGACCTTCTTACAATGCTAAAAGCTCCTTGACAGTTTCAGCTATCAGCAGTGACCTTCTTACAATGCTAAAAGCTCCTTGACAGTTTCAGCTATCAGCAGTGACCTTCTTACAATGCTAAAAGCTTCTCCTTGACAGTTTCAGCTGTCAGCAGTGACCTTCACACAATGCTTAAAGCTTCTCCTTGCCAGTTTCAGCTATCAGCAGTGACCTTCCTAACAATGCTAAAAGCTTGTCCTTGGCAGTTTCAGCTATCAGCAGTAACCTTCTTACAATGCTAAAAGCTTCTCCTTGAGAGTTTCAGCTATCAGCAGTGACCTTCTTACAATACTAAAAGTTTCTTATTGACAGTTCCAACTATCAGCAGTGACCTTCTTACAATGCTAAAAGCTTCTCCTTGCCAGTTTCAGCTATCAGCAGTGACCTTCACATAATGCTAAAAGCTCCTTGACAGTTTCAGCTGTCAGCAGTGACCTTCTCACAATGCGAAAAGCTCCTTGACAGTTTCAGCTGTCAGCAGTGACCTTCTTACAATTCTAAAAGCTTCTTGACAGTTTCAGCTGCCAGCAGTGACCTTCTCACAATGCTAAAAGTTTCACCCTGACATTTTCAGCTATCAGCAGTGACCTTCTTACAATGCTGAAAGCTTCTCCTTGACAGTTTCAGCTGTCAGCAGTGACCTTCACACAATGCTAAAAGCTTCTCCTTGACAGTTTCAGCTGTCAGCAGTGACCTTCCTAACAATGCTAAAAGCTTCTCCTTGCCAGTTTCAGCTATCAGCAGTGACCTTCCTAACAATGCTAAAAGCTTCTCCTTGACAGTTTCAGCTATCAGCAGTGACCTTCTCACAATGCTAAAAGCTTCGACTGCCAGTTTCAGCTGTCAGCAGTGACCTTCACACAATGCTAAAAGCTAGTCCTTGAGAGTTTCAGCTGTCAGTAGTGACCTTCTTACAATGCTTAAAGCTTCTCCTTGACAGTTTCAGCTGTCGGGGCATCCGTCGTCGGCGTCCGCATTTGGTTAAAGTTTACCTGCAAGCTCTTATATGTGATGTTTTTCAAGTTTATTTTGAATATATAATTAACAATCTGTAAAAAAACAATATTTAACATTATCATTGTACTTCATTTTTCAGGTTTTTTGGCTAAATTGGACTTTTTGAGAAGTTAATATTTTCCTCTTTATTACCTCCCTTATTTCCCTGTGTTAAAGTTTACCTGCAAGCTGCGTGAGTTCAAATCCCGGGGGAGGCATGTTCTTTTTTTTTTTTTTTTTTTTAAACATAGCAGGTCTGGGGCTCAAGGTCAAGGTCACTGTGGCTATTTTTAGAAAAACATTGTCATCGCTCTTGCACCTTAATTTATTGATGGATTTCAATATAACTTCATACAAATGTTGGGTATGATGATATCCCTAGCATGTTCGACTTTCAGGGTCTGGGGCTGAAAGTAAAGGTCACTGTGTCTATTTTTCGAAAAAAAAATTGTGATCGCTCTAGTGCCTGCATTTATGGGTGGATTTTAATATAACTTCACACAAATGTTGGGTATGATGATATCTCAAGCGGGTTCAACTTTCAGGGTCTTGGGCTGAAGGTCATGGTCACTTTGGTTATTTTTAGAAAAACTTTGTGATTGCCCTAGTGCCTACATTTATGGATGGATTTTAATATAACTTTACACAAATGTTGGGTATGATGATATCTCGAGCGAGTTCGACTTTCAGGGTCTGGGGCTGAAGGTCAAGGTCACTTTGGTTATTTTTAGAAAAACTTTGTTATCGCTCTAGTGCCTACATTTATGGATGGATTTTAATATAACTTTACACAAATGTTGGATATGATGATATCTCGAGCGAGTTCAACGTTCATGGTCTGGGGCTGAAGTTCAAGGTCACTGTGGCTATTTTTAGAAAAACTTTGTCATCGCTCTTGCACCTTCATTTATTGATGGATTATAGTATAATTTGACACAACTGTTTGGTATGATGATATCTTGAGTGACTTTGACTTTCTGGGTCAGGGGCTAAAGGTTAAGGTCACTGTGGCTGTTTTTAGAAAAACTTTACCATTGCTCTAGTGTCCACATTTATTGATGGATTTTATAATAACTTCATACAAATGTTGGGTATGATAATATCTCGAGTCAGTTCAACTTTCAGGGCCTGGGGCTCAAAATCAAGGTCACTGTGGCAATTTTTAGAAAAACTTTGTCATCACTCTTAAGTACTTACATTTATTGATGGATATAATGTAATTTACACAAATGCTAGGCTAGGCTTTTTTTAATTTGTCTTGCACTAGTGGATTTGTATCGTCTGTGATGCCTTGTTATTACTTGGAAGTTTGTAGTTTTTAGCTCACCTGTCACGTAGTGACAAGGTGAGCTTTTGTGATCACATTTTGTCCGTCGTCCGTCGTCAGTGCGTCCGTGTGTCCGTGCGTCCGTGCGTGCGTGCGTAAACAATTTCTTGTCCGCACGATAGCATCTTCATTTATGATTTGATTTTAACCAGACTTGCACACAACTTGTACCACCATGAGATCTAGGTTCCTTTCTTGAACCAGCCATATCCCATCATGTGTTATGGAGTTAGGCCCCTGAAAGGCCAAAAATTGCCTATTTTGGTCTTGTCCGCACGATAGCATCTTCATTTATGATTTGATTTTAACCAGACTTGCACACAACTTGTACCACCATGAGATCTGGGTTCCTTTCTTGAACCAGCCATACCCCATCATGTGTTATGGAGTTATGGCCCCTGAAAGGGCAAAAATTGCCTATTTTGGTCTTGTCTGCATGATAGATGTTTCATTTATGATTTTATTTTAACTAAACTTGCACACAATTTGTACCACCACAAAATCTCGGTCAAGTTCGAATATGGGTCATGTCGGGTCAAAAAGTAGGTCAGTAGGTCAAATCAGAAAAAAAACCTTGTGAAGACACGAGAGGCCACAGTTTTGGTCTGATCATCATAAAACTTGCCCAGAATGATCAGCTTGACAATATCTCAGTCAAGTTCGAATATGGGTGTTGTCGGGTCAAAAAGTAGGTCAGTAGGTCAAGTCATAGAAAAACCTTCTGAACACACTAGAGGCCACAATTTATGTCCAATCATCATCAAACTTGCTCAGAATGATCATCTTGATAATATCTTGGTCACATTTGAATATGGGTCATGTCGGGTCACAAAGTAGGTCAGTAGGTCAAATCATAGAAAAACCTTGTGAATATACTAGAGGCCACAGTTTTGGTCCAATCAGCATCAAACATGCCCAGAATGATCATCTTGACAATGTCTTGGTCAAGTTTGAATATGGGTCATGTTGGGTCAAAAAGTAGGTCAGTAGGTCAAATCGGAGAAAAACCTTGTGAACACTCTAGAGCCTACCGTTATGCTCCGATCATCATCAAACTTGCCCAGAATGATCATCTTGACAATATCAGTTTTGTCAGGTCAAAAAGCAGGTCAGTAGGTCAAATCATGGAAAAATCTTGTGGACACTGTAGTAGCAACATTTACAGACTAAACTTCATGAAACTTGCTCAAAACGATCACCTCGACAAGATCTTAGTCAAGATCGAATATGGCCGTCGTCCGTCGTCAGTGCGTCCGTGCGTGCGTGCATAAACAATTTCTTGTCCGCACGATAGCATCTTCATTTATGATTTGATTTTAACCAGACTTGCACACAACTTGTACCACCATGAGATCTAGGTTCCTTTCTTGAACCAGCCATATCCCATCATGTGTTATGGAGTTAGGCCCCTGAAAGGCCAAAAATTGCCTATTTTGGTCTTGTCCGCACGATAGCATCTTCATTTATGATTTGATTTTAACCAGACTTGCACACAACTTGTACCACCATGAGATCTGGGTTCCTTTCTTGAACCAGCCATACCCCATCATGTGTTATGGAGTTACGGCCCCTGAAAGGGCAAAAATTGCCTATTTTGGTCTTGTCTGCATGATAGATGTTTCATTTATGATTTTATTTTAACTAAACTTGCACACAATTTGTACCACCACAAAATCTCGGTCAAGTTCGAATATGGGTCATGTCGGGTCAAAAAGTAGGTCAGTAGGTCAAATCAGAAAAAAAACCTTGTGAAGACACGAGAGGCCACAGTTTTGGTCTGATCATCATAAAACTTGCCCAGAATGATCAGCTTGACAATATCTCAGTCAAGTTCGAATATGGGTGTTGTCGGGTCAAAAAGTAGGTCAGTAGGTCAAGTCATAGAAAAACCTTCTGAACACACTAGAAGGCCACAATTTATGTCCAATCATCATCAAACTTGCTCAGAATGATCATCTTGATAATATCTTGGTCACGTTTGAATATGGGTCGTGTCGGGTCACAAAGTAGGTCAGTAGGTCAAATCATAGAAAAACCTTGTGAATATACTAGAGGCCACAGTTTTGGTCCAATCAGCATCAAACATGCCCAGAATGATCATCTTGACAATGTCTTGGTCAAGTTTGAATATGGGTCATGTTGGGTCAAAAAGTAGGTCAGTAGGTCAAATCGGAGAAAAACCTTGTGAACACTCTAGAGCCTACCGTTATGCTCCGATCATCATCAAACTTGCCCAGAATGATCATCTTGACAATATCAGTTTTGTCAGGTCAAAAAGCAGGTCAGTAGGTCAAATCATGGAAAAATCTTGTGGACACTCTAGTAGCAACATTTACAGACTAAACTTCATGAAACTTGCTCAAAACGATCACCTCGACAAAATCTTAGTCAAGATCGAATATGGGTCATGTTCGGTCAAAAATAAGGTCATAGGAAAACCTTGTGAACACACTAGAGGCCACATTTTAAGTCCATTCGTCATGAAACTTGCTCAGAATGATTGCCTTGATGAAATCTGGGTCAAGTTCGAAAAAGGGTCCCGTCAAACAGTAGGTCAGTAGGTCAAATCATGGAAAAATCTTGAGAACACTGTAGCAGCCACATTTTGAGCCTGAAAATCATGAAACTTGCTCCTAAAAATCATCTTTACAAAATCTCAATCAAGTTCAAATATGGGTCATGTCTGGTCAAAAATGAGGTCAGTAGGTCAGGTCATAGAAAAATCTTGCAAACACTCTAGATGCCACATTTTAAGTGCAATCTTCATTACACTTGCTCAGAATGATGCCTCTATGAAGTCTTGGTCAGGTTTGAATATGGGTCATGTCTGGCTAAAAAGTAGGTCAGTAGGTCAAATAAAAAAAACTAAGTTTGTATAAATATGGACAATGACTGGATGTACCGTGTATAACAGAATAAAGGTCAGTGGTCCATAACTCATGGAGTTATGTCCCTTGGTAGGTGTTCAAAAATCAAAATCCTTTTTGCGCACTTTTATATTTTTGTTCCTATTTCAATGAAACTTATACCACACTTTGTCTCTAAGATAAGGAAGGTGTAATGGTGGAATAATGGCCAAGGGTCCATAACCCTTGGATTTTTAAACATAAAAATTTTCCAGCTCTCATCTCATAGCCCTGTAGCAGAACTATAGTCAGATTATCTGACAGCTCTAGTTTTGATTAGTCATTCTTTTCAGTGACCTTCTTCTTCTTTTCAGGAGCTGGGTACACAGACCAGAAGATATTTTTCAACATTCTTTAAAATTCTGCACTTGCAGAATTGTACCCATTATTTGAAAATGATTGCATTTAACTAAATACACATCGTTCTGTCTTAATATTGATTACTAAGACATTATGATGTGGTAGTGGGTAAAACAGGTATTCCTGTACCGGGTAAGTGCCATTGGTAAAAGAGAAAATTTAATTTGTTAATTCTGTGAAAACAAAATAGTTCTTTATATTTTGTTTGTTGCAACATCTGAAACAATTTTGTATCAAAGTTAATATTTTCTAAAACTTATAAATATCATATGCTCACATAAAAAACTTTTATAGCAAAAATTATCAATGCACAAGTGGGTCTCTACTTGGGATAATGCCTCCTTGCTGATCACGGTGTTTCCTTTGTATGATTGCAAATTGTGACTATTCAGTTTTGTTTCTTCATAAAACTACTATGTTTTTCTTTTCTTTTTTAGTATCGCCAAACAGATTTTCTATCTGAACATTCTTCTGTGAACAATTGTGTTTAACAATTATTTATATTCATAACTATTTTTACTGTACATTATAATTTTTGTGTTGGATTGAGGAATAAGGATGCCACGTTTGTTGAAGAAGTCTTTAAATCAAAGGAGAAAGGAAGACAGAGTTAGAAAGGAAAGAAGAAGACTTGAAGTATCAGATGTGGAATCTCCTGGTGTGGCAGTACAGATGGGTGTTATTGGTGTATCAGATGGGGGCCTAGCCCACCCTTTCCCTTCATCTGTTTCAGATGAAGGGCCATCTGTGTCTATGGGTGTTATTGGTTTATCAGATGGGGGTCTATCCCAGCCCACAAAAAAACCATCTGTGTTCATTGAAGAGTCACCTGAAAATATGTCTGAAAATATGTCTGAAAATATGTCTGAAAATGTGTCTGAATATGTGTCTGAAAACTTGTCTGAAAACATGTCTGAATACTTGTCTGAAAATGTGTCTGAAAACTTGTCTGAAAACATGTCTGAATACTTGTCTGAAAACTTATATGAAAACAAGCCTGACGATCTTTCCAGTTATTGTTGCAAACCTTTTGAAAATGTTATCGAAAGTTCTTCAAATACCTGTATACATGAAACAATGAGATCTTCTAATGTAAATTTAAGAGAACAGAACTGTTTGATGGATTCTAATAAGCCATTGTATAGTGCCATTCCAGCAAGTGAACAGGCTGAAAAAATGCTATGGAATCCTTCTAATGGTCCATTTAATTCTGTTAAATTTGAACTGGGATCTTTTCACCAAGGTTCTGAAATATTTAGCAATGAGTCCAGAGGATGTCAATGCACTGCAAATGCACTTTGTTCATTAATATATGCAGTGTACTCGGATATTTCTTGTAGTACAGATTTAGACAACATTCTTTTAGCTGGAGATTGTTTGTATGTTAAGATTATATGTGAATTAAAGGCTAAAGGTAAATTCAAAAGTAGTTGCTCAACTTTGATGAACTTCCAAGATTAGTTTCAATTTTAAACAAAGAATTTGTTGTTAAAAAACCTGCTATTATGACAGGTCTTTGCACAGAACAGTTTGTCAATACCAGTTTACCTACTCTTCACCAAGCATTATACACTGCTTTACAATGTTCTTCAAATGTTTTGATAATGATAGGTTCAGTTTGTTCTTCTGTGTTCAAGAGAGATTGCAAATATTTTGTATTTGATTCACATTCTCATGGTTTCAATGGATTATCAGTTCCAGATGGAAAATCATTACTAGCTGCTTTCAGTTGTTTAGATGATCTAGTTACATTTCTATATGCTTTGTATGAAAGTATGATGATTTCAATTTCCACACAGTTCGAAATTCCTATAGACTTTGACTTATCTGATCTTGAGCATAATTCAGCATTTGATATTGAAAATAGTGCAGAGTGTCATACTGGCACTCCACATGACTATGCTTGGAAATCTGTAACCTACAAGAGAAAGATGTCTGAAAGCCATATGAGGAATGTACATGCAGGAGAAGACTTTTTTGATGATACAAGTAGTGAAAGTCATGCAACCCTTATTGGCAAATACTTCAAGGATCAAAAACATAGACTTGAACAGAAGACTGGAAATAGCACAAAGGTAACAAAAAATCAAAAGATTAGGAACAAAGAAAAAACAAATAAGAAAAAAATTACAGACAGAAAAGAATATATGAGAGCTTATATGCAGAAACTGAGGCAGTGCTCTAACTTCAAAATAAAAGACAAAGAGTATACACTTCAATCTATGCAGAGTGCTAGACAATCTGAAGAATACCAAAAAAAGGATAGAGAATATACGCTTAAATCTATGAAGAGTGCTAGACAGTCTGAAGAATACAGAAAAAAGGATAGAGAATATACGCTTAAATCTATGCAGAGTGCTAGACAATCTGAAGAATACAGAAAAAAGGATAGAGAATATACGCTTAAATCTAAGCAGAGTGCTAGACAGTCTGAAGAATACAGAAAAAAGGATAAAGAATATACGCTTAAATCTATGCAGAGTGCTAGACAATCTGAAGAATACCCAAAAAAGGATAGAGAATATACGCTTAAATCTAAGCAGAGTGCTAGACAGTCTGAAGAATACAGAAAAAAGGACAGAGAATATACGCTTAAATCTATGCAGAGTGCTAGACAATCTGAAGAATACCAAAAAAAGGATAGAGAATATACGCTTAAATCTAAGCAGAGTGCTAGACAGTCTGAAGAATACAGAAAAAAGGATAGAGAATATACACTTAAATCTTTGCAGAGTGCTAGACAATCTGAAGAAAACAGGAGAAAAGACAAAGCTATGATAAAGGCATGTAAGAGAAGAGCTAGATTGATAGATGAATATAAAAGATGGGAAAGTGAAAAGAAACGAGAATATAGAAAAAGCCATGAATTCAAACAGAAAGACATTGATATACAAAATCGGTCAAAGAGGAAGGCAAGGTCAGATCCATATATATTAGAACAAGAAAGGGTTGCAAAACAACAATGGAGGTTAAATGAAAGAAACAAAAAAAGTGAAAACATTACAGACTGTAAAAGAAAAGCTGCCAAGCGTAAAGATCCATCCTTTTCACAAAATGAAAAGATCAACAGAAAGCGCAGAAATTGTGGTAGTGATATTGATGTTTGTATAGAAAAGTTTCACAAGAATATATCGGTTGGACCTGTCTATGTATGTAGTTGTTGTCAACAGACATGGTTTGAAGAGACTGTATCAAAAGCTAAAACATTTGTTTGTAAAGACAAGGAAAAATACTTAACAGGTGTGAAATCAGTCAATGAAGAAGAATGGATATGTTGCACATGCAAAGACAATATTAAATGTGGTAAAGTCCCAAAATTGTCTGTTTTAAATGGAATGAAGTGGCCACCAAAACCCAAAGAACTGGAGCTGTTTCCCCTTGAAGAACGCCTTATTGCTTTACGTATACCGTTCATGCAGATGCGAGAACTACCCAGAGGTCGCCAGTTATCAGTAAAAGGAAATGTTGTTAATGTACCTGTTGATATTCAACCAGTTGTAAATGCTTTGCCAAGACCGTTTGATGAAAATGTTACAGTTGCAGTGAAATTGAAGAAGAAGATGTCATTTAGGTCATATGTTTTCTCAGAAAATGTCCGACCATTCCATGTATTGTGTGCTTTGCACTGGCTATTGAGTGGTAGTGAATTGTACAAACATGCAAATGTTGAAATTGATCAGCAGTGGATAAAGAAAATCACAGATGAAAGCAATGAGACCCTTCATGCATTTTTGGAGTCACACAAAACACCTTGTTCAGAAACAAATGATGTTGGTTTTGATGATATTACTCATGATGAGAACCAAGCTGAGATTATACATAATTTTTTCGAGTGGTGTACAGATGAATGTTCAAAATATGATATTGTTGATTTTGATGATGTTGTTAGTGAAATATGTGACAGTTGTTCAAGTGATCAGATTGATAATATTTCAAATGATAATACTTCTCATGTGGAAGAACTTTATGATTCAGATGCAGAAGAAATCACACAGGAAAATGTGGGAAATATTGATACACTATTGGATGATGCAGATCTTGAAAACAGAAACTCTACTTTCACATTTGCTCCGGGAGAAGGCCAGCGACCACTCAGTATATTTCAAGATAAAGATTCAGAATATCTTTGTTTTCCAACCATATTTTGTGGACAGAGGCGAATAGCTAATGATGACAGACAAGTGCCTGTACATTATAGTGATATTGCAAAGTGGGAATTGAGAAGTCAGGATAGGCGGGCTGCTAACAGTGTACCCAATATATTTTTTAAACTGAAAAAAAATACAAATGAAGCAATTGAACGATAAAGCAAACCTTGCTGTTAGAAGGTGTCAGACTGGAACAAATAAGATTACTGCTGTACAAGCAAGAAACTCAGAATGCATTGACAGTATTGTAAAAAATGATGAAGGTTACTATTTGTTTAAGCAGCTAAGAAATTCTCCTGCATATTTAGAATCTAGAAAAAAAGATGTTTATGCTATGATTAGACAGTTGGGTTTGCCAACTTGGTTCATGTCATTGTCCTCGGCTGATACAAGATGGATTGACCTTTTGAAAATGTTAGCTATCTTAAATAAAAATTTGAAATACACTGATGATCAAATTGAAAAGTTGACTTGGGAACAAAAGATAAAACTTATTCAGTCAGATCCAGTCACTTGTTCCAGGTATTTTGAGCACAGAGTTAAAGAATTCATCAACACAGTTCTAAAGAGTGAACACGAACCTCTTGGAAAAGTTGTTGATTACTTTTTTAGAGTGGAATTTCAGCAACGTGGATCGCCACACATTCACATGATTGTATGGGTACAAAATGCCCCAAAATTCAATGTGGATTCGGATGCAGAGTTGGCTGTTTATGTTGATCAGTATCTGAAATGTTCTCTAGACAATCCAAACCTTGGTCGTTTAATAGAACTTCAAATTCACAAACATTCTAGAACGTGTAGAAAACGAGAAGATAAAATATGTCGATTTGGTTATCCTCTTCCACCTCTTTCCAAAACTATGGTCTTGCAGCCTCTGGAAACCGAAAAAGACAAGTATTATAAACTGTACCAAAACATACAGAAAACAATGAACAATAAGAAAGATGGATATGATATGTCTTATGAAGAATTTCTGAAAGATGTTGTCCAAATGAGTGAGAAAGAATACATTAAATGCATTAGAAGTTCCTTAAACTCTTCAAAAGTGTTTTTGAAAAGAAATCCGAGTGAGATCCGTGTAAATTTGTACAATGATAGTGTGTTAAAAGCATGGAAGGCAAACACTGACATTCAATTTGTGTTAGATCCATATGCTTGTGCTATGTATATAGTTTCATATATTAGTAAATCTCAAAGAGGGATGAGTAATTTGTTGCATGCAGCTGCAAAAGAAGCTAGGAATGGCAATATGGATCTCAAATGACAAGTTAGACATATTGGAAATGTATTTTCAAACAGTGTTGAAGTAAGTGCACAAAAGGCAGTTTATCTGGTACTGCAAATGCCATTGACTAAAAGTTCAAGGAGTGTTGTCTTTATAAATACTTCACTTCCAAACCAGAGAGTACAGCTATTGAAACCAAGATCAGTGCTTGATGAATTGCCGGCAGACTCAACAGATGTAATGTCAGACAATAAAATTAAAAGATACTCAAAGCGCCCGAAACCTTTGGAAACTTATTGTTTAGCTGATTATGTGTCAGAGTTGGAAGTAATTTATCCTAATGGTCAGAATGACAATAAAGATGAGGAAGGGCAAGATTATGAGAAAGATGCAGAAATGTCAGATGAAGAAAGCTTTGGTGATGGTGAAACTATTTTAACTTTAAAGAATGGCATAAAAATCAAACGATGTCGTAATTCTAAAATAATTAGGTATGTGAGATTCAATCGCAAAACAGATGAAGAGAACTACTATAGAGAGAAACTTTTACTTTTCCACCCATGGAGAAAGGAAGAGACTGACTTACTTGGAACATATAGAACATATAAAGAACACTATGAGTCTATCAAGCATGTGATAGATCATAAATGCTCAACCTACGAACATCATGCTGAAGAGTTGGAATTAGCAAGAGACTTGGCAGAAATGGAATATGATGCATTTGATGAAACTGCACCAAGTACACAACAAGTTGAAGGTGATGATGCTGAAATGGAACCAATTCAGTCAGAAGAATTTATATATTTTAATCCCGATAGACCTGAACATAGAGATTATGATATAGGGACTGAAATTGGCTGTTATGTTTCTGCACCCCAAATTGATGTAAATGAAAATATCCTGTCAGATATTGATTATAGAAAGCTCCTGCAGTGTTTAAATTGTAAACAAAAACAGTTTTACTATCATGTGATTCACTGGATTAAAACAAAGGATGCCCCTTTATATGCATTTCTTTCTGGTGGAGCTGGTGTTGGGAAAAGTCTAGTTATTAGAGCATTGTATCAGACTTTGTTTAGAATATTAAATTTGAAAGAAGGAGAAGATGTGGATCATACAAGGGTTCTTCTATGTGCATTTACAGGAAAAGCAGCATTTAATATTAATGGTTCTACCATCTCATCTGCATTTAAACAAAAGTATAAGCAGTCAGATCAAACATTAACTTGTGACAGTCTGAATACCTTTAGATCAAAGTACCGTGATTTGTCAGTTGTGATTATTGATGAAATTTCAATGGTTAGTATTTCTATGTTGAATTTTATTGATCAGAGACTTCAAGCATTGAAAGGAACAAGAACACCTTTTGGTGGTGTTAGCATTATTGCTGTTGGTGATCTTTACCAGTTAAAACCTGTGAGTGGTGATTGGATATTTAATGACATGAAACATGATGCGGCTGCTTTGTCACAAAATTTGTGGAAAGACTTATTTACTATGTTTGAATTAACAGAAATTATGAGACAGAAAGATGACCTTCAGTTTGCAGAATTGTTAAATAGATTAAGGACCAATTCCTTGACTGCTGAAGACAAGACTAGATTTAGGCAGTGTGAAATTACTACAAATGATGTTGAGTATCAGAAAAATGCACCTCACCTCTTTGCAGAAAACTATTTCATGCATGTTTTTAATAATGAAATTATAAGAAGTATGGCAACAGAAAAGGTTGAAATACCATGCATGGATACATACGTTTCACCTAAGCTATCAAAAGAAAAGATAGACTGTGCCCTTAAGAACCTTAAGAATGTAACAGATTCAAACCAAACAGCAAGTTTACATTGCTCTTTAACAGTTGTTGTCGACATGCTTTATGATTTAACACTAAACAAAAAAACAGAAGATGGACTAGCTAACGGAGCTTCATGTGTAGTTAAGTTTATTGAGTATAAACTACAAACCACACGACGCCCAAGCATAATTTGGGTTCAGTTTGATGACAAGAAAGCAGGAATGGAAACAAGAATCAAATACAGAAACAGGGGACTTTATCATAGTGGTATCGATGATAATTGGACACCAATTTTTGATGTCAACAGGTCATTTACATACAACAGAAAGACATTTCAGAGAATTCAGTTCCCTTTGCAACCTTCTGCAGGGCGTTCGGTACATAGAGCCCAGGGGAGTACCCTTGAAAGAGTTGTCATTGACTTATCGCAACGTAAAATCCGTAAAGTTCCACATTTACACTATGTTGCACTTAGCAGAGTAAGGTCGATAGAAAAGCTTCAGATCCTTAACTTTAATGAAAAAGCATTACAAGTTGATGATCAAGTTAAGGCTGAAATGCAGCGACTGCATGAAACAGCAATGCTTCAACTCTGCGATAATTCTTTAGAATTGATAGATCCAGTTTCACATTTCAAAGTTGCTTTCAATAATTGTAGATCCTTGAATCTTCATTTTGATGATATTAGACATGACAAAAATCTGTTGTCAACCCACGTATTTGGATTAGCAGAAACACGACTACACCAGCCTGATAATGATAGTGATTATGCAATACAAGGCTATTATTTGATACGAAATGACCAGATTGGATACAATTCTTCCAAAAGACCTCCTCATGGATTAGCAGTTTATGCTAAAGATGATACCATTATAACACAGGATAGAAAGTATAGTTCAGATACATTGGAATTCATTATGATAACTGCCAGGCATGTCTCAATTGAAAGTCAGATTGTATTTTTGTATAAGTCACCTCAAATGTCTGACAGTAATCTTCTTTCTTGTCTGAACAAGGAACTCATTCCATATTTTACCCCATCAAAGCCATTGGTGATAATTGGAGATTTCAATATTGACATTTTGCTAAAACCTAACATCATTAAGAAATTAAGTGAAAAGTTTTCAAGCAAAATGCTAATAAATGAATGTACCACAGATCATATGACAATGCTTGATTTGATATTTTCGAATTTTGATTTATCAGATGTTGATGGTGCAGTTGGGACATGTGAGACATACTGGTCAGACCACAAAATAGTTTTTCTACACTTAAAATCTACATAATTCAACACATGTCACCCGCTCAGTTTTGAATGTATAATACCAACTTTTCAAATTAAGGTTGTTGTTTTTTACTCATTGTCTTGGTGAAATTGAAATGGAGGAATCTATTGGGCAGATCATTGTGTACTTCACTGTCTCGCTTTACAACTTGGAAATTGTATCACATGATTGTCTATGCTACTTTGAAGTGTACTCACCCGCCTAATACAATGCAGTACCTACCCCTTAAAGGTAGGTATTGCTGGTGGTTTGTGCATGATAAGGGTGGCCACCACTGACTGACATCAGGAAATGAAGAGCCTTGTAAAACCCCACATTATCTAGAGAAAAGTGGAGTTTACAGGGCTTTTTTCCCCATTTTCTCACTCAAAACATAGACTTTGTATGCTGTTGATGCTTTGTTTGTTTGTTTGTACAGGCTAGTCTGGCCCAGAAAGTATGTACACTCCATATTTTCCAGTTTTGCGGTGTATTCCTTGCTTCCAAAGGATAACCCTTTTATAGAACATATTTAAAGGCCCAGTCAACACTATTTAGGTCATTTTTGAGCCGGTCAGTTTACCTATCCACCCTTTTTTCCTGGGCAGGCTTATGCCTAAGCTTTCAACCAGCACAGTGCTCATTCTTTTGCCCGAAACTGACAACTCTCAAATCAGCGGAAGGGAGACAATGACTAGAGAAGATTTCATGATCAGTCTTCACGAAAGAATGTTGCTGGCGTCAGCAGGTATTGAACTCCCGTCCTCCTGATTACCAGTCAGACGCACATCTGACTGAGCTACTGAGGCTGGCATGTTATTGATGCATGTTTTGGTTTGGTAATATTAACCCATATACTCCTAGCCACCCTTTTATTGGACATGGGTAAATAGTGATTACCCAGATTAGCACCACAGAGTGTGGCATCTGATCTGGTGTACAGTGTTTGCTCAAAGTACATGCATTGTTGACAACTTTCCTCCAAACCAACTTTACACCCCTATAATTGGAAATGGACCACCTCAAACTAATTTGTTGGGGGATTCCATTGTCGTATATGGGTTAATGGTAATTACTACTGGATTCAGTTAGGTGTATTGCAAAATAATTGTAAAGAGTATTAACCCTTATACGCTGTTCACAACAATCCCTAGCTTTGCAAACAATATAGATCCAGATGAAAAAGCCATCTGATCTGGATCTACACAGTTTGTCATTTAGTTTCGAAATTTGAATGAAAACAATATATCATATAATCAGATTGGCTGATAGTAAGAACTTGGCATGACTAATTTAAATATTCAGCAGGATATGGGTTAATTTCTTTTCTTATACACAAGCTTTTGTTGCCTTCATATTAAACCTCTCACAAGACACTTTTTAAGGGAATATAGACTTTTACATTCTGTAGATTTGTCACAATATTTTTAATTCTGTCTAAAACATACTGTGAGTGAGTGAGTTTTAGTTTTACGTCCCACCAACAGCTAAGGTCATACGGAGACGGGACCTCGGTTTAAAGACTCATCCGAAAGTCTGGAGAAGCCCGGGATCGATCCTGCGATCTCTGGTTTGCAAGGCGAGTAGCGTAACCACTGCACCACGGAGGCTTCCAATAAAACATACTGTATTGTATTCTTATTTACGACTGTGTTTTGTCATGTGAATCTATTGTTCCTTATATGGAGAACAGGCTACCCCAGTATTTTGAATTCTGTCAAATAATATATTTTATTGTTTTCTTTATTGCAACAATATTTTGAAATGGAAATCCATTGTTACATGTAAAGGCTGAAATTAGATTTTCCTTAAAATGTTCCAAGTTACCATTTTCTAGATAATTGCAAGATCAGGAAAAGCTTTGTTGAAATTTAAGAGAATAAGTTGATGCATCTGTATTCTGTGGAAAGACTCACATTATTTTTACCTGTTCTTTATATCCGATTTTGTGCTCCTTAAGTTTCTATTTGGCATATATCACCTCATAGATTCCACACATCTTAATCTGTCTTATTTTATTCCTTATTCTCATATTTATGCCCACTGAACCACAATGTTTATGGCAGAAAGGTAACTTAATCTATATAAGCCTCAAAGATACAGGTCAGACAAAACTTAGGAAACTTCAATGTGTCACTTTTGATATGTAAACAGCTATATTTCAAGTCAGCTGTGTTTCTCATGTAAATTTTGTTATACCATGCAATACTATTGTTAACCACTGTGTCAAACGGAGCTACAGATATTGATTTCTTTGTCAAATTATGACATCATCATGAACATGAACATAGAATTACAGCATAGATTCAACAAGTCTTGTGCACCACCATGCCCTTCAAGATTTCATCCTGAAGAGTTCACCTGGTTCAACGGATGTACAACTATATTGACAACCCTGGATCTATGAAGATAT
Source organism: Lucinisca nassula (assembly GCA_963580285.1). NCBI lineage: Eukaryota > Metazoa > Mollusca > Bivalvia > Lucinida > Lucinidae > Lucinisca > Lucinisca nassula. The sequence continues at coordinate 1,303,028 of OY757020.1, read as the reverse complement.
TTATATCACTCAGGTAAACAACCATGTCTTGCTTTTCATCACAGTTTGCCTTTCTTCAGTTTTTTTTTTTTTATTCCTTTCTAAACATCAGTAATGATTTTCTTGTACACAGATCAGCGACACAGGACCATCTTCACAGGAATATTACGCAGTTGACTCCCTACCAAAATAGCTGAAATCTTTCTGCTCTGACGGACAAGATGGCTGCCATAGCTAAAAAATAGAAAAACATCTTCAAACGACAACCCCTCCTGTAACCTTGGGCCATTTCATTCAAACTTCATAGGAGTTTTGCTTAGATGACCGTCTACCCCATAGCTAAAAATAGAAAAACATTGTAAATTTTCTTCAAACACGAACTCCTCCTAAACCCTTGGGCCAGTTTTATTCAAACTTCACAGGAATGTTACATAGGTGACCCTATACCAAAATAGCTATAATCATTCCACTCTGATGAACAAGATGGCCCCTTTTCTAAAAATAGAAAAAATATTCACGCGTCAGCTCCTGTACCCTTGGGCCAATTTCATTCAAACATCATAGGAGTGAGTGTTTGAGTTTAAGTCTTACCAACAGCTAATGTCATACGGTGACAGGACCTCGGTTTAAAACGACTCATCTGAAAGTCTGGAGAAGCCCAGGATGGATCCCTGGTTTACAAGGCAAGAAACATGACCACTTCACCATGAAGGCTTCTAAATTTCATTGGAGTGTTTTGTAGATGACCCTCTAGGAAAATAGCATAAACGATTAACAAATGGCCACAAGAGCTAAAAATAGAAAAAAAACATTGTAAATTTGCTGCTAAGGTGAACTCCTTCTAAACCCTTGGGCCAACTGGACAGAAATTTCACAGAAATATTGCCTAGGTGACTCCCTACCAAAATAGTGCAAACTCATTCTACTCTGATGAACAAGATGGCAGCCAGAGTTAAAAATAAAAAAAATCTTCAAACGCCATTCCTCCAGTACCATTGGACCAATTTCATTTAAACTTTGAAGTAATGTTGCTTAGATGACCCTCTACCAAAAAAGCTAAAACAATCCTGCTCAGATGTACAAAATGGCCACAGGAGCTAAAAATAGAAAAATATTGTAAATATGATTCAAACATGAACTCCTCCTAAAACCTTAGGCAAATTTGATTAAAACTTCACAGGAATGTTGCCTAGGTTACTCCCTACCAAATAAGCTAAAATCACTCTGCTGATGAACAAGATGGCCACCAGAGCTAAAAGTAGATTGTACTCGAGGCAGTGACACTCAGGTGAGCGAACCAGGGCCCTCTGGGCCCTCTTGTTTTTTATTAGATATAGATTTCTTTTTCTTCTTGTTTTTACAGTGGAAAGGCTTGAAAGCAGGATGATTAGGGGTACTTTTTGGTTCTCTTTCATTTGCTGCAGTCTGTTGGGCTTTTGTACAGAAGAAAAAAATTGGATAACTTGCCCTCATCCATCTTAGGCCCCCAAAGGCTTCTGACAACTCTTGTTCAATTTTCTGCTCAAGACGTAGATTGTGGGTACTCGTTAGAAGTGCCCCACAGAGCCGCCTTAGTGAGGTGGTTCTAATGAGTACCAACAATGTTTGTTATTGATCAGAAATAACAAAAATAATGTACACCCATGTAAAACCCCAGTTTTACTACTAAACGCGGGGTTAAAGGGGGTCAAAATCATATAGGCTTGTTTTTGTGATGCTACTCACTTATTTTCGATCCACCTGAGAAAGATCTGAGTCAGGCTGTGCCACTATATTGCCCAATGAAGATACTGATCAGACAGTGCATGTGCACAGATTTGTTCATGTGCAATCTGATCAGTCTTAGCAAGAGCATTAAATGTCTTGATGCACCATTTTGCTTGAATGGATTCATGTAACATAAAGTACTGCATAATCATTTCATATACTTATTATAGTTCCAACAAACTGACCTGAGACTAACCTTGTGCATGGAATAAATTTGTCAGTGTTATCGCCTATTAAGTCGGCTTTCGTAACCTTCTCGTGAATTTTCGGCATCACATGAATTGCAACCCATTTACCGGCCACTATGTATTGAATACACTATCGTCATTTTCGGGATACGGTGAAGATAAATACATGCATTCAGTCGGGTGTGAAATTATGTTAATAGAGTTCACCAGTCTCAGGTCAATTTGTTCGAATTATAACAAATTTTTGCACTGTAATCCTGTATAAATCCTAAAAATTTGGACAGCTTGGGGACTTGATGTTTCCATTAGGGTCTAATTGTTTCATGTTTGTGTTTCTTTCCCTTTGGTGTCTCTGATGGGAGCTGTTGGTTAATTGTATTGTTTCCTGATCATTGCCTTCACTTCTATTTTGCTATAAGTATGTCTCCCCCGAAAAAAAAATTTTTTGAGAGGCATACAGTTTTTCCCCCGTGCGTCTGTCTGTCCGTCTGTCTGTCCGTCTGTCACAAAATCGTGTCCGCTCTGTAACTTGAAAACCGTTAAAGCTATCTTCATGAAACTTCATATAAATATTAATCAATATTCGACAACGTGCAGAGCGCAAGAACTATAACTCTCGCATTTATACTTTTTTAGTTTGGGCAAATCGTGTCCGGTTAATAACTTTCTTATTTTTAGATGGATTTTGAAATTACTTGGCAGAAATATTAAACACTATGAGAGGATGTGTTGTGTGCATGACCCAGGTTGGTACCTCAAAGGTCAAGGTCATACTTAGAGGTCAAAGGTAAAAAGGGGCCATTTTTCGTGTTTGGTCAATAACTTTATTTGTACATGTAGATGGATTTTGAAATAACATGGCAGAAATGTTTACCACAATGAGACGATTTGTTTTTTGCATGACCAATGTTGGTACCTCAAAGGTCAAGGTCATTCTAAGAGGTCAAAAGTAAAAAAGGGGCCTTTTTCAGTGTTCAGCCAATAACTTTCTTATTCCTGGATTGTGAAATTACTTGGCAGAAATGTTAACCATCATGAGACGATGTGTTGGTCGCTAGACCCAGGTCAGTACCTCCAAGGTCAAGGTCATACTAAGAGGTCAAATGTCAAAAAGTCTTTTTAGCTCACCTGAGCCTTTAGGCTCATAGGTGAGCTTATAGTATAGCCATGGTCCGTCGTCCGTCCGTCCGTCCTTCCGTCCGTCCACCATTTTCAAAGATCTTCTTCTCCTATACTGCAGGGCCAATCAAAGCCAAATTTCATATGGAGCCTCAGTGGGATGGGGGAACGAAAGTTTGTTCACGGGGTCTGGATCACATGACCAAGATGGCCGCCATGCCCATATATGGTAAAAAGCCTTCAAAAATCTTCTTCTCCAGAACCATAAGGCCAGTGGCCTTGAAACTTGGCATGTAACATATGGTACTCGGGCCCATCATGGTTTGTACAAATGGTGACCCTGGGTTGACCTTGACCTATTTTACAGCAATGTCAAATTTGTCGACTTAGGCTTTTGCATGGGGCAAAGTGAAAATAATGGATTTAAGGGAAACCATTGAAGACAGTGTCACCAAAATTTGTAGATCAGGTAAAGTAACTGAATACATGAATGTATATGGATCAGAAAGGTCAAGGTCATTCATTGGCCTTGTTCGCGGGTCTGGATCACATGACCAAGATGGCCACCATGCCCATATATTGTAAAAAGCCTTCAAAAATCTTCTTCTCCAGAACCATAAGGCCAGTGGCTTTGAAACTTGGCATGTAGCATATGGTACTCGGGCCCATTATGGTTTGTACAAATAGTGACCCTGGGTTGACCTTGACCTATTTTACAGCAATGTCAAATTTTCCTACTTAGGCTTTTGCATGGGGCAAAGTGAAAATAATGGATTTATAGGAAACCATTGAAGACAGTGTCAACAAAATTTGTAGATCAGGTAAAGTAATTGATTACATGAAGATCTATGGGTCAGAAAGGTCAAGGTCATTCATTGGCCTTAGACCAAGGTCATTCAGGATCCATATTTTAAACATTTTTTTCTCCAAAACTGCTGAGCCAGTTTAAGTAAAATTTAATATGGAGCCTTTGTGAGTTGAACAAATGAAAAAATGCCAATACAGTCTAGATCACATGACCAAAATGGCCGTCACGCCCATATATGGTAAAAAGCCTTAAAAATTCTTCTCCTCCAGAACGGTAAGGCCAATGGCCTTGAAACTTGGCATGTAGCATATGGTACTCAGGCCCATCATAGTTTGTACAAATGGTGACCCTGAGTTGACCTTGACCTATTTTACAGCAATGTCAAATTTGCCGACTTAGGCTTTTGCATGGGAAAAAGTGAAAATAATGGATTTTTAGGAAACTATTGAAGACACTGTCACCAAAATTAGTAGATAAGGTAAAGTAGCTGAATACATGAAGATCTATGTGTAAGAAAGGTCAAGGTCATTAATTGACCTTAGACCAAGGTCACGCAGGTTCCATATTTCAAACATTTTTTCTCAGAAACTACTGAGCCAATTGAAGTGAAATTCAATATGGAGCCTTTGGGAGTTGAACAAATGAAAAGCTGCCAATATGGTCTAGATCACATGACCAAGATGGCCACCACGCCCATATATGGTAAAAACACTTCGAAATTCTTCTTCTCAAGAACCGTAAGGCCAATGGCCTTGAAACTTGGCATGTCGCATATGGTACTCGGGCCTATCATAATTTGTTCAAATGGTGACCCTGGGTTGAACTTGACCTATTTTACAGTAATGTCAAAAATGCTGACTTAGGCTTTTGCATAGGAAAAAGTGAAAATAATGGATTTTTAGCTCACCTGAGCCTTTGGGCTCATAGGTGAGCTTATAGTATAGCCATGGTCCGTCGTCCGTCCATCCGTCCTCCGTCCGTTCTAACAAATCCGGTTTATGGGCTATTCCCATTATAAACTCCCATAGAGAAATTAAGCTCCTAGGCCGAAAAATAGCCCCTAAGCAGTAAGTTTTATGAGCTTATAGTGTTAACTTAACGGAATAAACCGATAAGGTTGGACAAAATATAACCCCTAACACATCTATGTTGGCCCGCACGTCCATCCGTCTGTCCGTCCACCATTTTCAAAGATCTTCTTCTCCCATACTGCAGGGCCAATCAAAGCCAAATACCATATGAAGCCTCAGTGGGATGGGGGAACGAAAGTTTGTTCGCGGGGTTTGGATCACATGACCAATATGGCCGCCATGCCCATCTATGGTAAAAAGCCTTCAAAAATCTTCTTCTCCAGAACCATAAGGCCAGTGGCCTTGAAACTTGGCATGTAGCATATGGTACTCAGGCCCATCATGGTTTGTACAAATGGTGACCCTGGGTTGACCTTGACCTATTTTACAGCAATGTCAAATTTGCCGACTTAGGCTTTTGCATGGGGCAAAGTGAAAATTGGAACAAGTTTTCTTTTTGTTTCATTTGCTTCTGTATACAGTATACCATTTATGTCCAATGGACAGTTCCTCATATTTTCCCTTTCTGTGAGCCAGGCACCGAGGTTGTAAAACTTTTTTCACGCTCAACTCACTTCAGCATGAAATTTACCCTGCTCATAAGTTTTAAAATGCCAACAAATATTGAGATGGCATTTTAAAATTTATGAGCAGGGTAAATGACATTTTCTGCTGATCTAAGTAGGAAAATTGTCACCAGACAGGTGAGCGGTTCAGGACCACTGGTCCTCTGGTTTTTTTGTGTCCAGTCAATAACCGTTTAGCTCACCAGAGTCGAAGGCTCCGGGGGAGCTTATAGTATAGGCATTGGTCTGTCCTAGTCGCCTGTGTCTGGGTCTGCGTCTGCGTCATCAACATTTTCAAACAACATCTCCTCTGAAACTACTTGGCCAATTGAAACCAAATTACATGTGGAGCCTCTATGGGAAGGGGCAACGAAATTTTGTTTGTGAGGACTGGGTCACAGGCAAAATATGGCCGCCATGCCCATATATAGTAAAAACCTTTAAAAATCTTTTTCTCAAGAAAAGAATAGCCGATGATCTTGAAACTTGGTATGCAGCATCGGGGACTCGGGCCCTACCAAATTTGTTCAAATGATGACCTTTGGTTGACCTTGACCTGTTTTACGTCAAGGTCAAATTTGTCACTTAGACATTTGTATGGAAAAATGGCAAAACGGTGGATTTTTCTGATTGTATGTTAGCTAGTTGCATCAGAAATGGAATTTGCAATCAGCTGAATGGAAGTTTATCAGTTTTAGAGGTCAAGGTCATTTACCGACCTTTGTCCAGGACGGCTCAGATTCAGTATTTTTATGCCCCCGCATTGTATGATGCCAGGGGCATATAGTTTTTAGGTTTTCCGTATGTGCATCCGTGGGTATGTCCATTCGTGCGTCCGAATGTACGTCCTTCTATTCGAAAGTGTGTACATATGTACATAATCCTGTTAGACTCAGGTTAAGGTTTTTGGTCAGGGTAGAACTTGACCTCATATTTTTCAAACCATGCAATGGATGTGGTTTATATTTAGTATGATGATAGATATGGGTCCAAAGTTTTATCCAGAAATACCCCCACACCTTCCCATGGTCTCAAGGTCAAGGTCATGGACTTAGAAATTTTTAATGTTTAAGACTCAGGTTAAGGTTTTTGGTCAGGGTAGAACTTGAGCTCATATTTTTCAAACATGACTAGTTTGCATAAACACAGATTAATTACAGTTTGTCACAGACGCATTCTGATCAGTCCTGCACATTGAGACGGTTCTAACCAGTACACACAATCTGTGTCTTGGACCAGAAATAAGAAATACGAAAACATGACTATACAAATGCACTGTAAACTTTACCGCCGAAATAACAAACATTATAAGAGGAAAAATTGTGATATTATTTTATTACTGCTTAAATAAGAAAAATAAGGTTTACCCCTGTAAACCCCAATTTTACTATATAAAAGTGTGGTTCAAGGGGGTCAAAATTACACATTACGAAAACACGCCTATACAAATGCATTGAAAACTTGACCGACGAAAAACGAAACTTTTAAGATGAAAACTTGTGATATTTTTCTTGTTTCTGCTCAAAATATAGATTGTAGGTACTCTTTAGGACCGCCCCATTGCCCACATCATAAAAGTGGGGTTCAAGGGGTTCAAAATTATATAGGCCTGTTTTCTTGATGAAGGCGTGTTTTCGTGATGTAAATAATGTATGAGCCCCAGTTTTCCCCATATAAACTGGGGTTGAGCGGGTTCTTCATTACACGGGCTTGTTAACATGATGTTTTGTTTGTTAGATTTGACGTTTAACGCCCCATTCAACACTATCTCGGTCATTTTGGAGACGTTGCCTCCAATTTTGTAGGAATTGTACCCAACATTGAGATGAAATGACATCTCAAGCCCTGCAGCCCAATGAAACCAATAGGGTTTATAAGTTTGAACCGTCCAACTCACACCTCTTTTCCTGACCAGGCTTAAAACCTCTAAGCGGTTTACCAGTACTCTTGTCACAGGCTGTCGGTTTCTTGAAGTCCCGATGGGCGGGGCCGATTTTAACATGATATAAATGCCCATACACTAACAGATATCAAAAGTGGGGCCGAGGTGTCTTTGGGGCCGAGATGTCTAGGGGCCGAAGTGACAGTGGGGCCGAGGTGTCTAGGGCCGACTTGGTTTTGGGCCGACCTGTCTAGGGGCCGAGGTGGTAGTGGGGCCGAAGTGTCTGGAAATCTTTATATTTAGTATGATGATAGATATGGGTCCAAAGTTTTATCCAGCAATACCCCCACACCTACCCATGGTCTCAAGGTCAAGGTCACGGACTTAGAAATTTTTAATGTTTAAGACTCGGGTTAAGGTTTTTGGTCAGGGTAGAACTTGAGCTCATATTTTTCAAACATGGAATGGATGTGGTTTATATTTAGTATGATGATAGATATGGGTCCAAAGTTTTATCCAACAATACCCCCACACCTACCCATGGTCTCAAGGTCAAGGTCACGGACTTAGAAATTTTTAATGTTTAACACTCAGGTTAAGGCATTTGTACCATGTTGAACACTAACTTTTATGATACATTTGGTTCATATTTGGTTTAATGATAGATGCAGGTCCAAGGATTTTTTCAGTAATACCCGCACCCATGCCTATGACTTCAAGGGCAAGGTCGCAGTCACAGAAATTTTCAAAATTAAGTATGTTAATAGCTTATATTTTCCAAACTCTAAAATGGATTTGCTTCATATTTAGTATGACAATAGTTGCAGGTCCAAAGTTCCATTGAGCCATACCCCCACCCCTTAACTGAAGGTCAAGGTCACAGACATAGTAATTTTTTATATTATATTTTTTGAGAGCTCATATTTCTTGAACCATGTGATGGATTTGCTACATTTTTGGAATGATGATAGATACATGTCAAAAGTTTCATTCAGCCATAACCCAGCCCCTACCACATGACCTTAAGGTGATGGGGGGGGTTCAAGGTAGGTCCCTGGGCGGGGGCATTTGTGTTGTATTGACACATTTCTAGTTGTCTTCTTCTTCACTTAAACTACTTGGCCAATTGAAACCAAATTACATGTGGAGCCTCTATGGAATGGGGGAAGGAAAGTTTGTTCATAACCACTGTCTCACATGACCAATATGGCCACCATGCCCATATATGGTAAAAACCTTTAAAAATCTTCTTCTCAAGAACCGAATGGCCGATGATCTTGAAACTTGGTATGCAGCATCAGGGACTCGGGGCCCTGACCTGTTTTACGTCAAGGTCAAATTTGGTCACTTGACATTTGTATAGAAAAATGGCAAAACAGTGGATTTTTCTGATTGTATATTAGCTAGTGGCATCAGAAATGGAATTTGCAATCAGCTGAATGGAAGTTTATCAGTTTCAGAGGTCAAGGTCATTTACCGACCTTTGTCCAGGACGGCTCAGATTCAGTATTTTTATGCCCCCGCATTGTATGATGCCAGGGGCATATAGTTTTTAGGTTTTCCGTATGTGCATCCGTGGGTATGTGCGTAAAAAATCTTCTTCTCAAAAACCGAATGGCCGATGATCTTGAAACTTGGTATGCAGCATCAGGGACTCTGGCCCTGTCAAGTTTGTTCAAATGATGACCTTTGGTTGCCCTTGACCTGTTTTACGTCGGGGTCAAATTTGGTCACTTAGACATTTGTATGGAAAAATGGCAAAATAGTGGATTTTTCTGATTGTATGTTACCTAGTGGCATCAGAAATGGAATTTGCAATCAGCTGAATGGAAGTTTATCAGTTTTAGAGGTCAAGGTCATTTACCGACCTTTGTCCAGGACGGCTCAGATTCAGTATTTTTATGCCCCCGCATTGTATGATGCCAGGGGCATATAGTTTTTAGGTTTTCCGTATGTGCATCCGTGGGTATGTGCGTAAAAAATCTTTTTCTCAAAAACCGAATGGCCGATGATCTTGAAACTTGGTATGCAGCATCAGGGACTCTGGCCCTGTCAAGTTTGTTCAAATGATGACCTATGGTTGACCTTGACCTGTTTTACGTCAGGGTCAAATTTGGTCACTAAGACATTTGTATGGAAAAATGGCAAAACAGTGGATTTTTCTGATTGTATATTAGCTAGTGGCATCAGAAATGGTATTTACAATCAGCAGGTTGGAAGTTTATCAGTTCCAAAGGTCAAGGTCATTTACCGACCTTTGTCCTAACCCAAAATTCAGTATTTTTAGCTCAGCTGAGCACGAAATGCTCAAGGTGAGCTTTTGGAATCGGTCTTTGTCCTGCGTCCGTGCGTCGGTTGTAAACTTTTGCTTTAAACAACTTCTACTCCAAAACTGCTGGACAGATTTTGATCTAATTTCACAGGAATGCTCCTTGGGTGATCCTCTACCAAAATTGCTCAAACTGTTCCGCTCGGGTGAACAAGATGGCCGCCAGAGCTAAAAATAGAAAAACCTTTAAACGACTTCTCCTGCTTAACCAGTGGATGGATTTTGAAATTATTTCACAGGAATGTTCCTTGGATGACATTCTACCAAAATTGCTCAAACCTTTCCGCTCAGATGATGGCCACCAGAGCTAAAAATAGAAAAACCTTTAAACGACTTCATCTCCTTAACCAGTGGATGGATTTTGAAATTATTTCACAGGATTGTTCATTTGGTGAACCTCTACCAAAATTGCTCATACCGTTCCGCTCGGGTGAACAAAATGGCCACCAGAGCTAAAAAAAGAAAAACCTTTAAACGACTTCTTAACCAGTGGATGGATTTTGAAATTTTTTCACAGGAATGTTCGTTTGGTGACCCTCTACCAAAATTGCTCATACTGTTCCGCCAGTGTGAACAAAATGACCACCAGAGCTTCTCCTGCTTAACCAGTGGATTGATTAATAGCCCTGGGGCCAAAAACGGCCCGCCCCGGGGCCTACTGGTTTTACATAGGCTTATATAGGGAAAACCTTTAAAAATCTTCTTGTCTGAAACCAGAAGGCCCAGGTCTTTGATATTTGGTATGTAGCTTCGTATAGTGGACCGCTACCAAGATTGTTCAAATTATAGCCCTGGTGCCAAAAACAGCTCCGCCCCGGGGCCCACTGGTTTTGCATAGGCTTATATATGGAAAACCTTTAAAAATCTTCTTGTCTGAAACCAGAAGACCTAGGTCTTTGATGTTTAGTATGAAGCTTCATCTAGTGGACCTCTATCAAGATTGTTCAAATTATAGTCCTGGGGCCAAAGCCGGCCCCGCCCCGGGGCCCACTGGTTTTACATAGGCTTATATTTCGAAAACGTTTAAAAATCTTCTTGTCTGAAACCAGAAAGCCCAGGTCTTTGATATTTGGTAAGTAGCTTCGTCAAGTGGACTGCTACCAAGATTGTCCAAATTTAGCCCTGGGGCCAAAAACGCCCCCACGCCAGGGCCCACTGGTTTTACATAGGCTTTTATAGGGAAAACCTTTAAAAATCTTCTCGTCTGAAACCAGAAGGCCCAAGTCTTTGATATTTGGTATGAAGTGTCAGTTAGTGAACCTCTACCAAGATTGTTCAAATTATAGCCCTGGGGCAAAAAAATGTCGCCGCCCAGAGACCCTTTGGTTTTACACAGACTTATAAAGTGAAATTTTTAAAAATCTTCTTCTCTGAAACTGCAAGGCCCAGGTCTTTGATATTTGGTACGGAGCTTCATCTAGTGGACCTCTACCAAGATTGTTCAAATTATAGCCCTGGGGCCACAAATGCCCCCACCTGGGGCCCTTTGGTTTAACACAGACTTATATAGCCCTGGTGCATTGGCTTATGTAGGGAATATCTTTATAAAAATCTTCTTCTCTGATACCGCAAGGCCCAGGTCTTTGATATTTGGTGTGTAGCTTGATCTAGTGGACCTTTGCCAAGATTGTTCAAATTATAGCCTTTGTTGATGTTTGGTATGAAGCTTCACCTTTAAGACCTCCCTCAACATAATGCACATTAAAGCCCTTGGGCCAATAATGGCCCTCCCTGGGGCCCACTTGTTACACTATGGATCAGGTGAGCGATCCAGGGCCATCATGGCCCTCTTGTTTGTTTCTGGATGGACTTTTTAAAGTAACCTTGCCGAAATGTTCACCTTCATTAGACGATGAGTCATGCGCAAGACCAAGGTCCATACCTCTAATGTCAAGGTCATACCTAGAGGTCAAAGGTAAAAAAGGGACCTTTTTTGTGTACAGTCAATAACTTTCTTTTGTGTACAGTCAATAACTTTCTTATTCTTTGATGGATTATGATATTACTTGGCAGAAATGTTAACCATCATGAGACGATTTGTACCTCAAAGGTCAAGGCTATACTTAGAGGTCAAAGGTGAAAAAAAGGCTTTTTTGTGTACGGTCAATAACTTTCTTATTTCTCTCTGAACTTTTTAAAGCTATTTTGCAGAAATGTGTTGCAAACAAGACCCAGGTCAATACCTCCAATGTCAAGGTCATACTGAGAGGTCAAAAAGGGGAGACATCTGTGTTTTTGTAGAAAAACAAATTCTAGTTCTAAGATTTTAACACGATTCTGCAAGGAGCCCAAAATGTGCAGACAGAACGGAAACAGTGTTGATCCTGATCAGACTGCTCCTGAGGTGCAGTCTGATCTGGGTCTGCACTTTTGCTTAGGCCTGTCTGTCCCAATACTAAGGATCATTATGGTATATATGGATAATATAAATAGGATATTCTAACACAGCGCGCCTATATAGGCAATGGAAAATAACTGTGTTTTATTCTACAACAAATAACGGCAAGGAAGAGCGTGACGAGTGACGTCATCAAAATTGCAAATTTATTACGTTACTAGTCGATTTCCTTGACGTTAGACGGTGTAACGTCATTTTCTCGCGGCAAAATCGTTAGAAAAGGATATAAATGCATGTGTTTCAGTTGATAATTTTAGCGGGATTTCTTCTAACAATGGCGAAAAGTTGTGAGAATTTGAAGGAAACAACAACATTAATTTCAGCGTTGCAACATTAATTGCCAATTTTCAGCGTGTTAGAATCGAAATAGATCAGCTCTTGTCTGTGATTTGTTGAGTAATGAGCTACGCGCTCATGATTTGTCTACTTTACAACTGACCTCCAAACTGTGATTTAATACTCAACAAATCACAGTTAGAGCTGATCTATTTCTTAAATAAAAAGATAATTGACCTTATTTCTTGTTCAAATCTTGTTGAAACTTGGTATGCAGCATCAGGGACTCGGGCCCTGCCAAGTTTGTTCAAATGATGACCTTTGGTTGACCTTGACCTGTTTTACGTCAGTGTCAAATTTGGTCACTCAGACATTTGTATTGAAAAACAGCAAAATAGTGGATTTTTCTGATTGTATGTTACCTAGTGGCATCAGAAATGGTATTTGCATCAGCTGAATGGAAGTTTATCAGTTCCAAAGGTCAAGGTCATTTACCAACCTTTGTCCAGGACGGCTAAGATTCAGTATTTTTATCTTCTTCTTCACTTAAACTACTTGGCCAATTGAAGTCAAATTACATGTGGAGCCTCTATGGAATGGGGGAAGGAAAGTTTGTTCGTAACCACTGTCTCACATGACCAATATGGCCGCCATGCCCATATATGGTAAAAACCTTTAAAAATCTTCTTCTCAAAAACCGAATGGCCGATGATCTTGAAACTTGGTATGCAGCATCAGGGACTCGGGCTGCATGGTGCTTCCGAGCTGAAACTGAGCAAACTGAAGTACTGGTAAACCACTTAGGTCTGGGCCTGCCCAGGAAAAGTGATGCGAGTCAGACTGCTCCTTAAACCCTAGTGGTTTCTATGGGTGGTAGGGCTTGAGATGTGATTTCATCTCAACGTCAGGTAAAAGTCCAACAAAATGAGAAAAATATTACAGATTTTCATCAGAAAAGTAGCCATTTTGGAGAGTTGAGAAAATGCACTATGAGGTATGGGTGTGTTATCAAAATGATTGTTCAGTTTATCCAAGTTCAAGTTATTGAAGTTCCACTATACTTCAGTTTATCCATGTTCAAGTTATTGAAGTTCCACTGTACTTCAGTTTATCCATGTTCAAGCTATTGAAGTTCCACTATACTTCAGTTTATCCATGTTCAAGTTAATTACTCGCCATCTTGTTTTCATTTCAATGCATAAATCATCCTGTGCTTGAAATACAGATGCAACAATGTCTTGAAAGTAGAACTGTATTATCAAGGAAATCATACTTTATCTTTGTGGTGCAGCTCTTTCATCAAAAACGTCAAATGGACGTGAAAATTGAAGTCTGATTTCTATGATTTTGTCAGATTTTTGCCCCCCCCCCCTCCCCCCCCCCCCCATTCAAAGAATGGTGGAAAGGGCATATAGCGTTGCCCCTGTCCGCCCGTCCGTCCGTCTGTCCGTCCATCCATCTGCATATCCTGAATTTAAACACAGTCAATAACTTAATTATTTCTGGATGGATTTTGAAATTACTTAGAAGAAATGTTAACCATCATGAGACGATATGTCAAGTGCAAACCCAGATCCATACCTCCAAGCTCAAGGTCATAGTTAGAGGTCAAAGGTAAAAAAAATGGTCTGAAACTTAATGGATGGATTTTGAAATTACTTGGCAGAAATGTTGGCCATCATGAGACAGTCTGCCTCACACAAAACCAAGGTTCTTACCTCCAAGGTCAAGGTCATACTTAGAGGTCAAATGTGAAAAAAGGGTCCAAAACTTAAACACGGTCAATAACTTTCTATGGATGAATATGAACATAGACATATTTTCAGGCGGGGGCATCCCCGTGTCCTATGGACGCATTTCTAGTCCACCAAAAATCAACTGTTGTTAGTGTTGTTACAAACGATGTCGGCAGCGTCGCCTTGCAATTATGACCTCAAAACATTCGAAATGAAATACATGTATATGTAATTCACACTGTAATAGATTTATAATTCACTGAGAAATCTCAGTAAATCGCTACTGAAAATATAATAAAGAAAAATATTCCCTCGTATAGACCACCAAACAGGGTTATTCTAAAAATAACTTGGTCCCTCTCTGGGAGCAAGTTCTTTCATTTAATCCTTATCCTGCTGATCACGACAACCCCTACTTTAGCAAAAAGTGTAGATCCAGATCAGATGGCCTATGATCATGATCTACACTGTTTGTCATTCAGATTGCTACATTTCAGAGCCATGACCCTCATTAGTATGTTCTGTTTGAAGGTCACTGTATCTATGGCTACACATTGTTGCCATGGCAGCCATTAGTACTTTTTCTGTTTCCAGGTCGCTGTATCTATGGCTACACATTGTTGCCATTGCAGTCATTTGTGTTTTTTTTTTCTGTTTGACTGTCACTGAATCTATGGCTACACATTGTTGCCATGGCAGCCATTAGTATTTTTTATTTTTTTCTGTTTCAAGGTCACTGTATCTATGGCTACACATTGTTGCCATGGCAGCCATTAGTTTTTTTTCTGTTTCAAGGTCATTGTATCTATGGCTACATATTGTTGTCATGGCACTCATTAATATTTTTTCTGTTTCCAGGTCACTGTATCTGTGGCTACACATTGTTGCCATGGCAGCCATTAGTATTTTTTCTATCTCCAGGTCACTGTATCTATGGCTACACATTGTTGCCATGGCACTCATTAATATTTTTTCTGTTTGCAGGTCCCTGTATCTATGGCTACACATTGTTGCCATGGCACTCATTAATATTTTTTCTGTTTGCAGGTCACTGTATCTATGGCTACACATTGTTGTCACTGTACATACATATGTAATCCTGTTAGACTCAGGTTAGGGTTTTTGTACCAGGTAGAGCCTGAATTTTTAAGAGATCATATTTTCCAAACCATGTGATGGATTTGGGTCATATTTCGGATGATGATAGATATAGATCCAAAGTTTTATTCAGCAGTACCCCCACCCATACCCATAACCTCAATGTCAAGGTTATGGACTTATAAATTTTTAATGTTGAAGTGAAGACTTGTGTTAAGGTACATGTATTTGTACCAGGTAGAGCCTTATTATTTAAGAGCTAATATCTTCCAAATTATAAGAGGGGTTTGGTTCATATTTGGTATGAACATATATATAGGTGCAAAGTTTTATTCAGCAATGCCCCCACTTATGCTTATGTCCTCAAGGTCAAGGCCATAGACTTAGACTCGGGTTAAGCTATTTGTACCAGGTAGAACCTTATTATTTAAGAGCTTATATCTTCCAAAGGCCTACAATGGATTTTGTTCATATTTGGTATGATGACAGATATAGGTGCTAAGTTTTATTCAGCAATACCCCCACTCACGCCTATGACCTCAAGGTCAAGGCCACCAACTTAGAATTTTTTAATTTTTAAGACTTAGGTTAAGATATTTGTACCAGTTAGAACCTGAACTTTTATGATTGATTTGGTTCATATGTATTTGTTGTGATGATAAATGTACATCCAAAGATTCATTCAGCAATACCCCCGCCCATGCCCATAACCTCAAGGTAAAGGTCACAGACTTAGAATTTTTAATGTTAAAGTTTTCAAAGAGCTAGTATTTTCCAAACCATATGATAGGTTTGGTTTATATTTGCTATGATGATAGCTACAGGTCCACAGGTTTATTTGGCAATACCCCACTCATGCCTAAGACTTCAAGGTCAAGGTCACACACTTAGAAATTTTAATGCTGATTTTTTAAGAGTTCATATTTTCTAAACTGTATGATGGATTATGTTTATATTTGGTGCTACCATAGATAAAGGTCCAAAGTAACATTCAGCAGTACTCCCAGCCAATAAAATGACATCATGGTCAAGGTCACAGACATAGAAATTTTCAAATTTAAGTTTGTTAATGGCTCATATTTTCCAAACTATATAATGGATTTGCTTCATATTTGGTATGAGGATAGTTACAGATCCAAAGTTTTATTCAGCCATACCCCCCCTGACCTCAAGGTCAAGGTCACATTCTTAGAATTTTTTTTTATGTTATGTCTTTTTAGAGATCATATTTCCTAAACCATTTGATGGATTTGCTTCATATTTGGAATGATGATGGATACAGGTCAAAAGTTTCATTCAGCCATAACCCCTCCTCTGTCCCTTGACCTCAAGGTCAAGGTTTCAGACTAAGAAATTTTTAATGTTAACATTTTTAAGAGCTCATATTTTCCAAACCATTTGATAGATTGAGTTCATATTTGGTCTGATGATAGTTATTTTTCAAAGGTTTATTTAGCAATACCCCAACCTATGCCAATGACCTAAAGGAAAATTTTTCAGGCGAGTTATGCTGTCCAATGCAGGTGTTATTGTAATATGAATTTTTGGTGTGAGGTGGCCCCTGGATGGGGGCATCTGTGTCGTATTGTCACATTTCTAGTTATGTCCCCCCACCCGAAAGGGAGGGGGACATATTGGTTTTGGTGCGGATCCTGTCGGCGTCAGCGTCGGCGTTGGCGTCGGCGTTGCCTCTTGTCTGCACTCTATCTCCTGAATGGATGGATGGATTTTGATTAAACTTACACAGATACACCATTGGGAGGGGGAAAAGTACTGATTAGATTTTGGTGACCTTGACCTAATTTTCAAGGTCACAGGGCTGAAACCATTGTCAAATTTTAGACCAAAATAGCTTGTCTGCACTCTAACTCCTGAACCAATGGAAGGATTTGGTTCATACTTGATACATTATATCAGTGGGATGGTCTTAAGAACTGATTAGCTTTTGATGACCTTGACCTAATTTTCAAGGTCACAATGGGAGTTAGACTTTTAAAAATTGGCTTGTCTGCACTCTTTCTCCTGAACCAGTGGATGAATTTTGATCAAACTTGGTACATTATATCAGTGGGCTGGTCTTAAGAACTGATTAGATGTTGGTGACCTTGACCTAATTTTCAAGGTCACCACGGGACTTAGACTGTTGAAAATTGCCTTGTCTGCACTCTATCTCCCGAACCAGTGGATGGATTTGGTTCAAATTAATGAGTGTGGTGGGGGGACATCTGTTTTCTTAGAAAACAATTCTAGTTTTTTTTCTGTTCCCAGGTCACTGTATCTATGGCTGCACATTGGTTCCATCACAGCGATAGTATACTTCAAACTTATTCACCCACGGTTGAAACCAAAGAAAGAGAAAGCCAACTAGATCACCTCACTCCAGCTACAACTAGACCTCAACTCACTCTATGGAACAGAAAAAAGGGACAGAGACATGGTTTTAGCTCTTCAGATGCTTTAGAAAACTCTAGAGCAGATGGAAATCTTATTTACTTCCATATTTTTTAGTGTAAAAAGGCTTGACATTTCATGTGAATCACCTACCCAGCAGATGATTCACATGAAATGTCAAGCCTTATTTTCTCTTAAAAATAAGAAAAAACAAAATTCAGCAATATCTGCTAGTTGTTATTTGTTGTTGAAGGGTTTGTCATTGTGTTAACAAGCATATATTATACACAAATTGTTCAATGTTTTCATATTTCATCTTAGAATATAGATTAAGAATACACATTAGAAGTTCCTCAATGAGTAGTGTGTCCAGTGTTTTCTAATAATGTCCAAACCTGGTGAAAATGTTTACTGTTTTACCAGGTATAACATCCAATATTTTTTATGAAGAAAGTGAGTATTTTCACAAAAGCTGCCAATATGTTTTTCGGGCAAAAATATGTTTTCGTTACAAGAGTATTGAATGGTTGAAGTTACATTATAAAATTAGATAAGTTACATAGATAAATTACATTGTAACATTAGATAAGTTACATTGTCACATTAGATAAGTTACATTATAAAATTAGATAAGTTACATTGTAACATTAGATAAGTTACATTTATAACATTAGATAAGTTACATTGTAACATTAGATAAGTTACATTGTAACATTTGATAAGTTACATTGTAACATTAGATAAGATACATTGTAACATTTGATAAGTTACATTTATAACATTAGATAAGTTACATTATAACATTAGATAAGTTACATTGTAACATTAGATAAGTTACATTGTAACATTTGATAAGTAACTTTGACTCACTAAGATATGATGTTTGCAGTGCATAAATATTTGGCTAGTTGACATTAATGTAGAAAGAAAACCAGTTGTAAGAGTAAATGACCTTTTTTGTCTGGAGAAAAATTGTCTAGGATGCTGAAACTGAAGTGTTTAACAGTACAGTAACACCTCTGCTAATGGTCACCTCTGTTTAGCAGCCACCTCTCTTCAGCAGCCACAATAATTCCTCCCATAGTATTTTACTATATGTTTAACCACTGCTCAGCAGCCACCTCTCTCCTCCAGCCAGCAGCCATTTTCCCAAATCTAAATTCCCTCTATTAAACA
This sequence comes from Lucinisca nassula, assembly GCA_963580285.1. NCBI lineage: Eukaryota > Metazoa > Mollusca > Bivalvia > Lucinida > Lucinidae > Lucinisca > Lucinisca nassula. The sequence goes on along the minus strand of OY757020.1, from coordinate 1,284,245 downwards.
ACCAGAGTTAACTCAATAGCAAAAAATCGGATGTGAAAATAGGAGTTTCTTTTCTGGTTTATTTATTTCAAAATTAATTTTTCTCAAACTACCATTGTGATATATGCATAAATACAATATAAGCATGTGAAAACAAACATAAATGATGGAGAGGTGTCAGATGACATGTCTCCACATTTATTTTTCTTTTAGTACTTCCATATTGAGCTGTCTTCAATAATCACTATTTTTTGTCTGTCGATAAAAAGCTGTACTTCATCTCAGCCATTTCCCTCTTTTGAACAGCCACCTTCCTTAAACAGCCAGTTTTGGAGTTTTCCCAGGATGGCTGTTTATTGGAGGTTACACTGTACCATGAAGCCTGACATGCCGTCTGGTAGCACTTCCAATTTTTGAAAATCAAGATTTTGATCAGTGATACTGCATGCATGATCACCAAATGACCTCATTAACCCTGCTGAATAAATTAATTTTGCCACACCCATTTTTGACTATCATCCAATAGAAATACTTGATATCATGTTTCATTCAAATTCATAAGCTGGTGGATAAACAGTGTAAATCATGATCAGTTGGCTTCTTCAGAAGCCATCTGATCTGGATCTACACTGTTTGCAAAAGGGCCCCTGACCATTTAGATTTGGTGGCATGGTGCCACCAAGCAGAGTTGAAACCGACCACACATGAGAACTTGTAAACCACTTGGAAGGTCTAAGCCTCTAAGCTGCCTAACCAAAGTGGTGCGAGTCGAACTGTCCATACATATGAACACTATTGGTTTCATTGGGTGGCAGGGCTTGAGATGTCATTTAATCTCATTGTTGGGTAAAAGTCTCACAAGGTTAGAAGAAATGTCTCAAAAATGACCAAAATAATGTTGTGTGAGTGAGTGAGTGTTGAGTTTTACGTCTCACCAATAGCTAGGTCATACGAAGACGGGACCTCGGTTTAAAGACTCATCCGACAGTCTGGAGAAGCCCGGGATCGAATCTGTGATCCCTGGTTTACAAGGCGAGTAGCATAACCACTACGCCACGGAGGCTTCTAAAATAATGTTGATGGCGACATAAAACCTCAGTTCAAATCTACATGGTTGTAAAAAAATAGGGCTTGTAATGTTCAGTGGGATAAACATTTACCCTTTTTGTACTGAATGGAATCTTCTGCCCTATACTTAGCAGGAGCCCATTCAAAAATTCAGGCGTTTGAGGTTATGTTATCTATAAAATTTATTTGGAAAATGGCTGATCTTTTTGCAAGTACATGTAGTGTAGGCCCTAATCAGTTGTGGTATCTGATCTGGCCTGCACTGTTTGCGAGTTTCACCTTTTTTGGTTTTCCCGTACTAAAGGGATAATGGTCACGTGATACTGTACCAGTCAATTGTACTTTACAATATTTACGCTAAATATTCGGACACCTCAACTCTTTACCATACTTGTTCTATCATTTGAATCATTACGCAAACACGCCTATACAAATACATTGCCACCTTTATCGCCAAAAAAATTAAATTTTTATGATGAAAAATTGTGATATTTTTCTTATGAGGCGGTTCTAACGAGTACCCACAATCTATATTTTAGAGCAGAAATAAGAAAAATAAGGTTTACCCCTGCAAACCCCAGTTTTACTATATAAAAGTGTGGTATGAGGGGGTCAAAATTATTGTTTTGTTATATAATTGGAAGACAACAAACAAGAGTTGTTTCACACTAATAACTACTTTAATATACAAGGTAAGTTATCAATACGGAAGCTGGAATAAGAGTGATTCACGTGGCAAAAGCGTCTGAGTAAAACTAGCTAGGTAGACTAGCAGTAGATACTGAAACATCTCCCTTCTTTTAAAATTAATTGTACTGATTTATGCACAATCAAGCTGTCACATGTTTCTAGTCACTGACTGTAGCATCAGGATAACTATAGTAATTTACCTAAGTAAATACCGCTTGTGAATTGTCTGATTGATATCGCTTGTAAGAAATGTAAACATACCGAAATCCGATACAACCAGCGGTGTCTATTAATGTCTGATAAGTATCATAATTGTTGTGGTATACATGATCCAGATAAGCGGAATTGCATCAAAATTTTTACTAAACCACAACTGTTTCTATTCAATCAGTTGTCTTCCATAATGAGTTATGTAAACAGGCTTATCAACCTTTTGAGTCTCTGACTTTGTTTTTAGCTCACCTGTCACATAGTGACAAGGTGAGCTTTTGGGATCACTTTTTGTCCATCGTGCGTCCGTGCGTGCGTGCGTCCGTGCGTGCGTGCGTCCGTAAACTTTTTCTTCAAACAACATCTCCTAAACCACTGATCCGATTTTGACCAAACTTCACAGGAATGATCCTTAGGTGGTCCCATTTCAAAGTTGTTCAAATGATTCCGGTCTGTTGCACATCTAGGTCACAGGAGCTAAAAATAGATTTTTTTAATGAAAATCTTTAAAAATCTTCTTCTCTGAAACCGCAAGGCCCAGGTCTTTGATATTTGGTATGAAGCTTCATCAAGTGGACCTCTACCAAGATTGTTCGAATTATAGCCCTGGGGCCCAAAATGCCCCCGCCCCGGGGGCCTTTGGTTCTACATAGGCTTATATAGGGAAAATCTTTAAGAATCTTCTTCTCTGAAACCGCAAGGCCCAAGTCTTTGATTTTACATAGGCTTATATAGGGAAAATCTTTAAAAATCTTCTTCTCTTTTACTGCAGGGCCCAAGTCTTTGATATTTAGTGTGAAGTTTCATCTAGTGGACCTCTATGAAGATTGTTCAAATTATAGCCCTAGTGCCAAAAATGCCCCCGCCCCTGGGCCCTTTGGTTTTCCATAGGCTTATTTAGGGAAATATTTAAAGATCTTCTTCTCTTTTAACCACAAGGCCCAGGTCTTGAATATTTGGTTTGAAGCTTCATCTAGTGGACCTCTACCAAGATTATTCAAATTAAAGCCCTGGGGCCAAAAATGCCCCTGCCCTAGGGGCCTTTGGTTTTTACATAGGCTTATATAAGGAAAATCTCTAAAAATCTTCTTCTCTGAAACTGCAAGGCTCAAGTCTTTGATATTTGGTGTGAAGCTTCATCTAGTGGACCTTTATCAAGATTGTTCAAATTATAGCCCTGGGGCCAAAAATCACCCTGCCCCGAGGGCCTTTGGTTTTACATAGGCTTATATAGGGAAAATCTTTAAAAATCTTCTTCTCTGAAACCACAAGGCCCAGGTTTTGGATATTTGGTATGAAGCTTCATCTAGTAGACCCCTTCCAAGATTGTTCAAATTATAGCCCTGGGGCCAAAAATGCCCCCAACCCAGGGCCTTTAGTTTTACATAGGCTTATATAGGGAAAATCTTTAAAAATCTTCTTCTCTAAATTCACAAGGCCCAGGTCTTTGATATTTGGTATGAAGCTTCATCTAGTGGATCTCTACGAAGATTGTTCAGATTTATAGCCCTGGGGCCAAAAATGCCCCCGCCCTAGGGCCTTTGGTTTTACATAGGCTTATGTAGGGAAAATCTTTAAAAGTCTTCTTCCCTGAAACTGCAAGGCTCAAGTCTTTGATATTTGTTGTGAAGCTTCATCTAGTAGACCTCTATCAAGATTGTTCAAATTATAGCCCTAGGGGCAAAAATGCCCCCGCCCCGGGGCCCTTTGGTTTTCCATAGGCTTATATAGGGAAAATATTTAAAAATCTTCTTCTCTGAAACTGCAAGGCCCAGGTCTTTAATATTTGGAATGAAGCTTCATCTAGTGGACCTTTACTAAGATTGTTCAAATTATAGCCCTGGGGCCAAAAATGCCCCTGCCCTGGGGGCCTTTGGTTTTTACATAGACTTATATCTCTGAAACTGCAAGGCCCAGTTCTTTGATATATTAGTGTGAAACTTCATCTAGTGGACCTTTACCAAGATTGTTCAAATTATAGCCCTGGGGCCAAAAATGCCCCTGTCCCGGGGGCCTTTGGTTTTACATAGACTTATATAGGGAAAATCTTTAAAAATCTTCTTCTCTGAAACCGCAAGGCCCAGTTCTTTGATATTTGGTGTGAAGCTTCATCTAGTAGACCTCTATCAGGATTGTACAAATTATAGGCCTAGGGCGAAAAATGCCCCCACCTGCAGGCCCTTTGGTTTTACATTGGCTTATACAGGGAAAATCTTTAAAAATCTTCCTCTCCAAAACCTGATGGCCCAGTTCTTTGAATTTGGTGTGTAGCTTCATCTAGTGGACTTCTACTAAGATTGTTCAAATCATAGCCCTTGGGTCAAAAATGCCCCCGCCCCGGGGCCCTTCGTTGACTTATATAGGGAAATTTTAAAAAAATCTTCTACTCTGAAACTACAAGGCCCAGGTCTTTGATATTTGGTGTGAAGCTTCATCTAAATTGTTCAAATTATAGCCCTAGGAAATAGAAGTCAAGGCAATGAAAACCTTTGAAAATCTTCTTGTCTGAAAGCAGAAGGCCAAGGTCTTTGATATTTGGTATGAAGCTTTGTCTTGTGGATTTCTACCAAGATGGTTCAAATTATAGCCCCGGGGACCCCAAGGTTTATATAGACATATATAAGGAAAACGTTTAAAAATCTTGTCTGAAACCAGAAGTCTCCATTCTTTGATATTTGGTATGAAGCTTTACCTTTTAGACCACTACCAAGATTAATCATATTATAGCCTGGGGCCAATAATGGCTCCCCCAGGGGCCCACTTGATACCCTATGGATCAGGTGAGCAATCCAGGGCCATCATGGCCCTCTTGTGTTTTATATTAGGATCACTTTTTGTCTGTCATCCGTCCGTAAACAATTTCTTCAAATGACATCTCCTCCTAAACCACTGCTCAGATTTTGACCAAACTTCACAGGAATGATCCTTAGGTGGTCCCCTTTCAGAGTTGTTCAAATGGTTCCGGTCCATTGCACATATAGGTCACAGGAGCCAAAAGTAGATTTTTTTCACTGAAAACTTAAAAACTCTTCTTCTCTGAAACCGCAAGGCCCAGGACTTTGATATTTGGTGTGAAGCTTCATCTAGTGGACCCCTACCAAGATTGTTCAAATTATAGTGCTGGGGCCAAAAATGCCCCCGCACCAGGGCCCTTTGGTTTAACATGGGCTTATATAGGGAAAATCTTTAAAAATCTTCTTCTCTGAAACCGCAAGGCCCAGGTCTTTGATAATTGGTATGAAGCTTCATCTAGTGGACCCTACCAAGATTGTTCAAGTTATAGTGCTGGGGCCAAAAATGCCCCCGCCCCAGGGCCCTTTGGTTTTACATTGGCTTATATAGGGAAAATCTTTAAAAATTGTCTTCTCTGAAACCGCAAGGCCCAGGTCTTTGATATTTGGTATGAAGCTTCATCTAGTAGACCCCCTACCAAGATTGTTCAAATAATAGTACTGGGGCCACAAATTGCCCCGCCCCTGGGCCCTTTTGTTTCACATGGGCTTATATAGGGAAAATCTTTAAAAATCTTCTTCTCTGAAACTGCAAGGCCCAGGTCTTTGCTATTTGGTATGAAGCTTCATCTAGTGGACCCCTACCAAGATTGGTCAAATTATAATGCTGGGGCCAAAAATGCCCCCACCCCGGGGCCCTTTGGTTTTGCATAGGCTTATATAGGGAAAATCTTTAAAAATCTTCTTCTCTGAAACTACAAGGCCCAGTTCTTTGATATTTGGTATGAAGCTTCATCTTGTGGACCTCTACCAAGATTATTCAAATTATAGCCCTGGGGCCAAAAATGCCCCCGCTCAGGGGCCCTTTGGTTTTACATAGACTTATATAGGGAAAATCTTTAAAAATCTTCTTCTCTGAAACCACAAGGCTTAGGTCTTTGATATTTGTTATGAAGCTTCAGTTAGTGGACCTCTACCAAGATTGTTCAAATTATAGCTCTGAGACCAAAAATGCCCCCACCATGTGGCCCTTTGGTTTTATATAGAGTAAAATAGGGAAAATCTTTAAATATCTTCTTCTCTGAAACCACAAGGCTTAGGTCTTTGATATTTGTTATGACGCTTCAGCTAGTGGACCTCTACCGAGATTGTTCAAATTAAAGCCCTGGGGCCAAAAATGCCTCCGCTCCAGGGCCCTTTAGATTTACACAGACTAATATAGCGAAAGTCTTTAAAACTCTTCTTCTCTGAAGCCACAAGGCTTAGGTCTTTGATATTTGTTATGAAGCTTCACCTAGTGGACCTCTACCAAGGTAGTTCAAATTATAGCCCTGAGACCCAAAATGCCCCCGCCACGTGGCCCTTGGTTTTACATGGGCTTATATAGGGAAAATCTTTAAAAATCTTCTTCTCTGAAACCGCAAGGCCCAGGTCTTTGATAATTGGTATGAAGCTTCATCTAGTGGACCCTACCAAGATTGTTCAAGTTATAGTGCTGGGGCCAAAAATGCCCCCGCCCCAGGGCCCTTTGGTTTTACATTGGCTTATATAGGGAAAATCTTTAAAAATTGTCTTCTCTGAAACCGCAAGGCCCAGGTCTTTGATATTTGGTATGAAGCTTCATCTAGTAGACCCCCTACCAAGATTGTTCAAATAATAGTACTGGGGCCACAAATTGCCCCGCCCCTGGGCCCTTTTGTTTCACATGGGCTTATATAGGGAAAATCTTTAAAAATCTTCTTCTCTGAAACTGCAAGGCCCAGGTCTTTGCTATTTGGTATGAAGCTTCATCTAGTGGACCCCTACCAAGATTGGTCAAATTATAATGCTGGGGCCAAAAATGCCCCCACCCCGGGGCCCTTTGGTTTTGCATAGGCTTATATAGGGAAAATCTTTAAAAATCTTCTTCTCTGAAACTACAAGGCCCAGTTCTTTGATATTTGGTATGAAGCTTCATTTTGTGGACCTCTACCAAGATTATTCAAATTATAGCCCTGGGGCCAAAAATGCCCCCGCTCAGGGGCCCTTTGGTTTTACATAGACTTATATAGGGAAAATCTTTAAAAATCTTCTTCTCTGAAACCACAAGGCTTAGGTCTTTGATATTTGTTATGAAGCTTCAGTTAGTGGACCTCTACCAAGATTGTTCAAATTATAGCTCTGAGACCAAAAATGCCCCCACCATGTGGCCCTTTGGTTTTATATAGAGTAAAATAGGGAAAATCTTTAAATATCTTCTTCTCTGAAACCACAAGGCTTAGGTCTTTGATATTTGTTATGACGCTTCAGCTAGTGGACCTCTACCGAGATTGTTCAAATTAAAGCCCTGGGGCCAAAAATGCCTCCGCTCCAGGGCCCTTTAGATTTACACAGACTAATATAGCGAAAGTCTTTAAAACTCTTCTTCTCTGAAGCCACAAGGCTTAGGTCTTTGATATTTGTTATGAAGCTTCACCTAGTGGACCTCTACCAAGGTAGTTCAAATTATAGCCCTGAGACCCAAAATGCCCCCGCCACGTGGCCCTTGGTTTTACATAGACTTATATAGGGAAAATCTTTAAAATTTTAATCTTCTTCTCTGAAACCACAAGGCCAAGGTCTTTGCTATTTGGTATGAAGCTTCATATAGTAGACCCCTACCAAGAATGTTCAAACTATTGTGTTGGTGCCAAAAAAGCCCTGGCCACGTGGCCCTTTGGTTTTACATAGACTTATATAGGGAAAATCTTTAAAAATCTTCTTCTCTGAAACTGTAAGGCCCAGGTCTTTGATATTTGGTATGAAGCTTCATCTAGTAGACGCCTACCAAGATTTTTCAAATTATTGTGTTGGGCCCAAAAAAGCCCCAGCCCCGGGGCCCTTTGGTTTTACATAGGCATATATATATATAGGGGAAATCTTTGAAATCTTCTCTGAAACCACAAGGCCTAGGTCTTTGGTATTTGGCGTGAAATTTCATTAGTGGACCTCTATCAAGATTGTTCAAATAATAGTGCTGGGGCCAAAAATGCCCCCGCCCCGAGACCCTTTGGTTTTACATAGACTTATATGGAGAAATCTTTAAAAATCTTCTTCTCTGAAACTGCAAGGCCATGGTCTTTGATATTTGGTATGGAGCTTCATGTAGTGGACCTCTACCAAGATTGTTCAAATTATAGCCCTCTGGCCACAAATGCCCCCGCCCCGGGGCCCTTTGGTTTTACATAGACTTATATAGAGATAATCTTTGAAAATCTTCTTCTCTGAAACAGCAAGGCCCAGGTCTTTGATATTTGGTGGGAAGCTTCATCTAGTGGACCTCTATCAAGATTGTTTAAATTATAGCCCTGAGTCCAAAAATGCCCCAGCCCGTGAGGCTTATGTAGGGAATATCTTTAAAACAACCTACTTCTCTGAAACTGCAAGGCCCAGGTCTTTGATATTTGATGTGTAGCTTCATCTAGTGGGCCTTTGCCAAGATTGTTCAAATTATAGCCTTTGTTGATATTTGGTATGAAGCTTCACCTTTTTAGACCTCCCTCAACATTATGCACATTATAACCCTGGGGTCAATAATGGCCCTCCCCAGGGCCCACTTGTTACTCTATGGATCAGGTGAGCGATCCAGGGCCATCATGGCCCTCTTGTTGGAGAAATGGGAGGCTGTGGTGTTTCCGATATTGCAGGCTGCTCTGGTTCCAAAAGTGAATTTTCCTCCGGAATATGCATTTCAACATCTGGTGTTTCTGGCATGCATTCGTTTGTTTTAATAAGATGTCGTCTGTTGCGTCTGTAAGTTGCTCCATTTTGAGTGCGCATGGAATATGATCTGTCATTGTGTTTATCAGTGATGACTGCTGGCTGCCATGTTTTGGTTTGCATGTTTTGTACTCGTGCGGAATCTCCAAGGTCAAGAGGTTCAAGCGGCTTTGTTCTCCTATCAAAATAGGATTTTTCCATTTGCCGGTACGATTGTAACCTTGAGCGAACTATTTCTGGGGAAATAGCACGTGGTTTCAACTTTTCTTTTGAGGTCGGCAGGATTGACCTCAGTTCGCGGGACATGAGAAGCGCGGCAGGAGAAAAGTTTGTGCTGCTTAACTTTGTGTTCCTATATTCCATTAGACCAATAAAAGGGTCTGTATTTGCAGATTTTGCCTTTGTGAATATGCGTTTGCATATCTTTACATACGCTTCTGCGAACCTGTTTCCTTGACTATGATGCGGTGACGACGTCACATGCTCAAAATCCCAATCTTTCGCGAACTGCGCAAACTCTTCTGACGAGAAGCATGTTTGATTATCTTTCCGGGATACCTAAACGAGAAAAAATGCCTTTCATTCGTTTGATGATAGTCGAACTTCTCATGTTAGGTAACTCCTTAACTTCCAAGTAATGGCTATAGGGGTCTGCAATCACAATAAAATCTTTTTGATTCCATGTGAAGAGATCGGTACCTACAATCTGCCAAGGGTATTCAGGGATAAAGTGAGGCATCAACGGTTCCTTGGGATTGGAGCTTCGATGCTCTAAGCATACGGCACAGTTTAGCACAAGTTGAGTGATATCATTCGAGATTCTAGGCCAAAAGATCAAGTCACGTGCTCGATTGAGGGTTTTTTCCACTCCCATATGACCTGCATGAACTAGTTCTAGCAAGCTAGAGCGCATCGACCTAGGAATAACAATCATCCCACCTTTCATTATCAGCCCATCAAAAACAGCTAATTCTTCACGAAAACACCAGTAATCGATAACCTCAGGCTGACAGTGCTTCCTATAGACTGGCCACCCATCCAATATAACCTGTTTTAATACAACTAGCTGCTCATCCTGCTCAGTTTGGCTTTTAATTTCCTGCAGTTTTCTGTCACTAACAGGCAAATTTGAGATGACCATATTGACCTGTACATCCAAAGTTTCAGATAAATTCGGACATGTGTCACTAACAGATTTCCGAGACAAGGTGTCCGGGACAGGGATGTCTTTACCTGCCCGAAATCGAACTTCAGTGTCATAACTTTGCATCTGAATCATCATTCGTTGCAAGCGGGCGGGACACAGGTAAAGGGGCTTCTTAAAAATCGGTATCAAACTGAGATGATCAGTTTCAACTATGACCTTTCTGCCATAAACCCAATGGTGATACCTCTTTAACCCAAACAATATGCCCAAACACTCAAGTTCAATCTGCGCATAGTTCTTCTCGCTTGATGTCAGCGATTTGGAAGCATAAGCTATAGGTTTTCCCTCTTGTAGAAGTGTGGCCCCCAGACCTGACCTACTACTGTCAATTTGCAAAACAAGCATTTTTGCAGGGTCATAGTAAGCTAAAACCTGACCTGGTTCCTGAGTGATTATTTCCTTAACCTTGGAGAAGGCTGCTTCTTGCGGTTTGTCCCAGTAAAATTCCACTGAATTACCAAGCAACTCACCCAAAGGACATGTGGCTTCCGCCAAATTGGGAGCGAACCGTGAGAGATAGTTTACCATCCCAAACCAAGTTTCAAGCTCTTGCCGATTGACTGGCGGCGGCATATTATCTCTAATGGCTGCGATTTTGGCCGGATCAGGGCGCAAACCCCCATCAGACAAAACGTGGCCGAAGTACTTAACTTCACTGAGACCGACTTCAAGTTTGTCCTGATTAAGCCGAATACCCTTTTCTAATGCCCTGTCCAAAGCTGCTTTCAAATTATAGTCATGCTCCTCCCTAGTTTTGCCGTAGCACAAGATATCGTCTACAATGGCGACCACCCCGGGTAAGCCCTCAAAACATTCATCCATTTTTGATTGGAAGATGTCCATGCTCGATTTTATGCCCATGGGAAGCCGGAGGTACATATACCTGCCAAAACATGTGTTAAAGGTAGTCAAAAGTGAAGAGTCCCTATTTAACATGACGCTCCAATAAGCTGACGTCGTATCCATTTTAGTGAAAAATTTGGCGCCGCTGAGTTGCGGCAAAACGTCGTCAATGGTTTTAATTGGGTAATGCGGGCGTTGCACATTTTTGTTAAGGTCATGCGGACCCAAACATATCCTCAGTTTACCTGACTTTTTCTCTACAATGACCATAGAATTGACCCACTGACTGGGCTCTTGGACTCTCTGAATTACCCCTAATGACTCCATTCGGTCAAGCACGGCTTTGCATCGGTCCTTGAGCGCGACAGGTATTTTACGCGGCAGATGGACGACAGGTATAGCCTCCGGTTTGAGGTGTATTGAACATTTGCCAGGAATGGAACCTAAACCGTTAAATAGTTGCGGGTAATCTTTCAAGACTGAAGGCTTGGTCATGTGACCATGCACGACCGGCTGTTTGCTGTCGACGGCATAAGTGATCTTTACGAGATCGAACTCAATGCATGATTTCAAACCAAACAATGGTGTCGATTGAGTATCAACAACATGAAACTCGACCTGTCCGGTGTGTTTTGTGCCTGCATGTATGCATGTCAAATTGATAGTACCCTGTGAGTGCAGCGGATTGCCGTTGTATGCTGAAAGCCTAGTGCATGAAGGTCTGAGTGCAGTCTTAACACCAAGTTGTTGAAAAGCATAGTAAGGTAATATGTTTACCTGACTTCCGGTGTCAACTTTGAAGGTAAGCCTCTTTTTTGACGGACCTACTTCCATTTCAGCAAAAATTTGGTCAGTGTTAATCCGTGACTCCACACTATCAATGAACAAGTCATCAAATGACAGATCCTCCGAAATGTCAACATTGTTCACATTTTTAGATCTACACTGTTCTTTGAAATGGTTCCATTTCTTACACGAAAAGCACTGTTTACCCTTCGCAGGGCACATCCCTTTTGCGTGTTTTTTACCACAGTTCCCGCACTCATGCTGGCTCCCGTGGTTAACGTTGACGTCATTGTTTTTAGCTGCTCCTGAGCGTACTCATACGTTTGACATATTTGCACTGCCTTGGCTAACGTAAGGTCAGCACCAACCGTTAGGAGTTTCTTACGTATGTCCTGTGAACGTACTCCAAATACCAAACGGTCCCTTATCATATCATTTATGTACGTGTCTTCAAACGAACAGTCCTTGGAAAGCACTTTCAGTCGTGTAACAAACTGTTCCAACGAGCTGTCCCCTTGGACCTCATTATTAAATTTATAACGAGCAAAAACTGGATTTGACTTTGGTTGCACATGATTCTGAAATGCCATGCAAATAGCATCAACACTTTGTCTCTCCTCGGCTGTTAGGGTGAGGGTGTTGTAAATCTCACGGCCCTTTTCGCCCACCCAGAGAAGCAAATATGTCACATATACGTCTTCTGTCTTTTCTGCTAAAGCACCTTGGAAAATTAGTTCCGCATGTTGCCTAAATTTCTTGAAAGCTTCAAGAAGATTGACACTATTCCAGTCCATGCTGGGTATTGGCACGCCTGATACCTCCATATTGTGTCCGATAATGTACAGTAATTAGTACCAAGAAAGCTATTTATATGTTCTCCAATTATCTGTAATTATCACTTTTACTGTCTGACACCATGTTTTGTTATATAATTGGGAAGACAACAAACAAGAGTTGTTTCACACTAATAAAATACTTTAATATACAAGGTAAGTTATCAATACGGAAGCTGGAATAAGAGTGATTCACGTGGCGAAAGCGTCTGAGTAAAACTAGCTAGGTAGACTAGCAGTAGATACTGAAACAATTATATAGGTGTGTTCTCGTAATAAAGTACAATTTACTGCTCGATCTTGTGTCTGAGAATAGCGGGATGAGTGGGACCTTGATGAGACGCCGCAGAATTGCGGCATCTCATCAGGGTCTACACTGTTTGCTCGGGCCTGTCTGTCCGAATACATATGGTAAATATGATAAGTTGCAGTTTTCACAAAATGTGACAATGGGTAGTAAGAAGAAATGTATTCTAATCATCATTTCCCAAACCTTTCCTGAATTTTTCCAAACCTTCAGTGAATTGCATTACTCCCTGATACTTCAATTATATAAAATACACTTCTTGTTATATGTTTGTAAGCACTCGTACTCGTAACATGTTTTAAGTTTTATACACATTTTTATTTTGTTATTTTTATGATTCAGGTCTCATGGCCTTTTCAAGAAGATTTCACCTATATGAGTCAGTCATTAAAGAACATTGGGTGAAAACTGGACTGTCTGGAGAACACCTGCTCCATTTCTGTTATGGAATATTGCTTTGTGACCTGAATGAATGTTGACGGCATAGCGATCACGTGAACAAGTCCGTGAAATGAATACACCCTAAACCCCACTTTATATGGAGAAAACTGGGGTTTATGGGGGTAAACATGATTTTCCTTATTTCTGCTCCAAGACGTAGGTTGTGGGTACTCGTTAGAGCCACCTCAATGAGGCAGTTCTAACGAGCACCCACAACCTAAGTTTGCAGTATAAGTAAGAAAAATATCATAGATTTTCATCAGAAAAGTAGCCATTTTGGAGATGTGAAAAAAATGCACTAAGTTTCATGGCTATATTATCATAATGTATGTGTGCAGGAGAGGGTATGATACTGGCCACTTAGTCATGGAGGCCATTGTTTTTACAAATTTTGTATAGTAAGTTATAAACACATATTGTAATTGTACCTACGGTTTTAGTGATAATTTCCTGTATTCCATGTAATTTGTACTATCACATATCGGAAACACACCTATTCAAAGTATTGAAAATTTACCACAAATTTTTTTTTTAAATTTTGAGAAAAATAAAATCTGATATTTTTCACATTTCTGCTCAAAAAATAGATTGTGTGTACTCGTTGAAATCACCAAAACATAGATTGTGGGTATTCTTTAGAACCGCCTCGAGGAGGCAGACATAGATTGTGGGTACTCTTTAGAACCGCCTCAAGGAGGCAAACATAGATTGTTGGTACTCTTTAGAACCGCCTCGAGGAGGCAAACATAGATTGTGTGTACTCTTTAGAACTGCCTCGAGGAGGCAGTTCTAACGAGTACCTACAATCTATGTTTTTAAGCAGAAATAAGAAAAATAATGTACACCACTGCTAGCCCCAGTTTTACTACATAAAAGCGGGTTTTAAGAGGATCAAAATTATATACATGTATGTGCATTTTGGTGATGATGTAAACAAGTCTTTGAAATGAACACCCCTGTAAACGCCTCTTTATAAAGAGAATTGGGACTTTACAGGGATATAGATTATTTTTCGTATTTCTGCTCTAAGACATAAGTTGTGGGTACTCGTTAGAACCGCCATAATGTGGGCACCCACAACCTATGTTTGGAGTACAAGTAAGAAACATATTACAACTTTTCATCAGAATAATGACCTCTTTGGAGATACAAGAAAGAATATAGGGATCAACCATGGTTTTTCATGCATTAACATTCGCCGAGTCCCGAGGAAGCTGTTTGAACATGAGGCCGCCAGGCCGAATGTTCAAATATCTTCCGAGGGATCCGGCAAATGTTAATGCAATGAAATAACCATGGATGATGGTTGTTCTTGCATAACTTACGATTCCGACAGCAAATTTTGACGAAAAACGCCCAAAAGCTCCATATAAACTCTTCAAATGCGACCGGCGAACCAACATGGTGGCCAGTTCAGAATGTTGTTTACAATGACGTTGTTATTGTTATTGTCAGTAACCATCATCATAGAACCCTAAAACGCTACGTTCAGGGCGATAACGTTATGTCGCTCAACGTAACGTAAACAAAGCAAGGCCAGTCTTGTGATATCAAAAGCTCAAAATCCATGTTCAAAGAGCACGCGAACTTCATGATTTGAACATGGTTTTTGCTGTTTGAGCACAGCTTTCGGTCCATTTGACAATGGCTTCAAACAGCCATGCCCATAGATATTTATGTCATTGCAGTCACATCATTGCAGTGATGTCAGAGTGATGTCATTGCAGTGATGTCATTGTAGTCATGTCATTGCAGTGATGTCAGAGTGATGTCATTGCAGTGATGTCATTGCAGTCACGTCATTGTAGTGCTGTCAGAGTGATGCCATTGCAGTCACGTCATTGCAGTGATGTCAGATTGATGTCATTGCAGTGATGTCATTGAAGTCACGTCATTGCAGTGATGTCAGAGTAGTGATGTCATTGTAGTCATGTCATTGCAGTGATGTCATTGCAGTGATTTCAATGATGTCATTGCAGTGATGTCATCCTAGAGATTTCTGTACAACACGCTCGTTAAGCTAACAATACGCTGATCTACTGGGCCCAGATTTGCATCTGTTTCCATTTGTCTCATTTATTCTGGAGAATTGACATGATTAACTATCAAGGGAGATAATTTCAATAAATTTGTTAGTCTCGGTATGGTTTACAACTTCTTGACCATTACGATAACAGGCCTATTCAAGTACATGTATATTGAAAGTTTTACCATTAAAAAAGGAAAATTTTCAGACAATAAATTCTGATACATTTCACATTTCTGCTCAAAACATAAATTTTGGGAACTCATTAGAACTGCCTGGATGAGGCGTTTCTAACGAGTAATCATAATCTGTGTTTTTGGGCAGAAATAAGGAAAAGAATGTATCCAGCAGTAAGCCCAAGTTTTACTATATTAAAGTGGGGTTTAAGGAGGTCAAAATTATATATGCGTGTTTTCTTGATGATTCTTACTAGAACTATAACCAGTGAGTCAAAGCATGGTAAGATCATATGGGCCCCGTCAAGAGATTTTGGTACTTATCGCCTATGCGAGCAGCGAAGGTTCAGGCGAGCCTGCGCATTCGCGCAGTCTTGCCAGAACCTTCGCTGCTCGCTCATACAAGCGGTGAATCAAGAGGAACCTTCAAACAGAAAGCCATATCCCTAGCCCTTCTGAATGGCTGGGCATGCGCAGTTAAAATTTGTCATGACGGAATGCTCAAAGACACCAATTCGCTTGGCGGGGCTCATATCTTTTCTGCGGTCGTTCTCTCCCTTCATCTGATTCGAGAAAAGCAGTTGTCATTGTCTGGTGAAAGAATGTTAGCTGTACTGGCTAACTCTTTATGTATAAGCCTGCCCAGGAAAAGTGGATAGGTAAATTGACCATTTTAATATGACCTAAAAAGGTGTTGACTGTGCCATTAAACCCCAATGCAAACAAAACATTTTAGCTTAATGAGCTTGCTTGTGGTTGAATGGTTAATTGTTCTAGCAAGTAAATATCTAATACTCTAGTTGTTTTTGCTGGAAAAATGTTAGCAGCTTTTGCATTTGCAAAAGCTGCTCACATTTTTTCAGCAAAAACAATGCAAAAGCTACTTACATTTTTTTTTTCGGCAAAAGTAATAGCATGCTCGACACATTAACTGATCAAAGTTTTAATGTCAAATACTTTAACATTTTAGTACTTTAGTACCGTCCCCGATAGCTCAGTAGTAGAGCATCCTCTTCGAGAATGGGAGGTCGCGGGTTCGATCCCCGGCCACACCCTACCAAAAGGCGTGAAAAATGGTACTAGGCGCTCCCTTGGCTGAGGCTGGCATTATCAGGGGTAGTCCTAGGAAGATAAATGAAGGCAGGATACTTTGTTTGTCACAATAAAAGCTCTACAGAGCTTATGTTATTTGTTTCGGAAAAGCGACGTTAAATAAAGCTTCTTTATCTTTTTTTGTTTTTGGTTTTACAGCCCTTTCAAGATTATTTCACTCATATCGAGCCGATTGTTAATCAGAGGTGGGCGAAAACCGGAGTACCCGGAGAAAAAACCACCTGACCTTCCGTTGCAGAACTTGGTGTCTCACATGTGACCTAAGCGAGGCTCGAACCACAGCGGTGAGAGACCTAATGATCAAGAGTCAGCGCTCTTAACCACTAGGCCACGGAGGCCAGTCGACTTGTAAAGATTCAGTCTTAACCACTAGGTCACAGAGGCCCGTTATCTTTTTTATCTTTACTGAACAACAAAGCCAAGGGATATCAAATTTTAAAAGAAAGAAATCACAGTTTCTCTAAAGCAGAGCTGAATTTCTTAGATTTCAGTACTGCGGATTGGGGGACTGACAATAGGCTTGTTTTCGTTTTCTGGGCTGACTTCTTAGTATACAGTTCAACCCTGTAGAGACTATTTCAACAGTACAACCGTCATCTTCTCACTTAGAGATTAGTGCCAATACTCGGAGATACAAGTGTTTTATTTACTGGGAGTTGTTTGATGCCCGTCTCTGTAGTTCAGTTGAATGTGTTGATCTGATAGGTGATCATGAGTTCCTCGGTTCGATCACTGCCAGTTCAGCAACATTCTTTATAGAGATAAATTATGAAATCTTTCCTTTAGTCGTCCTTTCCCTTCCACTGATTCAAGAAGGGCAGTGGTCAATTTCTCGCCAAAGGATCTGCACTGTACTGGTTAAATGCTTATGTTAGCATTATTAAAAACACGCCTATTTAAATATGCTGAAAATTTCATCACAAAAGAAATAAACATTTTCAGATGAAAAATTCTGAAATTTTTCATACATGTATTTCTGCTCAAAAGATAGATTGTATGGCCTCATTAGAACCGCCTCAGTGAGATTGTTCTAACAAGTACCCACAGTCTATGTTTTTGAGCAGAAATAAGAAAAATAATGTACACCCCAGTTTCACAATAAAAATTGGGGTTTAAAGGGGTCAAAATGAAAATTATATAGGCATGTTTTCGTAATTAGTAAACACCTTGATATGACCTGATTATTGTTTACAGGGCTTTTAAACACCAAACAGAGTCTTCTTCATGAAAAGATACTAATTATATACTATGACTTTTATAGTACAGCGACCAAAGTCTCCAGATTTTATCATTTTATTAGTTCTGCCAAAGTTAACCTGTCTATCTCATCATGAAAACACGCCTATACAAATAAATTGTGAATTTTTCCGCCGAGAAAAAACAAAAGTATAAGATGAAATCTTGTGATATTTTTCTTATTTCTGCTCAACATATAGATTGTGGGTACAAGTTAGAACCGCCTCATAAATTATGAAATATTTCCTTTAGTCTTCCTTTCCCTTCCACTGATTCAAGAAGGGCAGTGGTCAATTTGTCGCCAAAGGATCTGCACTGTACTGGATAAATGCTCGATGAGGCGATTCTAATGAGTACACACATCATACATATTCATTATAGAAAACGGAAAAGATATCTAAAAGTATCTCGTTATGCCTCCTGACAGTAACCTCAGTGGCTCGAACTACCCCTGTCTCGAACAGATTTTCGAGGTCCCAAAGGTGTTCGAGCCATTGAAGTTCGACGTTCGAGTGTAGTTTCTATTTCCAGTGAGTAGTAATAATTAGCTTGATTAACCTAGGATAGAACATATATAAATATAGCCCCCACCCCCCACCCCGCACTGTCAACCGCCTAACGAAAGTGTGTATTTCCGACCCGTCCAGTAATCACTGAGATCAGGCTGGTCAAAGCGCGCTGTGTTACATGAATTTCAAGTTATTGACCATGTACCCAAAGTTTTTAATTCGTGAAGACAGTCCAGAGGGGACACAATGCGTGTGCAACGTTGTATCGACGTCGATCCAACGTCAAGACGTTGCATCGACGTTAATAATACGACTTTGCATCGACGTTAATACGACTTTGCTTGGATGGTATCTGTCCCCGCCCGCTGGGCAGACCGAGACTCAATGTTAGATCAACAGAGTTGGATCAACATTTAAACAACGTTTTCAACGTTATCTCAACGTTGATTCAACGTTCACTGCCTGCTGCGTTAGATCTCCTCTAACCCTTTTTGTACCAAATGGAATCTTCCTCCTTATAGACAGTAGGAGTCCATTTCAAAATTTAGAGGTGTCAGGTTGTGTGGTTTTCATCAAATTTGTTTGGAAAATGACTGATTTTTTAGCAAACAGTGGAGGCCCTGATCAGACGCCGCGTTCTGCGGCGTCTGATCTGGGCCTGCACTGTTTGCCAGGGTACCTGCTTAGGGGTTCCCGGTACAAACTGGGTTAAGTTAAATATGTGACCTCAGCACCAGGAGCAGTCTGATCTGGGTCCACACTGTTTGCGAAAAAATTACTTTTAAACTAAGTGACAGATGGCAAAGCAGACGACAATTGTCTTGATTGGCATTTTATGGGTTAACATAGGAAAAATGATTCACAGCAGTGATGTTTACTTGACATCACATGACACAGTTCATCAAATTATTACGCCTCAGTATACGCTCAAATATCAAATTGTAACTTAGATATATATTTTGGATATGCACCATAAAGAATTCGTTTGAAATTTCTTTTTTCCCTGTAGCCGAGAAAGACAGAACCTTTTTGATCACCCCTCATATTAAGCTGTCGTAATAAAAGGAAGTCTCCATGTTGTAGTGGTGTGTTGTAATGTGGTTAAGCTACTTGCCTCGTGAACTAGGGGTGGTGGGCTTGATTTTGGGCTTCTCTAGCTAAACTCTTAAAACTGAGGTACCGTCTCCATATGACCTTAGTTGTTGTGGGACATAAAACACAAAAAAAAACAAAAAAAAAACACAACATCACATGAACAAGTCCATGCAATGAAGACCCCTCTAAACCCCACTTTATATAGATAAATCTTTGGTTTACGGGAGTATACATTACTTTTCTCATTTCTGCTCCAAGACATAATTTGTGGGTACTCGTTAGAACCACCTCTTATCATAATGCTGTTGTAATATTACCTGTCAGAGTGGCTTAACTCTTTATGTTTTCACTTCAATGCAATGTACATTTTTGTGTTTTTAATAATAAAAGTCACTGAAAACTGTTTATTCTTATTCTCTGAATTCCATGATATGCATTGCGAAAACAAGCCTATAGAATTTTGACCCCATAAAACACCCCTTTTATACAGAAAAACTGGTGTTTACACGCTATTTCTGCTTAAAAACATAGATTGTGGGTACTCATTAGAACCCCCTCAGTCTCCCATCACGCTAACAAGTCTGTGAAATGAACACCGCCTTACACCCAACTTTATATAGAGAAGACTGGGGTTTACGGGGGTATACATTATTTTCCTTATTTCAGCTCCTAGACATAGGTTGTGGGTACTCGTTAGAACTGCCTCAATTTTGTGGGACTTTTACCCAACATTGAGATGAAATGACATCTCAAGCCCTGATGCCCAATGAAACCAATAGGGTTTATAAGCATAGACGGTCCGACTCACACCACTTTGCCTGGGCAGACTTAGATCCTGTAAGCGGTTTACCAGTACTCGTGTGCGGGTCGGTTTCAGCTCTGAGTGGAAGCATCATGCAGCCCATCTATTTCGTCAAGCCCTGATGGGCGGAGGCCGAATAAATATTTAGTAAAACGAGAAATTTTTGAACACAATTTAAAGCCCTTTCACACTCAAATTCTGTAAAAGAGAATATGGCTATAAGGCTTTGCAAACGGTTTCATGTACAACTATGTCTCTTCTTTTAAATGATTTAAGTTTGATTTCAAAAACATTTGAGCAAAAGGTCATATGCCTAGCGGTCCTTTTCTGAAACATTGGCAAACAGTGCAGACCCAGAACAGACACTACAAAATGCAATGTCTGATCTAGGTCTACACTGTTTGCTGAAAGTACATACATTTTATGCTCACTAGAGCACAAAGCTGTTGTGATTGGTCTTTGTCCGTGCATCCCGTCCGTCGGCAGCCTAGACTCAGAGACAATCGACCCACCAGTACTCTCGGTGCAGCCTAGACTCAGAGACAATCGACCCACCAGTACTCTCAGTGCAGCCTAGACTCAGAGACAATCGACCCACCAGTACTCTCGGTGCAGCCTAGACTCAGAGACAATCGACCCACTAGTACTCTCAGTGCAGCCTAGACTCAGAGACAATTGACCCACCAGTACTCTCAGTGCAGCCTAGACTCAGAGACAATCGACCCACCAGTACTCTCAGTGCAGCCTAGACTCAGAGACAATTGACCCACCAGTACTCTCAGTGCAGCCTAGACTCAGAGACAATCGACCCACTAGTACTCTCAGTGCAGCCTAGACTCAGAGACAATCGACCCACCAGTACTCTCAGTGCAGCCTAGACTCAGAGACAATTGACCCACCAGTACTCTCGGTGCAGCCTAGACTCGGAGACAATCGACCCACCAGTACTCTCGGTGCAGCCTAGACTCAGAGACAATTGACCCACCAGTACTCTCGGTGCAGCCTAGACTCAGAGACAATTGACCCACCAGTACTCTCGGTGCAGCCTAGACTCGGAGACAATCGAACAGCCAGTACTCTCGGTGCAGCCTAGACTCAGAGACAATTGACCCACCAGTACTCTCGGTGCAGCCTAGACTCAGAGACAATCGACCCACCAGTACTCTCAGTGCAGCCTAGACTCAGAGACAATCGACCCACCAGTACTCTCACTGCAGCCTAGACTCAGAGACAATTGACCCACCAGTACTCTCGGTGCAGCCTAGACTCAGAGACAATTGACCCACCAGTACTCTCGGTGCAGCCTAGACTCAGAGACAATCGACCCACCTGTACTCTCAGTGCAGCCTAGACTCAGAGACAATCGACCCACTAGTACTCTCAGTGCAGCCTAGACTCAGAGACAATTGACCCACCAGTACTCTCAGTGCAGCCTAGACTCAGAGACAATCGACCCACCAGTACTTTCAGTGCAGCCTAGACTCAGAGACAATAGACCCACCAGTACTCTCAGTGCAGCCTAGACTCAGAGACAATCGACCCACCAGTACTCTCGGTGCAGCCTAGACTCAGAGACAATCGACCAGCCAGTACTCTCGGTGCAGCCTAGACTCAGAGACAATCGACCCACCAGTACTCTCAGTGCAGCCTAGACTCAGAGACAATCGACCCACCAGTACTCTCGGTGCAGCCTAGACTCAGAGACAATCGACCCACCAGTACTCTCGGTGCAGCCTAGACTCAGAGACAATCGAACAGCCAGTACTCTCGGTGCAGCCTAGACTCAGAGACAATCGACCCACCAGTACTCTCACTGCAGCCTAGACTCAGGGACAATCGACCCACCAGTACTCTCGGTGCAGCCTAGACTCAGAGACAATCGACCCACCAGTACTCTCACTGCAGCCTAGACTCAGAGACAATCGACCCACCAGTACTCTCACTGCAGCCTAGACTCAGAGACAATTGACCCACCAGTACTCTCGGTGCAGCCTAGACTCAGAGACAATCGACCCACCAGTACTCTCACTGCAGCCTAGACTCAGAGACAATCGACCCACCAGTACTCTCACTGCAGCCTAGACTCAGAGACAATTGACCCACCAGTACTCTCGGTGCAGCCTAGACTCAGAGACAATCGACCAGCCAGCACTCTCAGTGCAGCATAGACTCAGAGACAATCGACCCACCAGTACTCTCACTGCAGCCTAGACTCAGAGACAATCGAACCACCAGTACTCTCACTGCAGCCTAGACTCAGGGACAATCGACCCACCAGTACTCTCAGTGCAGCCTAGACTCAGAGACAATCGACCCACCAGTACTCTCAGTGCTGAGGATTGTGGACTGTAATCTCAAGACAATATAAGCTGCTCCACACCAGGGTCTAACTACAAAACACAATTCAGCTTGATCGGATGTAAATTTTAGGAGTTTATCAGAAACAAATAGTTTTTGTTTGTTTAATTAGAGGTTTAACGTCCCCGTCAACACTGTTAAGGTCATTTTGGAGACGTTGCTTCCAATTTTGTGGGACTTTTACCCGACATTGAATTGCAATGACATCTCAAGCCCTGTCGCCAAATGAAACCAATAGGGTTTATAAGCATAGACGGGCCGACTCGCAGCGATTTTCCTGGGCAGGCTTAGGCGCTCTGAGCGGATTACCAGTACTCATCTGCGGTCGGTATCAACTCTGCGTGGAAGCATCGTGCAGCCCAATTTATTTCTCCAAGCCCCGATGGGCGGGGGCTTGTCAGAAAAGTAAAGTTTACAGAAGTTTTCAAAGCGGTATAAATCTGCTAATACAGTCGAACTTTGATGGCTCGAACACCGATGGTTCGTTTATCATGGCTGAGTCGAACCCGTTTTCGAATCCCTAGGAAATTCCTCTACATAAGAACTAGTGTGGGCAAATTACGGTGATTTTCGACCTTTATCTTGCAAATGTATTCTGTGTGTACACATTAGAATAGCCTCTATGATGTATGCTGTGTGTACTCATTAGAATCGCCTCATAGAGGCGATTCTAATGAGTACACACAGCATATATTTTTATTATAGAGCACCGAAAAGATGTCGCAAATTTAATCCCGTTATGCCTCCTGGCTCGAACTACCCCTGTTTCGAACAGATTATCGTGGACCCAAAGATGTTCGAGCCATTGAAGTTCGACATATTTGGTAGCCTGAAACCTTGAAATAATATGCGCTGGTAACGTTTTACTTAGTTTCACCTCGATTAGATGTAAACTATATGAGTGAAACGGGCCTCCGTGGCCTAGTGGTTAAGAGCGCTGACTCTTGATCATAAGGTCTCTCACCGCTATGGTTAGAGCCTCGCTCGGGACACATGTGGGACGCCAGGTTCTGCAACGTGTTTTCTCTCCGGTTTTCGCCCACCTCTGATTAACGATTGGCCCGATTTGAGTGAAATAATCTTGATAGGGCCGTAAAACAAAAAAAAAAATAAATAAATAAATAAATAATAAAATTAAAAAAAAATATATGAGTTAACTTGACACAAAAAGTTTACTGTAACCTCAAAATACATCACGCAAACTTGTCTATATGGTTTTGACCGCCTTGAACCCCACTTTCATACAGTTAAAGTGGGATTTACAGGGGTAAACCTTATTTTTCTTATTTCTGCTCTGATATATAGATTGTGGGTACACGTTAGAACCGCCTAAATGAGGCGGTTCTAACGTGTACCCACAATCTATATTTTGAACAGAAATAAGAAAAACATCGCAATTTTTCATCTTAAAGTTTTCATTTTTATGGCGATAAAATTTACAGTGTATTTGTATAGGCGTGTTTTCGTAATGTGAGCATCGTTCAACATCATGGTGTAACTGTTTACCAAGTTACAACATCATGGTGTAACTGTTTACCAAGTTTCAACATCATGGTGTAACTGTTTACCAAGTTTCAACATCATGGTGTAACTGTTTACCAAGTTTCAACATCATGGTGTAACTGTTTACCAAGTTTCAACATCATGGTGTAACTGTTTACCAAGTTTCAACATCATGGTGTAACTGTTTACCAAGTTTTAACATCATAGAGTAACTGTTTACCAAGATTCAACATCATAGAGTAACTGTTTACCAAGTTACAACATCATGGTGTAACTGTTTACCAAGTTTCAACATCATGGTGTAACTGTTTACCAAGTTACAACATCATGGTGTAACTGTTTACCAAGTTACAACATCATGGTGTAACTGTTTACCAAGTTACAACATCATGGTGTAACTGTTTACCAAGTTTCAACATCATGGTGTAACTGTTTACCAAGTTTCAACATCATGGTGTAACTGTTTACCAAGTTTTAACATCATAGAGTAACTGTTTACCAAGATTCAACATCATAGAGTAACTGTTTACCAAGTTACAACATCATGGTGTAACTGTTTACCAAGTTACAACATCATGGTGTAATTGTTTACCAAGTTTCAACATCATGGTGTAACTGTTTACCATGTTTCAACATCATGGTGTAACTGTTTACCAAGTTTTAACATCATAGAGTAACTGTTTACCAAGTTTCAACATCATGGTGTAACTGTTTACCAAGATTCAACATCATGGTGTAACTGTTAACCAAGTTACAACATCATGGTGTAACTGTTTACCAAGTTTCAACATCATGGTGTAACTGTTTACCAAGTTTCAACATCATGGTGTAACTGTTTACCAAGTTTTAACATCATAGAGTAACTGTTTACCAAGATTCAACACCATGGTGTTAATTTTTACCAAGTTTGAACATCATGGTGTAACTGTTTACCAAGTTTCAACATCATGGTGTAACCGTTTACCAAGTTTCAACATCATGGTGTAACTGTTTACCAAGTTTCAACTGCACCAACTGTAAACTGTAGGAACGAAAAATCTAAAATAGAAGTGAATGCAATGATCAGGAATCGATTCAATTAACCCGCACCACACAGAGGCACCAAAGGGGAAGAAACGCAGATACGGAATAACTAGACCCAAATAGTAACACCAATAGCGGAAAGCCAAAAGCACAGTTACTTTCCCACAAAATGGCCAATTGGCTATCCATAAACCGCGACGAAGAACCGCCTTGGAACGGTCGGTGAAAAGTTTTTCACTGGGGGCGGAGGGTGTGTGTGTGGGGTGGGGGGGGGGTGGGTGGGGGGTTAAATCGATTTCAAAACTCGGCTTAAATAAGGTGAGTTGTTGCCTCGAAACAATATGCGCTGCTCCACATCATGGACTTACTATATGTCAAGTCTCAACTTGATCGGATGTGGCCTTAACTGTAGGAGGAGTCAACCGAAAACGAAAATGTTAACAGGCGGACGGTGCCCGGTAACATAATACTTCCCGGTTTTTCAAGCGGGCTTTTGACTAGCCAAGGCATCAGAAAGTATATTATCACAAATATGAACAACAAATATTTCCAAATACACATTAATTTTAATTCTAATCAATGCCCCAAACAATAGTTCTGCCTTATTCAGCCAAGGTAGGATGACACCTGATTTTTAGCATGCTATTTAGTACCTACTTTTTTCAAACCCACTTTCATTTAAGTGGAATGGAAACATCTTCAGGGGAGGCAACTCCTGCAAAAGTATTTTATTTCCCATTTCAATAGGCATCAACTCTTAAAGGAAAGAATTTGCTCCTGAGGAGCAAATTCTTTCCTTTAAGAGTAGACACCTTTTTCAATTGGACACGGCTTATAGAAAAGCGAACAGGAAGTCCCGAACGTTGTCTCTTTTTGAAAAATGGCGGACAAATCTGTCAGGTGTTCCAATTCCCCTTAAACGAGGGTTTTCTGGAGTTCTCTCTACATACTACATTAGGTCAATAAGTGTGTGTTATGAAGGTCCCTCTAATCCCAACGTTATGCAGTGAATATTTGGGTCGACGGGTTATCGTTTTTTTTTTCCTTCTCCTTATTTTTGTTCAAAATACGTTGTGGGTACACGTTTGAACCGCCTCATCAAGTCGGCACTTACTGGCACCCATAATCTTTATTTGGACTAACAATAAGAAACAAAAAAGCAAAATTCTACTGAAAATGCTAGTTCTAGATATTTATATCTTTCACACTTTTTCAAACCCTAAATTATCTACCCCTTCACTTTTGTTTTGGTCTTCATTCTGAGAAGATTGTGTCTCACACGCCCTGCTCATCTGGGTACCAACCAGATCAAAAATTGACTTCGCTGATTTGTTGTTCCTATATACAACCTTTGAACTCCCAGGCAGAGATGAATTTCCGGGACCGGTGAAGGTCAAGGCCACGGGTATGAAAAATACTGCATACAAAATGCACACTGCTAATGTTACTTCAAGTAACCGAAAGACAACCTGAAACACGTACGACTGTACAACTAGTAACACTAGTAGGCCTAGGAACGAGGCAAAGTTTGTGTGAAATAAAATTGGTGACGTCGTACTTAAAATAGTGAATGTCCTTGACCCCCTGTCTGTCCCCATTGACGTCATAAATGCGTAATATGAATGCACAATGACCTCCACTCCATACCCACTACAGATCATGACAACAATCATTGGAACTGGAGTTACATAGATACCGACAAAATAGGACAATCCAATTACACCTAGTAGAAAGCTCACAAACATTGCAGCCATATGAAATGGCAGAAGTGGGTGGGGTACTACTACGTGAGTTAGTATACAACTGGTGGCGAGGTACCCAGCTGCTATCTTGATAATTTCTTTCAAGGGTAAGCGATACGAGTCGGTGTGAATAAAGTCGGGTGAATGGGCTAAAATAATGTTGTTGTCTTCTTTCATATGCTCATAATCATCATCATCTTCATCTTCGTCATCATCATCACCATCCGCGGCGGCTTGTCTGAGTCTATATGCGGATACATTGTAATGATGAGGTAACAGGTACAATTTCTTCAGTCGCTTCTTCAGAAGAATCATTTTCTTTGTGGACAGTGCGTCTGTTGTCTTCATGTAAAACCTGGAAGCCAGAACTGTCCTGTTGTCTTCAGACAGCAATAAATCGTTTTTGAAAACATCATTGCTCGGAACAAATTCACGCGCTAACACTTTCGAAAATGAAGAATTCTGAGCAGGAAAGCTTGTACTGCTCTTAAATGAGTTCAGCCAGTAATGAACATCGTGTTCCATGGCGTCAAGTTCTTGAACTTTATTGATGTATTCCTCGATATTAGAACTAAAGTTCTGGTAGTCATACGGCTTGGTAATGGCGAACGTTATAAAATATTCCCTGGGAAAATGGTTCCGGTCCACGGCCTCAAAGTGAGAAAAATATGAAATGTCTTTGACTTCCTTTGGTTGGATAGAATCAACCTGGAGATTAATTAAGCCATAAATTGTCGCTGCAAGATAGCATACGAACAATAGAATCGCGAACGCCTTCACAGCTGGTGTTAAAATGTACCTGGATAACAAAATACGGGCCCATCTTTCCATTGGACTCTCAATCTGATCACGTGACATCGGTCGTCTTCCGGAACAACAACAAATTGTACAAAACGAGGCTCCTGATTCACGTAGTTTCTCGCGAGATTCGAGTTTTCTACACGTGCAACAATGCCTGAGGGAGTCAATACGTCTCTCGTGTATGGCGAGACACGCCGTGAAGAACAGAAGATGATTGATATAGTTGTAAACGAATGTTATCACTGAAAATAGAAAAAAAAAAAAGACATATAAAAATAAATCCTGGACCTGAAAGTGAGGGAAATCGATCCCAACAGGCACACGTCGCTAGGGCAACATCAAATCAACGTCGGTGCACGACGTTGCACCGACGTAGATGTGAAGTTGCATAAACGTCATGACGTTGCGCCGACGTTCATGTGTCTGCAGCTGGAATGTATGTAAAACAGGTAATTATGTAAATGGATTTTTTTGGTGACATACGAGCAAAAAAAAAAAAAAAAAAAATAAATAAAATAAAAAATAAAGATAGTTATTTTATTTAGTGCGTGTTCTTCACACTCCCCTTCCTTCCCCCTTCCTTCCGTGCTAAAATAATCAAGTTATACCGAACATTTTAGCAAAAATGAATACTTCACAGAATAAGTTAAGCATCACCATGAGCTATTTTGGATATAGTGGTTTCAAATTTGTGAAGGTTTTTTTTTATTGCATTCTCATCACGTGATCAAGTCCGTGAAATGAAGACCCCCTAAACCCCACTTCATATACAGAAAACTGGGGTTTACGGGGGTATTCATATTTTTTCTTATTTCTGCTCCAAGGCATAGGTTGTGGGTACTCGTTAGAACCGCCTCAATAAGGCGGTTCTAATGCGCACTCACATCCTATGTTTTGAGCATTTATAAGAAATATATGAAGGATTTTCATCAGAAAAGTAGCCATTTTGGAGATGTGAAAAATGCACTATGTCGTATACGGACGAGTTATCGTATTTGGCATCAATATCTCCGCTAAAGCATGTTCTAGAGACGTGACGGATTATCTTAAATCTACGCTGGCATCGGTAGCTCAGTCGGATGCGCGTTTGACTGGTGATCAGGAGGGCGCGGGTTCGATACCTGCCGGGGTCGGCAACATTCTTTAGTTGAGATCACAGGGACCAGTTTCAAGCTTTTAGGGAGGAACTGTTTCCGAGTCTACGCAGTTCGAAAGAGCACTCTGTTTTGTGACCTATTAAAGGCTTAACGAGCGAAGATAGCAAAAGCACAGGCTGATCTACGACAAACAAAATATATAAACAATATACATGTAAACAAAGTGATAAAAAACCAGGCCGAAACGACCCACCGATTTGGCCGAAACGACCCAGCCCCGAAATCGGGCCGAAACCACCCAGGCCGAAACGACCCGACCGAAACGACCCAGGGACCGAAACTACTCAGGACCGAAACGTCCCGCGACCGAGCAGATAGGCTTAGCTACACGCGATCATTTTTTTAGCAATTCTGGAGATTGTGGCGTTGCTTCATGCCGTGAAGACTAGATTAGATATCGCAGGTACTATTGTATACATAAGAGTTTTGACTTGTGTGTTACAAACTGTATATTTTCTACGTCATTCTCTCCCTTCCGCTGATTTAAGAAAGACAGTTGTCAGTTTCTGGCGAAAGAATGTGCACTGTACTGGTTAACCGCTTACGTATAAGCCTGCCCATGAAAGGTGTGGATAGGCAAAATGACCTAAATAGTGTTGACTGGGCCGTTTAACTCCAATACAAACACAATACAAATTCATTGTTTTGTCTTGTAATGGTTTCAGATATGCCAGGCAAGACATGTGGTTAATAGAGAATCTTACACGAGTGGCCATTTCATATGACATTTATGAAACTAGCCTTTGGCGAGTGTAAGATTCTGTTTATCATATGGCCACTTTAAATTGGATTTTATCGCCTTTAAAGTTGATTTTTTCCACAAAAAAATACATGGTTGACATGGGCGTCGTCATGACGTTGCTACATCCCGCCAAAGTGTTACTACACGTGTGGTCATACGATTTTTATTACACGACGTTATCCATTGCTTATCAACGACGTCATATGATAAACTGAAATAAAACATCACCTGTATAAGTTGAAACTATTCTAACAACCTTGTAGCCCGACCATAGACCGATCATGAACGTTATCACATGACACAATGTTGTTATGGTAACGGGAACGCCTGACAACCTGAGTGCGTGGGCTACTCTCTTGCTGGCGATAGGTTCATCACCGACGTCGTTTAAAGCTGATAAGGCAACCATTATATTGTGAAGCTGGTGGCCTGTGAAAAACAAAACAAACCATCAAGAAAACACGCCTATATAATTTTGACCCCCTTAACCCCCCACTTTTAGGGTTTTACAGGGGTATACATTATTTGTTTTATCAGTTTCTGCTCAAAAATTAGATTGTAGGTACACGTTAGAACCGCCTCGCGGAGGCGGTTCTAACGTGTACCCCAATCTATACTTTCTTTGTTTGTTTGATTTGATGTTTAACATCCCCGTCAACACTATATAGGTCATTTTGGATGCGTTGCTTCCAATTTTGTGGAACTTTTACCCGACATTGAGATGAAATGACATCTCAAGCCCTGTCGCCCAATGAAACCAATAGGGTTTTTAAGCATGGACCGTCTGGGTCGCACCGCTTTGCCTGGGCAGGCTTTTACCAGTAGTTGTGTGCGGTCAGATTCGGCTCTGCGTGGAAGCGTCATGCAGCCCATTTATTTATTCCAGCCCCGATTGGCGGGGCCGACTATCTATATTTTGAGCAGAAATAAGAAAAAAAAAATATTACGATTTTTCATCTGAAAATATCATTTTTTGCGGCAGTAAAATTTACAATGTAATTGAATAGGCGTGTTTTCGTAATGCACATACTCTGAAACTAAGATATCTCGATCACAGATTACTTGTTTACAATGGCTAATTCACATCACGTAAACAAGTCCGTGAAATGAAGAAAAGAATTTATTTGAGGGTCACTGATGAGGCCTAGTTGGCCGAGGCTGGCTGGTCTGGCCCGGAAGGCATGTACACTTCATATTTTCCAGTTCTGTGGTGTGTTCCTTGCTTCCAAAGGATAACCCTTTTATAGAACATATTTTATATAGGAAAACCCCTGGGTTTACGGGGGTATTCATTATTTTTCTTATTTCTGCTCCAAAACATTGTACCAAATGGAGTCTTCCTCCTTATATATAGTAGGAGTCCAATTTCAAAATTTAGAAGTGTCAGGTTGTGTGGTTTAATCAAAATTTTTTGGAAAATGACTGAACTTTTAGCAAACAGTGTAGGCCCTGATCAGACGCCGCGTTCTGCGGCGTCTGATCTGGGCCTGCACTGTTTGCCAGGGTACCTGCTTAGGGGTTTCCGGTACAAACTGGGTTAAGTGCACATACCACAAGTAACCTTTTTACTTGGCGTGGACAATAAAAGACATTCTAGTTTACTTACAGATAGCGAGGAAAGGCATCATGCCAATAGTGTCTGTGAAGGGGACGCCAACACCGGACAGAAATCCCCAACTCCCTAGTACAGCCAGTGGCGTCACCAGGATACCAACACGACCCATATGTACCCTCTTAGTTACACAATCCCCACCGGAAATGAGAAATCCACAATATGTGAGGAGGACGGTGAAGGCGAGGGAGAAGTAGGGGATGTCGGGATATGTGTCCCAGCCCAGCTCCTCATAGAACGAACCCGCGTGCCGAAATTCAATATTGATGACGTCAGAGTAGAACCGTTTCATTATCTCGGTGAATCTGTACTCCCATAGACGTGAATACTTTCTCTTTCCCTCTGTTTCTTGACGTAAATAGAACCGGAGCATCAGAAACTTGGCATACAGCTCCGTGCCATTCAGCAGTGTATAGTCACCAAGAAATGATCTCGGATCGTAAATAGGTTTACCGGCTGTTCTGGTCCTGACCAGGTTACCAAGATCACGGTTGTCCTTGAAACCAGTCACAAATTCCATCCCAGCTATGACACAGCCACCATCTTGCCTCGCACATACGTCATTATAAAACAGTTTTCCTTCAAACTCCGACTTAACAGATACGTTTTTATAGACCATACTTATCAAACGATCAATTTCTTTCATAACTGTTTCATTAAACACATTGCCATATTTATGCGTTCGTATCACCACTTCACCATACATTGGCTGTCTCACTGAGGTATGCTCGTAAAATTCAGAATCACTTTTGTCTGGGAACAGGTGACTTAATTCCTCTATAGTTCTCTCAGTTCGAGTAAAGATAGGAAAATATATATCTTCAATGTCATTATTTAGTTCCAAAGTAAGAAGCCCGAATCCAAATAAAACATTAATGATAAAACAAATGGCAGCGATCTTCCAAGCGTGTGTTGCTACCAAGGTAACGTGTTTCTCAAACGTCTGTTCTGCCGTCTGTCTCAGAGCCTGAGACCATCTCATTAGGCGCCGACGAGGCGGGACAACATGAGGCATGGCTGAAATATATGCATCACGATAACAAGTCCATGAAAAGAAGTCCCCCCCCCCTAAACCCCACTTTATATTGAGAAAAGTGGGTTTAAGGGGTATACATTATCTGCATTATGTTTGCTCGAAACTATAGATTGTGGGTACTCGTTAGAACCGCCTCATTGAGGCGGTTCTAACGAGCACCCACAATCTATGTTGAAAGCAGAAATAAGAAAGATGTTATCATTCAAAGTTTACCTAAAATTTGTCATTTCTGACACCATGTTGGATGACATTATTTCACATGGCATCCTGAAAAAATACAAAGTAACCCTTTTTCTGCTGACTAAATTAATTTAGCCACACCCATCTCTGAGTTTCAACCAATCAAATCACTTGATGGAATTTATTCTTACAAAGACATGAACTAAATGTCCAGCAGGGAGGATACCGATCAGATGGATTCCTTGGAAGTCATCGATCCTTCTGAGTCAACAATTCAACGTTGAGGATATTTTTTTTTTTTTGAGACGAATACCATTGTCTTGGACTGTAGTGACTGACGCAGTTCCAAGTAAAGATGCGGGGACGACCCATAAAACACCCTTTTTATACAGAAAAAAAAAACTGGTGTTTACACGCTATTTCTGCTTAAAAACATAGATTGTGGGTACTCATTAGAACCCCCTCAGTCTCCCATCACGCTAACAAGTCTGTGAAATGAACACCCCCTTACACCCAACTTTATATAGAGAAAACTGGGGTTTACGGGGGTATACATTATTTTCCTTATTTCTGCTCCCAGACATAGGTTATGAGTACTCGTTAGAACTGCTTCAGTGAGGCGGTTCTAACGAGCACCCACAACCAATGTTTGCGCAGTGTAAATAAGAAAAAAAAAAAAAAAAAAAAGACGAATTTTCAACAGAAAAGTAGCCATTTTGGACATGTGGAAAATTGCACTATGTCGCACGGGTTTGTTATCGTAATTCGAAAACCGTTTGTTTGTTTGTTTGTTTGTTTGTTTGTTTGTTTGTTTGTTTGGTTTGGTTTGATTTGAGGTTTAACGTCCCCGTCAAGCCTGTATAGGTCATTTTGGAGACGCTGCTTCCAATTAGGTGGGACTTTACCCGACATTGAGATGAAATGACATCTCAAGCCCTGTCGCCCAACGAAACCAATTGGGTTTATAAGCATGGACGGACAGACTCGCACCGCTTCGGGTCTGCTCTTAAAGGAACGAATCATTGCTTCTCAGGGAGACAAAAATACATTGGCAGGAGTTGCCTCCCCGGAAGGCGTTCTTAAAATCGTAAGAGGAATGGGAATACCTTCAGGGGAGGAAACTCCTGCAAATATATTTCGTCTTCCATGTCAATAGGGGTCAACTCTTAAAGGAAAGAATTTGCTCCTTAGGAGCAAATTCTTTCCTTTAAGAGTAGACCCTCTTTTCCAGTGGGACAGGGCTTACAGAAAAGTGAATAGGACGTCCCGAAAGTTGTATCCGTTTGGAAAATGGCGGGAAAAATGGGCCAGGTGTTGCCATTCCCCTTAATAATAACGGAAGAAAAGTGTCTCGATGACAGAACAACAGAAAATGAGGTTAGGAAATTCATAAAGATTCCATCGCGAAATTTGTATTTTAAAACACGTGTTGAAAGACAACAAAGTGCGTTTAATCTTAACTCTATAACTCCCCAGCAGGCACATGACGTAATTGTGACGTCAAATCAACGTCCGTGCAACGTCATGACTTTCACGTGACGTTGCACCGACGTTGATTTGACGTTGCTTTGCTGGGTCGTACTAAAAGCAGTTCCAGCTTAAGGGTTTATTTTCTAAATATTTCTGTGAAGATTGCTGTGAGGAATAAGGGAACTTACCAAGTTTATGTCTGGTAGAAATCTTGCTGTTTCTCTGTTATTAATGTAAGATATCAATGTGGCACAGACAGGAAAGGACGAACATTAAAGCACGGCATCATGTGAACAAGTCCGTGAAATAAATAACCCCCTAAACCACACTTTATAAAGAGAAAACTGGGGTTTACGGGGTATACATTATTTTTCTTATTTCTGCTCGAAGACCTAAATTATTATGTCGGTACTCGTTAGAGGCGGTTCTAACGAGCACCTAAGTTTGCAATATAAATAAAGGACTGGTTTCGATGAGGTTGTTTCCACGCAGAGTTGAAACTGACCGCATGAGTAGTGATAAACCGCTTAGAGGCTCTAAGCCTGACTAGGAAATGTGGTGCGAGTTGTACCGTCCATGCATATAAACCCAATGTCGGGTAAAAAGACCCAGAAAATTTGAAGCAACGTCTCCAAAATGACCAATACGGTGTTGACGGGGACGGTTAACCTCAAATCAAACGAAAACAAACAAATCTGTAATCGAGACACTTTTCTTCCGTTATTAATAAGGGGAATGGTAACACTTCACCCGTTTTTCCGCCATTTTCCAAAGGGATACAACTTTCGGGACGTCCGATTCACTTTTCTATTAGCCCTGTCCCACTGGAAAAGAGGGTCTACTCTTAAAAGAAAGACTTTGCTCATAAGGAGCAAATTCTTTCCTTTAAGAGTTGACCCCTATTGACATGGGAGAGATCAATAAACCCTATTGGTCTTTGGGCGACGGGGCTTGAGATGACATTTCATCGGAATGTCGCGTCCCGCCTAATTGGAAGCAACATCTCCGAAATAACCTACACAGTGTTGACGGGGACGTTCAACCTCAAATCAAACAAAACAAGCACGGACCTGTTAAGGTGATGTCTAGTGATTCGATAGTGGCTGGTGTCATAGTACAAAGTAATGAACACCCCTGTAAACCCCACTTTGTATAGAGAAAGGTGCGATTTGCAGGGTTTTATATTACATTACGAAAACACGCCTATACAAATACATTATAACCTTTATCGCCAAGAAATGAAAATTTGAGATGAAAATTGTGATATTTTTCTTACGACTGCTCAAAGTATACCTGCAATCTATATTTTAGAGCAGAAATAAGACAAATAAGGTATACCCCTGTAAAAAAAAAAAAAAAAAAAACGGACTGAATGAAAAAGAAAACATTTTTAATGGACAACATCTGACTTAAGCCACTCAGTAGCTCAGTCGGATACGCGCCTGACTTGTGATCTGGAGGACGCGGGTTCGATACCTGCCGAAGTCGGCACCATTCTTTTGTGGAGATTGATCGTGAAATCTTTTCTATGGTGATTCTCTCCCTTCCGCTGATTCAAGAAGGGCAGTTGTCAGTTTTGGGCGAAAGCATGTGCACTTTTCTGGTTAACCGCTTACGTACATGTATAAGCCTGTCCAGGAAAAGTGTGGATAGGTAAACTGAGCGGGTCAAAAATGACATAAATAGTGTTGAATGGGTCGTTACTTGTAAACTCAGATACAAACAAACACATCATCCGGATCAGCACTCTTTTCCACCCTGTTAACGGTCTTGTGAAAGACGCCTACTAACAAGAATTATGTATCCCTTTGACGTCAGAGCGTTGAGTAAGGAGTAAACGCTTCAATGGGCTGGTGTTCTGGGTTACACGCAAACCGTGTACACCCAGATCAGACGCCGCATGGTGCGCGATATCAGATCAGGATCTACAGCGTTTGTTTAAAATACTGAACGTAACAGTTGTTCTTTCTTTTCTCAGTTCAGGACAATATTTTTCTAGACTACGATCAGAGACAATCGGCCCATCTGTAATCTCTGTGCGTTGTTTTTAAGGGAATGAATACACTTGGTAGTGTTTCCGCTATCTCATCAAAGGGAGACAATTATCAGGACTTCCTGTTCGCCTTACTGTAAACTCTGTCCCAGGAAAAAAAGTCTCTGCGCTTAAAGAAAATAGTTTGCTCCTTAGGAGCATATTCTTTCCCTTAAGAGTTGACCCCTGTTGACATGGGCTACACAAAATACTGCTGAAGAAGTTGCCTCCCCTGGAGGTGTGTCAGTTCCCCTTAAACTATTCTGAAAGTTGGATAGCACACCTGTGTTACTTAAGGGCATTATGTTGTAATAATGGCCATACGCCCGCGAGGACATTTCAGGCATGTTGCGCAGTCGAGCATTCCCGAGTGGTAAAGGGTTTGGGTTGACGGAGACACGCCTTTATAGATTTGAGCCCTTAAAGGCCACTTTTATATAGTAAAACTGGGGTTTAATAGGAGTATACGTTATACGTTTTCTTATTGCTGGTGAAAAAATAAAGCGTGTGACTTCGCCGACATTTTGGGTCACCCATCCAGGTACTAACCGAAATATCTGTTGCTTAACTTGTATAAAAAAGTTTACGTCTCTTGCTGTCGCGTGTATTGTAAGCGGTTTCTTGTGTGGGGTGAAAAAACTGGTTTATAAACGTGCTGGCGTGGTGTGGCCTCCCTGGATTATTGTTCTAAGTATGATAAAATGAAATCTAGATTTCTGCTGTGAGATTTGCAACATAACTAAGTTAAATTTGGAAGCTACAGCTTTTTAAAAATCATAAAAAATCTAACTTGTTGGCTAAAAATATCAATATCTATAAATAGACCTACTTTCATTTTCTTTGGCAAAAAAAACCGTCTAGATTTGACGTCATCATTCCTCGACTGACGTATTCGTAACAAAATATACTGTGTATAATATGATGTCATTACAGAAGCATGCTCCTATTTTTCCTAAACGAGCCTGCGCATGGCAAAATGGGAAAGATTTTACGGAGCTACAATGCATACCCCTTTGATTCATTTTTGTCAAAACCATAAAGAGAACGCACCAAACATTTTAGCACTGAAAAAAAAAAAAGACAAAGGTTGTGGGTGCTCATAAGAACCGCCTCATTGAGGCGGGTCAAACGAGCACTCACAACCTATGTTTGAAGTAAACATAAGAAAAAATGCCACGGATTTTCATCATAAAAGTAGCTTTTCTGGAGATGTGAAACAATGCACTTTGTTGCACGGCTATGTTATCGTAATGACAATAATGACTTCTTCTAACGAGCGCTTTTAAAGTATTGTGTAGCAGAAAAGCAGGAAATGCGTTTCATTTCGTCAGCAAGTCCGTGTTGATGTTTTGAACAACTGGGCTCTGTTTTGAACAAATGGGCTCTAGACACATGACGTCTTTAAGTATCATATCGTTGATATTTTGAACAACTGCGCCCTAGACCCCCGACTGGGCCCTATACTCATGCCATCATTAACTGTCATAGAGTTGATATTTTGAACAACTGGGCCCTACACTCATGACACCGTTAACTATAATAAAGTTCATGCTTTGAACAACTGGGCTCTAGACTCGTGACATCATTAACTATCATATAGTTGATGATTTGAACAATTGGACACTAGACTCACGACATCGTTAACTATCATATAGTTGATGCTTTGAACAACTGGGCTCTACACTAATGACGTCGTTTATTATCTTATTGTTGATGCTTTGAACAACTGGGTTCTACATTTATGACATCGTTAACTAGCATATAGTTGATGCTTTGAACAGCTGGGCTCTATACTCATGACATCGTTAACTATTACATAGTTGATGCTTTGAACAACAGGGACCAAACCACATTGCATCGTTAATTATCATATAGTTGATCCTTTGAACAACTGGGCACTAGACTCATGACAACATTCATTATCGTATAATTGTTGCTTTGAACAACTGGGCTTTGCACTTATGACATCGTTAAGTATCATATAGTTGACGATTTGAACAACTCGACACTTCACTCATGACATCGTTTACTATCATATAGTTGATGCTTTGAACAACTGGGCTCTGCTCTTATGACAACATTAACTATCACATACTTGATGAATTGAACAATAGGGCCCTAGACACATGACATCGTTAATAATCATATAGTTGATGCTTTGAACAACTGGGGTCTAGATACAGGACAGCATTAACTATCATATAGTTGATGATTTGAACATCTTAGCGCTAGACTCATGACATCCTTAATTATCATATAGTTGATGCTTTGAACAACTGGGTTCTTTACTCTTCACATCTTTCACTATCATATAGTTGATGCTTTGAACAACTGTGCTCTACACTCCTGACAACATTATAGTTGATGCTTTGAACAACTGGGCCCTACACTCATAACATCGTTATCTATCATAAAGTTGATGTTTTGAACAACTGGGACCTACACTCATGGTATCTTCATATATCGTATAGTTGATGTTTTGAACAACTGGGCCATACACTTATAACATCGTTACCTATCATACAGTTGATGTTTTGAACAACTGGGACGTACACTCATGGTATCTACATATATCATTTAGATGATGCTTTGAACAACTGGGCTGTAGACTCATTGCGTCGATAACTATCATATAGTTAATGTTTTGAACAACTGGGCCCTACACTCCTAACATCGTTATCTATCATATAGTTGATGCTTTGAACAACTGGGCCCTACACTCATGGCATCGTTATCTATCATATAGTTGATGCTTTGAACAACTGGGCTCTAGAGCCATGGTATAGTTATCTGTCATATAGTTGATGTTTTGAACAACTGGGCCCTACACACATGGCGTTGTTATCTATTATATAGTTGATGCTTTGAACAACTGGGCTGTAGACTCATTGCGTCGATAACTATCATATAGTTAATGTTTTGAACAACTTGGCCCTACACTCCTAACATAACATCGTTTACTATCATATAGTTGATGCTTTGAACATGCTTTGGCCCTACACCCATGGCGTCGTTATCTATCATATAGTTGATGCTTTGAACAACTG
Organism: Lucinisca nassula; assembly: GCA_963580285.1. Lineage (NCBI taxonomy): Eukaryota > Metazoa > Mollusca > Bivalvia > Lucinida > Lucinidae > Lucinisca > Lucinisca nassula. The sequence continues at coordinate 1,245,532 of OY757020.1, read as the reverse complement.
GGCTCTAGAGCCATGGCATCGTTATCTGTCATATAGTTAATGTTTTGAACAACTGGGCCCTACACTTATAGCATCGTTATCTATCATATAGTTGATGCTTTGAACAACTGGGCTCTAGAGCCATAGCATCGTTATCTATCATATAGTTAATGTTTTTAACAACTGGGCCCTACACTCATGGCATCGTTATCTATCATATAGTTGATGCTTTGAACAACTGGGCTATAGAGCCATGGTATCGTTATCTGTCATATAGTTGATGTTTTGAACAACTGGGCCCTACACACATGGCGTTGTTATCTATCATTTAGTTGATGCTTTGAACAACTGGGCTCTAGAGTCATGGCATCGTTATCTATCATATAGTTAATGTTTTGAACAAGTGGGCCCTACACTCATGGCGTCGTTATCTACCATATAGTTGATGCTTTGAAAAACTGGGCTCTAGAGTCACGGCGTCGTTATCTATCATATAGTTAATGTTTTGAACAACTGGGCCCTACACTCATGGCATCGTTATCTATCATATAGTTGATGCTTTCAACAACTGGGCTCTAGTGTCATGGCATCGTTACTTATCACATAGATAATGTTTTGAACAACTTGTCCCTTCATTCATGGCGTCGTTATCTATCATATAGTTGATGCTTTGAACAACTGGGCTCTAGAGCCATGGCATCGTTATCTATCATTTAGTTGATGTTTTGAACAACTGGGCCCTACACTCATGGCGTGGTAATCTATCATATAGTTGATGCTTTGAACAACTTGGCTCTAGAGCCATGGCATCGTTATCTATCATATAGTTAATGTTTTGAACAACTGGGCCCTACACAAATAGCATCGTTATCTATCATATAGTTGATGCTTTGAACAACTGGGCTCTAGAGCCAGGGAATCGTTATCTATCATATTGTTAATGTTTTAAACATTAAGGGCCCTACACTCATGGCGTCGTTATCTACCATATAGTTGATACTTTGAACAACTGGGCTTTAGAGCCATGGCATCGTTATCTATCATATAGTTAATGTTTTGAACAACTGGGCCCTACACTCATGGCATCGTTATCTATCATATAGTTGATGCTTTCAACAACTCGGCTCTATATATGATAGATAACGATGCCATATATGTAGGGCCCAGTTGTTCAAAACATTAACTTTATGATAGATAACCATGCCAGCTGCTAGAGCCCAGTTGTTCAAAACATTAACTATATGACAGATAACGATACAATGGCTCCAGAGCCCAGTTGTTCAAAGCATCAACTATATGATAGATAACGATTTTATGAGTGCAGGACCCGGTTGTTCAAAGCATCAACTATATGATAGATAATGACGCCATTAGTGTAGGGCCCAGTTGTTCGACACATTAACTATATGATAGATAACGATGCAATGGCTCTACAGCCCACTTGTTCAAAGCATCAACTATATGATAGATAACTACGCCATGAGTATAGGGCCCAGTTGTTCAAAACATTAACTATATGATAGATAACGATGACTTGGCTCTAGAGCCCAGTTGTTCAAAGCATCAACTATATGGCAGATAACGACGCAATGAGTGTGGGGCCCAGTTGTTCAAAACATTAACTATATGATAGGTAGCGATGCCATGGCTCTAGAGCCCAGTTGTTCAAAGCACCAACTATATGATAGATAACGATGCCATGAGTGTAGGGCCCAGTTGTTCAAAACATTAACTATATGATAGATAACGATGCCATGGCTCTAGAGCCCAGTTGTTCAAAGCATAAACTATATGATAGATAACGATGCTATGAGTGTAGGGCCCAGTTGTTCATCAACTATATGATAGACAACGATGCCATGAGTGTAGGACCCAGTTGTTCAAAACATTAACTTTATGATAGATAACCATGCCAGCTGCTAGAGCCCAGTTGTTCAAAACATTAACTATATGACAGATAACGATACAATGGCTCCAGAGCCCAGTTGTTCAAAGCATCAACTATATGATAGATAACGATTTTATGAGTGCAGGACCCGGTTGTTCAAAGCATCAACTATATGATAGATAATGACGCCATGAGTGTAGGGCCCAGTTGTTCGACACATTAACTATATGATAGATAACGATGCAATGGCTCTAGAGCCCACTTGTTCAAAGCATCAACTATATGATAGATAACTACGCCTTGAGTATAGGGCCCAGTTGTTCAAAACATTAACTATATGAAAGATAACGATGACTTGGCTCTAGAGCCCAGTTGTTCAAAGCATCAACTATATGGCAGATAACGACCCAATGAGTGTGGGGCCCATTTGTTCAAAACATTAACTATATGATAGGTAGCGATGCCATGGCTCTAGAGCCCAGTTGTTCAAAGCACCAACTATATGATAGATAACGATGCCATGAGTGTAGGGCCCAGTTGTTCAAAACATTGACTTTATGATAGATAACGATGTCATGGCTCTATAGCCCAGTTGTTCAAAGCATCAACTATATGATAGATAACGACGCCATGAGTGTAGGGTCCAGTTGTTCAAAACATTAACTATATGATAGATAACTATGCCATGACTCTAGAGCCCAGTTGTTCAAAGCATCAACTATATGATAGATAACAACGCCATGTGTGTAGGGCCCAGTTGTTCAAAACATCAACTATATGACAGATAACGATACCATGGCTCTAGAGCCCAGTTGTTCAAAGCATCAACTATATGATAGATAACATCGCCATGTGTGTAGGGCCCAGTTGTTCAAAACATCAACTATATGACAGATAACGATACCATGGCTCTAGAGCCCAGTTGTTCAAAGCATCAACTATATGATAGAAAACGATGATAGATAACGATACTATGGCTCTAGAACCCAGTTGTTCAAAGCCTCAACTATATGATAGATAACGATGTTATGAGTATAGGACCCAGTTGTTCAAAGCATCAATTATATGATAGATAATGACGCCATGAGTGTAGGGCCCAGTTGTTCAAAACATTAACTATATGATAGATAACGATGCCATGACTCTAGAGCCCAGTTGTTCAAAGCATCAACTATATGATAGATAACGATGCCATGAGTGTAGGGCCCAAATGTTCAAAACGTCAACTATATGACAGATAACGATGCCATGGCTCTAGAACACAGTTGTTCAAAGCATTAACTATATGATATATAACGACGCCATGAGTGTAGGGCCCATTTGTTCAAAACATCAACTATATGACAAATAACGATACTATGGATCTAGAGCCCAGTTGTTCAAAGCCTCAATTATATGATAGATAACGATGCCATGAGTGTAGGGCCCAAATGTTCAAAACATCAACTATATGACAGATAACGATGCCATGGCTCTATAACCTGTTGTTCAAAGCATTAACTATATGATAGATAACGACGCCATGAGTGTAGGGCCCTGTTGTTCAAAACTTTAACTATATTGCAGATTACGATGCCATGGCTCTAGAGCCCAGTTGTTCAAAGCATCAACTATATGATAGATAACAACGCCAGGTGTGTAGGGCCCCTATGTTCAAAACATCAACTATATGACAGATAACGATACCATGGCTATAGAGCCCAGTTGTTCAAAACTTCAACTATATGATAGATAACGACGCCTTGAGTGTAGGGCCCAGTTGTTCAAAACATCAACTACATGATAGATAACGATACTATGGCATCAACCATAGATAACGATGCCATGAGTGTAGGGCCCAGTTGTTCAAAGTATCATCTATATGATAGATAACGACGCCATGAGTAAAGGGACCAGTTGTCCAAAACATGAACTATATGATAGATAACGATGCCATGGCTCTAGAGCCCAGTTGTTCAGTGCATCAGCTATATGATATATAACGACGCCATGAGTGTAGGGTCCAGTTGTTCAAAACATTAACTATATGACAGATATCGATGCCATGGCTCTAGAGCCCAGTTGTTTAAAGCATCAACTATATGATAGATAACGATGCCATGAGTGTAGGGCCCAGTTGTTCAAAGTATCAACTATATGATAGATAACGACGCCATGAGTAAAGGGACCAGTTGTTCAAAACATTAACTATATGATAGATAACGATGCCATGACTCTAGAGCCCAGTTATTCAAAGCATCACTTATATGGTAGATAACGATGCCAAGAGTGTAGGGCCCAGTTGTTCAAAACATTAATTATATGATAGATAACGATGCCATGTTTCTAGAGCCCAGTTGTTCAAAGCATCAACTATATAATAGATAACGACGCCATGAGTGAAGGGCCCAGTTGTTAAAAACATTAACTATATGATAGATAACGATGCCATGGCTCTAGAGCCCAGTTGTTCAAAACATCAAATATATGACAGATAACGATACCATGGCTCTAGAGCCCAGTTGTTCAAAATATCAACTATATGATAGAAAACGACACCATGAGTGTAGGGCCCAGTTGTTCAAAACATAAACTATATGATAGATAACGATACTATGGCTCTAGAGCCCAGTTGTTCAAAGCCTCAACTATATGATAGATAACGATGTTATGAGAATAGGACCCAGTTGTTCAAAGCATCAATTATATGATAGATAATGACGCCATGAGTGTAGGACCCAGATGTTCAAAACATCAACTATATGATAGATAACGATGTTATTAATTTAGGGCCCAGTTATTCAAAGAATAAACTATATGATAGATAACGACGCCATGAGTGTAGGGCCCAGTTGTTCAAATCATCAACTATATGACAGATAACGTTGTCATGATTCTAGAGCCCAGTTGTTCAAAGCATCAACTATATGATAGATAACGATGTCATGGCTCTAGAGCCCAGTTGTTCAAAGCATCAACTATATGATAGTTAACGACTCCATGAGTGGAGGGTCCAGTTGTTCAAAACATTAACTATATGATAGATAACGATGCCATGGCTCTAGAGCCCAGTTGTTCAAAGCATCAACTATATGATAGATAACGATGTCATGACTCTAGAGCCCAGTTGTTCAAAGCATCAACTATATGATAGATAACCATGCCATGAGTGTAGGAACCAGTTGTTCAAAACATTAACTATATGATAGATAACGATGTCATGGCTCTAGAGCCCAGTTGTTCAAAGCATCAACTATATGATAGATAACGACGCCATGAGTGTAGGGTCCAGTTGTTCAAAACATTAACTATATGATAGATAACGATGTCATGGCTCTAGAGCCCAGTTGTTCAAAGCATCAACTATATGATAGATAATGACGCCATGAGTGTAGGGTCCAGTTGTTCAAAACATTAACTATATGATAGATAACGATGTCATGGCTCTAGAGCCCAGTTGTTCAAAGCATCAACTATATGATATATAACGACGCCATGAGTGTAGGGTTCAGTTGTTCAAAATATTAACTATATGATAGATAACGATGTTATTAATTTAGGGCCCAGTTATTCAAAGCATAAACTATATGATAGATAACGACGCCATGAGTTTAGGGCCCAGTTGTTCAAATCATCAACTATATGACAGATAACGTTGTCATGATTCTAGAGCCCAGTTGTTCAAA